>OY998185.1:43593716-44843716 GCA_963921935.1 Galeruca laticollis
TGATGTCAATTAATGATGTGCTACATGATAACGATCATAAAATTTCAATTAGAAAAATTGCTGGAATTTTAGAGCTTAGCAAGAGTGACGTTCAAAGATGTCTAAAAATTTTAAAACTAACTTCATACAAAATTCATACTTATCAAAAATTGTACGAGTCAGATTATGAAAAACGAGTAATGGTATGTGAGACTTTACTTGACTTATTAAGAAACGAACCCAATTCATTGTTAATTATGTCTGATGAAGCAACGTTTCACATTAATGGCATGTGTAACAAACATATTTGTAGAATATAGGGTTCTCAAAAACCAATTTCTTTTAATGAATTTCAGAGATATAGTCCAAAAGTAAACGTTTGGTGTACATTATCTCGGCGAAAAATCTATGGTACTTTCTTCTTTTCGGAACCAACAGTGACGGGTACTAATTACACGGATATGTCGGAAACTTTTTTTTATCCGCAACTAGTTCAAGATGGAATTAGCGAGGACGTTTACTTTCAACAAGACGGTGCACCACCACATTATTCCTTAATAGCACGAGATTCATTAAAAACGTTTTTTTAATGATAAGTGGATAGGTCAAGCTGGACCGATTGAATGGGCACCGCGGTCTCCTGAATTAACTGTCCCAGACTTTTTTTTCTGGGGATATGTGAAGGATAGGTGCTATAATCCTAAGCCTAACAATTAAGCAGAACTAAGAAATAATATCAGGAACATTATTGAAAACATTCCGCAAGAAATGTTAGAAAATTCATTCGAAAATTTAAAATTTCGCTTACAGGTATGCATAAACGAAGAGGGTAGGCATATGCAGCATTTATTGTAACTTTTTTGTTCGTCGTTCTTTATATGCATTGAATGATGTTATTATGTTTTCTTGCTAAATAAACTGTTTGTCAAATTTGTTGGCAATTATTTACGTAATTAAAAATGCATACTACATGAAACCGACTTAAATGATTTTGTTATGCGTCAAATAGTCACAGCATGAGTTGATTTAGGCATCAAAATACGTTCATATAAAACTACTAATTAAAAATGTACTACTACATGAAACCTCGAATATTTTTGTTGAAACAAAAGATAGAAAACTATACATTTTTGGAAATGAGAATGATTGCTCTTTCGAATGAGATTAAAAACTATAGGGTGTTCAATTTAAAATAATACATATTTTCCCATTTGAATTTGATCAACATTAGTAAAACACCCTGTGTTGATGAAATGAAATGCTAGCCAAGCCTAAAAAAATCTCTTTGATAAACTAGTGAGACTAGTGAAAACCCCATCTCTTTGGAGCAATTAATAAGCTGGGCATTTATGTTTAAAATCAGTCACTCTTACACAGTTTTGACTTGTTATACGTATCCTGTGGTAGACCTTGTTATCAAATCATATTAATAATTATAGTAACAGAGTAATGTTACAAATTCCGCTTGTTTGCCTATAAGAAAGATGCGTTCCTGTATCTTGGGTCTCATCAAAATGTAGGCAGGAGATTCTCATTCAAGTCATTCAGATAAGAGCCCTGTTTATCATCTTTAAAATGTCCAAGCATATCCTGCCCCAGTAGTAAGTTAACTGTTTAAAGTAAGTATAGCCTTTGTAGTGGAAATACAAGAATCGAATCTGTGGGGGCGGAAACGTCGACGTAGGTTAGGTTAGGTTTATAATGAGTGGGTCAATGAGGCCCTCCACTGCGACTCGCGAGAGTCTATTGTGGCTCATACCTAAACAAATTTCACCAAACAAATTCAGCTTCTTAACGAAGCCGATTAATTTGTTCAGTGAATGATATTTCAGGTCCGAGGGCAAGAGAGTGGCCCTGCCAAACATCAGATACCTGACTTGAGCCGCGGCGGGGCAAGCACATTTGGATACATTATTCGAAGGATGTGGAAGGCCTTTGAATGAACCAATCCTGGTATATTATGCCAGAAGTCTAAAACTCTTCTTACAGTCCAGGTATTTAGTGTTTGTTTGGCAACACTTGTTGCGATGCCAATTGTAGGTTCTGGTCCGATAAAGTCATGAGCGGCACCCTCTCTTGCAAGAGAGTCAGCCTTCTCATTACCATCCATACCAGAGTGGCCAGGGATCCAAACCAGCGATACCCTGTTGCGTTCTCCTATTGAAGCGAGTCTTTTTTAGCAGTCTTGAACCAATTTCGACGTTACACGGTACGAGCTAAGTGGTTTCAAGGCCGCTTGGCTGTTCGTAAAATTTTTTATTGATCTGTGTGTGTGGTTGGATTGCCCCAAACTCTCCACACATAAAGCAATGGCATAAATTTCCGCCTGAAATACGGTTGCACAGGATCACAGAGAGGTTGAGATTTCTGTCCTAGGTTTTCAACAGTATACACCCGCAGCAGAGCCTGAGGGTGTCCTTGATCCATTAGTGTACCAACAGATGTCTGCTCTTGAGAGTTTATCCTTGCGGAGGACCCATTCATCTCTATTTGGAAATAGGACGGTATAAAGCAGATTATAGTTTACTGTTGGGGGCATTATATGAGAGGTCATTCCCAGAACACTATGACTTTCGATGGCAGCTAGTATTCTACTTTGCTCTGTATAAGCCTGTTTTGTGCATTTAGAATGTCGATGTAACTAGCAGTAAAAACGTGTTCTGTCGTCGGTGAATACGGTATTCGCCAAAATAAACAGTACCGGAACAGAGAGTGCTGTGGAGTTGTTTATGTAATATGGATTTGTCATATTTGACTTAATTGTCATTAGTTGATATATTAATAGTACGTTGCAGTTAAATTTAATTTAAAAATAGTTCTAACAACGGAAGAAAAAGTTTTTTTGGTAGAGCATTATTTTCGTTCATACGGAAAAGGTCGTAATGATGGTCCAAGCTTAGAACAGGTGTCCATAAATTATCAACAAAAATTTAATAAAGCAGCTCCTAGTAAAAGTGTGATGTTAGCTGTTGTTGAAAAATTTCGTCGCACTGGTAGTGTATTGTGTCAACGTAAAGGTTCTTCAGGTCGTCGAAAAACAGTATGCACTAACGAAAATGAAGGACGTGTTTTTAACCAAGTTGTGCAATCACCTCAAAGAAGTCTTGTAAGAACTGCATGTAAACTCAACATTAGTGAAACGTCTTTACGTCGCATGTTCAAATCAATTGGTGGTTATCCATACCGTATTCAAGTTGGACAACGACTAAATGCTGCGGACAAACGTGCAAGAGAAATTTACTGTGGTCGCATGTTGAGTTTAATTTACGAAGATCCCGAATTTTTGAAAAACATATGGTTTTCAGACGAGGGTCACGTTCATCTTAGCGGCTATATTAATCGACAAACAACCAGATTCCTTGGATTTGAACGTCCTGATGTCATTGTAGAGAAACCACTCCACAGTCTTCGAGTTACCGTTTGGTGCTCGGTATCTGGTCATGGAATGATGATTGGTCCTTATTTCGTTGAAGATGATAATCAGAATCGACTTACTGTCAACCAAGAGCGTTATAGAGAGAACATTATTATACCTTTTGTGAGAGATCTAAATAACTTTTGCCGTGCACGAAATCTACAGTTTCGCACACAATGGTTCCAACAAGATGGTGCAACGAGCCATACAGCTGTGCGCATCTTAGACTTACTCCGTCAGCATTTCGATAATAGAATAATTTCTCGGGGAACAGACTTCGAATATCCTTCTCATTCACCTGATCTGACGCCACCTGACGCATACATTTGGGGCATAATGAAGGACAAAATATTTCACTCGGAAAATCCGCCGACGAATATTGCCGAACTACGGGAAAGAATACAAAATATTTTTCGGCAGTTACATCAACCACTTTTTATAAATATGTTTATTGACTTACAAAATCGATATGAAGCTTGTTTGCGTCGAAATGGTGAATATTTTGAACACTTACATTACAGAAATTAAAAATTAATTTTTATTTTCGGTACTGTTTATTTTGGCGGATACTGTATATTCAAACTTCCTGACAGCACAAGCCAAAAGTACATAAGATGGATCCCAACAGTATAGTTTATTTATGGACTGCTGGGAAGTTCAACTTTTATGTAAGCTCACCATCTTGAGGTGGCCACACCATCTTTTCAATGTTAATATATCTTAATTATGTAGACTGAACTATAGTTTTTATTAGTATGTATACTCGTTGCAATATGAACATTTTCTGTTATAATTATTATTTATATTTTTGTCAGTGTAAGGAATGTTTTTATATTTTTAGTTGAAGTAAGTTTTAGTCCTCAGCAACAAGAATTGCCGGAACAGTTCAGTGGGATGGTACAATTAGGTACCTTCAACAGGTAGGTTATTTTGTATTGTGAATGTAAAGAGTTGTTTATTCTCAGAAATGCAGACAGAGTTTGTTTCATGTTATACATTCCCAGACTTATACATTTTTAATGGTTTCATTATTTTTTTGTATGTATGTATATGTGAATAAATAAAGCCCCACAGAAGGCCTGTCTTTGTCTGGGGTTGTCTAAGGTAACAAAATACTTGGGGGAAAAGTAATAATCGTAATGATATCAAATATTCTTTTTCTCCATTAACAATCATTTTTAGTCGCTGTTGTTGTTTGAACCATTTAACAGTATTTTGCCCTATTTAACCCATTACATACCAGTGACGCATTCACGCAATGCCTTAAATTATATTTTTTGTAGGATAGCATAACATATTTACATTCTTTTTACGAAATTGAGACTATAATTGAACTAAAAAATATTTAGTTCAATTAAGGTATTGTATAAAGGTTCAATAAAACTTTTATTACTTTTTTATTATTTCACCACTTGATGAGTAAGTGGTTAATATTTCACAAATAAATTACTTTGATTGTTATTGAAAGTGCTAATATTTTCTCTTTTTTAAATAGCTTTTGTATGTTTATTTGTAGCATCGTTTAATAATTGAATCTATTTTAATGTAATAACTTTAGATTCTTTTTAGATTAGATAGAAAATAAAATATATGTATCTATAATTTTTTATGTTCATTATTGTAGTTGTAAATGTTTTTAATGTATCTGTACTAAAAAAACATGATTTTTTTTTAATAAATTTATAAATAAACCGTTTTTTATTTCATCTTCATTTCAGGGTGTAAATTTATTATACATTCAAAAATAAGACAGTTGATAACAAATGCATTTAGTTGGATAGCGCTTCATTGCATTTTTTCTTAATTTTGATTGTATAATGGAGAACTATCTATATTTCTGTTGTACCTCGCAGGTAGTAAATTACATTTTATTCGAATTCTGAAAGTTCGAACCCTGTTCTGTGGTTTGAGCATCAGAATTTGAATCCACAGAAAACGCGTATTTTGTGTTTGAATATAATGTAGTTTACTACTGTCGAGGTAGTGGCAGTACAATAAATATCCGCTTCTATTAACCGCCAGATGACGGTAGTATCGGAAAATGGAAACTGTAAATCTTTTTTAAGAGATCTACATTATCGGCCTATTTAGAGACACAACCGCTGCAGTAATTGTCGCATTAGATTTCATACTCTACAAGAGAGCACTTTTCATTCTATCCTCGGGTCCATTTTCTGTGTGCCTAAGAAGTCGGTCGATGACTCGCTTACGTATACGGAAAATATAACGATTTCTGTATAACGATGTCAGAACCAAATAATTGATTTGTATGTGAGAAGATGTGAAATTCCAGCGAAAGAAGAGAGTAATTCCTTTAAGAGCAGTAAACTCTTCAATACACATCCAAAATGCAGTGATTCTTGTTGACCCTTCACTAATTGTTCAAAGAATTAAAATTTCCAAGAAAACGGAACAGGATTTGCAGCAATATTTTCACTTCGAACTAGCTCTTTATCCACTCTTGCTTTTTGATGAAATAGGAATGCGCAAGACAAGTAAATCATTGTAGAATATGTTTTCCCATGTGGCTCATTCCATCAACAATGCAGATAACGTGGTACATGTTATAGACGGTGGATTCTTTCTCCATCGTGTGGTCTGGTACCAACAAGAGACGTTCTGCAATATTCTTGCGAAGTATGTACAGAAGTACTACAAGGACAACAGCGTAGTTGTTTTTGACGGCTATCCGAATGACGCTAACAAAAAAAGTACTTAAGCTGCTGAGCGACTCCGTAGATCGCAGAGTCATGTCGCTGCTAATGTGATGTTTGTTGAAACGATGACAGCAACCATGACACAGGAGAAATTCCTTGGCAACGACCAGAACAAGAGTCAGCTCATTTCTATGCTGGAGGGGAAACTTCGAGCTGCAGGATTTCTCGTAAAGCTGGCCGCTGAAGACGCTGATACTCTTATAATTAACACCGCGATTGAATTATCGCCAGACTATGATTCCGTAGTGGTAGTGGGTGAAGATGTCGACCTCCTCGTACTACTAATAGGCCTCGCATCATCGTTGTCGAATCTTATCTCATGAAACCAAGGAAAGGGAAAATTGAGAGCAGAATTTGCTCGACAAAGTCGTTCAAACATTCAGAAGAAGCTGCGGAACACATACTCTTCCTTCGCGCCTTCAGTGGATGCGACACAACCTCAGCATTCTTCAGGCATTGGAAACAGAAATTCGTCAAGCTATTTCAAAACAATATGAATGTACGAAGAACCGTTGGAATATTTAAAGGCCCAAATGCTTCTCCAGACCTGATTGACGCAGCCGGAAAATCTGTCATTAGAGCACTCTATGGAGTGAGCAGTGACACATCGTTGATTGCAGGTTCCAGTACTTCACGAAATCAATTTCTAAGAGTGCTTGCAATATTGCATCTTTACTAACAACCGAAGCAGCAGCACGACAGCATTCGTTCAGAACCTACCATCAGGTTCAAAAGTGTTACGGAAACAAGAAGAGTCCGCAAGATTGGGGCTGGAAAAGCACGAGGAATGGACTGACACCTATTCCTACGTTAATAGACGCTGCCCCGCAGGAGCTTCTCAGCACGATATCCTGCAAGTGCAAGCAAGGGAGTCGAGCAGCTTGTAGCTGCAGGAAGACTGGGCCGCGTTGCTCGATAATGCGTGGAAGTTGCCGGGGCCAGTCTTGCGCAAATATCGATATGGAAGAATATAATTTCGACGTTGATGACGAGATCGACGTGCAGTTCGAGCATTCAGCTGCATCAGGCATTTACTTGACTGATTCCGAGAGTGAGTCATCTTTGATCGACAACGAGAGCAGGATTGGAGTGAAGGAGGTCACTGCTGTACCATCGACTTCGGGTAAAATACCAGCTCAGGACGAACCTTTTACGCGAGAACGTCGTACTTTGTCCAAAAGAAGACGATTAGATTGACTGACCCGCTGCAGAAATGTATTTAATGAAAGCCACAATAAATTAAACTATTTGCAATTTTAACAGAAGTTCTATACTTTTTCATGAAAACTTATGCAATATGTGCTTATTTATATTGTCAACAGTCACCAGTCCCAGAGAAGAATGAAATTCGGTAAGCAAGAATCGATATTTACTACATTTGTCAAATCTCGCACAACTTCGCGCGGCTACTACTCCGAAACTATAAGTCCCATAAAAAAATGATAGGGAACTATTTTGTACAGAACGTTGTCACCTTGAATTACATATAGGACCATTTTGGCCGTACGATAAAAATAAATCGAGATATTACCGAAAAACCAAAAATATGTACCTTTGTAGCCTCACTGAGATCGACGCAGGCCTTAAGGGTGTGGGGAAAACCTAGATTCTTGATAATCACACCCTAATAAACCATTTAAAACAAAAAAAGGTTTGCTAACATTTTTTCACGGTTTACTTTACTTGCCGCCTGGCCTAATGGGTTTTTTTTGTGAAAAAAGGACTGTTCAAGGAATAAGAAGTTACAATACGAATTTTATATTGGTTAAGAATAAAAGGTATAATGCTGTCGAAATAGAATAGATCAAGAAATTTCAGGAATGATAGGAAGAAATTAAGTTTAGATAGTTGCTACAGTTTCATTTATTGAGACTATCAAATATCATGTTCCAACATATAACGAAAAAGAGTTGTTCTTTATGAGCTGGGAATCGTTTTTGGAGTAATTTCCTGCGCCGCATCCAGATTAGGCCCTAGAGTTGCAGTATCACAGTTTTTGAATAATTCTAGCCTTAAAGTACAAGAATTATCATTTTTATCTATACTGGATATCATGTAACATAGTGAAACACTTTTCTCATATATACAAGTTGGGCCATCTCAATTTAGTATTTTTATCCTTCAACCTATTCTTTTAAAACTGAAGATCCTCTTGTTTAGTATTCCAGAGATACAAATTAGATATTGTTTTAAGTGGCTGAATATTTGACTGTATTGCCTTGGGTTTTGAGGGCTTGAGGTTCGAATCTGCCATATTAAGCAATTAATATTGAATGTTTTACCGCATATACATACTTAGCGACATCTCAGAACAAATTTTCAAGAAGAAATACACCCCAAAGAATATTAAAGGAAAATAAAAAATCGTAATTGAATTCCGCGACTCTGATATTGGAGGCTACAATTAGTAGTACTAAAAGATGTAACTATAGAGAAAATTCTGAATATAGGTAACCTCAAAAAGAGCCATAAACGCTATTTTGGGTACGTTACCTCAAATTTTCAAAACGGTTATTTGATGGGTATAATCAGCATCTTTATCTAACAATTCTGACAACTTCGTTCAACTTTGTATTATATTTAAACAATAAATATACCTATACTAGCTTTAGATCCATCAATTGTTAATACTGCAGGTTCCCCGCACTGCGCATGTGCCAATCCTCTTCCAGTTAAAACTACTTGATCTCCAAGACAAATAATACTCGTCGGTGCATCTAACAATGGGAAATTGCCGTATCTTATGTCAAATTCGTGTTGACCAGGGCTCAGTCCTTCTCCAGATAAATCGAATCGTATTCTGGTGTTCGATTTTTCAGGATTGATTTTTCTACCAGCAATTTTACATTCTAAATTTCCGGGACCAGCATTTGAAGTATCAAAAGCTAGTTTTGCAGGAAGTTTAATTCGTCCGGAATCATCTAGGTATTGATTCCAACCTCCTATTAATCTCACAGCTGATGGATCAACTATATTCGGCCTGAAAGGAGAACCAGGAAGCTGGAACATAAAAAATATTTATGAAGTTTCACGATATATTTTATTTGCTGATGTTTGTACTTACATCGTTGGGTCCAATACTGATAACAATATCATAAGTTCCAACCCATTTAGGTACATAATGAACTTGATGTTCTCCCGGCTTGTGGCTTTGTATTTGTGCATCAATGTTTCCTTCTACTGCTTCTACAGATACTTTCGGTTGTAATACGCTGCTGACAGTAAAACTGCAACGTTCACCGACTCTGCCGATTTCCAGTCCTTTTCCTACTGCTCTAGGCGGTGGTGCTGGTCCCACCGGACCAACTCCTAGCGCTAACGGAGATCCTTTCAATATAACACCTCCATACGTTATAGCCACTTGATACAGACCCGCTAATGTAGGCAGGAATGTGACCTAGGGAAACGTTTTATTTGTAAAGAACAACTTCGATTGATTGTGCCACCTTCATATGAACAGGGTGATTCAAAACTATCGAAACATAGAGTAAGGGCGGGTTATTTGAAGCAAATTATGGCGATAGGGCCAAATATACTTCAATAAAATATTGGTCCAAAATAAGAATATTCAATTCAAATTCTTGTTGAAAATGTATAATCGCATGCGGCTATTATTTTTCACAGTAACGATTGTTTCGCTAATTAAAAATCTCTCATTAGGTAAAAGCAGTAGCGGCTGGTGGTTAATTTTATAGATTGGTCATAAGTGATGTGACCAAAATCTTAAAATACAGAACGACACTGACCAGCCCTCCGGAGGCCTATTCGCCGCGGAAATTTTTCAAAAACCACGCCCAATTTCTGCCCAGAAGTCGTTAAAATCGCTAAAAAAGAAAAATTTGTGATCTTTTCCAAAGCCAGGGAGGCAAAAAAATTTTTGGGCCACGCTTGTTTTATATAAAAATAATGCTCTCTTAAAAAACAACCACATTTTATTCTTTTCTATACATATTGAATATGACAAACTTAAATTAAATGATAATTAATCTAAATCTTTTTAAAATTTGAGTGAGGCCTTCGATATTTTGTATTTACGAAGTGATCAATAACCCTTTCATTAAAATTATGAATACTATTCACAAATTGCTTCTCTATGCTTAACATAGCTAACGCCGACAATCTCCCCATAGTATTACGCAAAAATATCTTGATTCTCTTTAATGTAGAAAAACATCGTTCGCTTTCTACAGTTGTCATTGGTATTGTACATAAAATAGTCACAAATTTTACAGTTTCCGAAAAAGATTCCGAGAGATTGTTATTAATAAAAAATTGCAGCATTGGCACAGCTCCTGAACTATTATTAAAATCGTAGCGTTCATAAATAAGTTTCTAGTTTTAAGTAATTGGCGCTTTGAGTCTTCATTTTTCCTTGGTCTTTTTGCACCAAATGTTGAAAAAGTTGAAGGAACTTCGGGAAATATTTCATTTAATATAATATGGTCTCTGACTATTTGAATTGACATTTTAAATGAGTATATTTTTTTTCACCAATATCACGTCAATACCATGTTTTTGAAGTTGATTAAAAAGAACTTCACAATTAGGCATTATTAAATGGAAAAAATTTAGCCAATAAAGGAAATCCACGCTTTGCAAAAAAGTTTTTAATCCTATTGCTTGATTAATTGTATTTGAGTCTTCTTCAACAAAAATTCGGTTTCCACACAACGCGTATTAAAATACCTCCTTGTCGGTGCCGCTCTAGGTAAACGTACTTTAACAAATTCATCGAGAATCGCTGTACGTTTTGGAGATCGACTGGAAAATGTGGAAAATCCCTGTAATTTGGCAAAAAACACTTTAACATTTTTATTCTGACTTGCTGCTTTTTGCAGAATTATATTTTATTTGGTGAGCATAACAATGAATAAAATTTGCTTGAGGATATCGTTCTTTAATTTTAACTGTCTCGACCCTTACTTCGTGGAATATGCTCATATTAGTCTTTTTAAATGAAACTCACGGTCTCTAGTTAATTCCACAATATAATAAAAGTTATTGAAAATTCTAAAAAAATGACAATTGTTTCGATAAATCAATATCATCGTCAGAATGACAGAAGTTACATTTCATTTTATGCCTACCTGATGTTTATTAGTTATTTTTGGCTAGACCAAGAAGTAACCTAACTTGTGATTGGCTTAATATATGTTTATAGAAGAAAGAAGATGTGATATTACAAATATTGAAGCTTAGATATTATTAGCCCTATGGTGATATCCTGGATATCATTTTTCCAATTAAGATCAGTATAACTGTGCAATGATAAAGAAAACCGGGAAAACTATATCTGCTGATCTTTACAATTATCACTTAAGAAGACAGTTTATTAGTGGAGAATTCCCTAAATTTAACTGTTCATTGACAACTTCATATTGTGGGTTTCTTAAATGTCTTCTAATTTCCAGTTCTTCAAGGAAATCCAGTTCTTGTTTCTTTTCACAAATATGCAGCACTTCTAGTTCTGTGTTAGGTATCAATGAATGATTGGTGTCAAGTAGATGTTTTGCGTAGTGGGATTTATCTGGTTGTTTTGATCTGTATGCTCGTAAGTGCTCACTGTATCGTATTTAAAAATTCCTTAGGGTCTGACCCAAATAGACAGCATTACATTCTGGACATTTGAGTTTATATATACCTGACTTCTTTAATAGTGGTATTTTGGTTTTAACATTTAACAATTTTGTACTAACGTTACTTTCTGTTTAAAAAGAAATTGTTGTATTATCTTTGAAATATTATTAGAAATATTTCCTGCATATGTGATGGTTTTATAGGTTTTAATTTCATCAGCTTGTTTAGGATATATTAGTTGTAATGCCACTTTTTCTTCCTTTTTAATAATTAGCTTATTAATCATATCTAATGGATAACCGTTAGATGTTGCTATTTGTCTAATTGTATTAATCTCTCTATCAAAATTACATTGGTTCATAGGAACTAAAAAAGCTCTATGTATCATTGAATTATATGCTGCTAGTATGTGTAACATAGGGTGGTTAGAATTGAATGGAATTGTCACATCAGTCTGTGTTGGTTTTCGGTAAATTGAATAATCAAGTACAATATTAACTCTTTAAATTTTTAAATCAAGAAAATTGATTGAGCTATTTTCTTCCATTTCTAATGTAAATTTAATTTTCGGGTGTAAATTATTGATGAGGTTGAAAAATACATCTAATTGTCGTTCACTACCCATAAAACAAGCTAATATGTCATCTACATATCAATACCAAAATAAAATATTTTTCGTAATATTACTTTCAAAGATCTTTCTTTCTAAATTGTCCATAAAAATGTTTGCTAAAATAGGTGATATAGGGCTTCCCATTGGTAAACCTTCATTTTGAATATATATCTTATTGTCAAAATTGAAATAATTCTGATTAATGCATACATCGAATAAATTAAGTATATCTGATATTAATCCTGGATTAATATTTTTATCTTCTAGTAATTTTCTTACAAGTATTAGACATTCTTTAGGAGGAATTTTAGTAAACAAATTAGTTACATCGATCGAAATGAGTTTATAGTTATCTTGCAAGTGGATTGCTATCAACTTTTTGATTAGTTCTATTGAATTTCTAATTGAGTACTGAGATTCATATCCGTAAGTATTGAGTATATTGTTGAGCTTCTTTGCCAATATATTATTAGGAGCATTAACATAAGAGACTACAGGTCTAATTGTTTTCGATATTTTATGTAATTTAACTGTTCCATATAATTGTGGACAATGAGGATTCTTATGTATGATAAACCTCTTTTCGTAATCATTTAAAAGATAATTTGAATTATTAACAATATCCCTTACGTTATTAGAAAACTTTTTTGTTGGGTCTGCTTTAAGAACTTTTACATCGCTGGATTCTATAAAGTTATATACTTTGGAATTGTAATTTTCAGTCGTCAAAATGACAGTTGTGTTCCCCTTATCAGATTTTGTAACTGTTAGGTTATTATCCTATATCTTCTTTTTTATTGCATTTAAAACTGTAATGTCATTTTTTCGTTTGACGTTTAACTTTTGAAGGTTCAATATTTTTGATTAAATTGGCAATTTTTGATTTCTCATAAGGAAAATTAAATAAAGGTTTAAAGTACAGCATACCACCAAAATTTACGAACAATATTAAAAAAATTATAGCTACAGAGTCAGAAATAGTTTTAAAATCTAATTAAAATAATTTTCTTTATGAGAAATAAAAATTGCCAATTTAATCAAAAATATTGAACCTTCAAAAGTTAAACGTCAAACAAAAAATGACATTACAGTTTTAAATGCAATAAAAAAGAAGAAAGAGGATAATAACCTAACAGTTACAAAATCTGATAAGGGGAACACAACTGTCATTTTGACGATTGAAAATTACAATTCCAAAGTATATAACTTTATAGAATCCAGCGATGTAAAAGTTCTTAAAGCAGACCCAACAAAAAAGTTTTCTAATAACGTGAGGGATATTGTTAATAATTCAAATTATCTTTTAAATTATTACGAAAAGAGGTCTATCATACATAAGAATCCTCATTGTTCACAATTATATGTAACAGTTAAATTACATAAAATAACGAAAACAATTAGACCTGTAGTCTCTTATGTTAATGCTCCTAATAATATATTGGCAAAGAAGCTCAACAATATACTCAATACTTACGGATATGAATCTCAGTACTCAATTAGAAATTCGATAGAACTAATCAAAAAGTTGATAATAATCCACTTGCAAGATAATTTTAAACTCATTTCGTTCGATGTAACTAACATGTTTACTAAAATTCCTCCTAAAGAATGTCTAATACTTGTAAGAAAATTACTAGAAGATAAAAATATTAATCTAGGAATAATATCAGATATACTTAATTTATTTGATGTATGCATTAATCAGAATCATTTCAATTTTGACATTAAGATATAAATTCAAAATGAAGGTTTACCAATGGGAAGCCCTATATCACCTATATTAGCAAACATTTTTATGGACAATTTAGAGAGAAAGATCTTTGAAAGTAATATTTCGAAAAATATTTTATTTTGGTATAGATATGTAGATGACATATTAGCTTGTTTTATGGGTAGTGAACGACAATTAGATGTATTTTTCAACCACATCAATAATTTACACCCCAAAAATTAAATTTACATTAGAAATTGAAGAAAATAGCTCAATCAATTTTCTTGATTTAAAAATTCAAAGAGTTAATAATGTACTTGATTATTCAATTTGCCGAAAACCAACACAGACTGATGTGACAATTCCATTCAATTCTAACCACCCTATGTCACACAGAGTAGCAGCATATAATTCAATGATACATAGAGCTTTTTCAGTTCCTATGAACAAATGTAATTTTGATGAAGAGATTAATACAATTAGACAAATAGCAACATCTAACGGTTATCTATTAAATATGATAAATAAGCTAATTAGTAAATAAGAAAAAAAAGTGGCATTACAACTAATATATCCTAAACAAATTAAAACTTATAAAACCATCAAATATGCAGGAAATATATCTAAAAATATTTCAAAGATAATATCTTCAGCAACGAATACAACAATTTCTTTTAAAACAGAAAGTAACGTTAGTACAAAATTGTTAAATGTAAAAAAAAAATACCACTATTAAAGAAGTCCGGTATATATAAACTCAAATGTCCAGAATGTAATGCTGTCTATTTGGGTCAGACCCTTAGGAATTTTGAAATACGATACAGTGAGCACTTACGAGCATACAGATTGAAACAACTAGATAAATCCCACTACGCAAAACATCTACTTGACACCAATCATTCATTGACACCTAACACAGAACTAGAAGTGCTGGATATTTGTGAAAAGAAACAAGAACTGGATTTCCTTGAAGAACTGGAAATTAGAAAACATTTAAGAAACCCACAATATGAAGTTGTCAATGAACAGTTAAATCTAGGGAGTTCTCCACTAATGAACTGTCTTCTTAAGTGATAATTGTAAAGATCAGCAGATATAGTTTTCCTGGTTTTCTATATAATTGCACAGTTATACTGATCTTAATTGGAAAAATGATATCCAGGATATCACCATAGGGCTAATAATATCTAAGCTTCAATATTTGAAATATCACATCTTCTTCTTTTTTCTATAAACATATATTAAGCCAATCACAAGTTAGGTTACTTCTTGGTCTAGCCAAAAATAACTTCTAAACATCAGGTAGGCATAAAATGAAATGTAACTTCTGTCATTCTGACGATGATATTGATTTATCGAAACAATTGTCAATTTTTTAGAATTTTCAATAACTTTTATTATATTGTGGAGTTAACTAGAGACCGTGAGTTTCATTTAAAAACACTTCTTTAATTTTTTTGTACTCCGACTAATCGTCCACTCATAGTAGAAGCTCCGTCATAGCTCTGTCCAATTAACTTTTCCGGTGTTTTATTAATTTCTAGCACCTATAATTCTTTAAAAATTATCTTCGATAAATGTTCGGTTGTGGTGCCGGTAGGATTTACTAATTTTATAAACCTTTCGTGAACGACACCGGATAAAATGTACCGTATAATAAAAGTCATTTGAGTTCTGTTCGAGCTATCAGTAGTTTCATCCACCTGGACTGAAATATATTTGGCTGACTGAATCTCCAATTTAAGTGGTTCTTAAGCCACCGATAACATTGAATCAAGTAATTAATTATGTACAGTTTTACAAGTACCCATAAAAACCGTAGCCTTATCCAAGTATTCTTTATATATTGGATCCAGCTCTGAATCAAAATTTATAAGTTCACGAAATATTCCCGGGTTTACAGAAGATTCTGTCTCTGTACCCTTGCAAAGCAAGTTCAAAAGCCCCACAAAATTTCACACAGTCAATTATTTTATTTATAATATATCTGTTTTCCGACACATTTTCATTAAAAATTCTTACCGATTGTTTATAAGCATTGCCTAATTGAGAACGAATATCGACAGTACCGATTGTAGCAAAACTGATGGCACATTTCATATGGTCTGCCGATGAACTACTTTATTTTTATTTTATCTTTTAAATGTTTTAAGTCTTGGACACCGTTTTTACACCATAAAGAATTATTCGAAAAAAGCAGACAAACGAAACAGCAAAATGCATCACTTACTTCACATCCGCAAATCCAATCAGACAAATTATACATAGACCTGCGAATATTGCGATGAACTTCTTTGTTCTTGGCCTTGCTAGTTTGTTTAATTTTTAAATCTGGAAGAGGACGACCACCTTCCTTTAGTTTTAATAGTTTTTCAAAATTTCATTCACTTTTAGTTCTCAAATTTTGAACCATTTGCACCACAGACATGATAAAAGGCGTAGAATAAAATAACACCAAATAATTAGAACACGCGCCCTCAAAAAAACAAATTAAAAATCAAAATAATAACAATCACAACTTATTACATCAAAAGACAACTCTTATTTGACTGCAAATGATCTCCTTTAAATCAAAATATAGCGCGGCCTGCCAAACCCTCTACTCATCTCATTTCTAAGCGTGTAATAATAACGACGTAAGTTGATTCATCATCGATATTAACCCGGGCTTTTGACCCAACACCTGTAAACTTCGGGCGTGTTTCTTTCGCGTTACGAAGTTTGTCAGCGTTCGGCAGATTCCGTCCCCATTTAACACGTTGAGGTCAACGATGGAAACCAGCCCGGTTTGCTATTTTGAATTTCGCAGAGATGTGGGTACTTGCTGCGAAATGACGTTTACAGAGTTTTCTTGAAAAACGAGGTCTTGAAACGTTTTAGGTATATTTTATTTTTTTAAATACCTATTTAAATATTTTTTTAAATTATTTTTTATTGGGAGGTCATTGACCCAATGACGTAATGGAGGAGCCGCCACTGGGTAAAAGTCGCTCCATCGGTGAATATAATATTCTTAATAAAATTTTGATCATCAATATGCTTGTTGATAATACGTTGGCAAACTATAAACGTCGTACAAGATTTCTTGGTTCCAAATTTTGAACAGGAGTAAAGTGATAAGTGTCGGCGATTACACAAACCACATCCTGCATTACTTCATTCTTAAAATGATGGAGATGATGCATTTTAATGAAAAATGATTTTAAAAATTCCACATGGTGACAAAACTGTGTTCTATACACACGCTGAGTTTGGGTGTAATCTGTCAATCACTTGACTTACAGTACTCCATTTATTGAGCTGATCTCAAGTTTGTTTCAGATGAGATTTTCATTTTCTGGATAATCTTTTTGCTGGACAAATATATCTATTCAGATTGAGAACTCCAAAAACTAATTATGTTCTGACAATAAATGGAACTAGAGTTGATTTGTTTCCACAGAGACGAATTTCTTCGGTATCGCTCAAATCTCTATACTACTTTATGATTTGCCTTTTCGTGAATGACATATTATTCGATTAACTTGAAAGCAGTGCAATTAAACTACATTGAGGTCAATATATTCATCAGACCATCATAACAAGATATCAAAGAAAAGATCTTGATATTACTCGTATTTGAGAGTATATTGTTGACATATTTAAATAATTTTGTATTGGCTAAAATAATTTTGCATGAGGTTTCACTAATAGATGAGGAGCTCTATGGCTATGACTAAGCTGCCAGTTACTACTGACGCTTCAATATTCCTCGGTCAAGTTTTGGAATTCTCTTGTTGTAAATTCTCCAGTCAGCTATGTGACTTACTTTCTTTGATATGTATTTTGTAAGCGTTGATGTCAATCTTACTTCACTTCAGGTGGTCCAGCAGGATAAATATATTTCACAGTAGACACGAAAAAATATCCTCTTTGCCTGACACCTGAAGTTTGCATTGTCACATGACTAACAACTGCATCATTTTTGTTTTAAAAATATTTTGAGTATAAAATAGTAAACTAACACCAAATTCATTTCCTACTGTATTTAATGTCAAGTAACTTCCAGAAATTAGTAAAAAAGTCATGTTTCGATAGGTAACAATTTTCAAAATTCAATTAAACACTTCATGATAAAAAATCGTTAAATATATCCCATGAAATAACACAAAAATTGATAATAATTGAATTTAAGTATTACCTGTACAGTGTGTTCATCAATTGAAGTTTTTTCCACAGATAGCGTTTGACTGATAGGATTAGTCACTTGAACTTCCAGCTCAGCAACACCCGAATTTTTGGTTGAAACTAGAATGAAACAAGGTGAAACATAATGTATCATTATTGGAACAAAAAATAACAAAGACAGATATATGGAAGGAACATAAAACTTTTAATACTAGAGGCGTCTGCTATTTCAAATACCTAGAAGAGCCGTCAGGGGTCATTTTGACCATTTATTTTTTATTATTAATTTAAATAGTGTACGGATCTGGATCGCTAAGAAAGTTACTCGTATTTTTTTTTAACTTCAATTTATTACGTTTCTGAAGAAATTAGCATTTTTATGAGAAGCTAATGGTTAGCACAGGTCACAAATTCGAGTTTCTTGAGTACATTTTCCGCAAGTAAATTTGAGGCAAAGTTTACATTTGTCGACAGTCTTGTTTTCCTTGCATTTTTCGAGTATTTGGCACTTATGCCTTAGTATGGAATCGTTTGCAGACTGTTATTCGCCAGACTCTATAGGTCTTTTTTGGCAATAGGCTCTTCGAAATTCTTCGGCAAGTTTCTACAAAAACATGTGATGCTAGGTTTTCTACCTGGAGACAAATTATAACACGAAAGTGTCATAATGACCCCTTTGGCACTTCTAGTCTTCGATTAATATTAACATTGGAAGTCACTGGTAAAGCGTGTCCCAAAATTAGAGCAAGATTTGAGTTAATTGAAAAACATTCTGTCGTTTTTGTTAAAACTATTATTTTCCAATTCAATCTTACACAGTATATTTTTGTATAGGATGAAACATAGATAAATGCCCTCAGCGACTTTATTAACACATACAAATTCTTTTGTTGCAGCTTTGAGCACATTATTATTATAGGTAAAGATATTAATAAAGTATAAAATAATAAATAAATTCCAGCCTCTAAACGTTCAGGTTGATAGCCTCAACCTATAATTAAAATTAATGTAGGAATTAATCTAATTTCAAAAAACAAATAAAAAATAAATATATTTAAAGAAGAAAAAGTTAAAAATAGACTTATTAATTCCATTTTTACTAACCCTCAAGACTCCGCTAATAAATGGTTAGCCAATCTACTCATAAGAATGAAATAATTCTCACCATTGAAATATACTTTTTCTCCAACGTTTCCTTGTGATGTAGGAACGTCAGTAATCCTGACGTTATCGGCATCGAAAGCTTGGCACGTGAAAGGACTACCTACAAGATGTTTTCCTTGATGTAACACCTCAACTTTGTGTGGACCAATTTCACGAGAGGTGAATTCTGCTTGAAGTTTGCCAGTTTTTGTCTGATAACACCTCACCGGTACTGCAGACCCCGTCGGACCGCTCACCACGACATCGAACTCTCTAGCTGATCTACCTTGAGTCTCCAATTGAAAAGAATTCACCTTACCCACTTTGGCTTGGTATAGACCTAAAGAAAAATAAGTTAGCATGAATTTATTATATTGGTAAAATTAACTGTCTCGACCCTTACTTAGTGGAATATGCTCATATTAGTGTTTTTAAATGAAACTCACGGTCTCTAGTTAATTCCACAATATAATAAAAATTATTGAAAATTCTAAAAAATTGACAATTGTTTCGATAAATCAATATCATCGTCAGAATGACAGAAGTTACATTTCATTTTATGCCTACCTGATGTTTAGTAGTTATTTTTGGCTAGACCAAGAAGTAACCTAACTTGTGATTCGCTTAATATATGTTTATAGAAAAAAGAAGAAGATGTGATATTACAAATATTGGAACTTAGATATTATTAGCCCTATGGTAATATCCTGGATATCATTTTTCCCATTAAGATCAGTATAACTGTGCAATGATATAGAAAACCAGGAAAACTATATCTGCTGATCTTTACAATTATCACTTAAGAAGACAGTTTATTAGTGGAGAACTCCCTAGATTTAACTGTTCATTGACAACTTCATATTGTGGGTTTCTTAAATGTCTTCTAATTTCCAGTTCTTCAAGGAAATCCAGTTCTTGTTTCTTTTCACAAATATGCAGCACTTCTGTGTTAGGTGTCAATGAATGATTGGTGTCAAGTAGATGTTTTGCGTAGTGGGATCTATCTGGTTGTTTTAATCTGTATGCTCGTAAGTGCTCACTGTATCGTATTTCGAAATTCCTAAGGGTCTGACCCAAATGGACAGCATTGCATTCTGGACATTTGAGTTTATATATACCTGACTTCTTTAATAGTGGTATTTTTGTTTTTACATTTAACAATTTTGTACTAACGTTACTTTCTGTTTCAAAAGAAATTGTTGTATTCGTTGCTGAAGATATTATCTTTGAAATATTATTAGAAATATTTCCTGCATATGTGATGGTTTTATAAATTTTAATTTCATCAGCTTGTTTAGGATATATTAGTTGTAATGCCACTTTTTCTTCTTTTTTACTAATAATAGATATGTAGATGACATATATTAGCTTGTTTTATGGGTAGTGAACGACAATAAGATGTATTTTTCAACCACATCAATAATTTACACCCGATAATTAAATTTACATTAGAAATTGAAGAAGAAGAATCAATTTTCTTGATTTAAAAATTCAAAGAGTTAATAATGTACTTGATTATTCAATTTACCGAAAACCAACACAGACTGATGTGACAAGTCCATTCAATTCTAACCATTATATGCTGCTAGTCACACAGACTAGCAGCATATAATTCAATGATACATAGAGCTTTTTCAGTTCCTATGAACAAATGTAATTTTGATAGAGAGATTAATACAATTAGACAAATAGCAACATCTAACGGTTATCCATTAGATATAATAAATAAGCTAATTAGTGAAAAAGGAGAAAAAGTGGCATTACAACTAATATATCCTAAACAAGCTGATGAAAGTAAAACTTATAAAACCATCACATATGCAGGAAATGTTTCTAATAATATTTCAAAGATAATATCTTCAGCCACGAATACAACAATTTCTTTTAAAACAGAAAGTAACGTTAATACAAAATTGTTAAATGTAAAAACAAAAATACCACTATTAAATAAGTCAGGTATATATAAACTCAAATGTCCAGAATGTAATGCTGTCCATTTGGGTCAGAGCCTTAGGAATTTCGAAATACGATACAGTGAGCACATACGAGCATACAGATTAAAACAACCAGATAAATCCCACTACGCAAAACATCTACCTGACACCAATCATTCATTGACACCTAACACAGAACTAGAAGTGCTGCATATTTGTGAAAAGAAACAAGAACTAGATTTCCTTGAAGAGCTGGAAATTAGAAGACATTTAAGAAACTCACAATATGGAGTTGTCAATGAACAGTTTAATCTAGGAAGTTCTCCACTAATAACCTGTCTTCTTAAGTGATAATTGTAAAGATCAGCAGATATAGTTTTCCTGGTTTTCTATATCATTGCACAGTTATACTGTTCTTAATTGGAAAATTGATATCCAGGATATCACCATAGGGCTAATAATATCTAAGCTTCAATATTTGTAATATCACATCTTCTTCTTTTTTCTATAAACATATATTAAGCTAATCACAAGTTAGGTTACTTCTTGATCTAGCCAAAAATAACTACTAAACATCAGATAGGCATAAAATGAAATGTAACTTCTGTCATTCTGACGATGATATTGATTTATCGAAACAATTGTCAATTTTTTAGAATTTTCAATAACTTTTATTATATTGTGGAATTAACTAGAGACCGTGAGTTTCATTCAAAAACACTATTATTATATTGGTTCTATAATTATATGCAGGACGAAATAACTAGGTTACTAGCCAAAAAATAGCTCAAAAGATCCAAAATTAGTACAAAGTTAGTCAATAGCTGAGTTTTTGCCACATTAGTAAAAATATGAGGTATCCAGTCATATCCAGTCGGACATAAAGAGAAGGAGATTGAACTGCGGGATGCGGTATAAGCCGTAGGACCCCCGACTTAATATCTAATTCAAAAATAGATACGTACTTTTTAATAATGTATTATGATATTCATATGCTCAACTCACCAAGTCCTCCTGCCCAAGGTTCACTTCCCGGTCCTTTTACAGGTATTTCCAAAGCGCCAAATTTAGGAACTCCATTATAATATAAGATGATACGATGCGGTGCAGCTTGTACAGGATGGAAAACCACTTCCCACATGTTAGGATTAGTCGGACTTTGTCTTACGCTATGTGAGACATCTCGATTACCGACCTGGAGAATTCAAAAATGTGAACTGATTCATTTGTAGAATTCATAACGAAATAATTGAAAAAAAATCAGTTAAACACATGCGCATTGGTGGAGTGATAAGCTAAAAATTTGTCCTCTGAACCACAAATTGTATGCTTATTAGTCAGATCAGTGATGGGGAAACTACGGCCCGTGGGCCAAGTCCGACCCGCGGAAAGGTTTAATCCGGCCCGTTTAAGAGTGACGTCGTGAGAATGTTTGAACGCGTTCTTACTTCGTAATGTGACGACCCGCATAAAAACTACCTGCGGCGATATTCAAAACACAATAGTCTTCTGGACAAATCCATCCGACCTAAACAGATGACTCATCTTCGCTCGAAACTTCCAGACACTCTCGCATTTTCGATTCATTGTTCTGTTTTCTCGACAGAACCGGAAAAATCCTATTCCCGAACAATCCTTGCAGGTAGGTATAAATACAAGCGAGGCCGCCCGAAGATCAGTTAGTTAGCGATTTAGTCAGTCATCTGCAACGACCCGCTGTGACTCGAGTAATTTTTTGTGTAATTCCCGAAACTCCCACTGCCTCAACATACACCCGCGCAAGAGCATTAGTTAGCAGTATGCTGTCGTCAATTGCGTTTCTGTGTGTTGTTCTCCGTACTAGGTAACGTCTAAAACGGATGTTAAAAAAAGAAAAGTGGATTCAGAATGTCGAGTTTTTAAAGAAGAATGGACGTGGAAATATTTCTTTACTTTATTTAAAGAAAAACCTGTGTGCTTACTTTGCAATACAACTGTTGCAGTTTTAAAATAATATAACATTCAACGCAATTTCAAGAGCAAACATGAAAACCACTCTTTCTCATCGTTAAGTGAAGAGGTGAAAAACATTAAATCGAGAGATTTATTAAAAAATTCATCAAGTCAACAACAATTATTTCGGAGAGCTAATCATTCTCAAAGATGCGCTACGAAAGCCAGTTATGTGTTGGCTTATAATATTGCTAAATCTAATAAAGCATTTTCAGATGGTGAATTTATAAAGCAGTGCGATATTATGTGCCCTGAAAAGAAAAATGATTTCCAGTCCCTGTCTCTCTCAAGAAGAATAATCACCGAGAGAATTGGAAATATTGATAAAAATCTAATTTCGCAACTGACTACAAAAATTCATTTTTTATTCAATTACCTTGGATGAAAGTACAGATATCAGCGATACTGCGCAGTTACTCATATTTGTGAGAGGAACCAATGCCCACTTTGAAATTACAGAAGAACTTGCAGGGCTACAGTCAATAAAAGGAACAACGACTGGTGCCGATATATTTTGTGAATTTGAAAATTGCATCGATAAACTTCGTTTACCTATTGATAAGTTGTTATGTAACTACAGATGGTGCTCTTAATATGGTTGGAATCAATCAAGGATTTGTTGGAAAATTTAACTCTAAGTATCCGGAAAATGATGTTGTTTTTTGCATTGCCTTATGAATCAGGATGCTCTCTGTAAATCAACTTTAGATATTCACCATATATTACTGGCTAGACAAGACAAGAGACATAGCTATATCAAACATAACAAGCTGTACGTCGAAGAAATAGCTTACGGAGTGGACGATCTTCTTGCCTTTGAAAACCAGGAAGAAAGAGCTCAACCAACTAGTGCCCCGACCACACCAACTGTAACCAACAAAGGGATAAAACCGAAGAAAACGCCCAAGCCATACGCTCGGAACAAGAAGAAAAAAAACTCACCCCAAAACCACCCCTGGTGCGAAAACTATCAACCAGAAATCAAGAAAAACCAATAACCCACTCAGCTAGGCAATAGGGTAGGAACGTATTAATATGAATGTAGATCGTTTTAATTTTTCCTGTTTTTCTCGTATTATTTATATATAGGTGTGTGTGTGTGTGTGAGGGTGTGTATGTATGTGTATCGGTACTGTATCTGAAATGGATCCATACCTACAAGATTTCCAGGTTGATTCGGTATAGACCTTTACGATTAACACGAACAAAGAATGTAAAGTAATCTTGGAAGTAAACAAATACCACGAGAACTTTAAAATAATACATAACAACATTCGAAGTATCAATAAAAATATAGATGAATTCAAAATACTACTATGTAATATCAGTGTAAGTTTTGATTGTATGGTCTTGACCGAAACCTGGAAATTAGTGGATCCCAGTATATATGGTATTCCTGGCTACAATATGATATATAATCAAGGTGATTACAATCGAAATGATGGAGTTGTAATGTACATAAAGCAGGAATGAAATTTTGAATATGAAATAGTTGAAATGGATGAAATCAAAATTCTGAGAACAACTATAAAATTTAAGAACAAAAATTTCGTCATAAATGCAATCTACCGATCTCCGGCATCAAATATACCATCATTCAATAAAAACCTTCAAAACTTTTTGGAAAAAAATTATAATGAATCTAATGATTTCTGCATCCTCGTAGGAGACCTCAACATCGATATATTGGAGGTAAATAAACATGCTATAAAATATCTTAACGTACTGAACAAATTTGGTTATGTATCTACTATCAATGAACCTACGAGGATGAAAAGTTGTCTCGATCATATTTTTCTTAAATCTAAAACAGACATGATCATACCTTTAATAATCGAAAACAATATTACTGATCATAAAACAATTATACTACAGATCATAACGGGAAAAATGAACGATGAAAAAACTATAAATAGTAGATTTACACAATTTTTGAATTACAAAAAGTAGGTAGATTGGGAAACTATGTATTCGACTCCAGATCCAAACTCTGCAATGAACGAATTAATTAAAATAATATCTATAACAAGTAACGAATGCCTAGAAACAAAAAAACTAACGAGAAAAAACTCCAAACTTGCACCATGGCTCACAAACTCATTACTGACGTCCATAAACAAAAAAATGAAATGTTTGTTAATCTTAAAAAAAATCCGAATAACAATGTACTGAAAAATCAATATAATCTTTATAAAAACAAATTAACTAACCTAGTCAAGAAAGTAAAATACGATTATTATAAACAGCAAATAGAAAAAAATCCAAATAACACAAAAATTTTATGGAAAAAGGTGAGGAATTAAGTAACTCGAAAATAAAACATAATAAAATACCGGCTGTCCAAAACGTAAAGGGAGAACTTCTCCATGATAGCAAAGATATTGCAAACGAATTCAATCTGAGATTCATTGAAATGGGAAAAACAGTTGCTGAAAAAATCAAAACAAATAGTAATTACGAATTCATTGACGATATTTTACCTAATACTATGATTCTAGCACCAAGCAATTCTATTGAACTTTTGAGCATAATAAGAAAATTGGAAGATAAGAAAGCCGTTGGTAAGGACGGGATACGAGCGGAAACTATCAAATCTATTGCACAATATATTGTTCATCCCCTAGTATACATTTTAAATGGATGCTTGGAATTGGAAATCTGGCCTGATGCTTTCAAAAAATCGATAGTAATACCAATTTTTCAAAAAGGGAACAAAACAATAGTTACCAATTACAGACCGATTTCCCTTATCACGCATTTTTCGAAGATCTTCGAAATGTTTCTGAAGAACCGAATAATATCCTTCATAAAAAAATACGGCTTGATCTCCCATAAACAATATGGTTTCAAGGAAAATACTTCAACGGAAGATGCTGTATTAGCTTTGACCGAAAAAATACATAGCGCGTTGGAAGATGGACATCCTTGTCCATGTGTTTTCATTGACCTTTCGAAGGTTTTTGATACTGTTAGTCACCGATTGCTCATAATTACACTGGAACGAGTAGGAATGAGAGGTAAATGTGCAAATTCACTTAGAAATTACCTCAGCAACAGAACTCAAGAAGTAAAAGTGGCTGAAACATTGAGCGATCAGAGAGAAATTGAATATGGCGTACCACAGGGAACCGTTTTGGGCCCTCTTTTGTTTAATCTCTACAATAATCAAATATTTACATTGAACAGTCAAGAAAGTATCATAGGGTATGCTGATGATACCGCAATAATATATAAAGCGGAAACATGGCATGAGTTGAAACATAAAGCCGAATCTGACCTCCGATTCATAAAGGAGTGGTTCGACGAAAGACTTTTGACACTCAATACAGAGAAAACCAACTTCCTATCCTTCAGCTGTAATTCGGCTGATAATTGCCCTTTTTTACATCTCGACCTAGAAACTCAGGAAAACACGCTCAAAATTAAATCTGAAAAAAATATTAAATATCTTGGTGTATATCTGGATCCGCATATGAAATGGAACGTTCATATAAACTACGTCATAAAAAACTGCAATCCATTTTATACAAATTTAAATATTTAAGTAATTACCTTCCACTGGAAACAATGAAGATATTATATAACTCCTTAGTGGAAAGTCATTTAAGATATGGAATTCTGACATGGGGAAATGCTCTCCGAGTACACCTCAAACCATTGGAAATACTGCAAAAAAGATTTCTGAAAGTGATAATCAAAAAAAAACCGAAGGTTTTCTTCGGAACTACTATACAAACAGTCAGAAGTCATGGATGTCAGGCAGTTATTCTATTTCTGTACCAATGTGAAATTTCACCTATCTGGTGATATAGCAGGACCCACTCATGAGTATAATACCCGCCGAAAACCCATTACGGTAGTACCACGTGTAAAAAAATCAATATCCCAAAGATCTCACTCCTATATCACAAAATCATTATACAATAGTGTCCCGAACACTATAAGATCTGAAAGAAATAAAGCAAACATCAAAAAAAAATTAAAAGATCACATCTTAAGTAACGACAGAAAATTAATAATCGATCTGATAGAATCGAGACCATAATCAACATACATACTGCATTAATATAGATGATCCGCTCTTCATCATCTGACTCGTTTCTTGATTTTACTCTGTTCTGGTTTTATATTTTTACTGTATCAAATTTTAATGCTATTTGTCTTAGTTTCAATATTTTATATTGTGATTAACATTTTGATGCGCATTTTATATGTTTTAGAATGTGCTTTTGCATGTATATATGTGTATATATGCATATATATGTGTATGTATATATATATATATATATATATATATATATATATATATATATATATATATATATATATATATGTATATATCTATTTCTATTTTGGCTCAATAATTTTAATATTGCATAATATATAATTGTGATAACATTTTTATTTTCATGTGTATTTTTATACAGGGTGTCCCGGGACTAATGGGAAAAAAGTCAGGAGCGTATAATCTGAGCCAAAATAATGTTAGTACTTTATATAAACTTTTTCTATGTAGGCCCTCGTTTTCGAGTTATAGGCCTCCAAAGTTTTAATTTTGAATTTGGTTTTTATTTTTATTTTTTTACTAGTTATTCGATCTTTGTAAAACTTACGGTAAAGCTATAATGTACGTGTATGTTTATTTTGGAAAGGTAAACAGATTTACAGTAGTGCCTTGAAGCCAGGGACGGACTACTCGCAATGGTTGATGATCCAAAAAATTTGCAGGGATGGCACACCCTGTATGAAATTATCGAAATTGACTTCCCCACACATTAAGCTAACGAAAAGGTACTTCTGCTGGAATTCGATAACATGAGCCGTTTGGCTAATATTTACAGTTTTATTAATGCACTACGTACAAATTTACCTAACTAACTTATTAATACGATGTACTACAAAAAAATAATTTGATGATAGCAGATGATAAAAACATTAAGAACTTATTCAATGGGAATTAAAAAGGTACGCAGACAACGTAATTAGTTGCTTTTAATCAAAATTACGAACACAACATTATTAAACCATTAAGAAAACCTCATAAAACACAAGTTATAAAACAATCGACTGAAACTAATTCCTAAACAACAAAAACTAACGTTCTTCTAATAAATGTTCAATATGAGCTCCTCTCACTTTCACGCACATTCTAAGTCTACAACGGTTGTTTATTTGCACTTCTAATAACATTGCAGTGTAACACATTTCTGTCTATTAAATCTTGCCTTGTTTGCACAGGTGTTGCGTATACCTTACTTTTGAGATAACCCTAGAGGAAGAAATTCATAGGATTAACATCTCCTGATCGCGGTGGTCATTGAAAAGGGCCTCCACGACCAATCCATCTATTAGGAAACCTTGTGTGTAAATGCTATCGTACATCTAAACTAGAATGAGGAGGGGCCCCATCATGCATGAACCATAAATTCCTACGAGTTTGTAGTAGCACATCATCAAAGAGGTTCCATAACTCATTTTGCAAAAACTCCAAATATCTCTGACCAGTCAAAGTATCGTCAATAAAGTATGGCCCTATCAAATGATTGCCAACTATTCCTGCCCAAACATTAACCATGAATCTATGCTGGCTCCTAGTTTGACTAATGCCATGTGGATTCGCATCATCCCATAAATGCATATTATGAGAATTTATGACTACATCTCTGGTGAAACCGGATTCTTCTGGAAAGAGAACGTTACTAATAAACGTATTGTCTGCTTGTTGTTGTCGCAGAAACCACTGGCTATACTCAAGTCGTGAAGGATAATCAGCCACTGTCATACTATGTACTTTTTTCGTGTGAAAAGGATATAACAGCTGTTCTTTTAGAACGCAATGCACAACTGATTTCGAGACGTTATGTTCTCTTGATAATTTTCGTAAACTCATTGATGGTTCATTATCAACTGCATTTAACAAGTCTTGTTCAACTGCCACAGTACGTACGCTTCGTACTGGACCTTCTCCACCTTTTTTTGGCAAAAAACGTCCTAAAATAAAGACTTCTGGCCTCTAAACAGTTTCGAGAAACCAGTCCATACATTAAATTCACATATGCATACTCAATAAAAGTGAATTCTGCCATTGTAACTGTTAAATTAAGGATTTATGAATTATTGACAAGTACTGACTACGAACTATTCTACACAATGTTTGACAACTAATCCTATGGTTACTTGATAAACGGTAAAAACACTTTTAAAAAGTTTTTACCAACTTTCCAATTAATGAGTCGTTAATGTTTTTTATCTTCTGCTATCATTAAATTATTTTTTTGTAGTACTGAAGGTAAATTTGGACATCGTATTAATAAGTTAGTTTTACCTCGTTGTGTACTTATAAAAATGGTGAATGTACGTAGTGCATTAATAAAACTGTCAATATTAGCCGAACGGCTTATTTTATCGAATTCTAACAAGAGTACCTTTTCGTTAGCTTAATGTGTGGGGAAGTGAATTTCGATCATTTCATACAGGGTGTGCCATCCCTGCAAATTATTTGGATCACTAACCATAGCGAGTAGTCCGTCCCTGGCTTCAAGACACTACTGTAAATCTGTTTACCTTACCAAAATAAACATACATGTACATTAAAGCTTTGCCGTGAATTTTATAAAGATCAAATAACTAGTACAAAAAATAAAAATAAAAACTAAATTCAAAATTAAAACTTTGGAGGCCTATAACTCGAAAACGAGGGCCTGAATAGAAAAAGTTCATATGAAGTACTAACATTATTTTGACTCAGATTATACGCTCCTGACTTTTTTCCCATTAGTCCCGGGACACCCTGTATATTCTAAGCATGTTTATATACATGAAATTATTTTTATATTTATATTCCGCATGATCACTTATCGATTATTTCTTTATTCATCACCTGTAATGCATGCATTCATTTATATTATATTATTATATATTGTATTTGTATTTCAATGAATAAAGTTCATAATACTCAATATTGTTGTAAAACTAGTAAATATGATTCGTTCCAGAGGATGATTACATCGCTAGTTTCAACAGTTTTTGGAATCCGTACATGCTGAGCATTCCGATATCCTGTATTATTCAAAAATTTGTTGATTAAGTGCTGGAAAGTATTTGAAAGAATTTGGGATTTAAAACACGATATTGTGAATTTTCTTCTTGATAAAGATATTTATAATCAATTTGACGTCTTAGAAAACGAAACGTGGCTTTCTGATTTCGCTTTTCTCACAGACCTCCTCGTACACATGAATAAACTTAATCTCAAATTGCAAGGGAAAAATCAGTTTCTTCACGATATTTGGCAATACCTGAAAAGTTTCAAATAACAGTTATTATTATTTGCTAATCAGATCTCTAAATCTGATTTCTCTCATTTTCCAAGAATACAATCTTTGAAATTCACTATATCAAACAATGAGATTAAAAAATACGAAATTGATTTGAGAAACTATCTTCAGAATTTGAAAGGAGATTTCAGGACTTTAGAAAAATGGAACCGGAGTTTAGTATTTTTGCGACCCCATTCGATGTTAATTACGAAGAAGTTGATGCAAAATTTCAACTTGAGTTAATAGAACTGAAATATAATACTCTCCTGAAACCAACTTTTCATACAGTAACACTCCTAGAATTTCATAAAAATTTAAGTCCAGATAATTTCCCAAATCTAATTACTCATGCAATGAAGATAGTGACAATGTTCGGCTCATCTTATATATGCGAACAAATCTTTACAACAATGAAGCTCAGGAAAACTTCTTTAAGAAACAGAATTACAGATGAGCATCTTTCATCAGTTTTAAGAATTTCTGCTTCGCAAATGGAACCAGACTATGATGAAATTTTGATGAAACAGTCTCAATTTCATTTTTCTCATGCACCATCAACCAGTAATGACACCAGAAAACCTACTGATAATACTTCACATCAAGAACTACACTAAATTCATATTCTATTTTATGCTTATAATTTTCTAACCTTTTGCTTTTTAACTATTAAAATAATAAGTGTATGTAATAATATATGTATGTTAATAGAACACATAAATTTTTTATCGAATAAACATTATTCTTTGGCCCGCTACGATTGTCTAGTTATTACAAATGGCCCGTCTTAAAAAAAGTTTCCCCACCACTGAGTTAATGATAATATAATTAATGCACAATCACATGAATGAAGGTGTTATGAAATATAAAATGAAGACAATTTATCTACTGACCTTAACAGTAGCAGTCAGTTTGCCAGGTCCAACTCTTGTCATATTTATTCCAATGGCAGATGGACGATGGCACGTTGCTTCGGGTGCATTGATAACATCAATTTTCGTCGTATCGAATACGTGGAATGTTCTTGTTGCAACTATTTCGTTGTCTCGTAAAATATTCACTCGATATGTACCTGTAAAAGGAATTGAATGCTTTTATTCCTTTCGAATTTATTTATGGATATTTTCCTTTCCAAATAGGTGTTGAAGGATTGATCGAAGAGATATGTGTTGATATATCAACACCCCTCCTCGCTAAAAATTTGTAGACATAAAAAACAGTTAAACACACAATAACAAAACAAAATGTATAACCAAAATAAAATATCAAATTATATCTGATTATAAAATAACAAAATATTCACTATTACCTAAGCAAATACAAACTAAAATAAACGGTTTTGAGGATTAAAACTAACTTTTCCGCATCTGTGGCCCTGAACAATATTCTATCATAAAATTTTCACTTGTATACACTTCAGGGGATGTATGTGCTAGCAAACCAAAATTTCTCCAAAAATTCAGTATATCTGGATTTATAGGACCCGCAGTACTCGCACTAGTCAACTGAAAATCAATAGGGTACATCTGTGAGACACCTTGAACAATATTCAATCATAAAATTGATCAATCGTATACTCTCTGGAGGCTGTATCGTGCTAACAAACTGAAAATTCTCCAAAAATTACGAAAATTTGGTACTTCAAGTACCATAGCACCCGTTGTCCTGGCTTTACTGAGTTGAATATCAATAGGGTTCATCTTAGAGACGCTCTGAATATTATCCAATCATAAAATTGGTCACTTTTATATACTCCGGGGGCTGTATCATGCTAACAAACTGAAACTTCTCCAAAAATGACAAAAATATCGTACTTAAAAGTACTGTAGCACCTGTTGTATTGGCTCCGGTGAGCTGAAAATCAATAGGGTTCATCAGTGAGATGCCCGGAATAATATTCAATCATAAAATTGGTGACTTGTTGAACTCCGGAGGCTGTATCGTGCTAACAAACTGAAATTTCTCAAAAAATTTAGAAATGTCGTACTTCAAGTACCATTGCACCCGTTGTACTGGCTCTGGTGAACTGAAAATCAATAGGGATCATCTGTGACATGTCCTTAACAATATTCAATGATAAAATTGCTGACTTATTGCACTCCCGAGGCTGTATCGTGTTAACAAGACATGTAAGGAAAAGTGGCCGACGACAACGACGACTACGACGACTACGACGACGACGACGACGACATACACACAGGATTTTTTTTCTAAAAACCGTTTTTTCGTGTTGTTGTTGATGGAAAACGTAAAGGTGAAAAAATTTTTCAAAATTCCAACTTTTTTTGGGGTAAACCAATACTTTTCTCGCATATAGAAAGGTTGGGCGGAAAAGTAATACATATTAAGAAATTGATAAAAGTAACATTTATTCTAAACAATATCTCTTAAATTTAGTTTGTCCCTGAATTTTGAAAAGGTTACATAAGGTAGGCCTTTTGTCAGGATATCTGCCTGCTGGCCTTTTGTATCAATATAGATGATTTCAATTGACTTGTTTTTAACATATTCACAAATAAAATAATATTTTAGATCAAGATGTTTTACTCTTCGGTTGTTACTAGGATTTTAAATCATAGCTATTGTCCCTTGATTATCTTCAAATACTGTTATAACATCAACTTTTAAATTAAAATCATTTATTAGCTCTTTGAGCCATAAACCTTCACAAACAGCTGCCGCAAGAGCAATCAGTTCAGCCTCAGAGGTTGACAAAGCAACACAATGTTGATTTCTGGTTGCCCATGTCACAGTGTTGTCAAATATTTTGAAAAAAAAAGCCCGAAACTGATTTTCTATCAATTTCATCATTGCCCCAGTCTGCATCTACATAACATATCAAGTTTGTATTTAAATTTCCCCTTTTATATTCTAATCCCATGTTTATTGTTGATTTAAGATATCTTAGAATTCTTTTCAAGTGATTATATATTTCATTTGTGGCTTTATCCTGGTAACGACGGAAAATGTTTGAAGAAAAGCATATATCTGGTCTGGTACCAAGCATCAAATACATAAGGCTTCCAATCATTTGCCTAAACGGTTTTGAAGTTATACTTTGATCTTTACTACAAATATTTAATTTTAATTTTGGATTTATTGGTATATTTGTACCACTACAGTTTTCCATACTGAACCGTTCTAAAATATCTTTAGCATATTTCAATTGACTTAATTTTAATATCCCTTCTTCCCTGTCATATTGAATTTCAAGTCCGAGAAAATATTCCAGCTTGCCTTTAATTTTAATTTCAAATTTTGAAACTAGTTTTGAAATTATTTCATTTATTACGTTTAAATTTGGCCCGGTAATAATTATGTCATCAACATAAATTATTAAATAAGTTATTTCCTCCTGTGATAATAGAATATAAAGACAATAGTCATTTTCAGACCGTGTAAAACCAATGTTTAACAAATAATCATTTATTTCTTTATTCCAGTGTTTAGATGAGTCTTTTAGACCATAAAGAGATGTCTTTAATTTCAATACTTTGTTTGAGTTGCATTTCAAACCTTTTGGTGGGTGAATATAAATATCATCCTTTATTTTTGCATTCAAAAAAGCAGACCTCACGTCTAGTTGTTTAAAATAAAACGATCGTTGATTCCCTATAATTAGTAACATTCTTATTGTTCCCAACCTTGCTGCTGGCGAATATAATGAATCATATTCATTTGTATCCTGTGCGAACCCCCTAGTTACCAATCGTGCTTTGTATCTGTTTTCTATTTCTTCTAACGGCTTATAATTGTATATCCATTTTGTACTTATTTCTGTTTTAATAACGTCTAATACTCTGTGTTCATCTAACATTCTCTCAATTCTAAATTTCCAATTGTAATTATTAGCACTTTAACCATATATCGGCGCCGCTGTGTGCGACGCATGCGCGAGAACAGGTTATGGGCAAGCAGACCGAATCAAGCAGAGAGAAGAAAGACGTCACGCAATAAACACATAAGTTCACGTTGTTGTATTTACTCAAAATATTTTTGTTAAATAAAGTATTTAGTGGAAGTAGTTTAGTGAATCATTACATTGGTCCTTCGAAGCAGTTAACAAATTACAAAACACGAACAGTTATGGCCCTTCGAGCCGGATTTTGGCCAGCAACGATTGGAATTCTAATCACGTTCCCCGCCATTTTCGAAGCGAAGAAATCCATGACCACCAAGCCGAAGTTCGACGTTGCCGATCTGCAAGAAAACACGACACGTCCACGTGATCACAAAGATAAGTCCTTATTTCTTATTCCTATTTTCACCGCTTTTAATATCTCAATCTGTGTTAATCATGAACGTTCCTGAAAATGAAAATACCGAAACTCAAATAGCAGAATTACGTCACACACTGGTGTAATAAAAGCAAAATTGACCAGATTTGAAAAGTTCATTAAAGACCTAGCAAACTAAACAAAAATAGCACAGATTGAAATACGATTAAAAAATATTCAAGAAGAATTTATACATTTTGACAATTGCCAGTCACAATTAGAATTTTTAGATAGCGATGAATGCGAGGAAAGAGAGAATGTAGAATCAATATTCTTCAATCTTATTTCCGAGGCAAAAGAAATTATTCATGCACATAACGGTAGCAGAAATATGACAACTATGCCTGCTTATAATCAAAGCTCAAGTTTACAGTTACCAAGGTTGCCAGATATGGGTTTACCATTTTGCGGAACGTATGAAACATGGTTTGGATTTTTTGATGTTTTTAATTCAGTTGTACATTCACGTAATGATATTTCTGAAATTCAAAAATTTTTATATTTAAAAACCTGTTGTAAGAACGATCCATTGCGCTTGATCTACTCGTTGGAAGTAACAAGTGAAAATCATTCGGTTGCACTCGAACTACTAAAAAAGAGATATGAAAATAAACGCGAGATTGTAAATCATCATGTAAATGGTTTATTGCTTAATTTGCCAGATGTAACAAAAGAATCCCATTTTGCTCTGAGAAAACTTATTGACACGGTGTTTCAGCACAAAAATGCTCTATTAAAATTAAAATTACCTGCGGATCAATGGGATGCTCTGTTAATCCCGATCATATTAAGAAAACTCGATGATAGAACACGACGGGAATGGGAAAACAGTCAAGATGGCAATAATAGTTTAGTTCCACTTGACAAATTAATTGAATTTTTAACAAAGAAATGTTTTGCATTAGAAGCGAGTTATCAAGAAAACGCAAAGGGTAATAATAATAAGGGTCAAAACAATGTTCATAACAGAAACCTACATGATATTAATGTTACACGAAAGCCACATCAAATTTATCAAACTTACGCAGCAACTGAGAGAACGGGTAGCATCAATTGTCAAATATGTAGCGGTACTCATTATATATTTCAGTGTCAACGTTTTCTAGAAGTGATAATTCCCGATAGGTTTGATAAAATAAAATTTCATAAGTTATGTATCAATTGCCTACGACCAGGACATTCAAGGCTTGAATGTAGATCATCGTCTTGTAAAAAATGTGGAAATAAACACAATACTGCATGACATTCAGATGATAACCGGTCAAAAAATTATTCCCGAAACCAAAATATTCAAACCTCACAACCTTCAACCTCAAGCGGCAACAACGCCTCAGCTGCTCAAACGAAATTGGAAATAAAAAATGACCTCGAAATAGGTAAGGTTTGTATACAAGAAACAAAAATGCACACGTGTAAAAACTCCGAAAATAATCAAGAAGTATTAAATTTATACTCGAATATTTTTGAAACGGCGGTTTCTACAAACGTTGTTTTATTATCAACAGCGATCGTATTTATTGAAGACGATCTCGGTAAGGTACACGAATGCAACGCGCTTTTAGATTCCGGTAGTCAAGCGAACATGATAACTCAATTTTTGTTTGATAAATTAAATTTGAAGGGTACAGAATTTAATGTAAGAATTAATGGGATAAATCAAGGTATTACGAATATTACGCATAAAACCTACGCAAAATTAAAGTCTCGTTTTAACTCATTTGAAGTAAATCTTCAGTTTTTAGTTATTCCATTTATAAGTGATAACTCATCATTACTAGAATTTCCTAGGAATGCATTGAACAGAGCCAAAAAAGATGGTCCGTACCACCACTGCTTAAAATTAATTAGTTCCTTGGGGTCTATATCTCGAGAAATCACATCCGCGGCGTTGTGTTCACTATTAACGTGACTCCAATCCGTTAAATTTGTCAATTCTGTAATTTGAGATACCCGATTGGCAACAAACGTTTTTAAATTGCTTGGATCAATTTTTAACCAAGATAGTACTATAGTAGAATCCGTGAATATATTAACTTCTGAAATATCAATGTTAAGAATTGTTCGTACTGTGGTTACTAAATTTGCCAATAGATGTGCTGCCATTAGTTCAGTTCTTTTTGAACATAGCGAATGTGCGTACCGTTTACAATTGCGATTTTCAGACACTAAATAGAGGCATGCTCCATATGCACGTTCAGAGCTATCAGCGAAACCACATAGTTTTATTTTTACCGGTGAATCGATTAATACTTGCCGTTTAATATTAATTTCATTAAGAATATGAATTTGAGATAAGAAATTTAAGAATGATTGCCCTGTATTCTCGGGTATAGGTTGATCCCATTCTATATTTAACTTAAATAATTCTTGCATAATCAGTTTTGCTTTAATATTAACTGGGCCAATCAACCCTAGAGGATCATATATTTGCGAGATTAGTGATAACACTGCACGTTTTGTTAATATATGATTGAAGCATGTCTTAACTCCCGACCACTTATACCCCTCTCAAACGATCCTAATGACCTATTACCATTGACACTATCCCATTTCTTAATAGGAGATTCCTTAAAGGCTATTCCCCAAGTGAATTTGACTGGTCGTAAGGAAAATACTTTATCCCGATATAATAGACTACAGCAGCTTTTGCAACAATTTTGGAGACGCTGGTCACGTGATTACTTAACTCAACTATAATCTCGAAATAAATGGAAAAATGATGTGACCAACAGTGTTAAGGTCGACTCATTAGTAATATTGAACGATGATAATACACCACCCTTGCATTGGCACATGGCTCGCATAACAGACCTACATCCGGACCAGACGGTGTCGTCAGACTGGTATCAGTAAAAACATCCGCTGGAAAAACCTTCAAGAGATCCATTGCAAAAATTTGTGTTGTGCCAGCTATAGACTAATTTTTATTTTTCCTGTTTAAAACATTTATCTTATGTTCAACTTATTTACGTTCAATGTAATAATAATAATTGTTTTGAAAAGACATTTTTCAAAGCGGGCGGCTATGTTAGCACTTTAACCATATATCGGCGCCGCTGTGTGCGACGCATGCGCGAGAACAGGTTATGGGCAAGCAGACCGAATCAAGCAGAGAGAAGAGAGACGTCACGCAATAAACACATAAGTTCACGTTGTTGTATTTACTCAAAATATTTTTGTTAAATAAAGTATTTAGTGGAAGTCGTTTAGTGAATCATTACATTGGTCTTTCGAAGCAGTTAACCATTTACAAAACACGAACAGTAATAATTACGACCATTTAGCTAAAAACTCAATTGGTAGTCACCATATGATATATGATTGACAGGAGACAGTCGAGTAATAAAGGTTAAGAGACATGTTGGCGGGATATAAGCTTGTACTCTATTTCTTTACATGCTACATTATATACTAAATAAGTAAACCTGTATTTATTACATGAATCCGATCCACAAACTCCTCCAATATGAAAATTTGGCCAAACAGGACGGAAAAAAGGTAGTAGAAAGCCGAAAAATGATAAAAGTCAAGGAAATGGGTGAAAGAGGATTTGTCGGAATAGAACAAAAAACAATATTTACCTGTCTGTGTTAAGTTGAATTCTCCTTTAAAATTATTAACAACATATTTCACGTGATGATTATTGGGATCGGCGATTTCTATTTTGTGATTCTCGCTCGGTAAATCAATATAAGCTGTAGATCCGATTTGGCAATACTGCGTTGATTCGATAACACTGCAATGGAACGGACTACCGACTACTGTCATGTCATTGAAAGTTATGTTCACGTAATGATCTTCGGCTGTCAATGGGACGAAAGTCACGTCATATAATCCCCTGGCACAAGCAACTACTTCCGCTTTAATGGTAGTTTGTTGTGTCGAAACTACCAATTCCAATGTTCCTTCGCCGGCTTGCGCAGCGTCTACGCTGAAAGTTACGGGCTTACCAACTTCGGCCGGACCTGAAAGTAAAATAAAAATGTAGGTAGATGTTCGTTAGTGGAATTCAAGAAATACTGTTATTACAAATTAAAACTGATTCACGAGTCAGAATTCATTAGGTTCGGAACGTGAAGTCGTCAATATCATAGCAAATTAAAAACGTGTTTTCTGTCATCATTCAAAGGTGATAATAAAACTTGTAAAAGTTCTGTTTTTCTGCAAAATTGGTAGATATTCTTGAAATTTACTTATTTGTGCTGGAAATAAATAGGCCAGTCACTGAGTTACGGACTGTCTTCTGAGCTGATATTTACTTATATATTTCTTTTTATTTCTATTTCTAAATATTGTTTGTGATTTTGGTATCCAGGATCACATAAATATGTGAAACCTCCCCTCACAACCACTGCTCACAAATACCACCACTTCTTCAACCCCCATTAAACAATCTATCTCGATAAACACAAATCCCCTTCAACACCCATAACTTATGCCGCGGCTACTCCAGCAAGACTACCTCCTCCTCCGGTACCATCTCGAGATCAAGCCATAATTATGCCTTCTATCCCCAACACTATACTATTCGATTATATCAAAGCAATAGGTAACATTGTCTCTCCCAAAAACGTACATTTCGCTTCCAGAATCTCTCATGGCCGCATATGTATCTATTTATCATCTACCACTCAAGTCGACGACCTTCTAAAATCGAATCAAAACATCATAGTTAATTCCAATGTCATTCCTATTCATCGGATTATTTTCCCCACCAAAAAAATCCTTATTTCCAATGTCACACAGACTAGCTTGTATTATATTGTGGAATTAACTAGAAACCTTGAGTTTCATTTAAAAACACACATACTTAGTGACTGCAAACAATTTTCCGCTACATATCAACGATTTCACCTAAGGCCCAACCTCTAGGAAATTCTCCACTGCCCAACCGAGATCAAGAAAGTCTTACAGTTTCTGAAAGCTACACATCTCTACCATAAAATCTAATTTAAAAATAGTAATAGTTGTTATTTAATGACATGTAAATGAAATTAACTATCTCGACCCTTACTTCGTGGAATCTACTCATAGTGAATTTTTTAGAATTTTTAATACTTTTCATTATATTGTGGAATTAGCTAGGAACGTTGAGTTTCATTTAAAACACTGACATGTAAATATTTGTAATTATTTTTCTGTGCCAATTACCAACGCTGTCGAGGTACGTTAAGCTAAATTAAATAAAAAAAAATTGAAACTTCGAAATGATTCAGTGTTTGATTGAATATATGTAAGAATTTATGTGATTTGTACATAATAAATAACCGAATCAGCTGAGATGTCAAAGTGTCAAAAAAGTAAAAGTCGCAAAGCTTAGAAGAAACGAATAATTAACGTTGAATGTTGTTTCTTATGGGGATCAGAATTCTTTATGGCATCAGCACCAATACAATATTGATATAAATGGAAAAAAAGGAAACATGGAAAAGATTAGACTACCAATATAATAGGACAAAGACAAGCGAAGATACTAATGGGAAACTATGACCAGAATAGATCGGAAGAATGCACTACCCAGAGCAAGTCAGCGCTAAGAGTTTTAGCAGGGGTTCCGACAGGACATTATCGCCTGAAAAGACCCCTAAAAACCTCAAACTAGAGGAAAGAGACGATTGCACATACTTGCTGAATGCAAGGCATTATAGAACGTCAGGGCTCGACACCTAGGGAGCACACTAGATAGAACCAGCGTCGGATTAACCACAGAGCACAATAGGCAACTGCCCAGGGGCAAAATTCAATGTATATCAAATAATTCGTTAGTCATTAAACATTCAAAGATATGTTGGTCAAAGATCACTAGGGTCAGCATTTAGACATACAACACTTTTAACTATAGTATTTATAAAAAACATTGTGTAAAAAGCGTTGAGTAAACAAATAGATAAAAGTTTTGGTTAGGTCAAGTAATAAATCATTATTGATTGAAACCAGAGTCAGTTATCCTACCAATACCTTACATGGCGATCCTGCCAGGATTGTTACTGTATAGTAACAAATTGAACTTGTAAATTATCATCAAAAATATTATAATTCATGGAGTCAATAGAGATTGTGAGCAATAAAATGGAGAAGTCTCACTCCACGCATGAAGCCGTAGAAGGAATAATACCTGCTCTTAAAACAAACGTAAAAGGAGAAAATCCAGGTTTATTGTTAGCAAAGATTAGCAATCTAAAACAGATCAACGAAGACGTCGAGAAATATGCAGCGGAATTAGAAAAGCTAGCAGAATCTCTTAGGAACTCATATATCTCGGAAGGTATGCCAAGAGTGTTAGCAGAGAAGTACACGGAAGAGGCTACAGTCAAGGCTTTAATTAGAAATGCCACACACGAGAAAACTAGATGGATTTTAGCTGCGGGAAATTTTTCGAAGGCGGAAGAGGCCCTCACAAAATTTGTAGAGGTGGACAACTCTTCAGAAAGGCTAACAACGGTTCTTAGTTATGAGAGCAATAGGGGTAATGGAAGCAGATTTAACAATAACGTTGAGTCCAGGTATAACCAGGGCAAAAATCACAATGGAAGGTCCAATCAAGATACTAGATCGAATAATTACACTCGTAGAGGTAATAACTTTAGTGGTAATCAGTACAGGGGCTACAATGCAGGGGGTAGTGGTTGCAGAGCCAATTACAGAAGCAGCAATCATGCTCAAAATATTAGATGCATTGAGTCAACTGAAGGGTCGGGAAACTTTCCCGACCTCCAGCTACAACTAGGGGAACAGTAAATGTAATTAAAAATATTAATCATATAGAGTTAGCGCTTTCCAATTTTGTAAAATTGTATACTAACATATCGGACACACTGTGCACATTCATAGTGGATACTGATGCAGGATAGAACAGGAAGATTCACCCAAACTTAAGTCGGTGGATGTCCTAAAGTGTATCAAAGGATCAGGAATAAGAGAACTACTAGTTTAGAGACAGTCCTTGGAAACTGAATTGAGGATGGGGCACAATAGATAAAATTAATTGTTAATTTTTAGAAAGTAAAACTTTGCTTCATCATTTTGCAGGCTTAGGACTGATACAACAGTAAGGTGTTTGCCTGTAGAACAGATGAAATACGAAATCCTTGCCGTATTTGAGCTACATATTCAAATTTCAAAGAAGTTATTCCATTGTTTAAGTGGAATAAATGAATGCCAGATGGCTTACAAAGCAAGATCCAGTTGATAAGAAATCAATAGCTGAATAGTAACCCTAGAACGAAAATGAAGAAATAAACAGAACTGTTCTTTGTCGTAGGCTCGTCGTATTATTACCAAATAATACCATAAAAATGAAAATTTAGATTATAATTCATTCATGAGCTTCTGAAAAAACGTTATTCACATCAGTTTCCAACAGCAGCATGTTTATACTTTGAATTCCTTTCAATGTGGTCTGCCTTAGTGAAAAGAGTGTAACAAAGTGCAGTCGCCAAATTATCCATTTTTTGGTATGTCTAAACGTAAAATTAATTACTGAAAACCACACAGAACAATACACAAGCATTAATTACATCAATAATGATATATAATAGTAGGATTTGAACAGCATACATTACTAAGCAATGGAACTTAGATCATAGCCCAGCTGAAAGACAAAAACTCAAATAAAAATAAAACACCTAAAGCTATCCATAGACGAACTTCTATCAAGCTATGGAATCGGATTCGATCAATGCGATTAGAAGTTTGAAAGAGGAAGTAATAAAGAACAGAAGGGAAGTTAAATCTGCGATTGAAGCTACCGAAACAAGAATTTTAATGAAAGTAAAGGAACTCAAACAAAAAGTGTATTATCTTGAAAAAGAAAATCAAACATTGAAAAATGAAGTAGAGACTTTGGAAAGACATTCAAAGAAGAACCATATTATACTATTTGGCCTGGAAAACAAAGAGAGCACAGCTAATACTATAAGTAAAAAACTAAATATACTACTGGGAGTTGATGTTAGAATAGCTGATTTTAATAATATATACCACCTCAACAACACAGAAAAACCTCCTGTGAAAGTCAAATTCCTGTCATATTTCAAGAAAGTCGAGATACTGAAGCAGTGCAAAAAATTGAAAGACACGGGCGTTGCCATCTCACACGATCTTACATTTGAACAAAGACGTGAAAATAGAATTTTGAGAAGCTTCTTGAATAAAGCCAGAGAAGATCCTATCGATAGATCTTATATAAAAGGAAATAAACTCTACGTCAACGATAAAGCCTATACTGTGAAAGAACTAGAAGAAATAAATCGATCAGAGGAACGCACCGCGAACAGTGCTCCTCCAACGCCAAATTTACGAAATTTTAAAAAATAATTCGAATTTCCAGAGAAAGTATCCGTCCCCATAATACAGGAAGATTTCAAAGAAATAGAACACAAGAAACGTATTATTGATACCAACACACCCAAAAACATCGGAAACATGAAGAACATTAAACCAATAGCTGATGGACCTGCTTTGAAAGAGAAAACACGAAGCCAACGTTCAAATAAATAAATACAAATTAACACTTGGTGCTCCACTCATTTATGCATGTTTTTTCATTATTTTTTATTTCTATAGATTAGCATATAATCATTTCAACCACTTTGTTAACGTTAATGCATTTATTAACCCTTACGTTGATTCCTTCAATTTCGTCTATTACTTTGTTTTTTGGGTTGATTGCTTATTAATATAATATGAACGCTTACATTAGAGATTTTGAGGAAAATATAGCAGAGACTTATGTATACGAATCATATGAGGATTGTAGAAACAAACTCAAATCCATAAACGGATTCTCGGTATACAACCAAAATATTTGTAGTATCTCGAAGCACTTTGAAGATGTTCAGATTGACTTACAGCAAATAGAGGAGGATTTTGATTGCATAATCTTAACACAAACCAGTATCATTGAAAATACCCATTTATATCGGCTGATATCCCTTGATCTGATATATAGCGAAGGAAACCTGAATCAAAATGATGGAGTAGTAATTTTCATAAAGAGATGTTTTAACTATAGTACTCAAAATATCAAAATACACGAATCCACGGCAATAAAACTAACAGTAAAATTGGAGAGAAGTAATATAGTTATTGTAGAAATATATAGGTCAGCATCAATAGATATACCAGCGAAAATTTCATTGGAGATCGCTTGAAGGACAACAATAATCAGGTTATTCTTGGAGGAGATATAAACATAATTATACTTTCTGAAACGGATGATTCGAATGATGACCTTAACATTCTGAATGAAAACAATTTAATCTCACAAATAAATACATACACCAGAATTCAAGGAAACGCACGCTCATGCTTGGACCATCTACTCACTAGGAATATAGTTAACAAAGTTATACCAATCGCGTTGAAAAGCTGTATTAGCGACCATTTCACTACAATGCTTAAAATTGAAAATATAACTGAAAAATCAGATCATAGCCCGATGAACCCACATACGATAAATTATAAAAGACTGAAAACACTCATCACTGCGGAATCCTTGAACGACTTCCTCCAGAACGAGGATGTAGATACCTTTGCAGATAATTTAACAGAGAAAAGCCAAATGTATGTACAGAAGTCCATGGTCAAAATAAAACATAAAAAATAGAAAATTTGGATCACTAGTGGTTCAATAACGTCCAACAAAAAACGGAATGAATTGAATAAAGAGAGGCACAAAGATTGGGAAAATGTTGAACTCCAATCTAAATATAGAACTTATAGAAATAGTCTCAATCTTCTCATAAAGAAAACAAAAGCAAACTTTTTCAAGGACAAAATTAGAAAACAATTCAAAAAATTATGGGAAACACTCAGGGAGTTTACAAACCAAAATAATAAAAAAACTGAAATAAGAGAAATTCGTCTGCAAAATAATGCGATTTCAAATAATCCGCTAGAAATAGCCAACAATTTTGTTGATACATACACCACCTTAGGAGAACATCTGGCACAGCAAATTATAGAACCAAAAAATGTCAATAAAACGAAAAAACGCATATCGAACACTACATATCTAGAAGAATGTACTGAAGCTGAAATGATACAAATAATTCACAAACTCAAAACGAACAAGGCACCTGGGTTGGATTTATTAAGCTCAGATACCTTGAAAATCATATGTAATAGTATATGTAAACCAATATGTCATCTTGCGAATATAGTTTTGAAATAGGTACATTTCCCAGTTCATTCAAAAAGACCAAAATTAAAGCGATTTATAAGAAAGGCGACAAATTGGAATGTCTGAATTATAGGCCTGTATCTTCAATCTCCTGCCTTGCAAAGATAATAGGAACATTAATCAAATCACGTTTGTGCAAATTCCTAGAAAAATATGAGATCCTCTCTCCGCTGCAGTTCGGTTTCAGAGAGACTATGTCCACTCAAGATGCAATAGCCTCTCTTACCTCAAAAATATATAAATCCCTTGACAAGGGAAAACCGTCCCTTTGCATCTTTGTGGACCTGGCTAAATCTTTCGATACCGTAAGCCATGAGAAACTGATTGAGATGCTGGAGGAACTTGGAATGAGAGGACCATGCCTGGAGTTGTTGAGGAGCTATTTGTCAGAAATAAGCCAATGTGTAGATATTCAGGGAACTTTGAGTGAGTTCAAACCCATCAAGTATGTTGTACCACAGGGCACTGTGCTAGGTCCCTGTCTTTTCAATATTTACCTGAATAACTTGTTCTCTCTTGATACCGAAGGCCAAATTATAAGCTTCGCAGATGATACTGCAGTTTTCTATAACGCAAATGATTGGACAAATTTACTCAATAAGGCACAAGAAGACTTTTTAAAAATAAAAGAATGGTTTGACTCTAGGAAATTGTCCATCAACTTTGATAAAACACATTATGTGTCCTTCAGTATACAGAAAATCAATTTCGAAAACTTCCCCCCTCTCTCGCGAACAACCCCAACAATAACTTTCTCAATACTATCGACCACTATAACTAACTACTTGAGTCTGATCATCGACTGCAATCTGAAATGGGACCACCATATTAAAAAACTAACTAGAAAATTACGTACTTTGCTTCACTTATATAGGCACTACAAAACGATGGTAAAGGTTGAACAGTTGAAGTCTATATATTACGCCTTAGTTGAATCACAACTCAGGTATGGTTTAATTGCATGGGGTGGTGCATATAATCACCATATATCCCCAATCATAATCCTACAAAAATGGATCTTAAAAATAATTTATGATAAAGAGAAAAAATTTCCCACAGTAGAACTTTTTGACTTATCGCAAGTCCTTGATATCAAATACCTTTATTTTGAGTGTGTAATAAATAAAGAAAAATTTACCAAAACCAAAAACTTTACAAAGAATAAGTACTCGACCAGAAATCAACCTCTTGCTGTATACATTGCAAAAGTGAACAAAACTCTTACCTTGAGAAGTCATGTGTTTTTCGGTCCAAGATTGTACAATGGAATCCCGTTAGAAATTCGTGAAATAAACTCACCTATAATGTTCAAAAAGAAAATTAAAAAATGGCTGCAAACTAATACAATTGTCTCGCAGATCCTCTCAACATAGAGCGTTATTATATGTAAAATTGAAATAGTTTACCTTACCCTATATGTTTTAGCTGCCCATCAAAAATACGTTATCTCAATAGTTCAGAAAACCAAGAACTAACAATTATTGAATTCGCCTTAGTAAACTGTGTACTTCTCTAATAGTACAATTTAAGTATGATTTTAATTGCTATTAATTTGTATTTACATGTCTAATTGGGAGTTATTCTTTTATTTTGTATATGTATTCTACGTGTATTGAATGTTACTGTATCTATTCAGTTTTGTATAGTTTTAATTCATAACAAAATAGACGTACCAACCTTTTCGAGAATAAAGAGCCTTCACCCACGCACAAGTCGAAAGACTTCAGTGGGTTTCTCCCACTTTATTTTCATTTTACTTTTACATGAATGAACTATATAATTGCAAACTATTTTGAAATTGTAAACCATCTGTTTTTTGTATATGAAATTTTTTGAAAATAAATTATTATTATTATTGTTATAATTACTTTCGATTTCCTTCAAACTCATCTCGTTGATTGATCTGGTCAAATCGGCCTTTCTGCCGGGTAGTCCTGTGACAATTACTTTGTTGACATCGTAAACGTTACAACTGAATGGAGATCCAATAACATGCTGATCGTTGATAAGAATCGCAACAGAATGGCGACCAACTGCTTCAGGAACAAATCTCGCTATATATGTATCTCCATTGATTATTAACTTCGTTGGTAAACTTTTTCCATTTGGAGCTGTAGCTACTACTTGAGGTTCACCGCCTGCAGTACAAAAATTATTCACATTACTTATAGTAATTGATATTACATTAATTCATTGATGAGGATGGTACCGAAACTAATAGGGTTTGTAGTGGTCAGAAATGAGATTTTTTAGAGTATATAGAGTATAAATCAGGAGGAGCATTGGAGAGTAAGGAATTTATGAATAGAGAATATTCATTTGAAATACCTTTGGCAGAACCAAGTTCCTTAGAAATCGATTTTATAGCAGAACTCGTCGAAGAAACTTTCTTCTGACCAATCAATGTGGTCAGATCATCTTAAAGTTCCATCAAACTATACTACAAAAATTTCCAATTATTGAGAATAATTTATTGACTAACCATCGTGAAAAATGGGCGGGCAGCAAGGATTGTTCATAGGATAATTTTGCCCCTTTCTATCAACATTTCAACTAGTCCTGTTAGTATCGGTTCAAGCATTTCTGAAACCTGATCATACTTTGCAGAATTACACCGCTTATACTGCTCCAGGTAGTCAAATTATCATCTGCGAAGGAAATTATTTGTCAACTTATCTTCAGCTTCGTAATGTAATGTATAAATGACTGACCCCTCCTCTTGTAACAATTGGTCAACAGGCTGAGTAATTCCCATTAACTTGAAGACATAACGAAAGCAAACAGATTGACAGGATTTTCCCGGTTATTTTTGGGTTGAAATTAGAGTTACGCGGTCTTTAAATAGTCACCACCTCATTGTTCGATACCTTCGAGCCATTTTAAATCAGGAAAGTTAGAAGACAGAAGTAAATTTAATGAATAACGGATTTGTAATCTGGTTTTGATCAATTTAGTCAACAAATACTTGCAACTTAAAAACTAACCCCATACATAGTCAATAGATGCATATGTTACATTTTGAAAAAGAAAGTGTTAAATATAAATTAATGCAATTTTCATAAGATTTGCTATGTTCTACGAATCCACTACTGAAGAAGAACATCTTGATGCTAATTAACCATATTCCAAGACAATGGTTCCCTGTACGTTAGTCAGTTTACTTCCTCGACCATCTTTATAAACTTTCATTAAACTAGTAGATACTAACCTGTAACACCCTCTATTTTTATTTCAGCTGGATGACCCACTGCTGCTAGTTCAATACCGCTGCCGGATACAGGTACTCTTGGTTGGGTGTTTCCAGGACTCACTTTACAGTTGAAAGGAGATCCTGGTACTGGTTGTCCATTAAACCTATCGAAATCTTAGTTCTTAATATGAAACAATTAAACAATCGAAATTAAAATAATGCCACATCAAAAATAAGATAAAGAATAACCGTTCATTCACCAAGTCATCAAACGAATTATATTCGGATAAAGTTAATCATTTCTGAAGTACCGAGCGATAAAGTTGACTACATACAAACAAACGTTTTCAATTTTTTGTTATGTGAACATATTTCAATGCTAGTGCGGCACTAGTATAGGTAAGTGTCTGTTAACGGAACATGAAAATTCTAAAAAACTATTACAAATAACGGATTTATTTATTTAGCGTATGGCATACATGGGTTTAGTTATAACTAGTTAAAATTGTACACATTCACATTACATCATAAAAAACATATAAGTGTATATCTAAAAGTAGAAGAGTAGAAATAGAATATAAACATAAATATAGTACGATTTGAAGTTAAATTTTAAAATCTAGACCATTGATCCAGTCCAGCACAGAGTCAGTGGCCTCATAGAAATCGCTCATTTCTCCTCCGTATGCAGTAAGGGGGCACTCCATTGTAATATGGTGGACAGTCTGGCGAGGCTTTCCGCAGTCACAGGTTGGTGTTTCGGTGAGTCCCCACTTATAGAATGAGTCACGGCAAATACCGTGAGACATTCTTATCCTGTGTTTTCCACTCGTGGCAAGGCAGCTCCATACCTGGTAAGGACACTGTAGGATCAGTTATATGTACGGCCTGGACTGGTTTCGAGGCTTCCCAGTATTCTCTCCATTTATTGATCAAATTGAAATTATCTCTCACAAGTTTATCTGCTAGCAGTATTGGGGGAGATCTAGACTTCAATTTCTGCAGGCCGGCTTCGGGAAGGTCACTATGTATTGGAAGTAGGGGATTTGTTATTATTTTATTATATTCCCTAACTAGGCTCTCTTGTCTGCGGATGGGGGGAGGTGCAATGTGGCTTAGAACAGAGAGCCAGGGCAGATGTGTGCTTTTTAGACAGCCACTAATTAGTCTCATTGTCTCGTTGAGTTTGGTATCGATGTTCTTTACGTGGCAGCTGTTTATCCAGACTGGGGCGCAGTATTCAGCTACTGAGTAGACAATGCTGAGCGCTGAGGTTTTAAGAGTGGATGCGTTCGCGCCCCAAGTAGTGCCGCAGAGTTTGCGGATTATGTTGTTTCTGGTATTCATTTTAGCTGCGGTGTTCTTTAAATGTGTTTTGTATGAAAGTGTTCGATCCATTGTTACCCCTAGATATTTTGGGCAAGGATTATAGCGTAGTAGATTATTATTGAAATACACAAGGGGCTCCACTCGTGCTTGTTTATTGTTTAGGTGGAAGCACATCGCTTCAGTCTTGTTCATATTTGGAATTAGCCTCCAGTCGGCGAAGTATTTTCCCAGCATGTTCAGGTCTTCTGACAGTACGTTACTAGCTTCTTCGATGGTTTTACTTTGGGATGCAAGGGCCAGGTCATCGGCATATCCGAACTTTCTTGACGATGTCTGTGGGGTGTCGGAAATATATAGATTAAACAGGACAGGTGCAAGTACAGAGCCCTGGGGCAGCCCATTATTGAGATGTCTCATCTTGCTTCTGCTTGCTACTGTTAGGTCTATCGCAGAGCATGTTGTTCAGTAGAGATGCTGTACGGCTGCATGGTATCACGTTGAGAAACTTGTAGAGGAGCCCCTCTCTCCAGACCGTGTCGTATGCTGCTGTCAGGTCGACATACACTACAATTGTCTTCAGCTGTTTTTGAAACCCTGCTTCGATATGTGTTGTTAAGCTGAGCACCTGGTCGACACAGCTACGGTGGGGCCTAAACCCAGCCTGTTCAACAGGAATATGCTCCATTATCAGAGGACTCAGTCGGTTTAATAACATCCTTTCTAGGAGCTTATAGCATGAGCTTAACAAGGCTATTGGGCAAAAGTTTTCAGGTAGGTTCTTGGGTTTGTTTGGTTTTAGAATCGCAATTATTTTTGATTTCTTAAGCTCCATTGGCATATAACTTGTCAGTAAAATGTCAGAGTAGAATTTACTCAGCCACATTCGAGTGTGTTTTCCACAGTTCTTGAGGAATTCGGGGTGAATTCCGTCGAATCCCGGAGCTTTGCCAGATTTGGTGTCTTCAAGTGCCCTATCTACCTCTTCTGCAGGGAATGGTTTGGAGAATTCTGAGTGGGGTGTTTTCGTATGGCGGAGGAGTGTCAGTTGTTTCTTAATATGTATATTCTGTTGTCTTATACTTGGGGCCTCAGAGAGTGTTATGACTCTTGTAGCGATTTGGTCAGCTGATACTTCCGGTGGTTCGCGGGTTGGTGGATTAGAGCTACCCAGCTTCTTCAAAACGCTCCAAGCTTTCCTGCTAGATCTCTTAAAGTCCATGCTGCCTGTTGTTTCTTTCCATTTATTAAGGCGTTCTGTGTCCAGGCGGTTGAGGAGTTCGTCGGCTATTTCAGAGTCTCCATTGTTCTGGAATTCCTGGTAAAGTTGCTCCGTCTCAGCGTTCCAGCCCGGTATATATTCTCTGCTGAATCCTCGAGGTATATACTTTTTCGCAGTTGTTATCACAGCTTTTACGAATCTATTATAGTTGCTGCTCACTGGAGGGATCCATCTAACGACTTTATCCAGCTGAACAGCAAATTCATTCCATTGGGCCTTTCCAAAATTCCATCTGGGCCTGGGTGTAGAGTGGATTATCGGAATTTTAATTCCAATTTCGAGGACTATAGGACGATGTTGGCTGTGCGGAAAGTCGTCTAGGACTTTTCTTGACATTGGAATCGGGCGTTTTAGAGCATTCTCAGAGGCAAAGCAAATGTCTGGTTTGGTTTCAGTGTTCCACGCAGCTGATCTGAAAGTATTTCGTTCTTTAGCATCAAAGATTAGGTGGAGATAGTGTGAGTCTGCCCAGTTGGCAAGGCGCTCGCCGTTCTCATCTGTGGTACGGTATTTCCATTCAGTGTGGTGACTGTTAAAATCACCTGCGTGTATTGCAGGGTGTGGGTAAGTGTCTAGAACGTTATCAGGCCAGGGTGCTTGTGGTGGTTTGTAGATGTTTGCGACCGTAGTGTCCGCTATTTTTGTTATTACTTGGTGAACGTTTGAATTTATGCTGGAATTTAGTAGTATAGCGTTTTCGATGTCTTTTCGGACATAGGTCGCATTTCCATAGGACTGATGATAGGTGGCTCCCAGTAGGTCGAATCCCAGAATTTTGCCTCTTTGGCGCTGTTGGTCTGCATTCTAGATGTAGGTTTCTCGGATAATGGCCATGTCAATGTTTTGGTCTAGCAAGAGCTTTGAAATGTACTCACTCTTGGCTCTGCTAAGTCCTTCGGCGTTTACTTGGCAAATTCGGATTATTTCTCCGAGGAAAATAACGCAGTCAAAATATCAGCCCGCCCAAAGAATATTGTTCACCGTAACGTGTTTTCAACGAGATTTCAGGAGACTTTCAACCACCGTAAACGAATAGATCCTCCATTTCATATACGGTTGAATAGAATTTTAATTATGCTGGATGTTTCTTTACCAAAAACTACGAATATTTTCGGTATAAAATCACCTTCTCCCTGATCCGTTCGTCTCCCAAAACTGAACACAGCCCTAAGCCAATTCAAAAAATCAGAAACTCCTTCTGAATCGTATAAGCATTACCAATGTATGTATACCGATGCATCACACTCCAAAGCCGGTGTTGTAGTAGCATATACCACGAAGTATACCCAATTTAGACTTACCGATTTAATTAGTGTTTTTAAGTGAAACTCAAGGTCTCTAGTTAATTCCACGAAGTAAGGGTCGAGACAGTCAATTACCGATTCAACATCCATATATACCGCCGACCTTATAGCAATTTTCGAAGCTTTAAAATATATACAAAATCAAGAATCATCCGACTGGCTTTTAATAATGGATTCTTGAACTGCCATAAAATACTTAAAACAAATATATAATACCCACCCGACTCTTATACAAATAAAATCTGAACTAAACTCCCTTTCAATATTCAGTTCCTTTGGGTACCGTCTCATATAGGTATAGAGGGTAGCGAGATTGTAGATAAATGAAGCGAAGTTTTTGTATAAAAGTGTATCTTTTTCTTTTTATTTATGGCAAAGCGCTTTCGACTTTCGTCATCATCAGTGCTTCAAGTCAGGTAACAAGAAGTTTCAAATATGTAAAAACATTGTTTAAAATTACAAAATCATATTATTCTATGAGAGAACTAACGAAAAACATGTTAAAACCCAGGCCTTGTGGTTATGTAAAAGCAGCTTCATTTATTTAAACAAGTGTATTCAGCTTCACGCATTTATTAGATTGTAGATAGACTAGCTAAAGAAGCAGTTACCCAATTAGAAGATATTTACCTAGAAGAAACTGTACACTTAGACCTAAGAACATGGAGACGTAGAATATTAACATCTCATTGGCAGAGCCGCTGGAATACATAAACTCAAAATTAGCTGAGGTAAAAAGTTCTGTGCTTCCTTGGGAACATATTCCCCAGAAACGTAAAGCTTAAACTATATTATGTAGACTACGAATTGGACATACACGTTCTAACACATGTTATTATACTAACGAACAACAAACGGAGTGTTTTACTTGTGATGTGAAGCTTAGTGTCGAACATTTACTAATAGAGTGTCCGTTTTATTCAATCGAAAGACTGAATCACAATATAGGAGAAGACTTAAAAGAAGTGCTTAGCAATAAATCTATTAACATGTTATGTAAATATTAGTGTTTTTAAATGAAACTCAAGGTCTCTAGTTAATTCCACAATATAATAAAAGTTGTTGAAAATTATAAAAAATTGACAATTGTTTCGATAAACAATATCATCGTCAGAATGACAGAAGTTAAATTTCATTGTATGCCTACCTGATGTTTAGTAGTTATTTTTGGCTAGACCAAGAAGTAACCTAACTTGTGATTGGCTTAATATATGTTTATAGAAAAAAGAAGAAGATGTGATATTACAAATATTGAAGCTTAGATATTATTAGCCCTATGGTGATAGCTACAGAGTCAGAAATATCTTTAAAATCTAATTCAAATAATTTTCTTTATGAGAAATTAAAAATTGCCAATTTAATCAAAAATATTGAACTTTCAAAAGTTAAACGTCAAACAAAAAATGATATCACAGTTTTAAACGCAATAAAAAAGAAAATAGAGAATAATAACCTAACAGTTACAAAATCTGATAAGGGAAACGCTACTGTCATTTTGACGACTGAAAATTACAATTCCAAAGTATATAACTTTATAGAATCCAGCGATGTAAAAGTTCTTAAAGCAGACCCAACAAAGAAGTTTTCTAATAATGTAAGGGATATTGTTAATAATTCAAATTATCTTTTAAATGATTACGAAAAGAGGTCTATCATACATAAGAATCCTCATTGTCCACAATTATATGGAACAGTTAAATTACATAAAATAACGAAACCAATTAGACCTGTAGTCTCTTATGTTAATGTTCCTAATAATATATTGGCAAAGAAGCTCAACAATATACTCAATACTTACGGATATGAATCTCAGTACTCAATTAGAAATTCAATAGAACTAATCAAAAAGTTGAAAGCAATCCACTTACAAGATAACTATAAACTCATATCGTTCGATGTAACTAACATGTTTACTAAAATTCCTCCTAAAGCATGTCTAATACTTGTAAGAAAATTACTAGAAGATAAAAATATTAATCCAGGAATAATATCAGATATACTTAATTTATTTGATGTATGCATTAATCAAAATTATTTCACTTTTGACAATAAGATATATATTCAAAATGAAGGTTTACCAATGGGAAGCCCTATATCACCTATTTTAGCAAACATTTTTATGGATAATTTAGAAAGAAAGATCTTTGAAAGTAATATTTCGAAAAATATTTCATTTTGGTATAGATATGTAGATGACATATTAGCTTGTTTTATGGGTAGTGAACGACAATTAGATGTATTTTTCAACCACATCAATAATTTACACCCGAAAATTAAATTTACATTAGAAATTGAAGAAAATAGCTCAATCAATCTTCTTGATTTAAAAATTCAAAGAGTTAATAATGTACTTGATTATTCAATTTACCGAAAACCAACACAAACTGATGTAACAATTCCATTCAATTCTAACCACCCTGTGTCACACAGACTAGCAGCATATAATTCAATGATACATAGAGCTTTTTCAGTTCCTATGAACAAATGTAATTTTGATAGAGAGATTAATACAATTAGACAAATAGCAACATCTAATGGTTATCCATTAGATATGATAAATAAGCTAATTAGTAAAAAAGAGGAAAAAGTGGCATTACAACTAATATATCCTAAACAAGCTGATGAAATTAAAACTTATAAAACCATCACATATGCAGGAAATATTTCTAATAATATTTCAAAGATAATATCTTCAGCAACGAATACAACAATTTCTTTTAAAACAGAAAGTAACGTTAGTACAAAATTGTTAAATGTAAAAACAAAAATACCACTATTAAAGAAGTCAGGTATATATAAACTCAAATGTCCAGAATGTAATGCTGTCTATTTGGGTCAGACCCTTAGGAATTTTGAAATACGATACAGTGAGCACTTACGAGCATACAGATTAAAACAACCAGATAAATCCCACTACGCAAAACATCTACTTGACACCAATCATTCATTGACACCTAACACAGAACTAGAAGTACTGCATATTTGTGAAAAGAAACAAGAACTGGATTTCTTTGAAGAACCGGAAATTAGGAGACATTTAATAAACCCACAATATGAAGTTGTCAATGAACAGTTAAATCTAGGGAATTCTCCACTAATAAACTGTCTTCTTAAGTGATAATTGTGAAGATCAGCAGTTATAGTTTTCCTGGTTTTCTATATCATTGCACAGTTATACTGATCTTAATGGGAAAAATGATATCCAGGATATTACCATAGGGCTAATAATATCTAAGTTCCAATATTTGTAATATCACATCTTCTTCTTTTTTCTATAAACATATATTAAGCCAATCACAAGTTAGGTTACTTCTTGGTCTAGCCAAAAATCACTACTAAACATCAGGTAGGCATAAAATGAAATGTAACTTCTGTCATTCTGACGATGATATTGATTTATCTAAACAATTGTCAATTTTTAGAATTTTCAATAACTTGTATTATATTGTGGAATTAACTAGAGACCTTGAGTTTCATTTAAAAACACTAATATGAGCATATTCCACGAAGTAAGGGTCGAGACAGTCAATGTTATGTAAAATCTAAAATCTATAACTGATTGTTTCAAATTACTGTCAACTAATAACACTGCGTGGTTGAAGCGTAAATAAAAACATGTTTCAATCAACTTATTTCATTTGGAGAATCTGCGGTAGTTTTATGACTCTTTTTAATAAAAGTAGGCGAGTATAATGACAATCGATCATAGATCTAGTCTAACGTGATCTACTTCAACGACTACGTCATACAGCAATTTTATATACCATAATTAATATTTGTTGACTAACAGTGTAAATATTATTTACCTAACGCTAAGGGTGTGAGTAGCTGCTTCCGTAGGTTTAAAATTAACCTTAAACCTTGCGTTTCCTTCACTTTGAACAAAATTTGGTACGTTTCTTCCTCCTACAGCAACTATTATTTCCAAATTACCAGCACCTGCTTGAGAAGCGTTTATACTGAAAGAGACAGGTTTTCCAACCAATCCGTCAGTAATGTCGGTAACTGTAACTCTATTGGCATCGTATGCTTTGATGAGAAACGGACTGCCATCTATGTGTCCGCTCTGTAGGCGTACCTCTACGCTGTGGTCCCCTACGTCTATTGGAGTGAATGTGACTTCGAATTTTCCTACTGTGTTTTCTTGTGGTTGTACCTGAACAAAAAATATGAAATTACTTGATTCTTACAATATAGGAAAGCTGCAATATTATAAATTAATAATTGTTCTCATGTAATATATTACTAAAAAGCCAGACAGATCTTTGGGTTCTCTTATCTTCACTAACTTCTGCAATTCTTGTATAGTAAGTATAGTCTATTTTTGTGCATGGGAGAGTAATAAAACCTTATTTCTCATGCAAAACTTAGAAGAAAAATGTGGCGACTTTCAAACAGCACGTAAAGCTCAAGGAAAACCAAAATTTCAAATAGAAAATCATTTGAAAGGGAATCTTCGAAGGAAAGTGCGTGCGTTCTTCTTTAGAAAAGTATTTCCGACAGTAGACAAAGTTCTTGCCAAGGTTCGAGATGATAAGGATTACCCTGAAATGAGTCGAAGCACACTACGGTAATTTTTAAAAGAAATAGGTTTTCACTGGAAAAAGCATTCCAGTAAGTCGATTTTAACAGAAAGAAGCGATATTGTAGTATGGAGAAGAAATTAACTAAGGACTATAATAGAAATGAGAAACCAAATAAGAAATACAGGGTGTTTCCAAACTCTTCTTCTTCTTCCTTCTTCCTTAATAGGCTCGCGCCTGTTCCATCTTCCTCACTATATATGCAGGTTATCACTACATCCCTTCCTTGGCCTTCCAATACTCCTTCGGCCGTTTGGGGATCTGTCTCGTGCATTCTTTACCAGTCTTCTTTCTCCCATTCTACTAATATAGCTATACCATTATTTTTTCCTTTTCAGTGTCCATTCATTTATGTTTTCTATATTACAGTTTTGCCTGAATTCTGTGCTACGTTGTCTGTCCCATAGTGTGTTTCCTGTGATATTACGGTTGTTTCTGTCCGTAAATGTTTGTCTTGCCAGATAGAGTGTTTAAGACATCCTGCTATTCTGTTGGCTCTGTTTATTTGTTGGGCAGCTTCCGCTTCTGTATCTCCGAAACAGTGCATTAGTATTCCCAGGTATTTGATGATTTTTTCTTGCTGGATTATCTTTCTGTTCACTTCCAGCTTGCACTTGATTGGATATTTAGATATCACCATACTCTTTGTTTTATTCGGTGATATTATCATGCTAAACTTTCTTGCTGTTATATTAAATTGATGTAGAAGTCTCTGAAGATCATCTTCACTCTCCGCATCATCTGCATAGCATACTATAGAGATAGTTTCTTCGCCCATTCTGTACCCTCTATTAAGATTTTTGACATTTTGGATAATTACATCCATGATGAGGTTAAGGAGCAGCGGGCTCAATGAGTCTCCTTGACGTATTCCTCTTTCCACTGGTATCGGATGTGTTAGTTTGTTATTAATTCTGGCCAGTTCTCTTGATGCTGACGATCAATCCAACGTAATGCTTCCCCCTTCTAAACCTGTCTCCGACATTCAGAAGAAAAAACAAATGAAAGCAAGGTTGAAATCCTCTGAAGAAGCTAATTTAACAGACATAACAAAACAATGTATGAAAAAAGCATACCAAGGTAATCCTGAGACCTATATCCTTCCAATAGACAATCTTGAAGCATACTTGGAAAACAGCTTTGGTAGTCGCAATCCTTACCAGGAAGCCTCAAAGCAGCCATGTCAAACATGCGGCCCACTGAGCACTTTCCTGCGGCCCCGAATCAATTTTGAAAACAGCCATGTAATGCGGCCCGCGAGCCTGTTAAAAACCGAAAATAAAGTACTGTGATGATGAACTAAGATGCGCGCTCAACCTAAAAGCCTGGCTTGTTCCGGAAAGTTCTATCGCGCGAGAACACAGATGACGCTACCTGAACATTCTGGAAAGAACTGTCGAGAAATCACAATCCGTATATAAGCCAATACCGCTCGATTGAGTTCAGTTGTTCAGTCAGTTATGAATCAGTTGCGATTGAATTGCGAGTTTAGTTGCGTACTTATTGTTACAACACGTAACAGTACTTATTGTTATTTATTTCAGATAAAGTTTTTCACATGTCTGATTCAAAACCGAGTGGAAGTAAGAGGAAACTTGGAGATGAGCATCGTATCTTTCAAGAAAAGTGGGAATTAGAGTTTTTTTGCTGTGAAGTGAAATACAAAATTATTTGCTTGATTTGTAACAGTACAGTCGGTGTCCCGAAATTATATAATATAAAACGTCACTATGATAGTCATAAAACTAAGTTTGACAAGTATACAGGCATGATTAGAAACGAAAAGTTAAAAGAGTTGAAATCACGGTTAAAAGATCAACAGCTTATGTTTACACGTCCAAAGCAAGAAAATGAATCTGCCGTTCAAGCGAGCTACGTACTGTCGGAGTTGATCGCAAAACACTCAAAACCATTTGTTGGAGGTGAATTTATAAAAGAGTGCCTTGTAAAGGCCGCGGAAATTGTAAGTCCCGGGAGCGTGAAGGCTTTTCAAAATATATCCTTGTCCCGGAATACTGTCGCTGAAAGAGTTACCGAGTTGGCTGCCAATATAAGCGAACATATAAAAACAAAATCAGACTCTTCCATTGCATTTTCTATTGCTTGTGACGAAAGTACAGGTGTGTGTGGTGTGGCGCAAGTCGCTGTTTTTTTTCGTGCTGTTGATAGAGATATCAACGTTTATGAAGAATTACTACCATTGCATGATACAACAACTGGGGAGGATATTTTCAATGCTGTTTATGGACTTCTGCAAAAGTACAATTTAGATTTGTCAAAACTGTATTCCGTTGCAACAGACGGAGCTCCTTCAATGACTGGAGTAAATAATGGCTTCATTAAAATATTACAAACAAATATCAGAGAAACGGGCAGTGACAAACCAGATTTTCATCATGTTCATTGCATAATCCACCAAGAAGTTTTATGCTCAAAAGTGATCAAGTTGGAAAGCGTTTTAAAGTCAGTGAAAAAAATGATAAACTTCATAAGGTCACGTGGCTTGAATCAGCGACAGTTTTCTGCGTTTTTACGTGATTTAGAAAGTGAGTACACTGGTTTACCTTATTATGCAGAAGTGCGATGGCTTTCGTGTTCTATGGTTCTCGATCGGTTTTGGAAACTCAAAGAAGAAATACGCCTTTTCATGGAAGTGAAAGAACAAGATGTCAGCTTATTATCCGACGTACCTTTTTTACAAGATCTTTCATTTATGGAAGACATCACAAAACACTTGTCGGACTTAAATACGAAATTGCAAGGACCACGTCAAGTTATAACAGATATGCATGATCATGTTAAAGCTGTCAAGTGTAAGATAATGCTGTGGAAAAACCAGTTAGCGGTGGATAATCTGTCACATTTTCCGACTTGCAAGGCGTATCGGGAAAGTACAAGTGGCCCAATATCATACAAAATGTATACAGAGAAAATGGGAAGCCTTCTGTCAGAATTTGAAAAGCGTTTTCAGGATTTTAAGTCCCAAGAAAACAATTTTTCTTTATTTACTGGTCTTTTCACTATCGATATTGATGAAGTTCCCCCTCACTTGCAGATGGAAGTGATTGAGATTCAGTGTCAAACCCATTTAAAAGAAAAATTTGATAGTGTTGGTACATTCGAATTTTATAAGTACTTGCCTTTTCAATACCAAGAAATGAGAAAACTTGCCTGTAAAATCCTGTCAATGTTTGGAAGTACCTATAAGTGTGAACAATTATTTTCTTTGATGAAAGGAAACAAATCTCCCGCAAGATTGCGATTGACGGACGCACACTTGGACGCAGTTTTAAAAGTTATTTCCGCCGATAAATTCACGCCACAAATAGACAACTTAATTAAAGACAAAAGATGTCAAATATCTGGCAAAAGAAGTTAATGTTTGTAAGTTTTTGTAATGTCCTTTTTATTGGAAATTTAATAAATATACTTCTAACATAATAGTACTTTTTTTCGTTAAGATTGTCAGTAGTTTGTCTTCTTTAAGATTAGGTTTTGCGGCCCACCTAGTCTATGGTCTTAATGCTTTTGGCCAACCAGTGACTTTGAGTTTGACATGGCTACCTTAAAGTATACTAACGACATTAAGTCTTTTATCTCTAATTTAAATCTACTTTATCCAACTCTTACAGAGAGATCGATTAAAAACAGAATAACCCAATTAACAAGAAAATTGAAATATCAGCTTCGATTGGATTTCAAGGAACAAGAAAGTAAATTAAACGAAGAGGATTACGGTTCTGACGGTTCACATCAATCACAACACTCCACAGACTCACCAAATTCCACAGTATCAGAGGTATCCCAAACATCGCAAAAATCCTCTTATTAATCACATAACTCCTAATATTTAATTTTCACCCTAATTCAATAGAATTGTAAGGGGTTTTACCCCCGTTTAGAATCTCTACAACAACTCATTAGTGATTACTCTCCGTTTACAAGAAGCGAATTTCCGAAATTCTCTTAATCCGTATCTCAAAAGTTACACTGGTCACCATTTTATCAGACCTAACCTCTCACGCGCCAGTGGTGGAGACTCAGTTTCATTTCTAACGATATATTTCACCAAGAATATCATCTGATCACTGACTTAGCTATTGCTATAACTGTATGGTGCCTCTACAAAATTGTCATATGTAGCTTATACATTCCTCCCAATTACGCTTTGAAATAATCTGAGCTCAGCAATCTAATTAATCAAATTCATTTTCCTTTTATATTAGTCGGTGACTTCAATGCTCATAACCAGATGTGGGTCTCCGAAAGAATCTTTTGACGAGGTAAATCTGTTGAAAATGTTCTAAACATTACAAATGCTAACATACCGGCAGTAACACATATTTTCATGTTCAATCTGGTTCCTTCTCATCTATTGATTTGAGTATTTGCGACCCCGGGCTAGCTTTTTCGCTAACATGGAACACCAGTGACAGTTTATATGACAACAACCACTTGCCCATCATAATTTCCAACAACGAAAAAACCACAACCTCAAACTGCAAATAGAAAATAAAGAATGCAAATTGGGATCTCTTCGAGGAAACTGTCAAGGAACAATTGGATGACCGACAGCGTCTACTACTATCATACTTTTGTGAAATCGCAGCCTGTCCTAACAACCCTATCATTAACGTTATCAACTCTGCACGCACCCCTGAAGGACATCCGGAAACAATTTCAACAGCTGTGTCATCACTAAAATCACTGTTGGGAACAATTAATCTTGCAATTATGACCCCTATTAATTCTTCCAATATAGCGTCATGGACCATTAACCTACCTTTTCTTGATACTACTCTGAGTCGCTACCACAAATTAGACACACCCAACGCAGTACTTAAGCAAGAATCCAGGAAAATTTAACTATCTCATCAGTTTGATAAAGTTTTGTTTACCGATGCATCATAAAACGCAGAACGTCGGTTGTGCTGTAACCGATGAAAATTCTATAGATGCTTGATATCGACATCCCGACACTACCAGCGTCTATACAGCAGAGTTATTTGGAGTACTGAAAGCTTTGAATACTCCAACAGATAACAACAGCACTATAGCAGTTCACACAGATTCTCTCTCATCGATACACTCAATGACAAACATTTATTCATTGTATCGAATAGTCCAACAAATTCACAATACCTGCCACCATCTCTATTCCAATTGTATTTTGGTTCACATCATCTGGATACCATCACACGTGGAAATAACCGGGAATGAAATCGCATATCAAGCAATAAAACAAGCATGTTCCTCCGACTTGAAAATAGAAAATGTTCACCTCACTCAAGACATGAAGCCCATCGTCAAGCAACTCACACTTCAAAACTGGCAAAATCACTGGAACCAACTAGATACTAAACTTCATTCAATACAACCCACCGTTTTCACACCTAAATTCCCCCCAATGACTAGGAAAAACAAAATTATAGTACAAAGACTGCGAATAGGGCATTCCCGCCTCACCCACGGATACCTTATGGTCTCAGAATGCGAATTCTGTACAGATACTCGACTAACTATTGAACATGTTCTATTAAAGAGCCACCAATACCAGATAGCTCGAAGACGTCATAATATTAATGGAACACTTGAAAATATCACTGGCTCAACCAACAGATTTAGTGACGTGATTCATTTTCTCAATGACTGCCGCCTTTTCTACTCAATATAAATCTAATTTTTTAATATTGTCACACTGTTGTGATTTACATTGTTATTTAAGATGTACTGTATAAAAAAAAGAACGATTATTTGGATAAAAATAATTAATCTAAATCCTCAAAATTAAAGAAATCAGTAGTTTATAAATTAAAATATGGTAACAAATTGTATTGCCACTTACCTTCGTGATTATAGCTCTTCTACCTGGTCCCAAAATTTCTACAGTCGGTGGATTAGGACTTTCTACAACAAAAGTACATGGCTTTCCTACTGAAACTTTATCTAGAGTATCCAGAGATAGAATTCTAGCTGCAGGAGATACGGAACATTTAAAAGGACTACCAGGAACGTCTTGCCCATTAAATCTAAGATCCACCGAGTGTACTGTAGCTTCTCTAGGCGTAAAAGAAATAGCGTAGGTATGAGGGCCTTGTGCTTGAGCAGACGTAGGTACCAGACCTCCATTTACTGTCACTTCAAGGTTTCCAGGACCCGCTTGACTTGTTTCCACTATAAAAATATTTAATAAAGACATTTCCTGATTAATTGGGCTACTATTGCTTGTACAACTTACCTAAGAATGTTACTGGTTTTCCAACAATTCCACTAGCAGCTTCTTTGATTTTAATAGCTTGTACATCATAGACTTTGGCAGCGTAAGGACTTCCAACTGTAGGTACGCCACTGACGCTTACATTTATCCGATGTTCTCCTACAACTCTGGGTACGAACTCTGCCCTAAATTGACCGTTTCCCAACGGCTGGACTTGCGTGGGCACTGCTTGGCCACCGGGGCCTAAATCCAGTCAGTCTTTGTCAGAAATTTAGGGGAATTTTGTCTTATTGCTCAAAGTGGGTGTTAGGGTTTGTTAGTAAAAATTGGGTAGGCATTTAATAATTGAAAGCTATAATATATTGTTAACAAATTATCGCTGTACAATGGTTTTGTTGGTATTTGAAAATTACTTTTATATTAAAAACTTCTTATATGATAGTTTGTATTGAAAAATCAATTTTTGGATATATACAATTGCATTATTTTGATTTTATTTTTGCTTATGTTTGGGAGTTTCTCAAAATAAAACAGTTCAATAATCAAGTGAAACCGTCACTTTGGATTGTAAAGTTCGTGGAAAACCTCCTTTAACGCCATAAAAGATAATAGAATTTCAGGACAGTCTATTAGTCACAAGTGACAATTCGTCTTAATCCTAGTCCGGACCATCCAAAAATATTATTTTGGTCTCATTCGATTCGAAATAGCATCTAGAATAATCGAGCAACATGACAATGTGGGAGCCGGCTAAAATTGCAAAAGTTTATTAAACAAACAATTTGTTATAATACAAAATAATATGACAGTAACCATTTTTTTCTATTTTTTATATAATTTTTAAACTTGTCGCTTTCTTTCGGTTTTCTTCATTATATAATGAACACATTGAGCTTTGTTCTAACTTTTTCCTATTATTATTTCCCCGAAAATAACTTTTTATTTTATTTTTCAGTTTAAAGATTTTATAAACTATTGAAAATACGATAAAAACACTGCAAGGCTTATTTGTTTTTCGTTAATTAATGAATAAATTGAGCTTGGGAGAGGAGGTCTAACTTAATTATTGAAAAAATAATATAAAGGGGGTCTAAAGAGTAGTGAAGCGTCTCTTACAGCCTCTCCTACCAATTTCTGCTCGAACCTCCACGTCGCGTCGGTAGACCCTGGTAAACCATTTCTGGGTAACCAATCCCCGGTGGCGAATCTGCAGCAAATGAGGTAATGCAAGAAGGAGAACAACATCATTGCAGCCCACTATAAGTTACCCTTTGGACCCTACATTCTGGTCCTAATATTGTTATTTACATTACAAGCTGCGAAAGCTTACTTTTAGGTGCCCTGAGCACCTAAAAGGGATTTGCAGCGTGTAATGTATTAAATTTTTCATTCTCCCCCGATTTTATAATTAAAACACACAATTCAAAGATGCAAAAAATTCTCTGTAGACTGCAATAAAATGGGCAGAAGGCGTGGGTTAACGTTACTTTGGTAACATTCGTGTCAACAAAAATTAATATTTTGGCAGTTGTCAAATAATTATTCTTCCATAAAGTCTCTATTTCAGCAAGGGTTAGAGGACTGTGAAATTGACATAAAGGTGAACGGTAAAATACTTAACAATATACGCTACGCAGATGACATTGTCATCTTCGCAGACACTCCAGCAGACTTACAGAAACTAGTAGACAAGATTGTGAAATCAGGTGACCAACACGGCCTGGAAATAAATACAGCAAAAACCAAAACGATGGTCGTCAGCAGAAATAAAAATCCACAAGCCAATATACGAATATATGGTACTCCAATAGAAGAGGTGAGAAAATTCAAGTATCTCGGGTTCTGGGTTACCCAAAACCTGGAACCAGAGACCAAAATTCAAGCTCGAATTGAAAACGCAAGAGCCACGTTCGTGAGAATGAACACATTTCTAACGAATGCCACCCTGTCACTCGATACTCGATACCGTTTCGTGAAGTCATACATTTATTCTGTCCTCTTATATGGCTCGGAATACTGGACAATGGGAAGGAGGATAATGCAGCGACTGGAAGCATTTGAAATGTGGATCTTCCGCAGACTTTTGAAGATACCATGGACCCGAAGAATGACAAATGAAAATGTTAACTTTTACAACATGTGAAACAGCGCAAAACTGGTTATCTGGGACATGAATACAGAGGAGAAAAATATCAACTTTTGAGACTGCTTATAGAAGGAAAGATAGAGGGCCGAAGTCGACCCGGAAGACGAAAATGCTCATGGCTTAAGAATATAAGAGAGTGGACAGGATTAGACACATGCACCCTAGTGAGAGCAGCAAGAAATAGAGAGGAGTTTGCTGGTATTGTCGCCAACCTTCAGTAGTGAGGAGGGCACTTGAAGAAGAATAAAGTCTTCATCTTTTAAGTTTAATATTTGGCTAGAATCTAGTTAAAAATGAATTTCATTGAAGAAGCAGCAATTATTGTGTGCAGAAGTTTGTTAACGAAAAAATCTAAAAACCGCTACAATCAAGCCTATGAAAATTTCATCAAATGGTGTACAACGAAAGATGTGTCCACAATAACTGAAGATGTATTATTGGTATTTTTCTTGGAAAAATCAAAGACATTGTCCCCTGCTACATTATGGTCAGAATACTCTATGCTGAAATTGACTATTTCATTAAATAAGAACCAGGATATTTCGAAATTTGGCCGCATGAAGGCATTCATAAAACGAAAAAATGATGGATATCAACCTCGAAAATCTCAGGTATTTACATGCCGAACTGACGCGTTATATAATTTAAAAGTGAAGGACGTGGAGTATAAAAATTCTGTTATTTTAGTGCAGATTCTTACTACAAAAAATAATGTGCAAAGAATATTTGTAGTAACAGAAAATTGGGTAACATTTGTTAAACGTTATATGCAACTCCGACCAAAAAAGGCGCAAGATGAACGCTTTTTTTATCGTTATGAGCGAGGCAGATGTGTAAATCAGGTGGTTGGAAAGCATACAATTTCGAAAATTCCGTACGACATAGCTAAATTTCTTAAAATTACAAACCCAAATCAGTGCACCGGCCACTCGTTTCGAAGAACGTCCTCTACATCACTAGCAAATGCTCCAGTTGTGGATATTTTAGATATGAAAAGGCACGGGGGGTGGATGTCGTCAGTGGTAGCGGAAGGATATATACCAGATTCAGTGACTCATAAAATAGAAGTTGCTAATAAAATCATGCCCACAAAATCTAGATCTGTTCAGGAAAGCAAACATTCAGAAGAATTTAGTGATCATGTTGCGCAAATCGACAGCCAAGAAATCATGCCCACAAAATCGATACCTATTCAGGAAAGCCAAAATTCAGAAATAGAATTTAATGATAATGTTGCACAAATCGACAAGCAAGTCAAAATTTCCAGTGACGTTGCTTTCAAACAAGATTTCAATCAACATTTGCCGTTAAATATTTCAGAAACATACAACAATTGTAATTTTACATTTAATTTTCAATCTAAATAAATAATTGACACGTAAATTGACATTTTATTTGTTCGTTGTCCAGGGCACGAAAATTTTTCATACTCAGCTATCGATAACCTAGCATGTCTATTTAAAATAAAAAAATATATTTTCGTAGGGTGGAGAATGAAAAGATACTTTCAGTGTCAGAGCTTAGGCCACGCGGCAACCAATCGCAAAAACGCTGCTGTATGTGTATGTGGGAAAACTCCACATGAGGGTAGCCAAAAAATGTGCCAATTGTGGTGGTCCACACTCTACAGTTTATAAAGGATATTTCAAATATAAGCAAGAATCTGCCGTACAAAAAGTAAAAATTACTGAGAAAGTATCATATGCTGAAGCAAGAAAGAATGGTCCAGATTGGGACACCAAAACCAAACCAATCATATGCTGTTGCATCAGGAATAAATCAGCAAAAGCGGGCAGCTCCCACCACCTCTGCTATAATCTCTTCAGTATCAAACAGTCTCGAACTAACCTCTATATTACTGTAACGATAGATAATCTATCGTTATTCTTACCATTATTTTCTAGTATTGAATTCCACATATTTTATTTTCAAACCCCTTTTTCTACGCCATATTCAACAAACATGATTTTAAAAGGTCTCTTTTCTGCGTTCATATAATAAAACCATTCCTATTTTCAACTTTTTTTCGTTCCAATTAGGAACAAAGTCGGTATTTTTGTCGATACCAAATTCATGCAGGTGTTCAGACTAAACATTTTTTGCGCCCGGCACCAACCTAATATTCTAGAAAATTGTAACGGTCAAGGCTTTAAGCCCTCCACTATTTTCAAAATGAACCAATAACACAGGTCTGCGACCAAAAAACTGTATAGGATTTTTTTACATTTCCTTACAGATTTTGACCTCCCAAAAACAGAAAAAATATTCAAATTATTATATCACATAAGTTTTTATGTATATTGCAGTATCTATGTTCATTGGTAATAAACCTATATGATTTTTCTTTGATAATGGAGAAAAACAACCTGAGCTGTTGGTGAGACTGGGAATTTTTTAACATGTTGAGACAAGTCAAATGACGTATATCGCTTGAAACAAAGAAAAGCTCTCAGTAGACATACTGATATTCAAGTGAACAGTGCTGTTGTCTGTTAATCATGGCTACAAGGGATTGTGTTATTTCTCCAAACAGGTTTTGTTATATCTGTGGTGAATTCACTATTAAAAATCAACAGAGAAATATAAGTGATTTTGTAAGGAAAAAGTTTATTTTGCCTATTTTAAATTAAAACTTGGTGATCAAGATAAACCATGGGCCCCGCATAAGGTGTGTAGAAGATGCGAAGAAGATCTTCGTTTGTGGTTTAAGGGAAAGAAAAATGCATTTCGATTTGTAATTCCTATGATATGGCGTGAGCAAAAAAATCACACCACTGACTGCTACTTCTGCTCAGTTGACGTAAAGGGATTCAACTCAAAAAAACTAAAGAAACATAAGTTATCCTAATCTTGACTCAGCTATACGTCCAATGCCCCATAGCTCCGAGATATCTATCCCGCAGCCACCTTCCAGTTTGGATGAATACCCTAGTGAGTTGGAGGACGAAGCTACATTACCTCCTCCGGGTGAATCAAGCTAAGATTTATCTTTTGACGGAGATGGAGGGCCTCAACTAGTTTTTCAAGGTGAGCTCAATGATTTAGTAAGAGATTTAGGCCTTTCAAAAGCTGCAGCCGAACTGTTAGGTTCTAGATGAAAAAAAAAAAACCTTTTATCACCTGGCACTTCTTTCTACTGGTACAGATACCGAGAAAAATAATTTACCCAGTTTTTCTCAAAAGAAGGAAATTTAGTTTTCTGCAATAATGTGGAATAACTCTTTGATATAAAGTATGACTCATCTGAATGGCGCCTATTCATTGACTCATCTAAGGCTAGCCTCAAAGCAGTATTATTGCAGAATGGAAATAAATTTGCCTCGATTCCGATTGGACATTCTGTGGATATGAAAGAAGATTATAAAGATTTGGCCATTCTCCTGGAAAAAATCAAGTATGAAGACCATCAATGGATGATTTGTGGGTACTTCAAAATACTGACAATACTTTTGGGTCAGCAGGCAGGCTATACCAAATACCCATGTTTCTTATGCTTGTGGGATAGTAGAGTCTCAGAGAACAGCACTGGAAAAAAGTGATTGGTCATCCCGAGAAACTTTAAAACCTGGAGAGAAAATGTTATAAACACTACCTTGGTACCACCAGAAAAGGTTTTGTTGCCCCCTTTCCATATCAAATTGGGGTTGATGAAACAATTTGTAAAATCGCTGCAAAATACTATTAACAATTATTTGAATAATGAAAGTTAAAAATTTGAATTAGTTATTGTTATATAGGCCATAAGAAAACAAAATAATAAGAATAATTGGAAAAAATTCCTGATTGATTTATTTATATTATTCATTTTTCAATATTTTTGATTGTTAATAAAAAATGTGAAAAATCAAAATTTCAGAATTTCTTCTACCGGAATCTTTTCTATATAAGAATAGCTTCAAAAAGTAAAAAAAAATCTAGGTTTCTAGTTAAGAAGTAATCAGCGTTTTTATGCTAACTTTCAACTGGAGAAATTAACTAATGAACAAACGCATAGTTATTAAAAAAGTGAGATAAAAATTTTTGTTTCACAGATTATTGCTCATGTGTTTGGATAGGACCATCATTTTTTATTCCTCAATAATTTAATCGGTTAAAATAACTTCTGATTTTTTAGCCCAATGTTCACATCTAAATTACATTTATAAATATCTGTACATCTCCGAAAGGTTGAACATCTCTTTAGGGAATTTTCTATTCTTTAAGGATCTTTTTTCAAATTTTGATTATCTCAAATAGTTTCCGAAATATTTTCAAAAAAACAAATCATTGTCTATAACTCTTGCAATTTTTCTCGACCCCCGACCCCAGTTTCTCCTAGATGCCATTTCGAATCGAGTAAAAGTAAAATCATGATTCTTAAAATTTTATGGCCCCTCGCCTATCTTTCTTTCATTAAAATTAAAAACATTATTGAAAGAAAGTTGGGCGAAGAACAATTAAATTTTTGAAATTGTAGATTTTCACTGCCAATTAACCATTAACCAAATCAAAATCATAATTTTCGATGGTTCAGACTACGAGTTTGTATTAGTGAACCAGACTATATTCAAAAACAATTGGTTTATTTTAGTTCAATGACATGTATCAATCATTACTTGTACTTTCACAACGGATTTTGCCTAATTGTTGTTTTGTATACTTATGACTTCAATACTTCATAGTAATAATGCCTCAGGTGTAAAAATCATTACATTTGCATTCCGTATTCGTTCTAACGACTGTAATAAATCTAAAAGGAACTCAACTTTTTCTGTTTAGTGAAGCAGTTGTGAAATCTATAGTCTTTTATGGCAATTTATTGCTAAAGACAACAAAAAAAACAGATTTATAAATAAATACGTGAAGGAATGTTGTTTTTCTACGAATGGCAGTAAAAAAGTAACTTTTTAAAAACATACAAGATGATTAAAAGAAAACGAAGTAGAGCCAATAACTAGAAATACTTCTTTTATAAAGCTTTGTTCATTATAGATACTATAAGCCCAGGATCACACAGCGCGAATGTTCTGAATTCAGAAACGGAATTCAGTTATTTAGCCTCACACATATCTTAAGAAGTAGCATCATTTGATGAATTACTAGAAATTGTGAAATATAATAAAAATCGACACATATAACTGAAATAATCAACTAGATTTCGAATTCCGGCGTGTTGAGAGCTTGTATATTTGAATTATATGAAAATAATGTTTGTGCTGCATATTAAAATTATATACAATTCTGGACGTTCTGAATTAAGACCTGCATTCCGCTTAAGAATCAGGAACAAATTCCGGCTGTGTGAAGGCGACCTAAGTATATTAGTCAGCGGAATTGTTGAAGAGGTAGTCAACATAGTAGTCTAGGAAACTATGGTTATTTTATATAATATCGTCTACTGACAAAAAAATCTTAGATAATTAAAACCAATTATCGATTGTGGCACCCACAAACTTTCGACAATATGTTATAACAAATGTTACGTTTGGAAACAGATAATTCAAAATAATTTTAAATATAGTAATTGGGAAACAAGGCAGCAAGATATGGAGTTAACAAGATATTTGCAATATGCTATAAGCACTCGACTATTAGGAGAAGTGAAATTGCTCAATAAAATATAATGATTTTATAACGTAATATGGAAATAACTTTCAATTGGTATTTGGTTTAATACAGTTTAATACAGGATACAAAAAGAACCAAAAACTACGTCAAATGAAAAAAAATATAAATAGATGAATCAATATAATGAAAGATTCCGAATTACGCTTTCAACGAGTAAACACATATAGTCTCGTTTTCAACATTTTTTTGGGTAAATACCATTAATTACGCGCATTTTTATGTGTATTGTTTTTCAAGTGGTAAGTCGCTTCATATCTACCGTATCGTAAACGACTAAATAGTAGGCCAGTGTATCTGGTCAATTTCACTTAATATTTTGGTATCAAAAATATTAAAACCAAAAAATGTCAACCAGAACCAGCTGGACCTTTCGCAGCACTCACCAAAAATTCAGTAAAGAAACCGCATCATTCCCAAGCAGAAATCGAGCTGATGTCATGAACGCTCCTCCAAACGTCAAACTTTTTGGCTACATTTAGGTAATCGGCGAAATTATAACATCGAAAGGGATTATCTTCGCATCACGCATTTCCCATCACCGTATTTGTATCTATCTATCTTCTGTATCTGCTATAGATAATCATACCGATTCGTAGACTTATCAGATCGGTAAAAATATTGTTACTCTCCGTTTGTCTCTCTATCCCTAACTCACTTATCCTACAGGCACATAAAAATGAATTTGGGGTACAGCTTGCCTCTCCAATTTCCTTCATTCGCTGTGGTTCCCCTGAAGATGAATAAGCACATATTTTCAGTTTCCGACGATCTACTTATTTTATACCTGAAAATGAACCTTTTGAAATACAAACTTCAATTGTAATCCTACATGAAAGCACTAACTACAGAGCCTTCATTACTTCGGATAGACTTGATTGCTTCCTTTGTAAGAAATCTGGACACACCGCAGATTCTCGCCCAAATCCCGCAAGATATATCCTGCAACCGTCCTTTACCTTTAGACAGGAAAGCCAAGATATATCTTCTGGTATATTACCTCCTCAATATTCTTCATCCGAAGAACATCCTGCTGTTATTACTTCTTCCATTAAAAAAAAACTACAGGACAAACCCAAATTTCAGATGGTTTAACACCTAACTTTGGCATTAAGAGGACACGCTCTACTGGCACCAGCCTCGTATCACCTCCTATACAGATTACTACTATTCCTCCAATTCTCGATCTTGAAAATACTCTACCCCCCTCAACTGCTGCCGACACCAATTTCAGTCTCTAAGAAAGAATCCAAAACCAAAAACAAAGACGTTTGTAAGATAAGTCCCTCTAATCAAGCCAAAATTGATAAATTAATTGGTATCGATCCAAAAAAATTCTCCCTATCCTGGAAAAATTTTTTGACGTTAGCGATACTTTAAAAGAAGTCTTTAACTTTACCACTAATATTATATCCCTCATTGAAGACCTTCTTCAAATATAGCAAATTTTATCTGATAAATCTCTTAACTATCGAATTACTAGATTGCAGAAAAATTATAACTCGCAATAAACCCCAATGATGCTGTAGATCTTGCAAGCCTATTGTCCATCAATTCAAACGACTCCTATCAGGAAGATTCCGATCTATTTTAATATATATTAATCCAACACATTTTCAATCTTTATTAATTTTGAAATTCAGTATTTTACAGTGAAACTGCGACGGATATTATAAGCGCCTAGAACAAATTCAGCATCTAACCTCAATTTACCGCCCAGATTTCCTTTGTCTACATGAGACCAATTTTAAAACAACTAATATCCCAAGAAGTAAATATTTTGAAGGATATCATTCTATTAGAAATAACTGGAAGAGAGCCAGCGGGGGTTCATCAGTATTCACCTCAAACGAGCTGTATTCAGAACTAGTTCCCTTGACAACAAATTTGGAGGCAGTCACCATAACGACATACTGCCCCAATAAGCTACATATATATTCCTCCAGGTTATCATCTGAAATAAGAAGAGGTTCTTGAAATAATGTATCAACTCCCCTAGCTGTTTATCCTCACAGGAGACTTTAACGCTAACAACAGCATGTGTGGGGTCCACAAAAGACATTTGGACGCGGAAAGGTAGTTGAAAATATATGATCTGTACGAATTCTTGCCTACTCAATACAGGGTGTAATACACACTTCAATATTTCCTCCGGTACCTTTTCTGCCACAGACCTAAGCATAAATGATCCCAAATCTTATGTTTTGGAAAACAGCCGATAGACTTTGTGATAGTAATCACTACCCAATCACTATGAAGCAGTCTCTGAAAAAAGTTATTGTTGCCTCAAAGAAGCTAACTGGTCTGAGTATTCCACGACAGTTGCTACTCTTTTACTCACACATGATGCTTACGCTTTCAACAATGTTGATGACTCGATAAAATCAAAAACTGCCAAGACTCACATTGGTAAAATGTTTTTTTCCACCAGTCATAGGGCAGTTCCTTGGTGGAACTCCTCTTGTGATGACGCAATACGCCAATCCAAAAGAGCACTGAATCAATATTTGAAAAACAAAAGCACCGACAATCTTATTATCTACAAAAAACTCAAGGCTGAAGCTAAATACGTAGTAAAGCAGAGTCAGAAATCATCTAGGAAGAATTATGTATCAACTATAAATGAAAATTCTAGCCCCAGTCAACTGTGGAAGAAAATTCGACAAATTCAAGGTCACAAAACTATTAACAAAATTACCCATCTCATTTCAAACGGCTCGAATTTTGGTTCATATGAACATATTTCCAATATTCTTGCAAGTCACTTCAAAGCGAAGTCCAGGAGTCATACAAATATCAATATTTCACCTTCTCAAGAAACACCTTCTAGTAACATTCTACTATCCGAAGATGTCAAGCACATTAATTCTCCTTCCACCATAAGCGAACTAACAACTGTCTTAGCCGAATGCAAAAATTCTGCTGCTGGTCACTTACACGTACTATGTGCAAATTATTGGAAAATATGATCAATAGGCGTATTTTATGGTTTTTTGAAAAACATAGTATCATCCCAAACGTACAATCTGGCTTCCAACGACAGCGCTCAATCGGAGATAATGTTTTACTACTACAAGCCCACATTTCCATCGCAATTAATAACAGACAAGATGTAATAGCCACTATCTTCGACATTGACGGAGCATTTGATAACATCTCTAGAAAGGCAATTCTCGAAAAACTGACACAATACAATCTCACTGGTAACATATATGCATTCATAAAAAGTTTTTTAACATCTAGAATATTTAGGGTTTTGATTAATAACTCCATTTCCTCTTCATATACCCATCAAGATGAAGTTCTTCAAGACTCAGTTTTAAATACATCCTTGTTCATCCTCACCATTAACAAGTTATGCGACAATCTTCCTCCTCCAGTCAAATGCTCTCTTTACGCGGATGAACTAATTATATACTGCGATGGCAAAACCAATGCCACTACTTGCAAAATACTTCAGTAAGCAGTAAATGACCTACAAACCAAAATTGCCACTCTAGGACTTACCCTCTCACATGATAAATCGAAAGTTATTAAATTTAGTGGTAGAGCGCGAACTTATATCCCTAGAATCACAGTCAACAACTTTCAATTACCTGTCGTAGATTATTGTAAAATCCGGGGAATGTTATTCGACTCCAAATTATCCTGGAGACAACATATACAGGAAATTGAAGGAATATGTCTTAAGCGACTGAATATTATTAAAATGCTCTCACATTATCATTGGAGAGCGGATAGAACCATCATTCGTTATAAAATTGATTATGGAAGTTTCATTTACATGGCTTCAACTAAAACTATTTTACGTTCCCTCAACACAGTACAAAATACCGCCATCCGCTTATGTCTGGGAGTGTACGGTCAAGCCCAGCTGAAAGTGTCTATTGTGAAGCTAATGAACCCCCTCTCTGGCTCAGATGACAACACCTCCTTCTCAACTATATTGCCGCGATTTCCTTCAATCCCCCCAATCCAGTATATCCCATATTAACATCATACCAACTTCATGACAACCATCCATATACCTTTATTATACGTTCTATTCCTCAACTTATACAACCATTAATCCAAGACGTAAACCTATCACATACTCAAACTCGCCCACTCTCCAATACTTCTCCATGGACCAAATTTCTCCCACAATACGATCTCTCCCTCTGCAAATCTAACAAAGAAGAAACCAGTAGAGATGTTATTCGGTACAAGGATCGATCGGATCCTATAAAATATGCATCCACACGGGTGAGCTATTCGCTATCTTACAAGCCTTCAAACATGTTCAAAAACTTGCAAATACACACATAGCCATATGCAGACTCATTATCCTCCATCCATTCCGTTAAGAATACATTTACTAACCAACTCCTTGTCCAAGATATACACGACATATATCAACAACTACAAAGACAAAATACAACAGTCACAATAACATGGGTCTCCTCCCATTTTGGGATTATTGGAAACGACAAAGCCGATTGCCTTGCCAAGTAAGTTGCCTCAACTGCTACTGTCTCGGTGAATCTTCAGCCTTATAATGACTTAAAAGCTAGCCCGAAAAAAATCAATCGTTCCAACTGGCAAATCCACTGAAGTCAAATTACAGCTTGTATACAAATTCATTCACCTAACCTAAACCTTTCTTCTGGAAACCTTCACCCAATACATGAAATTTCAAAACAAAAATGTGATCTCTCCTTCCAGTTAAACGAAACAATTCAAGATATAAAGGTCAGAGGTACATTTTTTCTTAATTGGAGAGGTTTTAGGTCAAGCTGATCTAAATCCGTTTAAACCTAAGCTTTAGCAAGAATATCGACTTCGATTTTTTCATCAACTTTGTCGACTATTTAGAAGTCTAAAAGCACAAATTGAGTTGACAGAACATCTAAGAAAATGAATCTTATCCACTTGTGGATGGATTACTAAAAAAACAAAGTGAAAAGGGATCTGTGTCCTAAGAGATATAGATTGTTGATTATGAGAATCGAGTTGGTAATGAAGATGTACAAATAAAGCTTACACACCTTCTAAGAAGTTAGCTTCAATGTGGATTCAAACAAAAAAAACTGAAAAAATGGGCCTCAAGATACAAGGTGGATTGTACAACTTACAGGAGAAAAAAAATTACGGAAATATCTATGTCACAAGATGAAAAATGAATTGGTGTCAATATGAATGCAAATGTAAATGAATAGATCACATGAGGAGCTGAAGCTACGGTTTCTTAAGTAAGCGGTGCCCTTATCCGGTGACCGTAAACTGCCAACATAAAAAAACGGCCATCTTGACGGTAGCTTCCGTTATAAGCTTATAAATACAGTGGCCATCAACTTCGGTTGAGAATGGACAATCTATATATAACATTATTAATGTATTTATTGGAAGATGAAAGCTATCATTCGAAGGAGAGTGAGATGTTTTAAAAACGTACTTCAGAGGGTGCATTTCAAATTTCAGTGCGTCGTCATCTGTACTATAATGATGAAAAATTCAGGCAAAAACTTTCGTTTAACACCAATGTTGTGATTGATGATTTTTGACAAAATCAATCAAAACTATTCGCTACTCCAAAACACGTTTGCACTCATTATATTAATACAAACGTTCACTTATCGATAAAAAACGTTCTTAAGCTGTTTGTCACCGCTAAAACGGCCGTCACGTAGATGGCGGCACTGCTACTTGATGTTTCGCTCGCCATCAACGGTCTCTAGAAAACCAGCGCCTCTAGTTTGTATAGCAAAGCTTTGCTTCTTCAATAATAGGAAAAAATAATTTACTGAAAAATGTCATCTAATATGATAAAAATATTAGATATTTCAATAATAAAGTGCTCATAATTCTATTGAATATTACTATTTGGAAGTAAGTTTAGCAAGGAAGTCACTCAAACGAGAAAAACGACTTTATTAGATGACCTTCAAGGTCACCGATGTTGGATCTCTATGAAATTTACATAACAAAGCCAACTTCTTCGAAAAATTTGCATCGAATAATCATCAAAAGATTTTTATGAAAGGGTATAAATTTTGTTTCTGTTTTTAATTAAACGACTAGAAGACATTGTGAGTCAACGACATCTTGTGGATCCAAAGAGATTTAAATATTTTGATATGTAAAATGGGAGACAAAATGATAACCAACTAAAAGAAGATTAGAAAACAAATGTGGGACTGTTTTGAAAGGAGTTACATGTAACACTCGAAGCTGATGATTTTTGTTAATAAAATAAGCACTGGAATTGATAAAAGGGCAGCAGATGATATTGATAGTAATTTTGGTACTTATGGAAGAGAATATGCATTGATTTAAATCCTCGCATCCAAGTTAATTTTGCCTTTCTAAATATATATATGGAATCACAAAGGAAAGACATTGCTTGCATATTACAGAGGTCGAATAATAAAGTGAAGAATAATAATGACTTCTAACTATACAGAAGAGCAACTGGAACGGAATACTAGATACTAGAGAGAAATGAGCTGCAATCATAATTTAATGGGAGCCAAAATCCACGTAAATAATTGAATAGTGAATGGATTTAACAAAGTAAAGAAGATTTACTGTTATTGATTTGTTATTGTATGTATCTACTTATATGGTTTCTCAGTCAACAAAAACAGTCGAAGTTGATAAAAATCAGAATAAAAATGATTATCTTCAAAGAAAACAAAACTGATAATACAGTATAGCCAGAAGAAATTAGAAACCAGAAATTCAAAAATTCCAGACGGTTCAAGAGAGAAACAGCTTGTAGAAACACTAGACTTGACGCTGATTCGTGGGAATTTAGAAGTATAAGAATAATCCAACATACCAATATTCACCACGAAAATGAATCAATAAGAAGTACTCCATAGGAAGATATGGAGCAATAGGTGATATTACTGATATGTTATGTATTTACTTATATGCTTTTTCAGTCAACAAAAATAGTTGAAGTTGTTGATAAAAATGAAAGGCAGAATAAGTAGTCAAAAAAAACGAAAGATATTTTAAAATGCAAAGGGTATTGTACACTTACAAATCATACAGAAAAGATACGATGACATAAAAAACAGGAAAAATCAAAGATAATGTTTGGAAAAATAATTTCAGAACAAATAATATGGCAAAAAGTCGAATCTGAGAAAAAGTCCAGGGGTTTTAGAACCAAAAATATAAATGAAATCCTAATGTAAAACTCAGAGGGTGCCCTCTAATTATAAAAGCAAGTTTTTGGAGAATTTTTTTGAAAACGGTGAGTTTTACGTAAAAAATAGTAAAAATATTTTTTATAGAGAATAGAATTTCCCATCGATTTCATCCAAAACTATTTCTCTATTGTTAATACTTTCTGAGATGTAATCAAATATTTGTTTTTAACAAATATGTCGATAATTCTGTCAATGCGAAAAAAAGTGAAAAATCAAAGTTGTGGAGCATGAAGTATTCTATCATCTTTAAAACTTTTTTTTACAAAATGTACAAAAATTCATGCCCTACAACTTTGATAACCACATTTTTTGCGTATTTTCAATAATGATGGACATATATTCCATAAACAAAAATGTTATCACTACTCGGAAAATACGGATAATAAAGAAAAAAGTCTCATTTAAAAAAGGTGGGAAAGTGAATGGTGTACAAAAAGGCACCAACTTTGTTTAACGTAAAACTGACTTTTTTCGATATATGTGCAAAAATTCGTTTTCAAGAATTGAAAATAAAGGAGTTCAAAAAATTGAGAATAAGATAAACAATTACAATGAAAAAATGAACACTCACTACCAAGATTTTATCTAATGAAGCAATTCAAAAACATACTTTAAGCAGATTCACTATTGGTCGTATTGGAATGACTGAAGTGGTAGGTAGGTACTATGAAATTAGTAGAATCTATCATCTTGAGTAAACATGTACTACTCTTTTCAGAGATTTCATTACAAAGCATATTATTTTTATTCAAATTAAGAAATATCTACTAGAGACTGATTTTACCTTTGCCAATTAATTATACTAACAGTTCTAAGCACAAAAAAATGTCAAACCTGTCTTTTTCAATAATAATGTAAAATGTTGGCGTTTGAACATTACTATTTATTAAAGAAACATTTTGAGACGCTGTAATAACAAATTATTCGTATTTATTCAATGCAAACTTTTTAAATAACTTTTGTATTCCGCTACTTGATGCTAATAAAATCAATTCCTAATGAAAAAACTGATTATTCATGATTCTTAAATGCACCTTCATTCACATTTATTCATCAATTTTACATACTTTGGCTGTATGTACGTAAAGTTGTAAGTGTTCTCATTGTTGTTATACATCGATATAAAATAGATTCGACAGCTTTGTCTTGTTATTGTCAAATTACTGCGATAATGATCCCATGTTAGTATTAAAATAGAAAATTAGCTACAATACACATAAAGGTATATACATTTGACATGCTAGGTGTTAATGTGTGCTTCTTAAATTTTGTGCAAATAAGGCAGACATAAATTCATCAGACTCTTGATAAGGAAATGTTAATTTCTATAAATTTTATCTTGCAATAAGAATGTTTGATTATATATCTAATGCGCGAAATAAAAATGTTCACAAATAAAACATAAAATACAAAAATAACAGTATTTTTATGAAATCAAGTACACTTGCGAGATTTTTAATTGCAGTTTGGGTGTCTAGTAAAAAACTATGGAAAACTACGAGAAATTTTTAGAATTGACCTACTCAATATGTAGGCCCGTCTGTCAAACACTTTTGCGAAATTTAAAAAATGAAACAGAAATGTCAATTTTAATGCATTTGGCTGTCCCAATAGCATGCATTATAGTCGAAGAGGTTTTCTGACCGCCTAAAACAACTAAAGCATCAAAATTTTCAGCGGAAATCAACTGGAAAAATGTTTTTAAACGGAGATATAAGAGATTATTTCTTGGAAAGGTGAGAATTATTCGAAAGAAGTGTGTAGAGGCATTTGGCTTGATCCAAATAATATTAATAATACTAGAGGCTCAGTTGATGATATTAATGTAATTAGCGAAACTTTGGATGAACGTCTCAAAAAAAACTCTAAATAAACAACAGAGAGAATATCTAGTAATAAATTCAAGAGTAATACAAAATTATTGGAAAATGTGATTCGGAAAAAGCAAGAAGAACTTTCAACTGCATTTTATATTGCCAGATTAGCCATTTCATTGGAAATTATGGACCTATGTATACATCGGTAGATAGCGTTCTTCGACGCCTTCTTACTTCTAACCGCCATCCTTCTCTATCTTGCTATAAGTTCTCCGGCAACTCTCTTTCTCCAATCTCTCTATCTATGCCTTCTCTCCCGCTTCTTTTTGGTCTTCCTCTTCTTTTTTTCCCTGAGGTATCTATGTTAAAATTTGTTTTGGTAGCCTGTCGTCTGACAGATTAACTGCTTTGTTTTTATATCATCCACTACCGTGTGACTTACTTCCATTATGTCTCTTATCCTATCACTTCTTGATATACCCACCGATCTCCTCCAGAAATCCATTTCAGTGGTTATTAGCATTTTTTCTGTAGACTGTTTTATTTGTCATGTTTCACTACCATATGTTGAAATACTTCCGAGGTTGGTACTATATATTCATTGCTTATTAGCTTTAGATGGACCAATTTATTGAAAATTTTGTAGATTTTGAAGGGTGTTCGTAGTGTTTGCCTTATTGGTATAGTTCTTGGACAAATGATTACCTCTTTTATTTCTTTAAATTATTTTCTATTTAAGAATCCAAAGTAAGATAATTACGATATCATCTATAGCGTTCACATGAAAATATTTGTTCAACGATTAATCTGATATCACAGAACTTTCTGATCAGTCTTTGTTCAGAGAGTAATAGGTACATTCTCATTTTTAAGAGATTTCCGTTACTCTCAGCTCGTAACATTTGGTTTAATTGCTTATAGATGATCACTAAACAATATCCAGCTGTTTTGCCACTAAAAACATACTTTTGTTTGATATTTGCTTTGATGTCTTCATGAATAATTGATATTTCATTGAATGGGACATAGTTGGTAGTTACTTTTACGACGTTATCACCTTGGTTGTTACTCAGAATACCAATATATCTTGGAAACCTTCATGATTTTTCCCATAGATATTAGTTACATATTCAAGTAAACTTATTATTCATCCATTAAGTGAGAAGAGATCTTTTCGAGCACGCTAAGAGATAATCAGTGCAAAGTACACAATATCTTACTTTTGTTGTCCAAAATATAACAGAGCTAACCATATCGCATATTGGGTATCCAATGACTAATCGTTGATCACTTTTGCTACTGCAACACTAGTGTTCTTCAATATTGGTTCCAAAAAGTTTATATGGTAGACGTATCGCTTTCGTTTCGATCACTGAGTTAAAGTTCAATATCAACTGTGTAGTGTTGTAAAATATGCATAAAACAGCTTTTCTAGCTATTAAGTTTTATTTTTCAAACCACAGTTTTCCAGAACCAATATTGTCTTATATTTGCTATATATTAAGGCCTGATGATGACTCAGTGAGCAGTAAACAAGTTGCCCCCTTCATATTTTATTAATATATGCTGTAGTCCGGATTTTGCGTTTTACTTACTGCTATTTACCTACAGACTACATTTGAAATGGATAGTCTTTTTCATTATATTTGCTCAACAACCCTTGTAGACCTAGAGTTGAATACTGGTGCTTTTTTATCTTTCTGAAACTCTTTCAGCTATTCTCTTCCACTCCCTTCTACTTCTCGTTTTCTCTTTCCAGTTAATGGCATTTATAGCTGTTAAATTTTCCAAAACTTTTTGTCCTAATCGGGTTTCTGTATAACATCATCTTCGGCATTCTTTCTTTCTCTAAACGTTCAAAGTAATCCAACCATCTCAGTATTTGGGCTCTCATAAAACATGTTATGCCTTTCAGTTATTTATTGGATCTTCACTTCCTCCCTTATTCTGCGTTGACACCGCTATATACTGTTCTCAGCATTTTCCTTCTCATCTGTTGTTTTTACATTAGATTGAGTATTCATGTTTCTGGAGACATTTTTGTCTTAGCAAACCATATTTTTATCACCCTTCGCTTATTTTTTATTTTTTCTATAAAGAGTCTTTAATGAGAATACAATGTATATATGAATATATCAATAAATTTTGCAGAAAAAACCAAATAAGACATTGTAGCTTGGATCTCATGTTTTTCGAAACCTTTCTCTCCTGAATATAAAAATTATTTGATCCTTTCGAAGACGTAATGTTTGCCATTACTTGTCACCATTGTTAATTGTTCTACTTTTTCTTGTGTGTTGACTAATTATCAAATAAGAGATTTTCCAGTGGGTTTCATTATGAATGGCTATCAAAACCACATACTTTCATAATCAAGTTTTGATGTGATTTCGACAGCTGATATCTCAAATGGGACTAAATATAAAAACTTGAAATTTTCACATATTATAGATCAAACAGCACTTTATACGGGCTATTAATTTCATTTTGTGTTTTTAATCTAAAGAAAAAATATTAACATCAGATATAGTATATCCACGCCACATTATAAGCTATTATTACATGGTAGTTTTGTTTTATACTAATTTGTATACTAGGGACTAAGAACAAGAATGATATTAGGTTATTATTTTTAGGTCAAAAATCTCTAAAACGGAAAAAGTTCATGATAACAGTAGTGGAAGCAATGACTGTGATGAAGATGAAAATAAAATGGTTGGAATATCAAAATCGGAATCTATTTTTGAAGGAGGCTCAAGTAGCTTTTCAAATCTACATGAAGCTGCCCCTGGAACTGAGACCTCTAAACAACCTGATGAACGCGATGGCTACCATGAAAATGACATTGGTCGTTAAGTTAGTTGTGCCAATAACTTGCCTTCTGAAAAAAAGAAGGAATTTTTGACAAACCTTTGGGTTCCATAATTCAATTACGATTTTGCTTCTGATGCCGTTTACTTGAAAAGAAAATTTAACCATCGCTGGTTAGATCAATATACTCCATGGTTGGTGTACTCAAGTCGTTTGAAACATGCCCAATGTTTGTATTGTGTTTTATTTCCGCCAAAAATTGCTACAGATAAATGAGTTTTGGGGTCATTTATGGTAAGGCCTTAAGCCATCCTTAACATGAAGTTTAAGGATGTACATGAAGATTGTAGAAAGCACGTTGGCACCCATCACCACAAATCTTCAACAGCTGCTGCAAAAGCATTTTTGAAAATGCTCATGTTGATGTCCAGTTGTAAATAGGGCACCATAAGACGATTGAAGAAAATAAACAAATATTGTCAGCAATTATTTCATGCATATTATTTTGTGGAATTCATGATTTGCCGATTAGAGGAAAAGAAGGAAATGAGGGAGTTTTCTTTGACCTTTTAAATTTGAGGATTGACTTTGGTGATGAGAAGCTAAAGGGCCACTTGGATAGATGTCAAAAAACACAGTGTATACCTCACCAACAATTCAAAATGAGATCATACAATTATGCGGTGAAGTTATCAAAGAAAAAATAATCGAAGACTGTAAACGGGCAAAAGCTTATGCTGTAATGGGTGATGAAACAGCAGATATCGCTGGAAAAGAGCAGCTTTCTATTGGATTAAGGTTCTATGATAAAAGCCAAAAAATAATCAGGGAGGAATTTGTAGGCTACATTGAGTTAAAATGTCAAGATGCTTCTACAATCGCTAGCGCAATTCAAAGTTTTTTAGAAGATAATAATTTTTCCGCCGATAATTGTGTGGGATTCGGATTTGATGGGTGTTCCACGATGGCCGGCAAAGAAGGTTGTTTACAGGTCATTCTTAATAAAAGAACGCTAAAACTTCATTTTTCTATTGCTCCAGCCATAGACTGAATCTTCTGGTCAATGATACTAGCAAGCTACCAGAAATAAGAAACACAGTTGCAATACAATAACCTTCTTTCGTGAATCGCCAGCCCATAGGAAATAAGTTCCAAATCTTTCAAGGCTCTGTGAGATCAGATGGTCGGAAAAATATAAGAGCATAAAAAATTTCAGAAAGCTTCACTGACATTGTTAAAGCACTAGAACATCTATCTGTCGAAGGAAACTATGCAACAAGAAAATCTGCCTACCAATTGCACTGTGCAGTTAGTAAACCAATCTTAGGCTTAAACATAATTGCAAGATACTCTGCAAATTTGGAACTTGTTGTAAACGTTTTACTAGGTAAAAGTATAGATTTGGTTATAGTGAAGAAGCATATTGATGATACTCTAGATGTAATCAAAGAAGATCGACAAGATATCGAAAATGTTTCTTATGATTTATTTAAAAAATCACTTCATATCACAGAGAAAGTAAGGGTTGAGTTGTCAGTACCACGAGTCACTCAAAAGCTAGTACACAAAATTAATCTACCTTTTGAGTCTGCAGTTGAATACTGGGAGCGGTCAATAATCATCCCCTATCTTGATTCTTTAACCTCGTGTTTGGATGTTAGATTCTCCAACAAAAATACACCTGCTTTTGCTTTAACTTATTTTAATCCTTCAAGCATGCTCAAAATGGCTTCAAAATATTTCAAAAGTAATGCAGAATATTTCATGGAATTTTATAATTTGGGTGATGTCTGTGCATAATTAGATTTGTGGTGCAATATGTGGAAGAAAAAGAATTTAGCAGAAGATAAATTAAAGGACACTGAAGTGGCTGTACTTTTGGAGGAAGCTAATGTTTTTTTTCCCTACAACAAGGCACGCACTGCTTATATTAAGTGCTTTCCATCTACTACTGCTACCTTGTAAAACGTTCAGTACCCTACGAAGGGTAAAATCATGGCTCAGGAGTACAATGGGTGATGACAGACTCACTGGGTTGTGTTTGATGAGTGTGCATCGAACATTTTTGAAAGAAAATCAGGACTGCATAGTGAAGAAAGTTTTGGATAGATTTAGTTTAAACCCAAGAAAAATGTTATTAATTTAATTCAAGTATAATTAAAATCTCTAAAGTTTTGTTTTCATTTCCCTTTTGTTTTTATCCTAAAATTTTACATTTTGGACGACCATGGACCCTGTTATAAATCCTGGCTACGCCCTTGCTTTTGTCTACACTTGAGAAGTACTTGATGAAATATTTTACATTCCAATTGGTTGAAACAATAATATTGAAGTGAGTTATTTTTCATTTTAGGACGATACTGCTATAGAATAACACAAAAATGTATTGAAATTTTATTTTGAATAAACTGTTCCATGCACATAAATTGAATTCCAATTATATTTTAACACGTTTTTAAATATACTTGTGGACTTCTATTCAACAATGCTTAAACATATTAACAGGAATTTAAATAAATCTAAAACAACAACATAAAACGTTTTTCATTGAATTAATTAAAAAAACGACATTCCTTTCATGGTTTATTAATAACATTCATTTAGCGTGTACGATGAATCTATAAATTCATTAATATCTAAATAAATAGTAATATGGAAAAAGCTCGAAACAATTCGATTTTTGATTTTGATTCACTATTTTTTAAAAGAGTGATCTATGATACAGGGTGAGTAGCATTTGAGTGATAACCTCAGCACCAGTTTCCATTTTTAAATGAAAGACCTTAATTTTTTCAATTTGCAGATATTTCTGGCTGAAAATTGATAAGTATTTGAAAGGAGAATTCATTACCAGGGAAAGTCATTATTCAGTGGTCAATGGGGAATAATTTGAAGATTTACTGTACATTTTCTTTGGTTTGTTTCTGTTAGAGGGTAGGTTCATTCTTCATCAATTATTTTGTAAATAATAAATGGGCATAAAAAAACTGTGAGTTTTTTCCCAATCTGTACCAATATGAAACCACTCAGCAAGGGAAATCCGAAAGTTGTCCAAAAATTGGGTGTTTATTTCCAAGAAACTGTTGCTGAAGCCATCACTCAAAGGTTATTCATCCTCTATCATATATTATTCTATTAAAAAGTAGTAAATAAACATTAAAAATCACCTGCTTTGAGATTTTTTCATCTTACATTTTATTTAAATAGTAATGAATATATGCGTTACTTTATGGTCGCACTCTATAAAAACTAGCCAAACTTTAAATGAGTTCAAAATGACTCTCATGAGCTTTTTTAGCATTTATTTTATTACTCCGTTATGCATGTTACGTGGGAAAAACAAAAATTCAAATAAGTGTTTTTAAATGAAAGTCAAGGTCTCTAGTTAATTCCACAATATAATACAAGTTATTGAAAATTCTAAAAAAATTTTTAGAATTTTCAATAACTTGTATTATATTGTGGAATTAACTAGAGACCTTGAGTTTCATTTAAAAACACTAATATGAGCATATTTCACGAAGTAAGGGTCGAGACAGTCAAAAATTCAAATATCTTGTCATGTTTTAACAAAAGAAATAATCAAATATTTATTCAGTCTGACAATCTTTAAAGGCGGCTACTCATGACGCGGTACTTGGCAATTGATTTGATAGTAGTTTATCAAGTACTTGTACTAGTGAAAGTAAACTGTACACACTACGTGCCTAGCAGTGGCGTACTGAGGGGGGCGGAGGGGCGAAGTCTCGGGTGCCACCATTAGGAGGGCGGCAAAATTTTGTACTTTTGGCTGACCCAAAATGAATCACTGAATATGCCAGTTTATTATTTTTACACCAAAATAATTTTATACTTCAAGGAATCATATAAGAAAGAGCATTCACAAATTTGTTTCCACTTTTTAGACAATGAAAAGTGTCGCAACAAAGAATAATTAATTAAATTAATATATTTTTTCTGAAGTAAGTCCCCATTTTTTGAATGTTCGGAATTGTGGCGCCAGAAGGATTGTTTACTCAGGTACACCAACAATGATACATAAAAATCCTTTGTCGGCAAGTTATTATTGTGAATTTGCAACGAATTATTTATTTAAGTGTACCAACAATATTGTCGGCACACTATTCCTTAGCACGATTATTGTAGGCTGTAAAATGTTTAGGCACCTGTTTGCTTAATAAAAGATAGATTTATCAAACAACTGCAGGGTTTATTTGGGTTCCACAGTATGAATAGATACAAAGTACGCCAAATTAGGCATAATACAGTTTATAATTAGAAAAGCAGACAGATGTCTAGAAATCGTTCGATTTGGGGCGGTTCACCTTTTCTTTAACTTCATGGGTTATTGGACGGGTGTCTGGCCGTTCTATTCCTAAAGAGACCGCGGTCTCTTTTTTACTAAATGGTTGAGAGGCAAATTTTCGGTACCATTATTCTGCAGTGGATTGGGAGTAAAAAAGAGTTTAAACATCTGTTCTAAACCGCTCTTATGGACTGAGAGTTTGTGAGTTTTCCATTCTTCTCTTAGGCAATAAGGGCTAAAGTTAGTCTTCTCTTAGATGTTAAGGGCTGTGAAGTAAGTTTTTTGTACAAGTCATTCTCTAGTGTACAGTTATCATCAAGTAAAGAACTGGCGATTGAAGTTCTTTCGATTCCCTTTGAAGTTAAGGGCTAAAGAGTGTGGGTGTCTTGCTAAAGTCGTTCACTCATCAGGATAAGTTAGGACACGGACTAAATTAAAGTACCAATAATTTGAGTGGCCTAGCTATAAGCTTTCAAGCAGACTAAACTTTTCGATTTGTGTAGTATAAATGTAAATATTACGGTACAGTTAAGATTAGACTATATTGGGCCCCGTCTGATTATCCCTCCATTTTTATAGACGATAACTGTTTATTATTAAGCTATCATTCGCAAATTATTTTAAGTTGATAATTTCATTTTTTTCAAACTGTACCGAAAAACCGACTTTATAATACTAATTTGAGTCCGAAAAATGGCACTTTACGTTATCCTTGTACTTTATATACATATCTCAGCACTAAAGGCCCACTTGGCCGATGGCTTGAATTGTGATTTTTTTCCAGCCTCTTCTGTCCTTTGCCTTTTCTCTTCAATTAGTAATATGGCTCTGTTTTATGTCCCTAAGTCCCTAATTATTTCGTCTTTCCATCTTGCTTTTGGTCTACCTCTTCTCTTTCTTCCTTCTATTCCGCTGTTAATAGATTTCTTTGGTATTCTATCGTAATTCATCCTCATGATGTGGCCTAGCCATCTAAGTCTGTGTCCTTTAGCAACTGCGATTATATTTGGTTGTTTAAATAACTCAAGTATTTCTCTATTTATTCTTCTTTCCCATCCTTCCGTTGTTCTTTTTCCTCCATATATTTTCCTTTCCCATACTCCTAGCAGCTTCTGTTCTTTTGTACCCAATGTCCATACTTCACTCGAAAATAATATTATAAGTCTAATAATTGTTTTGTATATGCCTATTTTGAGATTTCTGGAAATACTTCTACTGTGTATTATTCTTTTAAGAGAATGAACGCACCGATTCCCTGCCATTATTTTTCTTTGTATTTCTGTTTATTTCTGGTTTTCTGTAGAATTCTGTCCCTAAGTATGTAAACTGCTCCACTTCTGCGAATTTGTAATTTTTTCCTGTTTCTGTTGTTATGTTCAAAGTACTTTGGTGACTGTACTCTTTTTCTGTCCATGTCGTGTATTTCGTCTTATTTTCATTTATTTCTAATCCCACCTGAAGTGCCATCTTTTCTAATTCTAATATTACTTTCTGTAGTTTTTTTTTCCTCTGGTTACGATGACTAAATCATCTGCAAAGGCTAGACATTGATATTTTTTATTATACAATAACCCATTTCTGTTAATTTCGGCTTTCCTTATGCCATATTCTAGTGCGCAGCTGAACAATATCGACGACAGGGATCTCCCTGCCTTAGTCCTTCTTGCACGTTGAATTTGTCAGATGTTCTTGTTCCTACCCTCACCATATTATCCGTTCCTTTTAATATTAGTTTTCCTTTTATTCCTGAGTTGTATAAGGCTATATATAGTTGTCTTCTCTTTATTATGTCATATGCTTGCTCAAAGTCTATGAATAGCACATTTATTTCTTTATTATGTTCGTAGCTTTCTGCCTGTAGCTCTCCTAAAGTGAATATCTGATCTATAACTGATCTTCCTTTTCGGAATCCACACTGGTATTCTCCTATTTCCTGCTCCAATTTCCTAGCAAGTTAGTTTTTGAGATGTGTGGCTAAGATTTTGTATGCAACATTTAACAGAGCGATACCTCTGTAGTTTGTACAATCCATTTTATCTCCTTTTATATAAATTGGAATTAGTACCGCTTCATTCTAGTCTTTGGGAAATCTTTCTTGCTCCCAAATTTTTTCAACCAGCTCGTGTATCCACTTGCTTATGGTTTCACCTCCATATTTAAGCGTTTCTGCTGTTATCTGGTCATTCCCTGGACTTTTGTTGTTTTTTAGCTTATTTGTTATTTCCTCAAATTCGGTTAAAGTTTATGGGTCTTCTATATATTGGATGTTTTCTTCTCCTAGATCTTCCCATTCTATCTCATATTCCACGTTCCTCGCAGAACTTAAGAGTTCTTTGAAATATTCCTTCCACGTTTCTATAATCTCTTGTTCATTTTCTATTAATTTACCATCTTGAATTTTGTAATACACCGGTCTCTGTTGGTAACCTTTTATTTCTCTTTTGATTCCCTGGTACAGGCTTCTGATTTCTTCATCATTGTAACTTTCTTCTATTTCTGTCAGAAGTTTTTCTATATACTCTCTTTTTTTAAACCTTATTAATTTTTTACAGTTTTTCCTCTGTTCTGTGTATGTTTGTTTTGATTCTTGCGTTTCTTTCTTTATCATTTCTAGTCTTCCGGCTTTTCGTATCTCTATTTCTTTTTGGCATTCTTCATCGAACAACTTTTTCCTTCCTGATTGAGTTTTTTCGTGGATGTATCCAATTGCTACTTCTGTGCATTTTTTTACGATTGTCCAGATACTCTCTATGTCATTTGTATCGTGAGCTGTCCGTATAGCATAATCATTTATCATTTCTGTATACAGCTTTCTTTCTTCGTATTTTGTGAATCTACTCTTTGTGTTTTGTTTTTTCTCATTCCTTTTCCAATTTCTTTGCTGTGGTATTTCTTGTCAAGTTTTATTCCTACCAAAAAGAAGTCAGTGTCTGCATCTGGCCCTATATAACTTCTGATATCTGTTATACACTTTTCTTCGTCTTCGTCTATTAGTACATGGTCTATTTGATTGGTGTATGAACCGTCAGGTTGTCTCCAGGTGCCTTTATATATTTCTTTCTCTTCAAAATATGTGCTTTTTATTCGCATACCCGTTTCTTTAATGAAATGGATCAACAGCTGGCCGTTTTCATTTGTGTGTTCATGTTTACTAAATCTACCTATTGTGGGCTTGTATATCTCTTCTTTCCCTACTTTTGCATTCGCATCTCCTATGATTACTTTGAGATCATATCTCGGGATTCTTTCAAATATATTATCTAGTTCATCGTAGTAACTTTCTTTACCTTCTATATCCGTTTCTTCCGTTGGGACGTGTATATTTATTATTGATATCTTCTGATATTTTCTTTTTAATCTAATCCAGCATTCTCTTTCAGAAACCGGTTGAAATTCAACTATGGTATGTTTAATTTTCTTACTTACTAGAAACCCAATACCCTACCTTCTGTTATCTCCTCCACTGCTAATGAGTATTTAGCCGTCTATTTCAATAACTTCCTTTCCTTTCTGTTTTGTCTCTTGTAATGCTATGAGATCGTAGCCATACTCCTTCATTTCTCCCGTTACTTGTTTCATTGCTCCCTCTACATATGTTCCCCAGACGTTCCATGCTCCTATCCTTAAATTCCCTTTTAGTTAATTCCCTGATTTTTCTTCATTTACTCTTTTATTTTCAATTGTATTTTCTTTCTCGTAATTATTTTCCATTGCTAGTGTCGTTTCCAAGTCATCCGATTTTCGTGACATACCTAGTTTTTTGACTTTTGTATTTCTAAAGACTTGTTCCATTTCCACACTTCTTTGTCTATCATTACTTTTTGATGTCCCACTTTAATTTCCTTTCCTTTGTTCAATTCTTCTTTCGCAATTTTTCTTATCTCTCTCTTTATTTCTCTTCCTCTTAATTCATATCGTTGTTAACAAATACTTTTTCCCTTGTGTTATTTCTAAGCTTGTAGTTATTCCTCATGGCCTTTAATTTATCATCCAATGTATTTAATTCTACTAAATAGGTTGTATCTACCAATTGTATGGTATTATTTATTTTTACCTCTACTCCCATTATGAAGTTGTTAACTTCTTGTTTTATAAGATTCCTTTCCTGTACATCTAGGCATAATCCTTGTATTACTATATTCTTCCTTTTGTCATCTTCTAATATTTCGATTTTTTCATTCGCTTTATTTATTTCTTTTTTGAGATTATCAATTTCCTCCATCGCATTTTTGTTTATGTCTTTTATATTTTTTAGTTCTTCTTTCTGATCTATTCGCAGTTCCTTAATTTCTTTTTGTAATAGCTCTATGTTTTCTCTATTCTTTTGGGATCTTCTTTAATGTCCTTTATATCTCTTGTGAGGTTTATCATCATTTCGATCATCCACTCCATCATGTCCTCATGTCTCTTTTCCTCTTTATTTGGTGTTCCAAATGTTTTCTTGGATATTTTAAATGATATATCTACATATTAACCTCTTTTTCTCTTTCCATCATCGTTACTGTAATCATCGCTATCTATTATATGAACTCAGTGACGTTCTTGGGTACTATGGAGAGAATTGATTTTCAATTACTTTTCTCTTCTACTCACCATTGGAAATCTCTTACCTATATTACAGATCAAGGAGTCATGCGCCTAATTGAAACACGATGGAGTTCTAGATATGAAGCCGTAGCTGTCATAAAGACCCATTACAGTGAGATCCTTGAAGCATTGAAATCACTTGCAGGAAACCCAGCGATAAGATCAGACGCTGATTTATTGCTTACTGCTCTCCATTCGTTATCATTTTTAGCCTTCCTTGGGTTATGCAGTCGAGTTCTCCATGAAATAAATGATGCAAAATTATATCTCCAGACGAAAGAAATGGCTGTGCACCAATGTTCTATGAAAATTCATCCTTTGGAATCGTTTCGAGTCAACAGTCGAGATGTTCTGGTCAACGATGGACTATGTGGAAATATATATGGTATCAAAATAACTCCTCGACGAACAATAAAGATAAAAAATATATCTGGCAAGAACGCTGCTAATGCTGGATTAACTTATGACAATCGGTTTAGGTAAGAAATGTTCGAATCGGTGAACAGAACTTTACAAGAAAGCAAGACCAGATTTCAGCAACTGCACGAGCTGAATGTCAAGAACTCTTTTCTCACAATAACGAACTTACTAAACCCAGAATACAAGTGAAAATTCCGAGGCGAGCACTCTGGATGAGATGGAAATCGAGATGGAGATGATTCGTTGCTTTGGCTGATGCTAAAGCTCAAGACAATGTCATAAAAGGATCTATCGAGCTATTAGAATTTATTCAGCGATGCAATTATGGTATTTGCGGACCTAATATTGTGAATATGCTTTGATGTTTTTCAACTATAGATATAATTGTTGCTTCATGTGAGCGTAGCTTCTCAAAGCTGTAATTAATGAAAATTACTCGAGCTGTACCATGAGCTCCATAAGATTGAGTAATTTGGCCATTTTGTCAATAGAACAAAGTGTGATGGACGAAGTTAACTTTAACGAGGTTATGAACGATTTTGCTGCGCTCAAGGCCCGAAAATTTGAATTTTAGAGTTATACTAAACGTTATTTTTATAGTGTAATATGTTTTGATCACCGACGTATTTTACATGGTTTTGAAATAAATATTTTTCGCCCAGTTCTTTTTTCTCACCAACACCAACAATATTATTTTTATGAAGTCAAAGTGGCAACAACTTATGATTCCGCCCGGGCGACAATGGCCCACGCTACGCAATTGGTGCCTAGTAGCTAAGTTTATATGAATCCGGCCTTGTTATTGAATATGTTGATGGAATAGTATTCATCGAATCAGAAAGTGATGATTCTATTAAAGCTGCGGCATCTGTAGTCATGAGTAGTGGCTACCTTTTATTGAATAAGAAAAAAGCTTAAAAAATGAGATGGTGAGTAGCTTCTTTAAATGCAAACAGAACAAAGTAAGTAGTCCACTACTCCACTCCATTTTTACCACAATCAAAACTTGTCCCGTCGTATACCAAGTTATGCAACGCGACGGTTTGGCTACTTGCAATGTGCAACAGGCTAGGGACGCTGCAGACCGTGCCATCTATAGAGCCTGTCGAGTAACTAAAATCGGTAGATAATTCCAAAAAATTAACGAAAACTGTAACGTCGTTAGTAATCAAATTTTATTGATTTTTATCACTGCGTATGTGTGATATCATATTGCTCGTCCCCACATGTTATATTCTGTTATCTGTTATCGTTTCTAGTTCATGTGTATAAGGTTTCGGTATTTTGGTGTATTTTTTAATTGCTATAGTGTAATATTTATCAGTTGTTTCGTTGCTTTATTGCTATTAATTGAAAAGACAATGGCAAAGTGTATTCTGAATGAGTCTAATAAGTGCTGTACTCGGTAAGTTTTATCAAAAAAATGTGAGCATTTTTTCTTTCACAATTAACAACCATAATCTTTATTATTATAAAACACAGAATTTTCACTAATTTAATCGACTATTTTAGAGATCATGGATGTTTTTTACATCAGCTAAACTGAAAATTGCAGCATTAATAACGTAAAATTTCTTTTTACAGTTTTATTCCTCCAACCCAGGAAGATCAAATTAATATGGCTGGAAAGCAGTGGTAATAAATCATTAAATTTGTCGACGAGGAAACGATTAAGGATATGATCCCTTCATTTTCAAAGATAGTGTTTCTTTAGATTTGAGAAAGACGAAGTGAGGTTATTAAGAAAGTTTGATTTGTATTCCCATATGAGTGGAAATTAACAAAAATTGATGGTAAGTTTTATTGTATTCAATGTAGCATGCTCTAATTTTGCACATTTTAAAATGTAAATTGAGAGAATGAAAAGACGAGTACTGAGTGTATAATTTTATTAAAATTCCAGCTAAGCGATTTCAACCATTAGGCCATTCTGAAAGCTCTCGTCAAGAAAAAAACATACAACAGGTATCAAAAAACATCAAACCATGTAACTGCTACAGACAATGAAATGAAATGTTTCATGTTATATCATTATTTAAGTAAAATTTGTTAAAATTTCTCTATAAAGAGCGTGTATAATTGTAATTCACGTAACGAAACGTCTAATTTGAAATTATCAACTAAATGATATGTGTGTACACCCTCTTTATAGGGTGAATTTAACAAATTTTACTTAAATAATGATAAAACATGAAACATTCTATTTCGTTGTATGTAGCAGTTAAAGGGTATGATGTTTTTTGACACCTGTATGTTTTACTCTTGTCAACAGCTTTGAGAATGGCCTAATGGCTGAAAGCGCTTAGCTTGAATTTTAATAAAATGACTCGTCTTTTCATTCACTCAATTTATCCATACTCAGATAATTCCATTTTAAAATGTACCCATTGAAGAAATAATAATCTGGGTTTTATTTTATGTTACAGCTATTCCCTCCACCAGCTATCGGATAGAAGGTATTGACCCCCTTGCCTATTTTCATATATAGCTCATGGTATGACAATTTATGGGAAATTAAAGTGAGTATTAACTTCTATTGAGGCATTACGTCTAAGTATTTGGTCTAACGGTAACCAATAATCCAAAATATCCAATAATGACAAAAATAAAAAAAAAACAATATATAAAAAAATAGTTAAAAACCAAAAATTCGGAAGCTGCAAAAAAACCAAAATAATTTAAACATTCAAACATTTCTTGATATTTTCTTTTGGCTTAGTACAAAAACATGTGTAAACATATTTGTGTGTTTACTTATTTATTGTTGTTATTTTGTGTGTTCACTTGTAGAACCTCAACCAGAAACGAAAAAGGATTTCCACGAGACAATGGGATTTTTAAGAGCCCTTAAGAAACATTTTAACAATCATAGATTGCCAGGAGCTGCAGAGTAACTTAAACTGCCTTATACGATTGTTTCATAAGAACGGAATGCTTTTAAATGTAGAAATATACAAATATGCAATATACTAGGTTTCGCTTGTGGTATAAACCTATTAAATTCTTCCAGTAAAGAAATAAAGATGAATTTTAAGTGGAAATGAAATGTTAGATATATTATTTTAAATTTTGTACACAAGTGCTGTTTAGCACTCATATGTAATTACTTGGCACCTTGTATTTACAGAGCTGTGCAGTATTTAACAACTTTTCCTTTAAAAGTATTTCAATTACTTTTGTTCTAACATTCACAGTAATTATACTCAAATATTTTCTTTCACAGAAAGTTGCCAAAAATAGTAGTTAACTACTTGTTTTGATTAAGTAAGTAGCAGTTATACTCTAGTAGTTTGTCCAACTCTGTCTTTTTATAGGCGTATAATAATAAATAAATTGATTAATATAAACTTATCATAAATAATTTTCTACTTTTATCTTGATTTACCATCATTTAAATATCTAATGATACTCCAATCTAGATTGTGTGTGTGTGTGTGTGTGTGTGTGTGTGTGTGTGTGTGTGTGAGGTTGCAATGGCTTCGGAAGAGGTTCCATTCGCCAGATTTAACTTGTATTTCAAAAATTGATTGTCATCACTCTGCCTTTACATTATATTTAATACCTAATATCTTTAACTAGTTTAATCGTTTTTTTTCTCGTTTATTTTTTATTCTTTTTTTATACTGTTTTTATTATTTATTTTTTTTATTTATTTTTTATTATTATGATTACTTTTTTTATTTTTTTTCTTTTGTTTATACATATATATTTTTCTATTTTTTTTATTAATCTTTTTTTTATATATATCTTTTTCCAATTCATTTGGGGAATGCACAGGGACACTTAAATTTGCTCTGGGGTATGTCAGAGCTGGACAACACAGTGGGTGTACCGCGTATAAATTAGGGGTGCAACATAGGCTGGACACAAAAGATCTTAGATATTAATTTCTAGTCTAACAATATGTGTATATAAAATTCTATAAATATGTACATTATTTGAACTAATTAGTTGACTTAAATTAAGTGGGTGCTGGATCAATACAGGTGAATTCTCTAGATCTTGATACATTAAATCAATTTTGTTTTGAATATTTTTACAATTTAAAATTACATGTTCAAGGTTCCAATCTAGATTGTATGTTACTCAAATTATTTTTTAATTATTGTATTGTTTTTACATTATATTTCATTTATTGTCATTCTGTTTGTTAAGAAAAGTACTTTGTGAAAGAAATTATTTGTTGTGTATTTTTATACCAAAATAAATAGCTGTTTATATGATTACTGCTTCATTTTTTCCAATTTAATTAACCATTTATGATCCATCATTTGATATTTCATTCAATTTAACTCAACATCTAATCATTATCGAGTTAAATTGAATGAAATGTCAAATGATGGACTATAAATGGTTATTTTGAAATAAAATAATTGAAATACAGTAAATGTGAATATATCGCAAAACCTAGAATTTATGAAATCTTCTTAACATCACTCAATTGTTTAGTCGACAGGCTCTTTAGATGGCGCCACAATCAGTGTCTTATCTATCTGTGGGTTATCCGTAATGTGTCCTTTAACTTGCGACGATTTACCGACAGTCGATTTGAGTATAGACAAGTCTACATTACTTGAAACTTGCAAATACTTGACAAACACAGCGTAGCGAGTAGCCGCCTTAACAAAATATTGTAAATTTTGATTACTCCCAAACTTATTTAGTTTCATATAAATGACAGAAGACAATGTTCGACAAATATTTTTTTATTTTTCTTGATTATCAAACTTCATGTTTAAAAAATTGGTCATATATTCACTATTATAAGTTTCATCTATTTTTTGTGTGATTAACATAAAATATATAGGTAATTTTATTCAACAACGGAGAAAAAAAGGAGTAGGAGGTTGTATTATAAGGTTTGTGTTAGTAATTACATATACAAAGATAAGTCAAAAGTGTCTAGTAGACGTAACGTCTGTGACCTAAAAATGAAAAAAAAAACAGTGCAGAAAGTTGATATGTGACATAGGAAAGAACAAAAAACCAGGTAGAGAAAGTAAGCATGCTTATATTTCAGTACAAAACAATGAGTACACTTATACAACTTCACATTTAAATAAAAGTAAAAGCTGTGACTAGTTTTCACATACATAACAAAACAAACTGAAAATGCTTATAAACAAAAATAAATATGTACACAAATAAGCAGAAACATATATCAAAATAAAGAATTAAATTTAAAGAAATAATAGGTATCGGTAAATTAATATAAATGAGCCAAAAATAGACAAAAGTGGCAGGGTCAGAAGAAAGTGAAAAAATAAATAAAACTCGACTTATAAAATAAAGTTTTATCGCCTTTATTTTCGAGAAAATGGTATAATATTTATATTACCCAGTTTTTTATATTTTTATCTATTAATTAAATTATTTGGGTCTATTGCTCAAATTTATTAAACATGCTCTATCCATATTATACAAAACTATTCAATTGTTTATTGGGCCTTCTAAACTTTTCTGGGACATTCTATGTATTTCACGATTGTAGGTACACAGTGCGCTCGTAAAATATGGATAAGATACAGTAACAAAAGTGTGGTTATGTATATTATATGACCATCGTTTTCAAATTTAATATTTTTGACGTCGAATGTACAGTTTTTTAGATATTCAAACAATACGTGTATTACTTTCCTGCTCAACCCTATCTAATATGCTAGGAAAGTATTGGTTTACACCAAAAAAGTTGAAATTTTCTATATTTGAGTTATTTAGAAAAATGATCTTGTGTATGTTGTCGTCGTCGTTAGGACCATTGGTTGCGTTCAGAAAACATACTTTATAACTAAACTGTTGAGTGAGCGCTCACTGAGCAACGAATGGTTGACGTATGTCTTCTGAACGATCATTTTTTTGGAAAGATAATAGATAATCTTTTTTATAAATAGTATTGTCTTTGGAATAAATATTTGAGAAATTAAAATTATGGCTAGGGCTAGAAACAATTTAATTCTTGCATTATTAGATGATGGTGATGAAATAGATATTAACCAAAATATTATAGCCCATGTAGTAGAAAATTTACAGGAACCATTGCATGATTATAACGTGGGAAGACGTGGTATTCGAGAAAAAAACAGAAATTATTACGAAGAAATAATTCCAGCATACAATGATTTAGTTTTTAAGGAGCATTTTAGGATGTCTGCAAGAGGTATGGAGGTATTTAAATGTATCTGTTCGATTGAAGAGCTTGAATTAATTATTATTATTATTATTCGTGAACATTTTTGGTATCTGTTATGCTGTATGCAACATTATTATATGTATAAATCGCTTCATATTCATCACTCATGTTGTAATATTTTAATTAAATCATATATAACCCTACTTAATATAATATTTGTTTTGTTTACTATTAATGAAGCCATAGATCTTTATATACATACATACATCACAATTTGCAACGTGTTGTGCTCACTGAGAGCAATTGAAAACCGCTCAGAAAAATGGTGTCCGCTCACCAAACATGTCGAGCTTCGCGCACTGATCAATGTGCGTTCACAGAAAATTTAATCAACGGTTGTGCAACAGTTGTGTTTTCTGAACGCAACCATTGTAACAAGCCGATCGGCTGTTACGATTTCCATCGGACTATGGTATTTTAATTTCATCGCACTAATGATTCGAAATTAAAAAAGTTGTTTCACTTCCAAATTTTGTGTAAGTATTTAAACGATATCGTAGATAAGAAAAGTCTCTTCCTATCAGTAAAAATTATAAGTTAGAATATCGTAGTGGTTTCACATATTTGCTGGTGAGTTACATTCTTCAAATATTTTTTCTCCATGTGTTTTATGTCAAATTATAATATGGGCTGGCGTTTGATGAATTTTGTATGTTCAATTCTTTTTTTTTTTGTAAATAAAAAACATTTTATATTCTTTTTGCAGCAAATTTTTAATAATTTCTTTTCATTCTTTTTTATCTTAATAATTCCGCATTTTCTGTATATTTAGGGAACAAAGCGAGTATGATAGCACAGACTTCTGTTAGATTTATTTTAAAAACTAGATTCAGTTTTTTATGTGTTAAAGCATAAGCTTTCTATCTGTTCTATCTATTACTTCCTTCCGAGAATTTTCCTCTAATTTTTTCTCCTTCTTTTTTTTCTTTCCGCAGCTCTGCAGCCCCTAGGAACTAGCCAACACCACTAGAACCAGAGACAATAGGGAACCGGCCAGGATGGATTGAGTACCGAATCTCCATCTAGGAGTAGGACCTAGCTGAGAGCTGAATAATTCCAGAACCTCACCAAGTTAAGTCCTTTGTCTTATACTCAATTCATGGAAATCTAGAATTGGAGATTTCTATTGTATAACGACGTTCGTATTCGTCTTGTATTTTGGATATGCAGTTAATGTGAATTATCTTATTGAGTTATGAATAAATATAATTAGCTGAAATCTTTGATATTTGATTTTCAGCAATTTATATTAACTTGGACTATCGCGTTAAAATATTTTCAGTATTTTGTCTTATTGAGTTAAGGTAAATATAAGGTTTTCCAGTTTTTAACATTTTTAGTTTTTTGTTTAGTTATTATTATCGCTTACAAAACTGGTGGCGTCCAATTTAATATCGATTGTTTACCCCATTACAGTGTTAGCTATGAAAATACATTAACTGAGGGCGAATTCACTACCTGAAGAAGAGTCCCAAGCCAGGGAAGAACAAAATGTGACACCATATAGCCTCCGGAGTGTAACAAGTGACCAATTTATGATTGGGTATTGTTCGGGGCATCTCACAGATGAACCCTATTGCTTTCTGTTTATACTACAATAGTAATCACAATATAAAAAATGTTTTCCCTAATTTCTTCATATTAATAATCAATATTGTCCATTAACAGTATATGCTCCATCGGTAATGAAAAACTAACAGAAAATTATAAAATATGCGAGTTTTAAAAATACACATATTTTTCGTACATCCCAAAAACTGTACATTTGGCAACTTTGAAAATCTAAGATTTAAAATCTCTGGTCTATTTAATAGACTTAACCAAAACTTTGTTCCTGTATCTTACAGGAAAGCATATTTATCTTCAATCTTCCATAATTTACGAGCACACTGTATGTAATTTCTACACATTTTCTCAACTTTCAAACCAATAATTTAGAAAAAGTAAAGGCGATTGCTTAGAAATTGAAATATATCTTCTATTTGCCACATTTCAATTGAGAAGCATTCCACTCTATTTAATACGAAAAGTACACATAGTTAATTCAAATTTATTCAATGTTAAAAACAGATCGGATCCATTATTTCTTTAAACTGTAAAAGTCAAAACCATTGTGAAGCTAAAAACGTTGGATTGAAACAAAAAAGCTGTAACACGTTAGAGGTTCCAACAAATTGATTGTATTAATTCGGACAATCAACAAAATGGATGTTTAATGAAATTATATACAATTAAATGAGTATTAAATTAAATTAAACACAAAGTGACCAAATATTACGGTGATGACATGACAAATGTTTCAAATAAATATGACTTCATTTAGTACGACGATGAAAGAACAATTAAATATGATTAGCGCTCTAAAGATATTGTTAATATGGAATTTTTTTCATGACTCTTTTATGATATTAACTTAACAAACTATAGTCAACATTCAATAGCTTTGTCAGTGCCTCATATTTTAACCCGTGAAAACTTATAGCCTGTGAAAAATCGTTAGAATTGTGCTGAAAATATGAGGAATGAAATTTCGAGAAAGGAGTATTTTTATTTTTTCTGGAGATGGAAATTTCAATTATTTATTCGAAGAGAGAGAGAGAGAGTGTGTACAACTCAAAAATGATTTGTTCAGTATAAAATATGAATTTAAAAATTTGAATGAAAATAAGTAAACATAGATATACATAAAGTGATAGACATTTCGGAGAGGTAAAAAAAATAACAAAACGGTAGTCTAATTACCCAAACAAAACAAAAGTGTTTGTGAAGATAAGTGATAAAGACGATAATTATCTAACATTAATGATAACCTTGTCCGAATAAAAAGCGGTGTTGCCAGACTTCAAGAGCAGCCGGGAAAGAACAGAAAAATTATAAAGTTTAACTGTATCTCACGATAGATAAAAGTTAGATTTTAGACGTCATGACTGGGGTCTGATTTTTTCGCGATCGAAGAGAAAAATGACAGATATGAATAGAATAGTAGAAATGTTCCCAAATACAGATGGAAACATGGAATAAATGGTCAATAAACTCGATGCCGCTAGAAAGAAATGCAAGAAATCAGAGAAGAAAATAACCAAATAGGAAGACAAAATAGAAAAAACTAGAAAAAATTGTGAGATCAAAAAATATTATAATAAAAGGTATAACTAACTGATAGAGTGAGAACAATAACGAAATAAAAGAAAAAATAGAAATAGTAATAAAAAAAATGGAGTCAACATCGATTAGAAAAATATATAGATGAAATTAGGAGAATAGAAAAATACATGGAAGATAGAGAAAGGCCAATAATAGTGAATCTGACAAAAGAAAACACCAGATCCATGATTTTTAAAAACATAAAACATTTAATGGGAACAGAAATATGGAGTAATTAGGATTACCCAAGAAATGCACTAATACCAACACTAAAAGTAGCTCGAAGCAAAGGGCATAAAGCAACATTAAAATATAATAAATTAATAATAAACAATGAAATATACAGAGTATAAGAACACTAACTAACTAAAGACAAGGAAATGAACGAAATGGGAAATACCTGTCAACAGAACAGTTGGAGATCGATCCGCAGAGGGAGAAAATATTGAAGAAAGGCTACAGAAACTTACTTAAACAGATCGAAAAAAACTTGACAAGATAGATAAGAGAATGAAACTACAAATTGATGCAGCATTGGAAACTGATAAAAAAATGGTAAGAAGCGCAGAAACAACAAAACCAAAGACAATCCACAGGAATAAAACCAAAAAAAGGGTAAAAACATGGAAACTGGGAAGTTAGAAGTATACATGGGAAAAAATCGAATTAATAAACGAATTTAAAATATGGACTTAGTGATACTAACAATAAGTCAAACAAAAAAGGAAGGACAAGGATAAATATATCTAAAAAATGACGAATACCCTTCTGTGAATAAAAATCCTTTTGTGGAATCAGCGCCAATACAGTATTGGAAGTAAATTGAAAGAAAAAGAAACAAGGAAAAGATTGGACTACTGGGACACCATAATAGGATAAAGACAAACAAAAATACTACTGGGAAACTATGAGCAGCATAGATCGGAAGAATGCAGGAACCATAGTAAGTATGCACTAAGAGTTTATTCAGGGGTTCCAACAGGATATTGTCGCCTGAATGGACAGTCACAAAAACCTCGGAAACCGAGTAGAGAAGAGGGCACAATATACCTTTTTGTGTATCATTGAATCGTAACTGTCAAAAATATCAAGTGAAATTAAAAATAATAAATGTAAACTGACAGATACATATAAAAACTTCAACTTGACAATTCAATTTTGAAAACCTGTGTAACATTTTTGAAGATTACTATTGATAAAACTTATTTACGAAACAGCTCGGATGCTTTATTTTCAGCGAACTCATATTTTCTTTATGGTACCGAAACCAGGGACCTTTACAAGGCTATTTTAGGAAATTCCAAATTTAAAATCAAAAAAGTTATTTAACGGTCCGATTCTAAAATAGCCTTGTATTGGATCCGTGGCAAATTACAGAAATGGAAACCGTACGTGCGCAACCGAGTGGAAGAAATACAAAAGCGAAGCAAGGGTGTTTTGAGACACTGCCCTGGACAGGAAAATCCTTCGGATTTGCTAACGAGGGCATTCCCAGCGAAGTTTTTGGTTGAATCTAGTTTCTGGCAACACGGGCCCTCCTGGCTTAAAGAAGACACAACAAATTGGCCAGAAGATGAAAGCTGAGACGAAACAACGTTAGAGGTCACCATTTTGTTTATAACTAACTTCAAGATATTAGAACCAAATGGCAAACCAATATTTCCATTGATCAATTATAGCAAATTGGAGAAAATGTTTCGTATAACGGCTTATGTTAAACGATTTATTAATAATATTCGTAAACCTGCAGAAAAAATTTAGGAAACCTATCGGTCGATGAGTTAAACGAAGCTGAAAAGTATTGGCTAAAATATACGCAACGTGAAGAATTTTCAGATAAAATCCAAAGCCTAAATAAACGACCAATAAGCTATAAATCCTCTATTCTACTTCTAAATCCATTTTTGGACGCCTCTGGTACAATAAGACTTGGAAGCAGGGTAGAAGAATCCTCATTAGCATATGAAAGTATTTATCCAATAATACTACCGAAAAACTCTGAATTCATGGAAAAAATGATATGGAGATGTCATGAAGAAGTAATGCATACAGGCGTAAACGCAACATTAGCTTAAACTGGAGAAAAATATTGGATAATTCGAGGAAGGCAGAAGGTAAAAATCCATATTGAAAAAATGCTTAAAATGCAAACGACTTAAATGTAAATCAGAAGCAGAACCTTTTGCGCCATTACCTAAGAGTAGCTCGGGTGCTTTATTTTCAACGAACTCGAATTTTCTTTAGTAACCCCATCAAGCATACATACATACATCACATCACTGTCGATATAAAAATTTACGGAAATTCTAATATTGGGTATGTAGTTTGCAGAATGATCTCGATTGCACGACCGTCTCCATGGGCACTTAAAGCTAAAGAAAGAGCAGATAACAGGCTAAATTTTCGAGGTTACAGTATCTTCGAATTTTGGAATAGCCTTCTTCATCAAATAATTGATTCAGAAAATGCTGATATTTTCAAAAACCATATTGACTCCTGTATTTTAATCCTTAGTTTGGTTTTAGGCTTAGTACTAATATTAGCTTCCTTTAGCTTATCCATTATATTCAATAACTTATCATCGGCAAAATAGAACCTTGGTCCTCTATTATCATGAAATAGAATAATATTTTTAAATAAAAGTGATGATAAAAATTATTCGAAAATTTTTCCATGAGTATAGGATACGTAGGGGAAGGACTTAAAATAAATATTCAAAATAAAAATACCTTAAAGCAGGCAATGATGTGTATTCGAAATGTTGATAGAATCAACACACACTAGTAAACAGAATAATGAATTGAAATTAGTTTTAGAATGATGTAATTATTAGTGTTTTCAAATGAAACTCACGGTCTCTAGTTAATTCCACAATATGATAAAAGTTATTGAAAATTCTAAAAAATTGACAATTGTTTCGATAAATCAATATCATCGCCAGAATGACAGAAGTTACATTTCATTTTACGCCTACCTGATGTTTAGTAGTTATTTTTGGCTAGACTAAGAAGTGACCTAACTTGTGATTGACTCAATATATGTTAATAGAAAAAAGAAGAAGATGTGATATTACAAATATTGAAGCTTAGATATTATTAGCGCTATGGTGATATCCTGGATATCATTTTTCCAATTAAGATCAGTATAGCTGTGCAATGATATAGAAAACCAGGAAAACTATATCTGCTGATCTTTACAATTATCACTTAAGAAGACAGTTTATTAGTGGAGAACTCCCTAGATTCAACTGTTCATTGACAACTTCATATTGTGGGTTTCTTGAATGTCTTCTAATTTCCAGTTCTTCAAGGAAATCCAGTTCTTGTTTCTTTTCACAATTATGCAGCACTTCTTGTTCTGTGGTAGGTGTCAATGAATGATTGGTGTCAAGTAGATGTTTTGCGTAGTGGGATTTATCTGGTTGTTTTAATCTGTATGCTCGTAAGTGCTCACTGTATCGTATTTCAAAATTCCTAAGGGTCTGACCCAAATAGACAGCATTACATTCTGGACATTTGAGTTTATTTATACCTGACTTCTTTATTAGTGGTATTTTTGTTTTTACACTTAACGATTTTGTACTAACGTTACTTTCTGTTTTAAAAGAAATTGTTGTATTCGTTGCTGAAGATATTATCTTTGAAATATTATTAGAAATATTTCCTGCATAAGTGATGGTTTTATAAGTTTCAATTTCATCAGCTTGTTTAGGATATATTAGTTGTAATACTAATTTTTCTTCTTTTTTACTAATTAGCTTATTTATCATATCTAATGGATAACCGTTAGGTGTTGCTATTTGTATTAATCTCTCTATCAAAATTACATTTGTTCATAGGAACTGAAAAAGCTCTATGTATCATTGAATTATATGCTGCTAGTCTGTGTGACATAGGGTGGTTAGAATTGAATGGAATCGTCACATCAGTCTGTGTTGGTTTTCGGTAAATTGAATAATCAAGTACATTATCAACTCTTTGAATTTTTAAATCAAGAAAATTGATTGAGCTATTTTCTCCAATTTCTAATGTAAATTTAATTTTCGGGTGTAAATTATTGATGTCGTTGAAAAATACATCTAATTGTCGTTCACTACCCATAAAACAAGCTAATATGTCATCTATATATCTATACCAAAATGGGTAGTGAACGATAATTAGATGTATTTTTCAACCACATCAATAATTTACACCCGAAATTTAAATTTACATTAGAAATTGAAGAAAATAGCTCAATAAATTTTCTTGATTTAAAAATTCAAAGAGTTGATAATGTACTTGATTATTCAATTTACCGAAAACCAACACAGACTGATGTGACGATTCCATTCAATTCTAACCACCCTATGTCACACAGACTAGCAGCATATAATTCAATGATACATAGAGCTTTTTCAGTTCCTATGAACAAATGTAATTTTGATAGAGAGATTAATACAAATAGCAACACCTAACGGTTATCCATTAGATATGATAAATAAGCTAATTAGTAAAAAAGAAGAAAAATTAGCATTACAACTAATATATCCTAAACAAGCTGATGAAATTGAAACTTATAAAACCATCACATATGCAGGAAATATTTCTAATAATATTTCAAAGATAATATCATCAGCAACGAATACAACAACTTCTTTTAAAACAGAAAGTAACGTTAGTACAAAATTGTTAAATGTAAAAACAAAAATACCACTATTAAAGAAGTCAGGTATATATAAACTCAAATGTCCAGAATGTAATGCTGTCTATTTGGGTCAGACCCTTAGGAATTTTGAAATACGATACAGTGAGCACTTACGAGCATACAGATCAAAACAACCAGATAAATCCCACTACGCAAAACATCTACTTGACACCAATCATTCATTGACACCTAACACAGAACTAGAAGTGCTGCATATTTGTGAAAAAAAACAAGAACTGGATTTCCTTGAAGAACTGGAAATTGGAAGACATTTAAGAAACCCACAATATGAAGTTGTCAATGAACAGTTAAATCTAGGGAGTTCTCCACTAATAAACTGTCTTCTTAAGTGATAATTGTAAAGATCAGCAGATATAGTTTTCGTGGTTTTCTATATCATTGCATAGTTATACTGATCCTAATTGGAAAAATGATATCCAGGATATCACCATAGGGCTAATAATATCTAAGCTTCAATATTTGTAATATCACATTATCTTTTTTCTATAAACATATATTAAGCCAATCACAAGTTAGGTTACTTCTTGGTCTAGCCAAAAATAACTACTAAACATAAGGTAGGCATAAAATGAAATGTAACTTCTGTCATTCTGACGATGATATTGATCTATCGAAACAATTGTCAATTTTTTAGAATTTTCAATAACTTTTATTATATTGTGGAATTAACTAGAGACCGTGAGTTTCATTTAAAAACACTAATATGAGCATATTCCACGAAGTAAGGGTCGAGACAGTTAATTTTTGATGTAATTATGTTATTAGTTTAAATACTATGAAAACGAGGTTATTAATGTCAAACTATAGATAATCTGATAAAAATGTTTCAATAATAACAATTAAATGATATACTGATATATTAAATCGCTTTTTTATTTCAATCCTTCCTAACCCAGTACGAAACATATTTTTCTCACCCTCAACATTGACTTCGATATCCTCCAGCCTTCCAGGATGATTGATTAATAAAGTACTTGGTCGATGTACTGGTCCGGGACCTGGTAAGGTAACGCTCGGTCCGGTTCCGCTACCTCCAACATTCACTATCAGAGGACAGCCAACTACGGGTCGTTTATTAAACGCGACGTTAACTACATGATCACAAGCTTCGGCTGGAACGAAGCTGACAGCAAATCTCGCGTTGCCTTGAGGGTGTACTTGAGTGGGAATGTTTAGACCTCTAGCGGAGATTGTGATTTCTAAATTACCTTCGCCTGCTTCGGAGGCGTCTACTGAAAATGTAACCGGGCGACCTACTGTGCCTCTGGCTACGGTACCAACTGTGACCTGGGGTTAAAACGACTAAATATCAGATTTTGTGACAGATATACATGTTCATTCACAATACATATATCCAACATATCACACAATACACAAGGAGAATTGTATCTGAGGAAACTTGAGTTTGATGAAAATTTTTTTTGACTTCATTTACCATTGAACTATAAAGTTGTAGGTTAAACATCTGCCCTAGTTATCAATAAATATAATGTCTCCTAGTTTAAAAAATATTCCTTAATTCCTCATTATTAATTACAATTCCTTAATGGAAACAATCATAAAACAACAGATCTCTGACTAATTTTGGTAGTGGCTGAATTTTTACATTAAAAATATTCTTCTTCATCATTCTTTTTCTAATATGAATCAGATATTATAGTTCTATAAACTAATATATTAGATTGGGAACAGTTTTATATTCTTAAATTGAACAGATGAGGCTTTTACTTGATGAAGATCCATACTGAACGATGAAATAAAACAATATAGTTTGTTTAAATCTTCATATATTTGAACTAATGTTCAATTTAAACTTGTTGACGCGTTTCACTAACACAGTAGCTTTGTCAAAACGAATGAAGGTAAAATATAAAAATGTCTTAATATATACAATGCTAAATCTATTTACTAAGGTTAATTCCAGGTATTGAAAGAAATTACCTGGAAATTCATTCACTACAAACATTCCTAAGCTATCTTCTAGGTAAAGAGGTTCAATAAAGGAGACTGATTGATATCTATTTGGTCGTTACGGAAATTACCTGAATATTTATTTTTGTTAATCTCTAGGGCCTCTTATAACTCTTGTTGATAACTTACTCACATACAATAATGTTAATCCTATAATTCACTCTGATATCATCACTTTATTAAAAGTGTGTTTGAATCAAAATTATTTTCATTTCCATGGAGAGATTTATAGCAGTAAAGATGGTTTGATTATGGGCAACCCTCTCAGCCTTCTACTAGCAGAAATTTTCATGGATAATATAGAAAAAATAATTCATGAACACCCCCTTAGTAAAAAATTTATGTACCGACACCGATATGTGGACGACATTTTAGCTAGCTTCATCGGTACAAATAGACAATTAGAGAGCTTCATTATTTACATAAACTCGATTCACAATAATATCAAATTTACCGTAGAACTTGAACAAAATAAGTTTATAAACTTTCTAGACCTTACAATTTCAAATATAAATAATAAACATGATTTTTCTATATTTCATAAACCATCACATACAGATATTACAATTCATAATAGTTCGGTTCACCCATTCAGTCATAAACTAGCAGTGTTCAAGATTGTAAAATCTTGAAATTTATTTGTTAAGATACCTGCATGAATTTTATGGTCGAGGTGCGGAAGACATGAAAGACATTTTTGAATTACCTTTCTGAGTAAATAGGTTACAATTGCTATTGTAGTATTCCATGGAAATTTAACCTACTATTGGCGGCACCTATAGTTGATTCTTGTCTGGGAACCCGACAAGTCAAGTGATCCTGGCCATTGGGAAATATTAATTTTCGGTTGGTCAACCCAATCCACGTGTAAACACGCCCCTCGCAGATTTCTACTTAACACGTCTCACAACGTGAAGAAATCAGTTTTTTCACACTCATCGAATCGAGCGCAATGCTCAGCAACGAAGTTAGTTTTTAACTCATCGAAACGAGCGCAAGGCTCAACAACAAAGTTAGTTTTTCACTCGTCAGTTCTACACTTCCAGACGCGAGTTTTACATTCATCGACGCGAGTTTTTTCACACTCATCGAATCGAGCGCAATGCTCAGCAACGAAGTTAGTTTTTTCACACTCATCGAATCGAGCGCAATGCTCAGCAACGAAGTTAGTTTTTAACTCATCGAAACGAGCGCAAGGCTCAACAACAAAGTTAGTTTTTCACTCGTCAGTTCTACCCTTCTAGACGCGAGTTTTACATTCATCGACGCGAGTTTTTTCACACTCATCGAATCGAGCGCAACGCTCAACAGCAAAGTTAGTTTTAAACTCATCGAATCGAGCGCAATGCTCAACAGCAAAGTTAGTTTTCAACTCTTCGAATCGAGCTCAACGCTCAACATCAAAGTTTTTTCACACTCATCGAATCGAGCGCAATGCTCAGCAACGAAGTTAGTTTTTAACTCATCGAAACGAGCGCAAGGCTCAACAACAAAGTTAGTTTTTCACTCGTCAGTTCTACACTTCTAGACGCGAGTTTTACATTCATCGACGCGAGTTTTACACACTCATCGAATCGAGCTCAACGCTCAATAACAAAGTTAGTTTAAAATTCATCAAATCGAAGCATAAAGTGTCTTCCGATCTGAAACCACAGAAATTCCGCGTTCACAACTCAACTTTGTAACATTTTATAAATTTGTACATAATGAATTATTAATTTCGACATTAACTTTGTCAAATTAAGATTATTTATTTAGTTGAATGTCCACGCCAGTTGACGAAGTTCAACTAGAAATATAATCAAAAACAAGCAGCTTTCGATAGTATGATACACAGACTCTTAACAGTCCCATTAAATATTAATAATTATACCAAAGAATTGAATATCATAAAACAAATAGCAGTTAATAATAATTACGATCCAAATTTAATTGACAATATCATAAATAAAAAGATAAAAAAACAGACTTTAGAACAAGTATTCCCTTCAGATAAAAATAATAAACAATTTAAAAGCTTAACATACTTTGGAACACCATCCTTAAAAATTAAATCATTTTTAGAAACTTTAGACATGAATATTTCCTTTAAAACTGATCACAATTTATCCAAATTCATTAAAAATAATAAATCTAAATCTTAAAAATTAAACAAATCAGGAGTTTATAAATTAAAATGTGGTAATGACAATTGTGATAAAATTTATATCGGTAGAACTTTTAGAAATTTTAAAACTAGAATTTCGGAACACAAACGTAGCTATGACAACAAAAAATTAGATTCTAACTATTCAAATCATTTATTAGAAAACCAACACATTTTCGACCCAAATTTTGAAATTCTCCATGTAGTCGGTAAATCCTTTAGTTTAAATTTATTAGAGGCCCTAGAGATTAACAAAAATAAATATTCAGGTAATCTCCTTAACGACCAAATAGATATCAATCAGTCTCCTGCATTGAACCTCTCCACCTAGAAGATAGCTTAGGAATGTTTGAAGTGAATGAATTTCCAGGTAATTTCTTTCAATACCATTGTTAACCTTAGTAAATAGATTTAGCACTGTTTTTATTAAAACATTTTTATATGTTACCTTCATTCGTTTTGACAAAGCTACTGTGTTAGTGAAACGCGTCAACAAGTTTAAATTGAACAGCAGTTCAAATAAATGAAGATTTAAACAAACTATATTGTTTTCTTTCATCGTTTATATTCTTATCTGGCGTGATGAAGTATTTTCCAGCAGTTTTTTTTCAATTATTCATTAGATCAATTGGCCTGGTATATTTAGATTTGGAGTGAAATTGTAAACTTTGGCATCACTTATCACTAGCTCAACAAAAAATGCGTTTTATTATTGGGACATTATACAAGCAGTTTATTGTTGGTGGAATCAAACATTCATTCAATCTCAATTCTACGTCACTTTTTCAAAATCGTTCGGTCAAAAGAACATTCAAAATATACACAAAACGATTCAAATGAAAATAATCACCTTATTCGAATCAAAAGATTTGGCAATAAAAGGCGTGCCTTGAACAGGTCGCCCATTATAATCCACGCTGATTTGATGTGCGCCAACTTGAACGGGCGTAAACTCCGCAGTAAAACCGGAATGTATATCTCCTGTAACTTTCACAGGTAACTCCCCTATAGGTCCTCTAACAGCCACGGCCAATTCCGCGGCTCCTCCCCCAGCAACTCCCATATGAAACGAACTGGGTTGGTTAACTGGTATCAATTCTAAGTGGGTCAGAGACAGCGTCACCCTACTTGTGTCTGAAACAGGGCAGACAAAGGGACATCCTCGAACGGTTTCTCCGTTAAATTTAATGTCTATTAGATGGGGTTTCGCTTGATCGGGGGTGAACGAGACTAAACATCTTCCTCCTCCTACGACTTGGACATGATTGGGTACTTCTCCTTCGTTTATTGAAATCTCTAGTTGACCTTCTCCTGCCTGACTTGCGTCCACTGAAAATAAAAATGCTTGTTTAATCATATTGATTCTAAATATTTTGTTAATATCAGAATCTCATACTAAGTTTCTTCTTTCAATTCATTTTTAATTAAACAATCACAGGGTGGAAATATTGGTAGCAATTTATATTAAATGTAAAGTTCTGGATAGGAAATTAATGCGGCCAATGCAAATAAGGATAGAGCATGTGACCTGGAAAAACTCTTCTGATAAAGTGAAACAATTGCGACAGACCTGCTGATCTCGCGGACCAAGGAAGAATATTTTTCCAACTACTGTAATCTAACAGCTGCCACACGGGGAATGTAAGGTAGAGCAGCTGGTTCCAAAGAAATTAACAAATACAGGTTGATAGGTGTTTTTAGTCCTTCAGGATATATACTGAGTTTGGAAAAGTCGGCACCACATAGAAGACTCTTCTACTATCCATTCGTTAGAAAATTTTATGAGTGATAAAAACTGGTGCATTGCAAAAACTGGCATATCAGTTGTCGAAATTCTAAATGTTCAAATAGTGTATAGGGGAGAACCAAAAATTAGGAATTTTGATCAAGAGTAAACTACCCTTATTTTCGACATTATCAAAAAATATTATTCAGAAAAGTTGCTTAGAATTGGGAACCATATTTATATTTAAAACATTTTTTACTTAATTTTTCATGGTTCTAGCCTCATAAAGAGGACTAGTATCTCCTTAGACAACTTCCTCATGTTACTATAATAATATTTTAATGAAAAATTTGGTTTATTTTATTATTTCTACTATGAGATCGACGTTTGTTGAGAACAGTTTAAATTTTTACTAGACTTTTAGTGCAAATTTGATATTTTACTCTCAATGTATGTCTATTATAACTATCAGAATGGATTTATGGAAGACAATAATTAGATAAACTACAAATCTGCAAGTTGATCTCTTTAATCGTAGTGTTACTTTAAAAGAAAGTTTTATTGTAGGTATGTATGTATAAAACATAAAGAAAAACTAAATTACAGAAACGTGAATAATCGAACATTGAATCCTTAAATTTCCACAGGTCCTCCTACCATCTCCATTCATTTTATTGTTCGTGTACATTATTAGGAATAATTTCATATTTCATATGAGAAATTCGTCTATGAACTACTAAAATCACATGAACATTGACCATTTGACATTTCAAGCTGTAAACAATTGTCCGTTTTATAAATGTAGGTGTGTGCATTGTAAAATTTATTAACTACAGATTTGTACGTGTACATTAGAGATTTGTTCACACTGCTGAGTGCAGATGATAAAATTGTAATAATTTTCATTCATTGAGAAAAGAGAACAAATCGAGGAACAGCAGAAATGTTTAATCTACGTCATGCAGCAACTACGGCACGTCACACAACTGTACGACGAATTGATCAAAAATGTTTGGCCACGGGATTTGTGGAAAGCAAATTTATCAAAAAACATTCTAAATGGGTATAACTGGGAACAATGAATTACAACAAAATGTATTATTAGCAGTAACTGAAGATCCAAGGTCGCTGCTGTATCTTCCATAACAGGCGTGCGTAAAACATTAACACCACATGTGAGGTTTCGCCCTTTCGCTATCTAAATCCTTTTAACGGAGTGGATTAGTCTCCATCATCGTTATATTTTTTTTATTTGGTACAAACATGCCCGCATCAACTACTAAGAGTTATTAGCAGGAAGACTTACACAAGTAGTATGGGACGTATTTGTGTTATAAAATAAATTTTAAATTTTAATATACAAATTAATGTCTTTGATATATTTAATTAAAGCACTTGTGTTTTTGGTGAGCACATCCTTGAATACCGCACTTAATTTATTCTGACTTCTATATCTAGAATATTCAAGACACTCTGAGATGAAATGTTTTGCAGTAAGAGAAACATGGCAATGTATACATTCTGGTGCTGGTTCTTTGTTGAGGAGATGTTGATGTGTAAGGAGTGAATGACCTATTCGCAGTGGGGTTAAGACTACTTGGTCTCTTCGTTTTTCTGGTATTGATTGAACTAAATCGACTTGTGGCTTAACTTCTTTCAGTTTGGATGTCGTGTGATTCCATATTACTTGCCAAGAATTAAGTATATGATTTTTGATTGGATTTGTATGGTCAGCGTAGGGAGTTTTTTTAATGTAAGGTGCTTCTTGTTTAGATGTTGTAGCTACTGCTAATTGATCGACTTCTTCGTTTCCTTCTATACCAGAGTGAGATGGAACCCACAGAAATGAGACGTTCATTTGGCTAAGACGTATGATCTCCATTTCACTTTTGATTCGTATGAGAATATGATGTGAAGGGCATAGTTGTTTTAAGCCTAGTAACGCACTCAGTGAATCTGTTATGATGATAATCTTGGTTGCTGTAGAGTCTTTTTACATTTTTATGGCTTCCAGAATTGCAGTGGTTTCTGCCGTGAATATACTACATTGATTCGGTAGCCGGATCGCAGATTTGTTATTTTCGCAGATGTAAGCTGCTGCAGTTCCATTGTGATTTTTTGAAGCATCTGTATAGATTTGCAGGGTTTGGGAGTATTTTGATATAATTTCCTGGAAGAGGTTTTGTAGGAGACAGGGGTTAGTTGAATTTTTTGGATTTTGAGTGAGGGACGTATTAACATCTGGCTTCTGAGACATCCAGGGGGGAAAGTTAGAGTTTTGTTAGAGCGATAATTTAAATTGTTCAAATTCGAAGTTAGTTCGTTTCACTCTCTCTCTAAAAGAGAGATTTTTAGTTTGCTTGGAGTCGTATATCTCGTCCGGAGGGGGGTTTGTTGGGAAAATGATTTGGAATGCATTATTGTTGGGATAAGCAGAAATTTTTGCGGTATAGTTTAAGGAAAGGAATTGTCGACGTAGGTACAGTGGAAGTTCGTTTGCAATGACTAGGAGACTGCTGGTTGGGCTGGTTCTGAAAGCGCCCAATACACATCTCAGTGAGGTAGTTTGAATGACATCTAATTTTTTTAATAATGTTTTTTTAGCAGTATCGTAGCAAATGGATCCGTAATCTAATTTACTTCTTATCAGTGATTTGTAGAGGTTCAATAGGGTGATTGCACTAGCTCCCCATGTTCGGTTTGATAGAATTTTTAATAGATTTATTCGGGATTGGCATGACTGTTGAAGGACTTCTATGTGTGTTTTCCATTTGAGAGAACAATCTAAAGTAAGACCAAGAAAATTCACTTCTTCTACCCGCGTTAGAGGAGTTCTATATAAAAACAGATTAAAATTATAGTTGTCTTTTCGTCTGTCAAAAATCATGTAGTGTGTCTTTTCGCTTGAAAATTGGAATCCTGTTTTTTGAGACCAGTTTTCGATTTGATGGAGGCAATCTTGAAGTAAAGTGGGGGCGAACTTTGTGCTTCTACTTCTTGTATAAATGATGAGGTCATCTGCATAAAGGCAAATTTTGATGGTAGGTTTTATATTTTCGGCTATGCTGTTTATTGCAGTGAAAAATAGTGTGGGACTCAAAATAGATCCATGAGGAATGCCATTTTTGAGAGGTCTTGTAGTTGAGATGTGGCCATTTGATCTGACTTGCATAGTTCTGTTGTTGAGAAAATTATTTACGAACGCTAGCATGTTTCCTTGTACTTCCCATGTCTGCACTGTTTTTAAAATATTGTATTTCCAGGTTGTGTCAAAAGCCTTATTTAAATCGAAGAATATAGCGATTAGTTTTTGGTCATTTGAAAATGCATTATGTACTATACTTTCAAAAGATATTATATTATCAATTGTCGATCTGCACTTTCGGAAGCCACTTTGATAGGGTGTTAAAAAATTTTCGTTTTCAAGATGCCGTGCTAGTCTGTTGTTTAAGATTTTCTCTAGAATTTTACACATGCTGCAGGTTAGGGATATCGGTCTATATGAGGCTGTGTCGTCTTTTGGTTTGTCAAATTTACATATGGGGATAACTGTTGCATTTGTCCAAGTTTCTGGAAACTGATGTTTCAAAAACATAGTGTTGAATAGATCTAGGAGTATTAACTTTGCATTAAAAGGAAGATTTTGCAGAAATATTGAGGGAATGTAATCTGGTCCAGGGGCAGAGTTTTTGGTGTTTTCGAGAGAAAAATCAAGTTCCTGCAGAGTTATGGGAACGTTTAGATGAGAGTCGGAGTCATTAATTTGGATTTCGGAGGTTTCAATCAATTCCTTGTATTGTATAAAGGATTGGTCCAAGCTTCGATCACTGGAATTATGTTGGAAAACATCTGCTATAGCCTCACATACATCTTTTTTATCGGATATCAGCTGATTATTATGGGATAAAGTGTTTATGTGGAGGAAAGAATTTTGTCCTCTTATTTTTCGAATTTTATTCCATATCGAGTTCAGTGGGGTGGAGGGATTTATGGAGGAAATGTAGCTGCACCAGCTTTATTTTTTACTTTTTTCAATTAGGAAACGGGTTTTGGCATTGAGTTTTTTTAATTCAAGGCGGTTTTCATCATTTTTATGTCTTTTCCACACATTGTAGGCGTGTTTGCTTGAACTTAGAGCTTGTGCAATCTGCTCATTCCACCAAGGGACTGGTTGTCTTTTGCACATTTTAGTTTTTCCTATGCTGGTCTTTGCAGTTGATATGATGATGTTGTTCAGCTTCATGATATTTTCATTGATATTTCCTTCAAGTGTGAAATTGGCGACTTTGTTTTCTATTTCCTTCCTAAATAGTTCCCAGTTTGCCGATTATAGTTTCCAGTGCTGATATATAGGATGTGAAGGAGGTTCATTTTCATTCCATTGTATGGATATGGGGAAGTGGTCACTGTTTTATAGATGGTTGAGGGTATCCCACTGAAGATCGGGTGCCAGAGATTGACTGCAAAGGAAGAGGTCGATAGCAGATAGTGTGCCATTGTATGAATTGAATCTTGTAGGTTTCCCTGTATTCATTAGGATTAGGCTACAACTATTGATGGTTTTGAGAAGTAGATTTCCACATTTGTCAGTTTTATGGCTGCCCCATGCTGCATTGTGGCAATTTAGGTCTCCTACGATTATTTTGGGCGATGGAATTTGCTCAATCAAGTTGTTTAACTCATTTATATCAAGTTCATTTGGGTGAGGTAAATATACGTTACATATATGTATTTTCTTACGAAAAATTATAGATACTCCGATAGCTTCAAGATTTGTGTTTATTGGAATTTCATTTGCTTGAATATTCTGTTTTATAAAAATTGCTACTCCGCCACTGGCTTGTTGTGCTTCCGATCGGTTTTTGAGGAAGCATTGATAATTTTTCAAATTTATTGGTTGTTGTTTGAAGTGAGTTTCTTCTAGGCATATTATCGCTGGTGATTGTTTATTAATTAATAGTTTTAAGGATTCAATTTGAGTAAAGTAACCATTAAGGTTCCATTGAAGTAAGAACGTATTATTCATTATATTAATTCTCTTGTGAAAGAGGTTCGCTGTCAGATTCTTCAGGGCTGCTGTATCTTCCATAACAGGCGTGCGTAAAACATTAACACCACATGTGAGGTTTCGCCCTTTCGCTATCTAAATCCATTTAACGGAGTGGATTAGTCTCCATCATCGTTGTATTTGTTCACTAATTTACCTCGATTTATCCCTGTCTTTTACTTTCTTCTTCCACTTTGTAATTCCTGCCCTACCCAAGTCCTCTTCTACCTCTGCCAACCATTTCGATCTAGGTCTTCCACGTTTTCTTTTTTCCCCTGGTTGCCATTGTATCATTGCTTTTGTTACTAATTCTGGTCCTTGTCTCCAAATATGTTCCAGCCATTTTATTGTTTGGATTTTAATTCTCTTTACTGTGTCTTCTCCATCTAGCTCTTCTAGAATCTCTTGATTTGTTTTTCTTCTGTATTCGTGCTCCCCTATCTTCACTGGACCCAATATTGTTCGTATTATCTTTCTCTCATTTATTCTCAACTTGTCTTCCTCTTTCTTTGTCGTTGTAATCGTTTCTCCTGCACACATTGTTGTGGGTCTTATAATTGTTTTACATATGGTCATTTTTGTTTTCTTGGTTAATATTTCACTTTTCAACAGACTTTTATTTGTTTCGTACGCTCTGTTTGTTACTATTATTTTTACGTTGATTTCCGTCTTTCTTTCCCTTCTATTGTCTATCATTACTCCTGGTATTCAAACTTTAGTACTTCTTCGAACTTTTTGTTTCTTATTTTCACTCCTTTATGTTGTATTTTAGATTTCTTCTCATTCATTTTTAATCCCATCTTCTTCAGCTCTTCTCCCATGATTTTCCTTCTTTTTATTACTAGTACTATGCCATCTGTATATGCAATTATTTGTCCTCCTGTTGTTCTCAGATTTCCTCTTTGTATATTTTTCAAAGCGAATTGTAGAGCCAGATTAAAGAGCGTAGCTGATAGTGAATCTCCTTGCCTTACACCTTTGTTTATTTCGAATTCTTTCGTTTCCCCTTTTTGTGTCAGAATACTAACTTTTGATTGTTTCATTGTCATTTCTATTACATTCCGTATTTTTTTAACTTACTCCTTTTTCTTTCAAATCTGTCTTAATTTCGTTCCACTTTAGCGAATCAAAGGTGTTTGGAAACAAATTTAATTGATATGTTCCAAACATGAACCTTCATAAAAATTCTTAAACCACCCCTGCATCACGTGCTCAACGGTTTTTGCCCGCCAAGGAATACGGGGCATATCTAACGAACCGTAACTCACCGGTACCCTCTTATTGGTCATAACCACAGAGTGACGTCAATTGCGTTTCGTTAAGTATGCCCCGGGTTCTTTGCCGGCGATTTTTCAGCGTAAAACAATAGAGAGATGGGTCGAAGTCGAATTTCAGATGCTGATGTGTGAGCATCAAAAACATTAAAGTGGTTCCCTCGGCAGTCACCGACAAAGGGACACATTATCATTTTATATTTATTATGGGTAGTTATTAACTACATACTTGTACAAAATAGTCTCAATTTCTGGTGTAACTAAATACCAGTGTATTTAAACAAATACACAGTTTAATCGTAAAACTCAACTTGCACTTTAATTCCATTCAAGAACCAGACTCCTATCGAAGACCCATAGAATTGAAGGATATAATACAATTCTACAAAAGGCTTGCTCGAAGTCTAAAAATAACATGTCTATTTCTTATTGATGTTCGTATGCTTTTTCCATAAGTTGCTTAATATTATGTATCGCGTTTGTTGTTGTTCTGCCTCTTACGAATCCGCCTTGATATTGTGCTATGATATTATGAGTTCCAGCTATTAACCGTCTTCGTATTATCTATGATAATATTTTATAGCTCATACTTTAATAGTGTGATACCTCTATAATTCTTGCATTCTTGCTGGTCTCCTTTTTTATGTGTTGTTTCCAATTCCAATTTCCAACTCGTTAGGCATTTTTCCCCTTTCCATATTTTTTCAATCAGTAACTGAGGAATCAATAAACATCAATTCCCTTTCTAAAAATAGTCCTAGAATTAACAACTTCTCTTCATACATTTCATTTTCGATTAAAGATTTTCAGAAAGGGGATGAAACTCAACAAGAACAAAAGGACACGTCTAAAAATGATGTAGTAACAAGGAATAAATTACCAAAGTGAACCAGACCAATGATCTATCGACATCAACAAAACTTTTCAGAACCGCAATATCTCCATCCAATTCAATAGCAAACAACTTCAATTCCGTATCACGCCGATCAAGTGAGAGAGACAATAATGGAATTCGAGATTATTCGGACAATGAGAGTAGTTGCGAAAGAGCTCTTAACAATAGTATTATCCAATGCCTATCAAACACAAGGTGGCTATTAGAATATCTAAAGAAAGACGTATACATAAGAGATATTAACATAAACATATATAGCATGAAAGAAGCACTAATTAAAGCATTTGCTGAAGTTATTCAAGAGCTTTGGTCTGAAGACAGTTCAGACAGAGTGGTTAATACAGTATCATTGAAAAGTCAGATTCAGCGATTTACTTCAAGGTTCATGGGATACACTCAAATGATGCACAGGAGTTTCTTCGTTACCTATTATCAGGACTTCACGAAGATGTCAACAAGGTATATGAAAAAGCAAAGCCCATATTAACAGAATGACAAACTTAGTGACATTGAGATATCCGAGAATGGACAACTCCAAGATTGTGGATAACTTTTTCGGTCAATTAAGTGGAGAACTCCCTAGATTTATCTATTCATTGACGACTTCATATTGTGGGTTTCTTAAGTGCCTTCCAATTCTTCAAGGAAATCCAGTTCTTGTTTCTTGTCACAAATATGTAGTACTTCTAGAGTTTTGTGTTAGGTGTCAATGAATGATTGGTGTCAAGTAGATGTTTTGCGCAGTAGGATTTTCTGGTTGTTTCTAAGGGTCTGACCCAAATAGACAGCATTACATTCTGGATATTTAAGTTTATACAGAGTGGAAAGTCTAACTGGAACAAATTCTGTAACTTGATAAATGAAGGTTTAACGCAAAATTCCTGAAACACGTCAATTTTTAATCTCAATAGTGTATATTACAAAGAGATTTGTTTATCTTTTAAATCATCTGGGGGGTTGCAGACAACCCCAACTTTTTTTTAATGGAAGGGTACGTTGATTATTTTTTTATTTGAAACCTTTTTCAATTGTAAATACAATTCCACTTTTTTTTGTTACTTTTTATAAGCAATGTGTCGGAAAAAAATGAAATAAGGAAATATTTACTCAAATTACTTTAATGTATAGGTACTGTTATAATTATTAAAGTTTATTGTTAAATTGTTATAATTTTTTATTATTATTGTTACGAAACAGCACACTGGTATAGTCCCTAAAACCGACCCTGTCTAAGCCAGCTATAAAAGTTAAAATTATGGCGGATACACAGTTATAAAAAAAACTGTTTACGATTGAGACTATCTTATCTAGAACTGGTTTTAGTGACCAGAGTTATCTAGAAAAGGCCAGAAAAATTATTTGTGTGTATAAGCCGCAGCCCGGAATTCTCTAGTACAAAAGGCACTAGTATATAAGGGGACTGATCAGGAAGAGTTAGTTTAGTTTATAATTTGACATAGTGAGTTAAACAGTAAATAAGTGAATATAAAGTGTTTATATAAATTAGTTTGTGTGAATATACAGTTAATATAAATTAATAATTAAGTGATTAGTTAAGTATATATAAATTAAGTGGTAGTGAGTAAGTGTTTAAATAAATTAGTAAGTAGCCATAACGAGTGTTTAAAATTTATCCCACCCGTTTATTGTTTAAATAAATAAGAAAAACATTACATTGGTGTCAGAAGTGTGATAATATAAATAAATTACTACGTAAAAATGGCCAAGAGACTATGTAACCTCAAAGTGGCGGAACTAAGAGCGGAATTGGAAGATCGCGAGTTGGAAACCTCCGGTAAGAAAAGTGAATTAGTAGAAAGACTTAGAGTGGCACTGAAAAATGACGGCTTTGATCCAGAAACAGTTTTATTTAATAACGAGGCTTCCACCTTAATCTCGTCCATTTCTGCTAACATGGACAAGAAGATTTCTGTCATGGAAGAGAACATTTCTGCTAATATTTCTGCTAACATGGACGACAAGATTTCTGCCATGGAAGAGAACATGGACGAGAAGATTTCTACTGTGAAGAATGATAATTCGGCTAACATGGACGAGAAGATTTCTACTGTGATGAATGATATTTCGGCTAACATGGACGAGAAGATTTCTGCCATGGAAGAGAACATGGGCGAGAAGATTTCTACTTTAAAGAACGATATATCTGCCGATATCTTATTGATGAAAAACGACATTGCCGCTGATATTGAAAATGAAATTTCGTCACTAAAATCTGAAATCGAGGATAAGATGTCAACAATGGACGAGAAAATCGAGAATAAAATGTTATCGATGGACGAGAAAATCGAGAATAAAATGTCAACGATGGACGAGAGAATCGAGAATAAGATTACAACGATAGACGAGAAAATCAAGGAGTTAGAGGAAAAGATTGCCGATTCAAGAAGTTACATGACAGTCCATCGGGAGGTCATCTGGGAGTGAAGAAAACCCTTCAGCGAGTAATGGACCACATCGCAAGAGAAAGGCACCTATGAAACAGTATAATGTTGGAAGCCCTCTCGAAAGGATTGCTTTAGATATCGCTGGACCATTTCCGACGACAGAAAATGGTAGCAAGTACATACTGGTTGTAATGGATTATTTCACAAAGTGGGTGGAAATTTACGCTATCCCGAACCAAGAGGCCACAACTGTCGCAGATGTATTGGTGAAAGAATTTATCAGCCGATATGGAGTACCCTTGGAAGTCCACAGTGACCAGGGGAGAAATTTTGAAAGCCATCTATTCCAGGAGATTTGCTGGGAATGAAGAAGACCAGGACAATAGCTTTACATCCACAGTCAGATGGAATGGTCGAGATAATGAACAGGACTATTGGAAAATACCTGTCCAAAGTAGTATCCAGCCATCAGAGAGATTGGGACCAGTATCTTTCCCTATTCGCATTGGCTAATCGATCTGCTATCAATGAGTCCACGGGTGAAACACCGGCGAAAATCCTGTTTGGACGTGAAATGAGGCTTCCTTGTGACCTGGAATTTGGCTGCCGGCCTGGAGAAGATCTAGCAGGCGAAGACTACGTGATCCAATTGAGAAGAAGGCTGGACGATATTCATGAATTAGTTCGAACCAATCTTCAAGTTTCCAGCGACAGAATGAAAAGTCGGTACGACACGCAGGCCACAGAAGGCGGTTTTAAAGAAGGGGACAAAGTATGGTTACACAACCCCACGAGGAGAAAAGGATTTTCTCCAAAATCACAAAAATCCTGGAAAGGTCCATACTTAATCAAGAAAAGGATCAATGATGTTATAAATCGCATAAGCAAGATCCTCAACGGAAAATCAAAAGTAGTTCACCAAAACTGACTAGCGCCATTCGAAGGTGACCATGACCTGGAGGGAGGAGTAAACCTTATTCGAGATGTGTCTGACCCCACCTTCGATGAATTTATGGGCGCGTATGGAGGTACCGGGAAAGCTAGATATGGAGTCACTTCAGAACAACAACAATATTTGTTCACTCTCCCGAAAGAATATTCACTGGCATACAACATCCCCGCCCGCACGAGGGTTGGCAACCGTCTTTCGAAAGAAGTTCGGGCAATTAGAAAAACTTGACGACCAGATTCCAGCCCCTGGCAAGACACTGAAACTGAAACATAATTCGCGGTACGTCTTCTACGTGGTAACTAAAATTGAATTCCAAGATCGATCTACCTACCGCGATGTGTGGGAAGCACTTCGAAACCTCCGAGACCATGTGTTGGAATCCAACGTGAAGAAACTGGCTATGCCTAAAATAGCGAGTAACCAATTGGATGGGCGAATCATCAGGAACATGGTAGAGATTATCTTTCAAGATACCGGTGTCCCGATATTAATTTGCAGCTACAACCCCCGTTATCAGTAGCCGATGAAGACGGTGCCCTGCTATTTCCATAAGATCGGAAAGTGTAGAAATGGGGCCAGTTGCCGATTCAAACATCCAGTCTCGGCTACACAAAAGTTCCAGGAGGAACTTCCATTCAAGGAGGGGGTAATGTTACGAAACAGCACACTGGTATAGTCCCTAAAACCGACCCTGTCTAAGCCAGCTATAAAAGTTAAAATTATGGCGGATACACAGTTATAAAAAAAACTGTTTACGATTGAGACTATCTTATCTAGAACTGGTTTTTGTGACCAGAGTTATCTAGAAAAGGCCAGAAAAATTATTTGTGTGTATAAGCCGCAGCCCGGAATTCTCTAGTACAAAAAGCACTAGTATATAAGGGGACTGATCAGGAAGAGTTAGTTTAGTTTATAATTTGACATAGTGAGTTAAACAGTGAATATAAAGTTTTTATATAAATTAGTTTGAGTGAATATACAGTTAATATAAATTAATAATTAAGTGATTAGTTAAGTATATATAAATTATGTGTTAGTGAGTTAGTGTTTAAATAAATTAGTAAGTAGCCATAACGATTGTTTAAAATTTATCTCACCCGTTTATTGTTTAAATAAATAAGAAAAACACTACATTATTATTTTATTTTCGGCTAGCTCAGATTTTTATTTTCATTTTATATTATAATTTTTTTTAGAAAAAATATAGAAAAACAATATCCAATCTCTTCAGTGTATTTGTGGGTTCAAAATTATATTATATACTAAATTCTTACATATTATCTATAAACTACTAATCAACTATTTCTAATATTAAATTTACTTTTTATAAGCAATATGTCAGAAAAAAATGAAATAAGGAAATATTTACTCAAATTACTTTAATGCAATAAATGTTCAAAGTGATCTCCACCTTGTTGCTGACAATATTCTAATCGATTATAAATAGCATTCCGAACATTTTGTAACACTTCCAGTGTTACTTGCCTATTTTCGTCCCTGATTCTTTGTTGAAGCTCGGTGATGTCATTAGGTTTAGTGGCATAAACTCTGCTCTTTAGATATCCCCATAAAAAAATCTAATTGGAGTAATATCGGGTGATCTTGCTGGCCACTCAATTGGGCCCCTACTTCCAATCCACCTATTTGGAAACACTGCGTTAAGATAGGTCCGTACATTTTGAGCAAAATGTGGTGGTGCTCCATCTTGTTGAAACCACATCCGTTGGTCAAATAAGTTGGGATCCAAATTATTGGGGAATAAATTTACTAAAGTAGGAATCAGTTCTTCTTGCAGCATATTAAGGTATGTTTCTCCTACTATGCGATCCCAAATAATTCCAGCCCAGACGTTTGTTTTTTGAGGCATTTGGGTATGGGATTCACGCATTCAACGGGGATTTCCGTCAGCCCAATAACGGCAGTTCTGTCGGTTGACGTGCCCATGTAATGTGAGGATTAGGAATGTGAATATTTTACGAGAAGAAGTGTTGGTGAGAAGTAATACACATTCAAATAAACGGTTTTGAGGATTAAAACTAACTTTCCCGCATCTGTGGCCCTGAACAATATTCTATCATAAAATTGTTACTTGTATACACTTCGGGGGATGTATCGTGCTAACAAACCGAAACTTCTCCAAAAATAACCAAAAATTCAGTATATCTGGATTTATAGGACCCGCTGTACTCGCTCTAGTCAACTGAAAATCAATAGGGTACATCTGTGAGACACCTTGTATAATACTCAATCATAAAATTGATCAATCGTATACTCTCTGGATGCTGTATTGTGCTAACAATCTGAAAATTCTCCAAAAATGACGAAAATTTGGTACTTCAAGTACCATAGCACCCGTTGTACTGGCTTTAATGAGTTGAATATCAATATGGTTCATCTTTGAGACGCTCTGATTAATATCCAATCATAAAATTGGTCACTTGTATATACTCCGGTGGCTGTATCGTGCTAACAAACTGAAACTTCTCCAAAAATGACAAAAATATCGTACTTAAAGTACTGTAGCACCAGTTGCATTGACTCTGGTGAGCTGAAAATCAATAGGGGTCATCAGTGAGATGCCCTAAATAATATTCAATCATAAAATTGGTGACTTGTTGGACTCCGGTGGCTGTATCGTGCTAACAAACTGAAATTTCTCGAAAAACGACAAAATGTCGTACTTCAAGTACCATAGCACCCGTTGTACTGGCTCTGGTGAGCTGAAAATCAATAGAGTTCATCTGTGAAATGTCCTTAACAATATTCCATCATAAAATTGGGGACTTATTGCACTCTGGAGGCTGTATCGTGCTAACAAGACTTGCAAGGAAAAGTAGCCGACGACAACGACGACGACGACATACACACAGGATTTTTTTTCAAAAAACCGTTTTTTCGTGTTGTTGTTGATGGTGTTACATTTTTTTTAAGAGCCATCGTAATTACAGTTAGAGTGTTGTGTAATATAATTATCTTCGAGTATGACCCTGTATTTGTTCGTTGTATTTTGGTTGCTATATTTGAAGCTGCCTATTACCTGGTACCTTGTTTTCGCCATATTGGAGTATGCTTAGATATAATAAATATTATTTTTATTTATGTTTGTTATTAAAAGTGACCCTTTTATTTGTTCTTTTGCAATAATAAGAATAAAAACGTTATTCGAAAATAGTATGGGTATTGTCGTCTAGCGTCGTCAAGGGGACGAGTTTGAAAGTACGTATCTAGTATTGTCGTTAGGTTTTCTGTGATAATACAGTTGGAATAGATTGAAGGAAACTGTATAGTTAGTTCGGTATTGGTACGTCGGTATTCTCTTGATCAGCTGATGTTTTAAAAGGGACATGATACCTGATGGCCATAATGGACTGTGGTGTACAATTGTGGTACTGGAAATTCTGACTTTTATTTAGTCATCCTTAAGCGGGATTATTCTGTACCACATATTGTTGGAATTCAGTCATGTTGGTTAGTAGAAATAGATATTTTGGTGTTCTACTGGATTTCTGGACCTTATAGGATTTTTAAATTGCACCCAGTCGCCATTTTCTTGTGTTGGAAATTTGCCTATTACCGGTTCCAATTAATAAGAATATTTACCAAGACGCTACCGAGACCCCTGGCATTTTTCCTTCTGGGTGGTTATTGGTTTATGCACACCTTTCGATACGACGGGATCAGACTATAACCCCGTACTAGCATAGGGGTCTTCCCATCTGTTTTTTTTTGCCTGGTGTATTGGAACTCGCCTTGGTTTTTTTTTGGTTATTCGTTGAAGTCTGCATATGGTTACTACTGGGAACACAATCTATGGATCTGGGTTTGGTTGTCCCAGCACGTATACAGGGTGATTGATGCTGCGAGGCTTTAACGGTGACAATTATTTAATTGAATATTTTGCGACTCATATTTCTTATTTAAAACGTATTAATGAAATTGGTTTAATAGCAATTAATTTGAGCTTTTGTGCAAAATATATGATACTCATTTCTTTGGTACTTGTTGAAATGTTGAACAACCCGTAATTATACAGGGTAAATCATTAATATCCGAAACATATTTGAATTTAGTCGGTCCTTCTTACTCATACTTTTGAATACAATAGTAATTGTTATTTCACATAATATGAATAATTAGTACGATATTCAAATACTTAAAATATAGTCACATATTTAGGAATATTGTTGTTTTGGTCCATTGTAACGTTTGAAGTAGATTTCACCATACAGTGTTTGTAATGGATAGCTATTGCGCTGCACTATTCGCATTTTCTCTTGGTTACCTGCGCATGAGCTCAAGCCCGGGATACTAATAAGTTGCTTTTAATTTTTTTTTATATGTATTTGAGATATATTCCCCACCATTCATTTGCAAGATACAATAGCGTTCCTTATTTATTAAGGTATTAATTATTTTTTTTATACTTATTAATAATAATTTCTGTGCTACATTATGGCTTACCACTGTGCTATTGAATAAATTTAATCTGTTTACACCTTCTTCACGTTGATGTACTATTTGTTTATGAAAAAAAAAGAACTGAATAGAATCGTTTCTTGAATATTCTGTTTTAATTCAGTACCATTCCTTTTGCGTTGGTAGGTCACGTGATTGGTAGTTCTTTGAGATATTTTGGTACCGACTTGCCTGGCGCCCAATTAAGATCATTCCGATGTTTATGAGGTCTTTAACGAACCTCCCCATCTTCACTGAGTAAACCGGCAAATATCCTGTGAGGTACAATTCAGATTCGGTATTTAGTTTACACAAAAAAAAGATGTACGTCACAATGGATAACGTAAAAATAACTCAAAAAAAATTTCAAATTTCCAACTTTTTTGTGGGTAAACCAATACTTTTCTCGCATATTAGATAGGTCGGCGGAAAAGTAAAAGTAAAACAAACTTATAAGTGAGGGTACCGAGGAGGACGAAAATTAGGTAGTGAACATGTTTGAAGGGACTGGAGGAGTTAAGAGACAATTTTGGGACAATGTGAATGGACTTTGTGTGTAAACTGGAGAACTTAGAAACGGACTATAGAACGATTTGTTAGAAAAGGACAATTTTGAGGACTGAAGGTATTTAATATTAGAAATAGTTGATTAGTAGTTTATAGATAATATGTAAGAATTTAGTATATAATATAATTTTGAACCCACAAATAGACTGAAGAGATTGGATATTGCTTCTCTATATTTTTTCTAAAAAAAAATTTCGTAATATAAAATGAAAATAAAAATCTGAGCTAGCCGAAAATAAAATAATAATAATAAAAAATTATAACAATATAACAGAAAACTTTAATAATTGTAACAGTACCTATACATTAAAGTAATTTGAGTGAATATTTCCTTATTTCATTTTTTCCGACACATTGCTTATAAAAAGTAACAAAAAAAAAGTGGAATTGTATTTACAATTGAAAAAGCTTTCAAATAAATAATTAATCAACCTACCCTTCCATTTAAAAAAAGTTGGGGTTGTCTGCAACCCCCTCAGATAATTAAAAAGGTAAACAAATCTCTTTGTAATATGCCCCATTGAAAATTAAAATTGACGTGTTTCAGGAATTTTGCGATAAACCTTTATTTATCAAGTTACAGAATTTGTTCCAGTTAGACTTTCCACTCTGTAGATACCTGATTTCTTTAATGATGATATTTTTGTTTTTACATTTAACAATTGTGTACTTACGTTACGTTCTGTTTTAAAGAAAATTGTTGCATTTGTTGCTTCGTTTGAACTATTATTAGAAATATTTCATGCATAAGTGATGGTTTTATAACTTTCTTATTTCTTTAGTTTGTTTAGGAAATATTAGTTGTAATGCCACTTTTTCCTCTGTTTTATTAATTAGTTTATTTATCATATGTAATGGATAACCGTTAGATGTTCCTATTTGTTTAATTGTATTAATCAAAATTACAATTATTCATAGGAGGAAGCATTGTATATTTTTCTATAAATGTATTTTTACCGATGGCTTGTTCAACAGCTTCCAATATTGAGTTGTTGGAATCTTGTATGTATTCGTCTATAAATATCGGCATCTGCTAATCGCTATTTTGGTATGAATGAAGGGGATTTTGCATTTGAAATGTTTTTATAGAAGAAAGAGAAGTGGTCGTTGTTATATAGAAGAAAAAGATGAGTCACAAAGTGACAAGTCAATGGCTGATGTTTCTCCTGTGATTATGTTAAATCGTGTTCCTTGACCATCATAGAGTAGATTGAGGTTAGAATTATTCATAATATTTTCTAGAGGACGTCCTAAGGGTGTTATCTTATCTAATTCCCATATCAGGTTATGGGCATTAAAATCTCCTAGAATTATAGCTGGACTGGGTATTGGACGAATAACATTATTCAGGGTACTGATATCTGGGTTTACATATAGAGGGATATAAATATTATAGATATGAACTATCTTAGGGTCTACAATAGTCACTGCAACTGCTTCAAGCTCGCTTTGAATTGCAATACTCTTCTTCAAAAGAATTATCTACATAAAGTGTAACTCCCCCACTTGCGTGTCTACTATTTTCTGTTTTTATAAAATCATTGGTAGTTTTTGAGTTTATATGCAGAACCTTTGAAATCTCTTTCTTGTAATGTGATTATAGTTGGAGAATATTCAGTTAAAATTATTTTTAGCATGTCTGAACGAGTAAAATATCCACTTGGGATCGAATTGAATTCTAATAATAACAATTGTGACGTGATTTAGTAATCTATTGTTGAGGAATTACTGTCATCTATTATGTTCAACTGTTTCTTGATTTTATTCCTTACTTTGGTACATCGAGTTTTTAATTTTCTGTCGGTGATATATGGATAGATGTCAAGTAGCATGTCTACTTGTCCATCCACGTCTTCTATATACGTTTTTGCCACGCTTAATGGGTCAGATGATCCGTAAATGTTTTCAAGAAAATCAGAAGTCTCTTCAAATGTTAAAACGATTTTATTAGGGTTTCCCATAAACAGTACTCTTACTGGTTTCATTGATTCTTCAACAGAAATGTTGCATGATAGGTTTTTTCATGAAGTTGCTAGATAATTTTTTTGGTTTTAAAGCAGTTCGTCTTCTTCGTCTGGTAGAAGAGGCGATAATATTTGTTCGACTGTTCTTTTGCCGGTTTGTTTGTTAGAAGCTTAAGTGGTGGTTTACAATTGCATAGTTTCTTTCATTTCTGTAGATGGCTTTGCTTCATTTGGGTTTGAGAGAGGGTAGGGAAGACTAGAATCGTTTTCTACACATTTTGTTCCATTATTTGAAGGAAAGTTATTAAATGGTAGTGTATTGGTTTGAGGTTGAGGTTGATTGGTTTGGGTTGGATTGCTTTGTGGTGATAGCTGTAGACTTATATTTGTACATTTAGAATATATGTATGACTCGCATTTGAAGCTTATATGATCATCCAACGATAGAAATATTCGTTAAGTTGTATCTTCATATGTAATGACCATCGAGACGGGGATAATATGACTTAATCGAGTGGAGATATGAGTTTGTCTCCGAAATCTAAGTATGTGTTGGTATTCTGGTTTGGATATACCAATTCTTAAAAATGTAATTCGAGTCATAAGTTGTATGCCTATCTTTTTAAGTTCTTTTTCAAGTATGTTATGAGGTATAGATGGACAAACATTCAAGATCAGTAATCATTCGTGAGGAGATATAAGTTTTCGGGCATGTAGTAGTGTGTTATCGATTGTTATTGTTCCATTTTTTGTAGTAAGACAGTTTTCAACTATTTTTTCGCTTGATAGGTAGAAACATATTCTGTGGTTGGAAAGTCGTGACAAAAAAATAAAGTTTTTTGGTTGTTTCACATTTCCTAAGGCCACTAAATAATCTTTTAATTTAGTATTTGCTATAGCATTGAAGATAATAGTTTGATTTTCACTCGGGAAATTAGTAGTAGAAATATTATATGGATAGGATCTTGAGTGTTGACGTGATTCATCTTGATTGCCCCTGTAGTCAGAAGCATTACAATTCGAATTTGCTGTACTCATATTGACTACATGTGGTACTAATTACGGATCTGGCTATATAAATTTTACAAACTGGTATGAACAGAAAAACTTGGTTTCTGTTAATTGCTGTATGTCTGGTTTTGAAGAATTATTAACAATAAATGAATTTTTATTAAACTCACTTGTGCGATGATGTTAGAAAGCATTTAATAAGTAGGTACACTGTTGATTTCCTGGGAATTAATTCCGCAATTTGTAATAGTTTTTTACAATTTTCAGGAACCGGTAATAGACACGACTTATTGTTACCTATATCAGTGCCGCACTCCAACATGCAGATTTGTATTACTCAATTGTTTAGCATTAATTAATAAGATAATATAATGATTTATTAGTTACATACACACAAATTTTCCCTAAAAAACTAGTAAAAATAGAAACCATTTTCAACAAACCTCGATATCATAGTACAAATTATAAATATGACCAAAATTTGCATTGAAATATTTTTATAGTAATATGTATGAGTCGCCTAAGGTGACGGATGATGCAAATCTTTTCAGTGAATACTGTGATACTGACAACTTAGTTTAAATATAATATATAATCACAGTTTTCATCACTTACTATGAGATTCTAAATATTATTCAATCACGCTACTGGAATGATTTTCAATATAATAATTCTTAAATGACACTTGATACGAAATCAAATTTAAATAACCATACGTCAAGGCATACTTTCGTCTTTAATTAGAACAGTCGTAGAATTGCTTCAACTATTTTTGTTTGTGCTATACAATTATTTCTCACTGATTTAACTGATTGTAAAGGTCGACTCAATCATTGGTTCAACCTTGAACGTTTCTAGAGAAAGTTTATTAGGAAATTTGTAAGACAATCAGTACAAGAATTTATGTTGGTTTTCTCGTAGAATTTTGAGTAGGTACGCCTTCAAATGATTTTACAAAACAATAAAAACAATGAAATTAACTGTCTCGACCCTTACTTCGTGGAATCTGCTCATATTAGTGTTTTAAATGAAACTCACGGTTTCTAGTTAATTCCACAATATAATACAAGTTATTGAAAATTCTAAAAACTATACAATTGTTTCGATAAATCAATATCATCGTCAGAATGACAGAAGTTACATTTTATTTGATGCCTACCTGATGTTTAGTAGTTATTTTTGGCTAGACCAAGAAGTGACCTAACTTGTGATTGACTTAATATATGTTTATAGAAAAAAGAAGAAGATGTGATATTACAAATATTGAAGCTTAGATATTATTAGCCCTATGGGGATATCCTGGATATCATTTTTCCAATTAAGATCAGTATAACTGTGCAATGATATACAAAACCAGTAAAAGTATATCTGCTGATCTTTACAATTATCACTTGAGAAGACAGTTTATTAGTGGAGAACTACCTAGATTTAACTGTTCATTGACAACTTCATATTGTGGGTTTCTTAAATGTCTTCTAATTTCCAGTTCTTCAAGGAAATCCGGTTCTTGTTTCTTTTCACAAATATGCAGCACTTCGAGTTCTGTGTTAGGTGTCAATGAATGATTTGTGTCAAGTAGATGTTTTGCGTAGTGGGATTTATCTGGTTGTTTTAACCTGTATGCTCGTAAGTGTTCACTGTATCGGATTTCAAAATTCCTAGGGGTCTGACCCAAATAGACAGCATTACATTGTGGACATTTGAGTTTATATATACCTGACTTCTATAATAGTGGTATTTCTGTTTTTACATTTACCAATTTTGTACTAACGTTACTTTCTGTTTTAAAAGAAATTGTTGTATTCGTTGCTGAAGATATTATCTTTGAAATATTATTAGAAATACTTCCTGCATATGTGATGGTTTGATCAGTTTTTATTTTATCAGCTTGTTTAGGAAATATTAGTTGTAATGCCACTTTTTCCTCTTTTTTACTAATTAGCTTGTTTATCATATTTAATGGATAACCGTTGGATTTTACTATTTGTCCATTTGTATTAATCTCTCTATCAAAATTACATTTGTTCATAGGAACTGAAAAAGCTATATGTATCATTGAACTATAATTTGTTTTATATTATTCGTAAATTTTGGTTGTATGCTGTACTTTAAACTTTTATTTAAAAATTCTATTTCACTATCTGTGAAATTAGTGTCTGAAAGGTTTTCAAATCGTGGTGCCAAGAGGCTCAACAATATACTCAATAATTACGGATATGAATCTCAGTACTCAATTAGAAATTCAATAGAACTAATCAAAAAGTTGAAAGCAATCCACTTGCAAGATAACTATAAACTAATTTCGTTCGATGTAACTAATATGTTTACTAAAATTCCTCCTAAAGAATGCCTAATACTTGTAAGAAAATTACTTGAAGATAAAAATATTAATCCAGGAATAATATCAGATATACTTAATTTATTTGATGTATGCATTAATCAGAATTATTTCACTTTTGACAATAAGATATATATTCAAAATGAAGGTTTACCAATGGGAAGTCCTATTTCACCTATTTTAGCTAACATTTTTATGGACAATTTAGAAAGAAAGATCTTGGAAGTAATATTTCGAAAAATATTTTATTTTGGTATAGATATGTAGATGACATATTAGCTTGTTTTATGGGTAGTGAACGACAATTAGATGTATTTTTTAACCACATCAATAATTTACACCCAAAAATTAAATTTACATTAGAAATTGAAGAAAATAGCTCAATCAATTTTCTTGATTTAAAAATTCAAAGAGTTAATAATGTACTTGATTTTTCAATTTACCGAAAACCAACACAGACTGATGTGACAATTCCATTCAATTCCAATCACCCTAAGTCACACAGACTGGCGGCATATAGTTCAATGATACATAGAGCTTTTCAGTTCCTATGAACAAATGTAATTTTGATAGAGAGATTAATACAATTAGACAAATAGCAAGATCCAACGGTTATCCATTAAATATGATAAATAAGCTAATTAGTAAAAAAGAGGAGAAAGTGGCATTACAACTAATATTTCCTAAACAAGCTGATGAAATAAAAACTTATAAAACCATCTTATATGCAGGAAGTTTTTCTAATAATATTTCAAAGATAATATCTTCCGCAACGAATACAACAATTTCTTTTAAAACAGAAAGTAACGTTAGTACAAAATTGTTAAATGTAAAAACAAAAATACCACTATTAAAGAAGTCAGGTATATAAACTCAAATATCCAGAATGTAATGCTGTCTATTTGGGTCAGACCCTTAGGAATTTTGAAATCCGATACAGTGAACACTTACGAGCATACAGGTTAAAACAACCAGATAAATCCCACTACGCAAAACATCTACTTGATACAAATCATTCATTGACACCTAACACAAAACTAGAAGTGCTGCATATTTGTGAAAAGAAACAAGAACTGGATTTCCTTGAAGAATTGGAAATTAGAACACATTTAAGAAACCCACAATATGAAGTTGTCAATGAACAGTTAAATCTAGGGAGTTCTTCACTAATAAACTGTCTTCTTAAGTGATAATTGTAAGGATCAGCAGATATAGTTTTCCTGGTTTTCTATATCATTGCACAGTTATACTGATCTTAATTGGAAAAATGATATCCAGGATATCACCATAGGGCTAATAATATCTAAGCTTCAATATTTGTAATATCACATCTTCTTCTTTTTTCTATAAACATATATTAAGTCAATCACAAGTTAGGCCACTTCTTGGTCTAGCCAAAAATAACTACTAAACATCAGGTAGACATCAAATAAAATATAACTTCTGTCATTCTGACGATGATATTGATTTATCGAAACAATTGTCAATTTTTTAGAATTTTCAATAACTTTTATTATATTGTGGAATTAACTAGAATCCGTGAGTTTCATTTAAAACACTAATAAAACAATGTTGATATCTCAATAAAACTGGGGCCTGTTAATTTCACCTCGTTTTTGCATTCACTTTATTTGTACGTGATTTTATACAATGAGTTAAATTTTATTTTTGAGTTGATTTTTGAACAAACAAAATCATACCTTGCTTGTTGAAACTTGCTTTTTCATAGGAATCATAAATCTGGACTTGTTAGGAAAATAACTACTTTCTAATTTTGACAAATGAAGTGACACTTCTTGAAAAACATTGAGGTGTTGAAGAGCCCTGCCTTGGTAGAACATGTGAAAAGTAGAAATCAATTCGTGTGGTAAAATAAATGGAAATTTATTGATAAAATAAATGGAAATTTATTGGTAAAAGTCACGTGTTAAGTCATAAAAATAAGTGCAGTCAATCATTAAAACAACTAGAAGTGCATTACTGTAAATAGACTTTTGGAAATTGTAATGCAGCTAGTAAATAATTAAAATAACAATCAAAATATTAACCCATAAACACAACAAGTAAAGCGATTTTAGCAAAAAAGTTAGCTGATAACCGACCCACTGCTATCGAATATAAAATAGTACAGAGTCGGAGTAAGAATAAATAGAAAAGTGTTAGTTTGACAGGAGGTATCAAATCGCGGCGTTTTGGTTGGGGGTGGATTGAGTAGCTTGCTGATTGAGCGCTAGCGAAACCCTGGTTCTGTCATCTTGCACTAACCAAACTTAAAAATGAGTGCTATGGAGGATATAAGAATAATGTTCGAATTTTTGGAAGACAAAATTACATCTATTGAAAATTAACTGGAAAATAATATGAAAGAAATGATAAATCTAGAAAAGATAACTAGATTTTGCGACAGTAGATGAGAAAACAAGAAAATATAATCGAATTAATGCCTCCGGAGTTCAACAAGTCACCAATTATATGATTGATTATTATTCAGGACATCTCACTGGTGAACCCTATCGATTTTCAGCTCACCAGAGTCAATACAACAGGTGCTACAGTAGCTTGAATACGATATTTCCGTAATTTTTGGAGAAGTTTTAGTTTGTTAACACGATACAGCCTCCGTAGTATTTACAAGTGACCAATTTTACGATTGGATATTATCTAAAGCGTCTCAAATATATTCATCTCACTAAAGCCAGTACAACGGGTGCTATGGTATTTGAAGTACCAAACTTTTGGCATTTTTGGAGAATTTTCAGTTTATTAGCACGATACAGCCTCCAGAAAGTATTCGATTGATCAATTTTATTATTGAATATTGCTCAAGGTGTCTCACAGATGTACCCTATTCATTTTCAGTTGACTAAAGCGACTACAGCGGGTCCTATAAATCCAAATATACTAAATTTTTGGAGAAATTTCGGTTTTGTTAGTACGATAAATCCCCCGAAGTGTATACAAGTAACAATTTTATGATAGAATATTGTTCAGGGCCACAGATGTGGAAAAGTTAGTTTTAATCTTTAAAACCGTTTACTTTTTTATTATTTTTGGTTTCTTTGGTAAAGATTTTGTTATTGAAATATTTGAACTAACCTACCCCATAGTGTATCCCATATGATGTACGAAAGCGCCCCATTCAAGGGGTACATTCAAACATTCCCCCACTTTTTTTCAATAGAACTCGAAGAAGTTGTATTTGTGTTTTATCAACTCTTTTTGTCTATTGTACAAAGTTAAATAAATGTACCATAAATTGAATTAAACAAAATATATAATTCATCTCAAGTCAGCATGGATGAGAACAAAAAATGTACGAAGGGTGCCAACCTTCCCCTAATTACCTTCCCAACAAATTTCACCGAAAATGCGATTGTAGGTTTTTCCACTTAGTAAGGAGGTCCAAGTTGTGTATTCTTAACAGTTTACTAAATGTCGTTTAGTTGCAAGGAGCACTGTGCTATTGTAAATTCTAGCGTGATGACACAGTATTCTTAACATACCTTGTGAAAAAATCAAACATTTTAGAAAAAATAGCACTTTTTCATCTTCATCTGTTTAGAAGTTATAAGCAGGTTAATTAGGTGAAAATTAAAGTGTACACTCGATATATTTATACAAATCATTCATTCATTCAATATTTTTACTGTCTACTAAAAGAAGTGATACACCCATGGATTGCCAAAGGTTCATTATTTTAAAACTCTCTCGTACATGAACATAGACTATAAAGTGGGGTTGTTATATATTGATAAATCAACCTAAGGCAACTCAACCTAACTCAATTTAACCAAAAGAATATCGATTTTAATTGAATAAACTTTTCTTGTTGACATAATAAATCTCATTGTAACGCGCATGCGCCAATATATGAATGACTCGCATTGTGATTGGCTTATTTTATTTTATTATGATATAAATAACATTTTTCCTGTTTCTGTTGTAATGAGATAAATCTAAATACAAAAACCTAGCAAAAATGAGCAATAAATGTTACTTACATGGCCACGATCAAATAACAAATAAGCGAATATAATTTTGTGGAGAAACTGTGTTCGTATTATTTTTTTCAAAGATTATAAGATTAGATTATGGTTGAGTGCCCCTGTGTTCATTAAACTTGTAAAAATTTATTTAATTGCCATAAAGAAAGTAACTAGTTACGATATATTCAGGACAGCAAGTTTATTTACAGTTAAAATTAATAGAATGAATGAGACTAAAAATGCATTAGCTGATGACAAGTGAATTATTTTTTTCAAGAAACAAAAAGTAAGTAGTTTCACGATTTCACAAAAAGAGCGGAACGTTAATTGAGAAATAATTTCTTTACTGATCACTTTTATTTTGTTTTTAGGAAATCTGGTAGACGTTCGCATCACTTTTGCTGTAATTAACGATCTGTTTGGAATGTTTTAAATGATTAAATATTCATTTTCCTTAGTGAAACTATTATTAAGAAACTAAAACTATGATTATATTAAATAGAGAGACCAACAATTAGTTTTTCTGCTAAGCTATATAGAAAGTAGCACTTTCCCATCTCGCATGAACTTGGACTTTTTCCTCCCTTAACAACTTAACATGTATAGTTCAGTACACAAGTTTAAAATAAAGATAAAGCTCTTACAAATACGAATGATAGCTTATCCAATCCGGAATGATATCTAGAAAAATGTAATGAAACCGTTTTCCAGCAGATAAAGAATGCAAAAGTTATACATTGTAATGAAGATGAAAATAAAGAAATACTCGTATTTAATTTTTCGCGATTATTTCAGAAACTGTAAAAAATTGAGAAATTTGGAAAAAACTTCTTAAGAAGGAGGAAATTTCGAATAAAAAAATTTGAACTCCCAAAACAATGTCTCCAAAATTTATAATTTTATGCTTAAAATGTCATCCGTGCATCAATTTCGGGCGAGTACGTTACATAAATAATTCTTCTGAATTATTAAATATTCATTTAAAATTTTTAAAATATTATGGTGTATTCTGAACACCCCAAATAAACTGAGCAACTGTTACTTAACTTAACAAAACTTTACAGTACCCGCCACTACAATGAAGAGTGGATAAGAATTGGCTCTTATTGAAAGGGCCCAACTGTAACAAACTAATTTTACTGGATAATATCTCTTCGATATGGTCGCCGTTCACTTGAAGATTGTACAGATGGGTTGAAAAATAATTATCCACGGTTACGATAGAAATCGATAAGGTACATCTGTGAGAACGAAGGAAATGTTAAGGTACGCGCCCACTAATCGGCGTCAAACGGACGGTACGCATCGGACGAATCGGATTATTTGATTAACTACATTGTTTCAAATAGAACTGCGTTCACCTATCGGCATCGAAGCGACCGCACTTCGCCATTTCCGAACGGGATTCCAAAGAGGAAATCAAAATCCGTTTCGTGCGGACACTGCCGATGCTGATAGTACGAATACCGACAAGTACACGCAGGCACGGGGGTTTTATTTCCAAAGTTTATTATAAGTTTATTATATTATTTTGTTTTGTTAATAGTTTGTGACTTTCATCTCGTCCACATTGTTTAAACTGGCTCTCCGTCGTAGAGAAATGCTGATACCGACTCCAATAATCTGTGGTAGTAAACGCAGGACGCAAAAAAAATTCGATTCGTCTGATGCGTACCGTCCGTTTGACGCCGATTAGTGGACGCGTACCTTTATGGGGATTAGGTGCATCGACATCTTGGTCATTTAGCAACCATAAGGTTTTTTATTATGAATATGCATTGTGTGGAATTACTATAACTTTTATGTTTTATGGTCAAGTGAGTAATAACAATAATTCTTTCATATTGCAAATTTTTAGAGAAAAATTCTTTGTGTTATATGTTTTAGAGTTTGTTATATACATTGATGGCTTTTATATATTGAAAGAGCTTTTTGGCTGCTGTTAAATTTGGAGACATGATGTCTTTGAGTTTAATATGCTGATTCTTTTGTTTTGAAGATGTGGACAATCTATGATTATGTGTTTTATTGAGAGGATGGAAGTACAAAAGGGACAGGTTGGAGGAGGTTCATTTTTGAGAAGGAAAGGATGGGTTAAATTGGAGTGACCTATGGCAATTCTTTTCAATTTAACATTGTCTTTCGTAGGCAAATCAGGGAATTCATATGAATCGAAGAAATTGTTTTTCACTTCGTATAATTTGTTTTTATCGTTAGTAACGTGCCAATCTTTTTGAATTAGATATCGATTGATAGGGGAGAGGAAGGAGTTAGTTTATTTTGAGGTGTATAGGAATAGGATAGATGGGACATCTGTAGTTGCTTGTTTGGCAAGGAAATCTGCTCTCTCGTTGCCTGTTATGCCTTTGTGACTTGGGATCAAAAGGAAGCTAATTTCTAGATTTCTCAGTTTGGAGATATAGAGTAAATCTTGTATTTGGATAGAAATAGGATAACTGGCGGTAAATTTTTGTATAAGCTTCAGTGCGTTAAGGGAATCTGAGATTATTAGAGATAGAGGTGTTTTAATTTTTAAAATGTGTTTTATGGCTTCGTGAATGGCGAGGAGTTCTGCTGTATTATTAGGGTGAAGTTTTAGTTTTATAGAGGCAAATCCATCTCCGTTTTCAGATTTGGAACCGTCTGTAAATATTAAGAGGTGTTGATTGTATTTTTGGTGGATGAGTTGTGAAAAGTGAGATGTAAAGAAGGAATTAGGAAGGGAAGATATATCGAATGAAAGCATAGATGTATTACTGGGAAAGGAAAGTGTCCATGGGGGAAATATGTTGAAGTGTATTGGTAAGACGTTTGTGAAAAAGATATTTATGTTGGTGAGAAGTGTGTTTAGCTGGTCGTTGGTGCCGGAGGTGGGATTGATTCGGAGGAAGGAGACAGTAGGTCGTTAGTTTTTTTTTGATGAAAAGTCTTTATTTCACGGTAACAGAGTATTTTATCAGTTGGATCTGTCTGAGATTCTTTAAGGAAGGGGAATTAGTGATACTTTGTAGGCTTTCAATGGGTGAAGTTCCGTATGCTCCTATTGAGATTCTGAGGGCTTGATTTTGGATTGAATTGAGCCATTTTTTATATGATGGCCTTGCGGAATCGAAAATGAATCCACCGCACAGTTTGGTAAAATTACTGTTCGATATATTTTAATTAATGTATTGTAGGCTGAACCCCAGGTGTAATGGGATAGGGATTTCAGAATTCTAAGATGGCGTTGGGTTATGGATTTTAGGTAATTTATATGAGACTTCCAATTTGGATAAGAGTCGAAATATAAGCCTAATGTTTTTATGTTATCTTTTATGGGAATTTAATCATTATTGATGGAGATTGTGTTGAGTTTGGAACAATTTCTCTTTCCACGGAAGTGAATTATGGAGGATTTTGAAGGGGAGAAGGAATAGCCAGTGTTTAGGGACCATTTATATACAAATTTGTATTTTAGATGTTTTGGAAGTGGAGAAGGAATGATAAATTATTAGATTATCGGCATACATGCTGTAGGATATGGAAGAGGGGATGTATTTTCATATAGAGTTGACATATATGATGAAGAGACTGGAGCTTAGAACAGAACCTTGGGGGATTCCATTCTCGAGGGGGTTGAGGATGGATTCGTGATTACTGATTGTTACAGAAAAGAATCTTTGTTTTGAGAAGTTTGTAATAAATATGGGGAGGTTACCGTTGAGTCCGAAGGTCGAACTGATAGATGATATTGTACCTCCAGGAGGTGTCATATGCATTAGAAAAGTCAAGAGAAGCTGCTATGAGATGATGTAGTTTGTGAAAAGATGTTTGTATGCTTATTTCGAGACTAGACAGATAATCTATTGTGGATCATTTGGGTCTGAATCCGAATTGATTAATAATTAGAATACTCTTGGATTATAGGAACCACGATAGTCGAAAGTTGACCATTCTTTCTAGTAATTTGCATAGATGTTTTGTGAGTGATATTGGGCGGAAACTTTCTGAGAGGTTTTTGGGTTTGTTAGGTTTATGAATAGGTATTATAATCACATAAATCCCTATTAAATATTTACGCTCCAACAGAGAAGGACAGCAATGAAGAAAAGGATAAATTTTACGAAAAGGTAGAAGAAGAAATAGAAATAATACCAAAGGAGGATACTATAATAATATTAGGAGATTTTATTGCCCAAATAGGTAAAGGAGACTACATAAAATACGTAGCAGGAAAGGAAACTATACACGAAAAAACAAATAACAATGGGCAGCGACTGTGTAACCTCGCAGCAAGCACGAATATGTACATAAGTGGCACAAAATTCCCACATCCAAAAAAACATAAAATAACATGGGTATCACCTGATAACAAAGCAACATCTCAAATAGACCATATATTAATTAATAGGAGAAAACAAACATCAATAAAGGACGTGAGAACATACAGAGGAGCATGTGCAGACTCCGATCACTTTCTTGTTATTGCCAAAATAAAACAAAAGATTAAAAAAAACAAAAAGGGAAAGAAATGCATTAGATGGAACATAACAAAGCTAAGTGAAGAGAAAGTAAGGAAAGAATATGAAACACAGATAGAAGAATTACTAAGCAAAATAGTGAAAAAGGAAGACAACGTTAACGCACAATGGGAAGCTATAAAAAATCCATTCAAATAACAACCAAAAAACACATAGGCAAAATGGTTAGAGATAAAAGAAAAGAGTGGTACAATGATAGTTGCCGTGTAGCAGTAGAAAAAAAAGGAAAAAAGACAAAAATGGATAAGAACAAACGAAATAAAGCACAAGCAAGAATACATAAAAAGCAGAAATGAATGTAACAAAATGATAAGAAAATCAAAGCGAGAATGGATGGATAACAATATAAAAGAAATAGAACAAGAAAGAAAAAATTGTAATACCAAGAAATTTAATAAAAATATAAATGAACAAAGCCGAACTTATAAGGGCAAAACGAAAGGTATAAAAAACCAATATGGCAAAGTCATTGAAGAACAAAATGAATACAAACAAATATGGATAGATCACTTTAGGACTTTACTAGTAGAAGAATCAGATATTGAAGAAGACATTGAAGAAATATCACAAGAAAAAATTTTGGAAGAACCTACAAGAGCAGAGATTATGGAGATTATTAAGAACAGCCGATACGGAAAAGCTCCTGGAAAAGATAATATAAATATGGAACTGATAAAGTACGGAGGTGAGAAGCTTCATGATATAGTATACCAACTTATAATAAAAATATGGAGAGAAGAAAAAATGCCTATAGAATGGGAAATAGGCCAGATAATTACAATCCACAAAAAAGGTGACCAGCATGAATGCCAAAACTATAGAGGTATTACATTACTGAACACTGCCTATAAAATACTATCAGCTACAATAAACAAAAGGCTTAGAGACACCACAGGAAATACTATAGGACGATATCGGTGTGGATTCGTAAAAGGAAGATCAGCGGTGGATGCCATATATACACTGAAGCAGATAATGGAAAAAGCATATAAGCATCAAATAGAACTGGAAATGTTATTCGTAGACTTTCGGCAAGCTTTCGATTCAATACACAGAGGCAAACTTTTGTCTGCTCTGAAAGAGCTAGGCATTAATGATAAATTAAGAAGGTTAATTAAGATGACTATGGAAATCTCAAGGGCTACGATAAAAACACAAGGAGGATAAACTGATGAAATATACATAAATAAGGGTGTAAGACAAGGTAATTCGCTATCTGCAACTTTATTTAACCTAACACTTGAATATGCAATGAGGCGAACACAAAAAAGCAATCTCAGGACGAGCGGAAGACAGATAATTGCCTATGCGGACGATATAGTAATCATATCAAAGACAAGAGAGATTCTGGAAAACATAATAAGGGAAATCACAAGTGGAGGAAGTAGGATGAGATTAGAAATAAATGCAGATAAAACAAAAATAATGATTTTTGGTAAAATACATCAAACCAGTGCAATAAAGATCGGAGATTTCGAATTTGAAAAAGTGGAGAAATTCAAATACTTAGGGGTCCCAGTAACAAACACTGGAAACAGGAAAAATGAAATAGAAGAAAAAATCATTAATGCAAATAGGGCTTACCATGCCAATAAAAAACTTTTAAAAAGCAAATTACTCTCAATACAAACCAAAATCAATATTTATAAAGTGCTAATAAGACCCGTCCTGTTGTATGCTGCTGAAACAATGACACTGACTAAAAAGGAAGAAGAAGACTTGAGAATAATAGAAAGAAAGATAATGAGAACAATATTGGGACCAATCAAATTGAGAGATAACGAGTACAGACAAAGAATGAACTATGAAATTGAGCAAGAACTGGAAGGAGAGGACATAGTAAGGAAAATAAAAAGGCAAAGAATGAAATGGCTGGGACACATATATAGAGCAGAAGAACAAGAAATAACACTGGAAATTACACAATGGGATCCTGGGGGAAGAAAACGTAGGGGTAGACCTAGAATAAAATGGCTGGAACAGGTGAAGGAAGATATGACGAGAGCCGGAATTGGAGGATGGAAGGACAAAGTTAAGGATAGGAAACTATGGAGAGCATTGACAGAGAAACTCTAAAAGGAAAAACGGGGATTGATCCACCCCAAAAAAATGGATCTAGAAAGCGTGAAGCGGCGAAACCCCAGAAGGGGTATCAAGCCATTATATATATATATATATATATATATATATATATATATATATATATATATAAATTATTTGATTTTCTTTAACCTTTATATATAAATTTTTTTTTCCATTTTTCGTGGGCATCAGGTATTAACCTGATGCCCACGAAAAATGGAAAAAAATTTTATATATATATATATATATTATAATCGAGTGAATCCAGGATGAGGCAAATATATGATTGGTCCATAAATGATTGTAGAAGTTTAAGATTTATTGTTCAATGATTATTGGTAGATTTTGAATCATTGGTATTAAAATGTCATCTGGGCCTGGAGCGGAGTTCCTAGATTTGGAAAGGGCATTATGAAGCTCTTGTAGGAGAAGGAGCTGTTGTAGGAGTCAGAGGATGTTATAAAAATGATATTGTTTTTTTCGTTTTCTTTTTTATTTCTGAGGAATTTTGAGTTGTAGGATGAATTAGAAGATTTATAATGAAAGAATTTCGCAAAGATGTTACTTATTTCAGTAGGATTTGTTATCCATTAGTCATTATAGTGAATACCGGGTATGTGTCTGGAATGGATATGTTTCATTTTTTTGATGCTATTGGATAGTGCTCCGAGTTTCTTGAATATTATGAAATTGGTTTCTGTGGGGTGTGTTTTGAATGTTTGAAGTGCTTTTTTTCTGTTCTTGATAGCTGTGGCGCATTCTTTATTCCACCAAGGAGCTGGAATTTTGTGTTCTGGGTAAGAGAGTTTATGTATTGATTGAGATGTGGCTTGTAAAATGTTTGAACAGAGAGATTGAAGAAAATGTTCGTGATCGGTATGATCTGGGAGCGGCAGATATGTAATGATTGTTTGATATAACGGCCAGTTTGCTTTTTTGAGATTCCATCTGTTGTGAATTTTTATTGAAGTGTTGGTTGGGTGTTGACATCTGATTAATATTGAAAAATGATCGCTTTCATGAATTCATCTAGAATTTCCCATTGGAAATGGGGAAATATAGAGTGGGAACAGAAGGAAAGATCAAGAGTGGAAAGTGAATCAGTTGAACTACACAGGAAGGTAGGAGTATTGACGTTTAGTAAGGCGAGCGGAATCTGAGTTATCAGATTTTCTGTGATATGGCCTCTATGAGAGGTATATTTGGAGCCCCAGGTGGTGTTATGGGAGTTAAAATCGCCTAGTAGTATAAATGAATGGGAAAATTGGGATAATAGGGAAGTGAGTTCTTCAAGGGAGATATTTGATTGGGGGGGGAGATAGAGATTACATATGGTAATAGAATTATGTAAATGAGCTCTTATGGCACATACTTCTAGGTTGGAGACAATATTTATTTTATAGTGATATAGAGATTCGTGTATATAGATGGCTACTCCGCCGACAGCACGATTTGTGTCGGGTCTGTTTGTGAAATGAACATTGAAATGTTTTATATTTGCTGAGAGTTTGTCTTTAAAGTTGGTCTTTTGGAGACATATAATGGAAGGAGAGTATGTTTTATTAGGATTTTCAACTCCTCCTGTCTTGTTGGAAAACCGTTAATATTCCATTGTAGGATTCGGAGGAAGAAGTTGAATGTTATTGATAGGAGGTAAAAAGATATGATAATTTGATTGAGGAGTTGTAAATATTGGATGGAAGTTCAAGGAAGTTGATCAATGTGTTGATCCATATCTATGTCGGATAGTGAGTAATTTGAAGAACTCTTTGTAGAAGTTTCATGTTTATGAGATTTGGTGGATGAGCTTTTTGAATGGTTGGTTTTGGATTTGAGATTGGTGGATTCGGAAGACAATGGAGTTTTTTCGGTTGAAGAGTTGGACTTTTTTTGGTAGGGGGAACGTTGGGGTTACGATTTTTTCGAAGGGGAATGGAAATAGGAGAGGGAGAAAGAGGATTTTGGCGGGAGGAGGAAATGGAGATGAAATGAGTGGGGTTTTGTTATTTGATGAAGGATTTTGTTGTAGGAGGTCGCATTGGATGGATACTGATACTTTGGGTATTGAATGGGTGGGAATTGCGGAGGCTATTGAACTATGTTTAGAAATGTGTGGTGGGTTTAGGGAAATGCTTTCTTTTACTTTTATTTTTTGAATTTCGAATTCGCGTTTAAAGGCTGAGTATCCATTATAAAGAGGAGAATGGTTTTCTTTGCAATCTACACATTTTATTGGAGTAGGACGTATAGGGTCGTCGTGTGAGGTATGACCACAGGATTGGCAAGTGGAATTGTATTTACATTTGGAAGCTATGTGACCAAATTCATTGCATGAGAAGCACATTAAAGGATTAGGTATGTGCTGTCTTACTCTGATAGAGTGAAAACCTGCGTATAATTTTGTGGAAAGATTGTGTGTGTTGAAGGATATGATAAAAGCGCCGGTGGGAGTTTTATCGGTTTTAGAGAGAATTCTGGAGATGCTAGTAGCACCTAGGTCTTTTAGATTGGTAATTATTTCTTTGGCGCAACCTTTGATTAAATCTTTGCAAGTGATGACTCCTTTAATTATGTTCAAAGAAGAATGAGTAGTGATTACTTCAAATTCATGTAGATTGATTAATGTTTCTGCTATTGTGGATTGTTCGATGTTATTGACTCCTATTAAAAGTGATCCATAAGATAATTTTTTGGTTTCTTTTAAGAAACCGAAATATTTATTAAGAACTTTTTGTGTGACGAAAGGCGAAATGTTGGTAAAATTACCTATTGATTTTTTTATTGTAAAGAATCGATTGTAATTATTTATGGGGGATGAGGTTATTTTAGTCTCAACTCTGGGTCGCTTGGACCCGCTAATTGGAGGAAAACAAGTTTATTAACTAATTTTCTAAAATCAATGACAAAACACCTTTATTGTTCCAAACCATTGTTAATTACAAAATAAATTGTTCGCAATGTCAATAATGCTACGTTGGTCAAACATGTCAATGGTTAAAAAGCCGTATTACCCAACACAAAAGTGATTGTCGGGTAGGCAAAAATAACTGTGCAGTGGTGGATCATCTTATATAAACAGGCCATACGTTCACTCATGATGAGACAGAAAGTTGATCAATACAGGAATCGTTTATTTTTTTAAATATATCACATCAACAAACAACAAGATGTGATTAACCTCAAATGTGACACAAATAAACTCAGTAATATTTATTGTCACCTGTAAAATTCATTTTAATATTGTTTCATCACCCCAGGTATTCATACGGTATTACACCCCTTTTGAACTCAAATTGTTTCTTGGTTTTATCAATTCAAAACTGTGTTTGTGAAGAAAGAACTAATGATTAGTCTAGTTAGTATCTTAACATGGTTACATCCGATTTTATCGACTCTTAACATTTGTAAGTATATAAGTTCGAATTATTCAGTTGTTTTATTTGTATTGTAATTATTGTATCCTGATAAAGCTACTGAATAATAATTGAGAATAAGAATATAGAGTTTTATTTTTCATATACTGACCGCATACCTGATAATCATCACCATCGTATATATATATTATAATATATTTAATTTTATATATTTAATATTCTTTAATTGTAATTGCTCAGAGTTGTGAGCCAAATTATAAATGTTGTCGTAGCAACAATTATTGTACATGCAACTTAAGTACGTATTCTATTTCAATTTTGACAGTAGTTGTCAAAAAAATATGCCCAGCGTCAATAAATATCAATCTAAAGATGAATTTATATACAATCGACCTATTACTCCTATCTCAGGGTGAGATCAAAGTTGTTCAAAATTAATTCTTCAAATTTATTTGTTTTTTAACGTATTTCCAAATTAAATGTTTCACTATTATCAAACTCTCGAATAACTGTTAATTCAATATAATAAAAGGCCCTTTAATTATTTTATGACATTTACTATTTCACTGTCACTGAAAATCAACCAAATGAATTCAATTGAAAATTCTATGAATGTAAAATGATAAGTTCAATGAGATTGGATACTTAATGAATACTACAGGGAGTTAGAATCAAAATTGTATATTATACTATTAGTTACGCAAATTCAACAAAATTATTATTCCCAAAAAATACCATAAAAGAACAACAGTCGTAATATCTACAATAACTTAAAATTAGAATGCAACTATGCTAGAATTTAACCTAATTAATCATTATTATCAAACGTTCAACTTGTGTAATTTACACTTGACGTGTATCAATGTCAAATAACGAAATTTCTGCTCAAATTGTCTATTCACTTGATGTTAAAATTGATATATGTATCGATAATTTTGGTATGTTTCAAAATTTCTTATATAGATGCATCTAAATTTTCAACTGTATTTAAAAAGGCCTGATATTTCTCGAGAAATAACTTTAAAACTGGAGTGGACTCACCTAATGGATCAGGAAAACTCGTACTTATTCTAAACGTATTCAGAATTCTGCTAACTTTCTAAATATATACAATTTAGAAAACTGGAGCCACATACACTTTTTAGATGCAATTCTTATCCGATTTATACATGCACTGGCTTTATCATATGGGTTATTTATCTGATTGTATGATATCCAATTTATACAATCTACCAAAGAATTGAGACAACTCTAATTCTGATGTTGTCTCTTCAAAGGATAAAAAACTACTGACTAAATTTTTATAAAATAAATAATCCTCCTTTCCGTTGGTTACCGATTTTTCTTGTTTTTTAGAAAAATTACTAATCTATAATTTTCAATAACCAAGTGAGATTTTGAGATTCTTTTATTACATTTGTAATGTTGCTAGCAGAGAACTCTATATTTTGCAATTTCAAATATTTTCTCCAAATCCTATTATGTTCTATCTATCATTAGATATATTCTACACTAATGTCATCGAAATTATGAAATGTCATGTTTGATATTTCTACTGAATCTTTCAAAATTTAATAATTTACATGTAGTACAGTGTGTATCGAAAGTATGGCAGCCAAAATTAAATAAATTCCCTTATGTTTTTACATATTCTGTAATTAATATATATATATATATATATATATATATATATATATATATATTAATACAGATCCTCTATTTGAAATTTGAAAGAAAAGTAGAACATAAGGAAATTTATTTATATTTGGCTGCCATACTTTCGATACACACTGTGCTATATGTAAATTCACTAATTTTGAAAGATTCAGTATAAATATCAAATTTGACATTTTAATTTCTGATGCCATTTGTGTAGAATATATCTAATGATAGATAGAGCAGATTATGATTGTGAGAAAATATTTGAAATTTCAAAATATAGAGGTCGCTGCTAGCAGCATTACAAGTATAATAAAAGAATTCAAAATCTCACTTGGTTATTGAAAAACATAAATTAGTAATTTTTAAAAAAAAGGGGGAAAATCGGTAACCAACGGAAAAGAACCCCGAAGAGGCAACATCAGAATTAGAGTTGTCTCAATTTTATGGTGTAGATAGTAAAAATTGTATTTCAATACAACCAGATTAAAAATCCACTCATTATAAAGCCAGTGCGTGCATAATTCAAATAAAAATTGCGTCGTGTGTAGTGAATGTGGTTCGAGATTTCTAAATAAAAAAATTTAGAATGTATCGAGAATTCTAAAGTTATTTAGAATTGTACGAGTTATCCTGTTCTCAGTTGGTGAGTCCGCTCCAGTTTTTACAATAATTTCTCGAGAAATAATTAGGCCATTTTTTTAAATAAAATTTGACATAGATGCATATATTAGATATTTGATTGCAAACAAAATTAACAATTCATATAAGGAAATTAACATGAGAGAAGAAAAATTTTGAATTAGACAAATTTGATTGCTATTTATACACGTCAAGATTCAAATCAACGATTGGAACTTTTATTAAACGTTTTTTTTATTAGATTAATTCATAGTATCTGGGTTGTTCTAATTTTAAGTTTCGTAGAAATAACAACTGTTGTTCTTTTGTAATAATTTGGGGAATATTAATTTGATAATTTGTTATCTGGTCGTATAATAAAGCATTTTGCATTCCAACTCACTGTAGTATTTTTATAACATATAATTTCAGAAAATTAAATAAAACTGTCGATCAAATCAGTGACAGTTGATAATTTTCAGTGACAGAAGTATTGTAAATGTCATCAGATATTTGAAGTGCCTTTTATAATATTAAACATACAGTTACTAGAGATTCTAAACAATAGCGAAACAGTTAATTTGGAGATACGTTGAAAAATAAATAAATTTGAATAACTAATTTTTTTGAACAGTTTGATCCCACCCTGAGAGAAGAGTAATAGGTCGATTATATATAAATTCATCTATAGAAATACTAAATTAATATTTATTAGAGCCGGGCATATATTTTTGACAACTACTGTCAAAATTGAAATTTCTTACATGCTTTTTTAAAGTTGCATGTACAATAATTGTCGCTGCGACAATTTTATAACAATTCTAATAATAATAAATTTAATACTATATCAAATTGTCACCCAAAGTGGGCAATTATATAATAATATAATATAGCATATATAACAATTTTGTCACCATAACGTGGGCAACTTTAAAATAACGATATAGAAATATAATATAATAAATATATATATATATATATATATATATATATATATATATAAAACAAAAGTATTGGTACGTTTGACTGATGAATATTAACAAAATATGTTCATCAAGAACTGGGTGTAGCAGTCAACAGTGGGGCTGGTGAGAAATCAAACAATTTTATTATTCATCAAGCTTTCAATTGAATTGAATCACAACATGATATGGATTTCGAAGGAGTTGAAGTTTTAATTGGAGAAAATAACTACTATAAAAGGATTTTTTTGGAGATGGTGTTTATTAATAAAATTGAAAGACCCCTCAACACTAGATCAGATACTCAAAATCTGAGTCTCATCTATAATTACATTTTGGAGTATGAGAATAATAAGAACAAAATTCCTAAAATATTTCCCCTAACACAGCACACTAACAATGCATAACATCTTCGTTAATGTAGTGTTCGCTGGTTTGCATTTTAGTTAAAGGCCATTTTGTGTTGTTCCGTGCTCACCGTGTTGTTCCATGCTAATTGTCACTTTTACCATTTGTTATCATTTGTTTTCATTTGGAGTTTTGTCAGTAATTTCTAACATCTTAAAATGTAATATTCATTGTGTGGTTGGTCCGATAAAAATATCCAAATCAGTACAATGTTATTGTTTGTAACGGTTTTTTGTGTTATTTTTAAATATTTTTTAAATGTATATATTGTTTATTGAGTTTTTATTGTTTCCAACTTTTATGGTATAGTCGATCTGACAATCCATTTTAGTAAGTACGACTATGTTTTGTAACGTATTGTTTTTAAATATATAATATTTGTAGTCATCCTGAGGAAGACCCCAAACAAGGGTTGAAAGCTTGATGAATAATAAAATTGTTTGATTTCTCACCAGCCCCACTGTTGACTGCTACACCCAGTTCTTGATGAACATATTTTGTTATATATATATATATATATATATATATATATATATATATATAAATAGTCGAAATATTCAGTAATAACTTTCGAATTAAACCATTCAAATAAAAAATGTAATTAAAACAATCGACGTTATTTTCGCATAACGTATAAGTACTATTAAAAAAATCATTCCAGTACGTGTCATGATACGATGCTATTATAAATAAAAACAATGTACTTACCTCTAAATTGTACAGGTTGTCCCACAACTCCTCCTCCGACATCCGCCACTTGAATCAAACCCGAATCGTATACCTTCGCGACCAGAGGTCCCGAGGGTAATTTTTCACCGTCTACAGACACATCGATCAAATGGGTTCCTATTTCCGTAGGCACAAATTCTACACTATGTACTCCGAGTCGATTTCCAGGCAAAACGCGGGCGGGAACGACCCGTTTTGAGGGCGCTACAACGTGTACTCGAAGATCCGAGGGCGGAGTCGATGTAGGAGTTATTATTTCGAATATTGCAGGAGTGTTGGCAGGCACTAGACGGGTTGCCTCGCCGAGAACGGAAAGGGCTGAGTTGTTGGACATGATGTTGACATGCCAGGGGCTTCCTATGGAGCAGGAGCATGATTATTAATAAGAGAGTGGGTTTTTACTGATTGGGGTTGCTCTAGAGGTTTTAGAACCATTATTATTGAATTCTTTTGACAATTTTTACAGTAACATATTGACTCGAGAACAATTACGAATTTCAATTCTATATGACATTTGAAATACAAAATGCACCATCATTGCTGTTATTTCAATTGAGATGCCGTATCTTTTTATATTTGCTAGAGAGAGGAATAAAAATCAATTTTGTGAATAACAAACAATTGCCAGAGAACAAGTAGATCAATTAATAAAATGATATCTAGTATTTTATACGAAATATTGTAGATGTTTGGTATTTCTTGAGGTTCTCAGTTAATAAGAATTGCTCATAATATACAGTGTTGGGAACATTACGAGGGAACATAGGTTTTACCTTCAATGTGTTAGAAAGAGACAAAATACATATAAATTCAGTGCATCATTATTTTTCGCTAACAGGATATCATAAAGTGGAAAACGTCCAATACAAGAAGTTAAAAATACAGATTTGTAATGTGAACAGTTTAGTTTATTATTTGAGAAACAATAAGATTGTATGTACTATACTGATAGCTTAATGCAATAAACAATAAAAAAATCAACACTACTTTCGTTTATCCCTTCATGATTAATTTACAAAGAAATAATTCAGTAGTAATAAAATTCACTATATTAGTTCGGTTAGTATTGGAATAAATAACCTAAATAACCGTAACATGCGAAATAAAATTTGTATTAATAATAATATGTGTTTCCAAATATATCAATTCTCATTTTTCGCTAACAGAATCTCATAAGTGGAAAACCCACAACGCCGGCCTCTTACTATTTGTAGCTTCTGACAGTATTGCCAATTTTCATTGTATATTTATATTAATTATAAAATGCATTGTTCTAACACGAGAACAAGTTATAAGAAGATTTTAATTATGATAATTCAAGAGGTTGTAACAGATCAAGATATAATTAATTCCATCTATTCGTTAAATATTTTATTGTAACGCTGGAAATTGTTCTAGTTTTCAGTTTGAAAGCGGTTAAAACCTTTACTTTTTTTCAGATTTGGCAACGTGAAATTGGTCTCCAAACATCTGCTGTGTTTCGAATGTTAGTAAAAAAAAATTGGTATCTTTATCGTTTGTTATCGTTTGTATGCAAATGAGAACGAATTCTCTGTGTAAACACACACACAGTGCAAATTAAAAAAAACGAAAATAAAACTAAAATCGAATTCTGATCCCTACAATTTTTAAATAAAAGTAATATTATGATATGTAATAAATGAAAAAATAAAACTTAATTCTTCAATGAGCTTAAATCAAATGTTCGAATAAATCCCCGTTTTGCGCTAAGCAGTAGCCGAGACGGTTATAAAATTCTTGACGAACACGTAGGAGCATTTTAGGTGTTATTTGCATACAAATTTATAAAATTTCTTCCCTTAGTTTATTTAGAGAAGAGGCTCTGTTTTCTTGAAACCTATAAATTCTCGATTTTATATAACCCCAGAAAAAAAAATCGTTGGGAGCCAGATCTGGAGATCTCGCAGGCCATCTTATGTTACCATTCGTGGAGATTATCCGATTGGTAAATTGTGTATTTAGAAAGTTTATTGCTAGTCGATAATTATGTGATGCACAACCGTCATGTTGGTACCAGATATCATTGAAGTTGACACCTAATTGTATAAGGGCAGGAGTAATTTGATTTTCCAGCATGTCCAAATATTTCTGTCCGGTTAAATTGCCGTCAATAAAAAATGGTCCAATTAAATGGTCACCTAATATTCCAGCCCAAACATTTAACTTTTGGGGATATTGAGTCCTATTATTATATTGTTTGTGTAAATTTGTCCTTGACCAATATCGAATAACGGATGAATTATGTGCACCGTGTATGGGAAAAGTCGATTTTTCTGTGAACAAAATATTTTTCGAAAAGTTTGCGTCCAATTGTATTCTTTCCATAATTATTTCACAAAATTCCATTCTACGAAATTGATCGTCTGGAAAAATTTTATGGCTCTTTTTCAGTTTGAAACTACGATAACCATTTTTTTAATACAGTCCGAATCGTTTTCGGATCAACATCAAAATCCTTTGCTATATGAGTGGACGATTGTAGGGGATTATTTTCCACACTGGCACAAATTAAAATATCTCTTTCTTCTTTTTCGGGTTTTGTTTGACGTTTTTGTGTACGCGGTCCATGTTTAGTAGGATTGACACATCCATGCTCTTCGAAATTTTTTATAACCGTTCTCACTTGTTTTCTGTTAATTGGTTGGGCATTTTCGAATGCCACAATAAACAAATTTTCTGCTATTTCTCGATATGAATGACCCTGGTAGTACCATTTTACAATTTGCACTTTATGGTGTACTTGCATACTCATTTTAATAAGATTTGCAAAAGATCGTTACTCATTCGCAAACAAACGTTTAGTGAAGTACCCAGATTGTACAGTTGAACATCTTCAAGAGGCGCACGCGCGATTCGTATTCGTCTGGTGTAATAATCTACGCTGGCTTTTAATTCTCTGTCTCATGATTGTCCTTCTCCAACACACTGGTAACTCCATGTGACCATGATAATTTCTTTTTGGACGTGAGAGGATATAGTTTTACGTTGAAATTGAATGTGACTGATTTCTCTCACAAATAAAAAGGAATTTTTGAAAGTCACTACAATCTAGCGCGTGGATTGAAAATGAAGAGACAGATAAAAGTAGAATTTGAGCTGTAAGCGAAATCGTTTTATCAGGAGCGTAGGAAACAGAGGCGGTTTACATTGAGATCTTTTAAACTATTCCTTATGTTGTTAATGAAAATTATTATGCTTACATTCATTAATTGTACCCTCAATATCGACGAATGTAATTTTTTTAGCTATTTTCCAGTGATTTTTTAGTGGTACTTATTTCAAATACCTATTAGGTAGATTTTAATTTATTGTTCAAATCATATTAGCGTGTACTATCCGAACTGATATAGTGAATTAGTTTCTTACTACTGAATTATTTCTTTGTAAATTCATCATGAAGGTTTTTAAATGAAACTCACGGTCTCTAGTTAATTCCACAATATAATAAAAGTTATTGAAAATTCTAAAAACTTGTTTCGATAAATCAATTGTATGCCAGGCACCGCCTTCGGAAAGACTACCGCCTAGTGAGTTTTAGGGTCACGGATGATCCTAACCAATCGAAATTAACAAGAATAACATTGTCGACGATTGAAGCAGCATTGCCAAATCGAAATCATTATCTGATGGAAGATTATTTTAAGGTGACAGAAAATAATTTTTACAGTAATAAAAAAGTTATTGGCAATTTTAAAACTTTTCTAACTATACTCGATTCTCTAATTCATTCATTTTAAACTTTTTCGAAAACTAGAACAATTTCCAGCATTACAATAAAATATTTAACGAATAGATGGAATTAATTATATCTTGATCTGTTACAACTTCTTGAATTATCATAATTAAAATCTTATTATACCTTGTTCTCGTGTTACAACAATGCATTTTACAATTAATATAAATATACAATGAAAATTGGCAATACTGTCAGAAGCTACAAATAGTAAGAGACCGGCGTTGTGGGTTTTCCACTTATGAGATCCTGTTAGCGAAAAATAAGAATTGAGATATTTGGAAACACATATTATTATTAATACAAATTTTATTTCGCATGTTACGGTTATTTAGGTTATTTATTCCAATACTAGCCGAACTAATATAGTGAATTTTATTACTACTGAATTATTTCTTTGTAAAGTAATCATGAAGGAATAAACGAAAGTAGTGTTGATTTTTTTATTGTTCATTGCATTAAGCTATCAGTATAGTACATACAATCTTATTATTTCTCAAATAATAAACTAAACTGTTCACATTACACATCTGTATTTTTAACTTCTTGTATTGGACGTTTTCCACTGCATGATATCCTGTTAGCGAAAAAGAATGATGCACTGAATTTATATGTATTTTGTCTCTTTCTAACACATTGAAGGTAAAACCTATGTTCCCTCGTAATGTTCCCAACACTGTATATTATGAGCAATTCTTATTAACTGAGAACCTCAAGAAATACCAAACATCTACAATATTTCGTATAAAATACTAGATATCATTTTATTAATTGATCTACTTGTTCTCTGGCAATTGTTTGTTATTCACAAAATTGATTTTTATTCCTCTCTCTAGCAAATATAAAAAGATACGGCATCTCAATTGAAATAACAGCAATGATGGTGCATTTTGTATTTCAAATGTCATGTTCCCTCGTAATGTTCCCAACACTGTATATCATTTAGTATCTGTAGTTGTAATTTTGAAAAAAACCTTTTAAAAATCATATTGTTCAAGAAATATACATTTAGGGTAATATTAGCAATAAACAATGAGCATTTTCAATATTATTGTAGTAATTGATGTAGGAAAACGTTCTTCAATAAATCGATTGCTGAGGAATTTAACTCTACCATTATACTACTGACACCTCATACCCATATCTTCATTATAGTCTCTTGTTTTGTACCTTTTACAATCAATAGCTATACAAATTATGGGTCTGACAATTTAATAAAAGAGCAGATATGGACGACGACCACTTTTTAGTAGTGGCGAAAATAATGCAAAAGAGTAAACAAAGAAAGGAGAAGCAGAAGAGCAGACCAAAAAAAGGCTATAGGTAACTTGCAAGTTTCAAAGTTTTCCTTTATTTGCTTTTCAATCTTTTAATGTTTGATATATTTCATGACATTCATCAGATACTTTTTAACTTTTGAATGAATGTTATAGCATAATTATATAGATATTTTTTTAAGAATAATGTTGATAGACATGATAAACAGTCATAACAAAATATGTTTTTATATCGGTCAATAACTCGGTGTTAAGGTTAACTTTAATAAGAATGAGATAGCAACGGTTGAATGTACATACTACAAATTTAAATAAAAACAAAGTATTACTTATGATTGTTTAAAATAATATGTTGTTATATAAATAATGAATCAAAAATATGTGAATTCCAGATTAGAATATATAAAACGATTTAAGTTTGCAGTAATGGAGGAAATAAATGTTGATTGTCAATATAAAATGGCACTTTTTTAGTATAGATCAGTAGTGAAAAAACTTTCTTCTTAGGGGGCCAGAAAGTTTAAGAAATTTCAGAGAAGGGCCAGAATTACAACAAAAATGCGTTTTGTTTCAAAATCATTGTATTATGGACATTACACATAATTGAATTCAATTCAAGAAGTTCCACGCTAAATCCCGATTTTTAAATAAAAAGAGTAAAAAAGAAATATGGGCTGAATATACAACCTCAATATACACCTATTACTACAATATGGAACAAAATAAGGAAAATATAAAACTCTAGTACTTTCCGTAAGTCAATACTCTAATACATAATAATACCCCAATTTCAGATGCAAAAAACATTGCAGACATAATTGCAAATATTTATCAAGAAACTTCCAGTGATAATTTTTTACTAAATATAGTAACCAACCAAATTACTTAATTTTAAGTCGTGTGTCAAATTTCATCCAATCACCTCTGGATTACAGCGATAATACCCTACATGTGGTGTTTTCAGATTAGTGTTCTTTTTATTAAATATTAATTAAACGTCACACCCATATAACGCTAAAAGAACATTCATATTCCAAGCATATGCTCCAGAAGTACGTTTTCTAACGCTCTGCTCAACACCATCGTTTCATGGTCTTTTAATTATGGAACGGCATGTTTTTCAAGGTTCATTCTTATCTGGTGCTAAGTATATAAGAATGCACATTACGCAATGTCCTGTGAAAATACTAAAGGAACATTCTATGAAGAACATTATAAGTATGTTCTCTAGTTATTACCTTGTGAAAACGTTTCGAAAACATTCTATACAAATGCTTATAAGAATATTCCTATGAGGACGTTATTCGTATGTGCGCTAGTTATCATCCACTCCAATTGCTTAAAATAAAATTTGCAGCATATGTATATATTCATACATATATTCTTCCTTTAAATTTCATAACGGAACTTTTAATCGGGCAAGGTGTACGCATATTCTTCCAACAAATATAAAAAAAACTTAGAACCATATCACAAGTAGGTAGGTATAGTGAGAAAAAGAAGAAGCGAAGTTTGTAGGTTAAATCAAACGAAAGTTAGGTTAAGTTACTATTCGCCGCGTGCAGCTATTTTAACCCTGCTTTATATCCGATTTGAACGTGGAAGTGCAACTTGTGAGGTGAGTTGTGAATGCTCCTGGGCGTCAAATATCCTGTCAAAATAATATGAAGTTAAGTATATGTTGATCCTCTTTATTAGGCTTAAGTATGAAGTATATAAGGACATTACCAAAGAACGGGCATTATTATAGTTCTAGACATCTTAAACGAATTGCTAGACAGAGGTTATTATCGAAAATAAGAGTCATTTCTCTTTCTCCTAAGAATGGAAATGAAAATTAAGACAATTATAGATCTAATATCACAGTACAATCGTTGAATTCTGAGTTTTTTTGTAATACAGTTTTTCTTGTGCATTAAACTTACATTTAACTACTAACACAAACCTGCATGGAAAACTTGTAAGCTGGGCAATTAGTGAAAACATTACACACACTTCACTAAATAGCTACTTTCTTTATTAAAATCAAATGTTTCAATGGGAGATTTACAAAATTTGCCCAAAGATAAAAGAACTCTGTTAAAAACACCCAAAAAAATCATGTGTTAAACCTCTTGGTGGTGGAAATTATTATTACTTTGGTGTATTTAACATAATTGATAATCTTTTAAAAAAAATATTATAGAACTTGATTCAAATACTGTCTTTCATATATCGGTAATTTAATGCTTAATTTGAAACTCAAGTGTATTAAAACATAAATTGTAGCTTTGTTCACTATTAGTAAACCTCAACTCGCCATAGAAAAAGGTAATTGTCTTTTAAACAACACTATGCTATCTGGTAAATCTATTTCTTAACATTTTTTGCTTTACAATGCATGAATAACTGAAAATACCATGATAAAGATTGTTTTACTGGTATATGATTTTGAATGAAAATGATCAATATTCATAATTCTAGATGTGCAAAAAATACTTCAAGAAAAACTATCCCTGATAAATATGAAGCTAGATTTATTCATAGATAGATTGAAAGTTAATGAAAGAGACAATTATTTCCCAACTGAATTAAATAAGAAAGGAATAGAAGAGTTTTTTAGCAAGATTCCAGTACAAGCAAATGAATGTTTAACCAATTTGGAGGATTGGCTAACCGTAAAAGAGAATTACAACATTGCTTTAAGTAAGGGGACATAAAAATGTTTTTGTAATAAAATTGAAACGAAGTTTGGAAAAATTAATTGTACATATATACACCGAAGTGAATTTTATTTCAGGTTTTACAGTTACGCATAGGGGGGTCGATAATGCCACAAGCGACTAGAAAATCACTTTACCGAATGTTGGGTAATGAAGTAGGGATGGAGCAAAAAAGAAGAGGCTATTTAAAAATCTTTCCATGGCCAATGTTTACAAAACCAGTAATTATTTCAACATAAAAATGACATTTCCGGATGCCAAGGAAGACGAAATAATTGGAATTATAAAAATTTGGCTGGTGAAGGCGAAAGAAAGAATGAAGAAAATACCACAGGTAAAATTTAGTAATCTCTTCATTTGGTAAAGGTATTGAATAATATTTTAATTGTAGAAAGAAGATCAGAACCATGAAGAGTTGGGCGAGTGAAGGATAAACATATATTGTATTATTTCTGCTTATAGTACAATACAATGTTAAACTCATAGTTTGTTTTATTTTTCATAATTCAACTTCAGCTTGACGAATATGTAAATTAGTCCAAGAAGTACATTAGTTTTTTGAAAGTAGCGGGGTAAAACTAAATTTTTATTATCTTAGCCAGGGTTTGATAATATGCCGATGATTTAATGTATTACAGAATATAACTGGTTAATGATGGAAATTCGCTATCAACATATTACAGAATATTCTTTGAATATAGGGTGACAAGCAGGATCTTTTACAGTGAATATCACATTATTATCATACGCACATTCTTGGAACGTTCTGGTTCGAATTATTATTTATGGCCAGTTAATGCTGTTAACATACTTCAGAACATTCTTAATACCTGAATATCGGGTGACAAAAAAGATCTTTTACAATGACTGTCACATTCTTATCATATGCTAAGTGGCATATGCGCACGTTCTTGGAATGTTCTTGTTCGAACTATTATGTATTATTACCAGTTAATGCTGAAAATATGATATTTACGTACTGCAGAATATACTTAGCACCAGAATATCAGGCGATAAAGCACGGCGTTTTGATGTGACTGTCACATTCTTCTCATGTTCTGAATGGTATTTACGCACGTTCTTAGGATGTTCATGTTCTTAAAGGAACGTTCTTGACACATGTAAAGAATGTACAATTGTTGTCTGGGCACTGACAACTGGTTTAAAAATGTCGCGAAGATTTGATATTGCATCTAACGATTCAATTATTGAAATTATATCTAATAATACACCAAAAAATACAATCAAATCAAAACAATATGTATGGAAAATATTTCTCGAGTTTTGGGCGACCAGAGAATACGAACTAAATGCTGAAACGAGTTTGCATAATTTGGCTAATATATTGAAAGATTATGCGGTAAATATGAGAAAAGCTGATGGAATTGAAGCAACTGTAAAAACAATTTCGAATACTACGAGTTAGCTAGTCCAGGAAAAAGACTTCAATGACATCAAAGTTGTATTTGATCCGTTTACCAGTGTGATATTAAAAAATGCGCGAGATGCAAAACGTAAAAGATAACAGCAGGATGCAAACAAACGAAAATGCAGTTTATCAAATTTGAGTTCAAGTGATTTGGCTAAAATCATTGAATTACGGGATGAATGTACACCAGGAGGTTTACAAAACAATTTTTACCACATTGTAGCTGTTGAGTTAGCTTGGCGAGAGAGTGAACTAGCTGATTGTCTTATAGATTATTTCACGATTGAGAAAAATAATGATGGAACGCCAACCAACAGAATTGAATACAATCCAATATTCTGTAAAACATGCCAAGGAGGATCGAAAAGTTGTACTTATAGCAACAGTTCGAAAATTAAAGTTTGTAGTAGGACTATCTAATTAACAGCTGTTTACTGCCAAAAATTTTGAAAATACTCTGTTATTGAAGTTCACTTTCAATTCAATCGAAGAGGTTCAGTTTTACTCTAAAAATACTTTTTCCGACGACCTGCATGAAAAACGTATCACTTAGCACTCTAAACTAGCGCACAAAGTTATCTATTTCGCACAAGTGCGAAATATTCCGCAGTCACCTGTTCTGATGGATTGCTGTGCTTATTCACCTAATAGGTACCTATACTCTGATGTTCACACAATTGTAGGTAGCTGTGACAATGACATATATTTAAATAAAATCATGACATATTAATACCTACTGTCAGTGCGTTGATTTGATTTATTTAGTAATCAAATTGATACTTATTTGTATAAGTTGAATCTGCTGATATCTGTAACGAAGACATGAAATATTCGTTAGACGATGAAACGGTAAATTTTATTTCCATGGAAATATCCAATCGTATAACCCAGTCTATAGAACATGCAACAACCTTCACAGAGGAACTACCATCAAGATCATTCACAACCAGTTCGGAATTACAATCAGTCACTGGGAGACCATCAACTTCGAGTACAGTATTTGAAACTAATAATGTGACAGGAATCAAGGCTCACAATTTTTTGTTAATAGGTTCCTAATTAAGTGTTCTTCTAAATTGTTAAAGAAAATTTGAAAAAAAATTGGGGCTTCGAGTTCAAAACGAACGATGCGCATCGGCGCTCAATCGTAATCTTTATGAATTTTTTTTGGCGTTATAAAAATACTTACATCACAATTTTTTGTTAATAGGCTGCTAATTAGGTGTCCTTTGAGATAAATGAAGAAAATTTGAAAAAAAATTGGGGCTTCGAGTTCAAAACGAACGATACGCATCCTCGCTCAATCGTAATCTTTATGAATTTTTTTTGACGTTATAAAAAATACTTACATCACAATTTTTTGTTAATAGGTTCCTAATTAAGTGTCCTTCTAAATTGTTAAAGAAAATTTGAAAAAAAATTGGGGCTTCGAGTTCAAAACGAACGATGCGCGTCGGCGCTCAATCGTAATCTTTATGAATTTTTTTGACGTTATAAAAAATACTTACATCACAATTTTTTGTTAATAGGCTGCTAATTAGGTGTCCTTTGAGATAAATGAAGAAAATTTGAAAAAAAATTGGGGCTTCGAGTTCAAAACGAACGATACGCATCCTCGCTCAATCGTAATCTTTATGAATTTTTTTTGACGTTATAAAAAATACTTACATCACAATTTTTTGTCAATTGGTTTCTAATTAGATGTTCTTTGTAATTGTTGAATAATTTTTTTTTATTTTTGGGTCTTCGATTCACAATCGTGAAATATGTACAGTAACAATTATTTGAAAACTATTTATTCACTTAATCTCTAATTTTTGGTAGTAAAATTATGTAGCCTATTAAAATGTCATTATATGTTTCCTATATTAACATTTTTTTTGCAAAAATACAGTTTATTTTATAAAAAAATATTCGTGGATGGTAAAAAAAAATCCGTGGCTAACTTCACACGGGTTTCAAAGTATAATTGAAGAAAATGGTCATATTCCATTGGTGTTAAACAATTGTTCCAATATAACAATTAATAATTACTATTCTAATAGTACCTGAATACAGACCAAAATGTACCTAAATATGTATGTTGAATGTTCAATAAAATCTTTCTTAATAATGTAATTTACTTGAAAAATGTCTATGTGTGAAAACTTGTATTATTAGTGATTCAAACATATTTTTAAAATCCGATATATTTTGTTTTTCAGGTAGGTCGTCGGAAAAGTATAGTGGTCAACTCGTGCGGAAACGGTATATTTCGCACTAGTTACACAATATACTATTCTCGCATATTAGATAGGTTGGGCGGAAAAGTAAAGGGTTTAACCCTCCATCGCTCGCACCGTTAGAAAAAATCTAACAATTTTTAAAAATGTTAAATAATTTTTGCAATTTTGCTTTGTGTTTGTCGTGCGCCCAGGAATACCATGACGACGTGGTCTACTATGCACATGTATAGTGGGGAGGGGAAAAGTATTTGTTTAGATGCTGTAATTACATATTGTTAGTATAAAACTAACACGCGAGCGATCACGCACGGCGGACTGTTAGAAAAATTCTAACGACGCGAGTGAAGGCGTATGTTATTTTTTGTGTTGCGTATGTTATTCTTTTGTGTTTTGTAAAAAATTGTCAAGGTTTTTTTTTTAATTTAAGCGTAATTTTTATTACTATAAATAAATTTTGTAGTAGTAAAACATGGATGAAAATACTAAAAATAAGTTGCTGAAATGGTATGAAGAGGTTCCGACCCATGAAGAAGCGTTTGATTCTGATGGTGATCTGAGTGACAATGCTTCAGAACATAATGACTATCAGACAGATACAGAGCAATCTGCAGATGAAACGGATGATGTATTACCTGGTCTACAGACAAATCCATGTGATGGGATTCCTAAATTTTATGGAAAAGATAAGACCCCTTGGTACAAACATCAACCTCTTAAGCCTAGAGGAAAAGTAAAAGCCCGCAATATAGTTACAAGGTTGCCTGGCGTAAAAGGTTTGGCAAAACAGGCTGAGAATATATTGGATTGCTGGAAGTCATTTATTTCAGAAGAAATGATAAATAACATTGTAAAATATACCAATCAAAAATTAGACTTGATGAGAAACTCCTTTCAGCGCCCACGAGATTGTGCTCCGACTGACTATGAGGAAATATTAGCATTTATTGGTCTACTATATATGGCTGGTGTAAAACGAGGGCAGCATTTGAATACTGATGAACTTTGGAAAACCGATGGCACAGCACCCGATATTTTTGTAGCTACTATGTCTAAAAAAAGATTTCATCAATTGATCCAATCTATAAGATTTGATGATGCTAGATCTCGACCACAGAATTCTGCAATTGACAATCTCGCTCCAATTCGAGAATTATTCGAATTATTTGTAGAAAATTGTAAAAAAACCTATACTCCTGGATTTTATGTGACAATTGATGAAATGTTAGAGGCATTTCGAGGTAGATGTCGATTTAGGCAATACATTGCCAATAAGCCCGCCAAATACGGCATGAAAATTTATGCACTAGTTGATTCCAGAACATTTTTTAAGTTAAACCTCGAAATTTACGAAGGAAAGCAACCAGAGGGACCTTTCCAGATCAAAAATGATGCAGCCAGTGTAGTTATGCGACTCATAGAACCTATAAGTGGAACAGGACGAAATGTTACCACGGACAATTATTTCACTTCGGTGCCATTGGCCAATAGTTCGGTGGAAAATCATCGTCTGACTATGATTGGTACTGTTCGAAAGAATAAACCCCAAGTCCCTCCAGAGTTACTAGAAGTGAAACAACGACCAGTAAAGAGCAGTATATTTGCGTATGGTGTGAAACCTAATAATTGTCTTCTGGTATCCTATGTACCAAAGCCAAACAAAAACGTGCTGCTTTTGTCCACTTTGCATACTGCTGGTAATATCGATGAAGAAACAGGTGAAGCTTGTAAGCCCGAAATTATTACGGACTACAATCTTACAAAAGGAGGTGTGGATGTGGTTGACAAAATGAAAGCTGAATATTCCGTAACTAGATTTAGCAATAGATGGCCATTTACCATATTTTGTAGCCTACTAAATATCTCAACTGTCAATAGCCAAATAATATATAGGGAAAACATAAACAAAATTATTTCTCGAAGACAATATATTTCGGAACTTAGCAAAATGCTTATTATGCCACAAGTTTGTCGACGTTCTGAAATTCCAACGCTTCTTTACAACCTTCAGGTAAAAATAAGAAATATCACTGGAAAACAACAAGGACCCAATCATGATCGACTTCCTCAGACCAAAGTAAGGTGTGAATTTTGCCCTCTGAGAAAAAACAGATTTACTCAGCGTCACTGCTCAAACTGCCAAAACCCTATATGTAAGGAACATACTGCAGCTACTACACTGATTTGTCGTCAATGTTTTGGCAATGATGAAGATGCTTAGGGTGCGACTTATTTTTGAAGGTAGTTTCTATATTTGAATAATTGATCTTCTAATAGATAGACATTTATTAACTACTTTACAATAAAATGTTTGTAGCACGTCAAAAAGAAAATACATACAAAAGAACTATACAAAATATATCTTAAGATAAAAACAGAGTGAAATGTCACAGCAGAGATACGGTGTTGAGATTGCCTCGACAATGCACAATGTAACCATCAACAGAGTAGAAACAATATTTAAGGAAAAACATATTTTTTAAAAGCATTGGAGCCCAAGAATTTTACAATTGATGTCAAAATATTAAAAAGCCTATAGTCGGTTCTATTTGCAGACGATTCAACATTTATTATTTCGGAGAAAGATAATACAAATTTAGCCGCCTCTCTAGATTGCGTTAGTAACAGGGCAAATGAATGGTTTTCATCGAACAAACTAAAATTAAATAATAATAAAACTGAAATCATGCATATATCTGCAAGTAATCAATTGTCATTTCACCAAAAAACAAAAAATGTGAAATTACTTGGATTAGTCCTAGATCACAGGCTAAGTTGGCAGGCACATATTGAGCATTTAGTCAAAAAACTTTCAAGTTCGTTATTCATTTTACGACAGTTGAAAAATATTACCAATTCAAGTACACTCAAAACTACGTATTTCTCACTCTTTCATTCGCATATTAGCTATGGCATCACCCTCTGGGGTAATTCCTCCCATGCTTTAACAGTCTTTAGAATGCAAAAAAGGCGATAAGGGTGCTTGCTGATCTTGGTTTCAGGGATCATTGTCAACAGTTTTTCATAAATTATAAAATTATGCCATTACCGTCATTGTTTTTATTTCATACTCTAATTGAAATTCATGGGAAACAGTCAATGTTGTCTAGAAATTCAGATATCCACGACTACAACACTCATAATGCTCACCATATCAGATGCAGCTACTTTCGGCTAAATACGACACAATCAAATTCACCAAACTATAGGCTTTTTGATATTCTGCCATCAATTGTAAAATCCTTGGGCTCCAATCCTTTTAAAAAATATTTAAAAAAGTTTTTCCTTAAATATTGTTTCTACTCTGTTGATGATTACATTGTGCATTGTCGAGGCAATCTCAACACTGTATCTCTGCTGTGACATTTTACTCTGTTTTTATCTTAAGATATATTTAGTATATTTCTTTTGTATGAATTTTCTTTTTGACGTGCTACAAACATTTTATTTTAAAGTAGTTAATAAATATCTATCTATCTATAATACATTAAAAAATCGTTTTAATATTCACAATCTATTTAGTAAATCCCCATTAGCAAGCTATTCCAAATTGAATAAAATCAAAATGTGGAAAGTAATATCAACATACTTACACAACTTTATCACATTAAAATGTAGACAAAATTTGAATTATTACAACAATTCACGACTATAAAAGATATTAACATTCTCAAGCAACCTTCACTTCAATCAATTTAATTATATTTGACACGAAAATGAATAAATTAATAGTAAAAAAACTTTAAAAAAGTGGATATTTATCTTTTTCATTTGTCCGTGTTATTTAATTTATCATTTGACTTTATTTCTTTACAGCAAAATGATTATTTTTGTAAAATTGTTGAACATGTACCACTCTCAAATATAAAATACTAGATTCGTAATCAAGATAAGAATCTAAAGAGATTCTTTTAGAAAGTAAAAAGGAAACGGTACCATAATAATAAAACTCCATTATCAAATACCAACCTCCAGAGCAACAAACCCAATCACGTAATTCTTCCACCTAACAACACGGATATCTCCATTATCATAACAACTGATAACAAATTTACCTGGCACTATAAATCACTAACAACTATTCACTGCGATAGTACCGTTCGATCGGGTACTTATTGTAGCATATATTCGCGAAAAACTAGACGATTACAATTACAATAATATCTAGGAACGATCGTCGAACGAGTTCAAATAGTATACCGATTATAAAGTCGCTGCAGTACCGAGTATCAGCGAATGGTGTTGGCAGTACCGAGCGTTGTAACGTGGGTCAGACGAAGGCAGGTGGGCGCAGCGAGAGAGGCGATGCGCATTCCTCACAGAGGCTACCTACGCCTCAGGTAACACGCTGACAAAGAAGTAAGAATGTTAAGGAAAGCTCACATATAGTCGCTGCCTATTAAATATTGATATCCTCATTCGTACAGGATGTAACAAAAAGGTGGATCATAAATTGAACAATATATTCTGGAGGCGATACCCAATATTTTGGGCATTGGTGTGAGAAATTTACTGTTTTGATCCTCACTGTGTAGAATCTACTCATATTACCTTTTTTAAATGGAACTAACTGTTTTAAAATAATTAAAAAATTACATTTTTTTCTATATTACTAAACATCATCGTCAGAACCTGATGTTTAATAAATATTTTTGGCTAGACCTACAAGTGATTGACTTAATATTATATATGAATAGAAAAAAGAAGAATACATGATATTACAAATATTATAGCTTAGATATTATTAACCCTGTTGGGAGTAGTGCTTGAAGATGAAGACAGTGACTTACTGTTTCTAGATAGTTGCACAAGTGGTTATTTTGATCAATTAGGAGGTATGACACCGATGATAAGAACACAACTGATTTTCTGCAATAAGCGAAATATATTGTTCGTTATTCACAAATCTTGGAATTATTATTTACAAAACCCTATCAGCAATAAGAGAAACGACATTTAATGTTCATAAATCATATTGCCAGTTCCTAATCACAAGTATAGTTTATCTACGATAAAAAGACGATTATGCCATTTTTAGTTACTTTCCTGATTATCAGAATAAATATTAATTTACCAACCGTGAATACAATTTATCCTCAACTGCCAGGGCAATTTACAGCTAACGGGTTGGAAAAACTTCAAGACGTTGTCAAATCAACTAGTAAAATTCCTCAGTTTGTTTTGACGTTTATTGACATTCGATCATCGTCTAATATTTACAAGTTTTTTTGGTACTTTTGAATTCATTGCTTCTTTAAGATTAAAAAAATAGTTATCTTCATAACTAATTATTTAGGTAATTCTGCAGTGTGTGGTTAATAAAATGCCGAAGCAGCTGAACAGAAAATGTCAAGAGATGGTAACATAATTGCTGAGTTATTTTGAACGAGAATGCCGAAATTGGGGCCCGCTTCTCCCGCTTACTACTGTAAGAGACGTAAGTAATAGTATTCGCTATTTGTATTCACCATTATTAATATTATTGTTACGTATTTAAATGTAAATGATTAAATGTTTTTAATGTTAGGTTATATTAATTAAACTTGATAATATATTATTCTTTCATAAATTGAAGTAATTATATTGTAGAGAGTTGCAGAAGCTTCACAACTTAGCGTTACCACTGTTAACCGTATTGCCGCCAAGCATAATAGAGGTGAACAACCTCTAAAACCCCACCTAAAAAGAGACAACGCATAAAACCTACTGTTGAAATTGATAATAATGATAACTTTGATCAAAATGCTTTCCGAAATGTTATATACGTAATGTATGGAAACAGTGAGTATTGAATTTACTGTTTTATTTTATTCACAATTAACTAACCCAATATTTTTTCAGAGGAACACATAACCTTGAAAACTTTAAGAGACAAACTCCAGGAGCGTGAACTCTTCAATGGTTGTTTGACATCACTCTGGAAGATAGTGAAAAATATTGGATTCATATACCAAAAAGATGATCCTCGTCGTGGTTTAATAGATTTGCCACATTTTGCATTAAAACATGTACATATTCAACATGAATATGTCAAGATAAAAAGGGAAGGTTTATATCAATTTGTGTTTTTGAATGAGACTTGGATATTTAAAGACGGTACTGTTGGAAGTTCTTGGCAAGATTCTAATTATAGAAGCGTAAGAAAACCAAAATTGGTGGTCCAAGGTAATTGAAAATTCAGCAATTAATTTATGATGTACTAACATTCCTACCATTTTAAGACCTTTTCAAATATTTACTAGTTACACTATTTTATGTAAATCTATATAATTATTAATAGTTGTTTTGAGCTATGCAGTCTATATAGGAAACCTAGTAGTAATTTATTATTTCCTTATTGTAGGTATATAGTATTGCATGCTGGTTCCTCTTCTGGATTTATTCCTGGAGCAGGCTGGTTTTTTCTTCCAAAAAACAAGATGGTGATTACCACGGTAAAATGAACCGAGAACATTTTTTGCATTGGTTTGAATACCAGCTTTTAGGGAACTTGGAAGAACCTGCCACAATTGTAATGGATAATGCAAGTGATCAATAAAGTACCAACAACAGCTACCAAAAAGGCTGATATACAGAACCGGTTGATACAAAGTGATATTCCTATTGAAAATACTTTCCTCAAAAGTCAATTATTGAATTTAGTACAACGGGAAGATGATATAAACATTTATCAATATATTATGATAAGACTTAGATAACTTATTTTGTTTAAATATATGCATTTTTGTAGGAATAAACCACCAACAGTATATGAAGCTGACATATTATCTGAAACATATGGTCACAAAGTGCTTCGACTTCCCCCTTACCACTCAATCTTCAAAATTCAAATACTGAAAGGAACTCACGAAATTGAATTCTTATTTCTATGGCTAAATCAAGAAATTTAGACCTAGTTATACCATGGCTAAAGGTAGTCAAAACATTAATTTACAGAACCTGTTTCAGCAATCTCTTTTTTTACAAACATAATGCAATTCTAACATATTCACGATGTTTGATCGCCCTAATATAATTATATATTTGTCAAAAAGCGTAAATCAGATGTCCCGAAGCAATAAATTAAACATTCAGCAATTAATAACTCGCTTATGGTTCCTTAACACTTTTATTAAGATAAAATTGATTTCTGAAACATTGTTTTATTGTTAAGTGTATAACTCACAATATTTCAAAAACAGCACATGAGCAGTACTGAAATTATGTGGCTACATAATAATCAGTATATTAGAGATTGTAAAACTAGAGGGAGCTTATTATTTGCATTTGAAATAAGAAGTGGCTATCTATAACTAGTGCACTGGCCAAAACTGGTGTTGTTACCCTATCATATGTTCTCAAAACAAACAAAAATGTCTCGCTTATGTCAATTATGCACGAGGATAATGCCATCGATGAAAACACCGGCGATACTTTCAAACCAAAAGTTAAAAATGAACCTAAAAGTGGAGTTGATTAGAAAGTATTTATTCTGAAGCAAGGATTACCTGCAGATGGTCCTTGACTGTCTATTTCTCCGTCTTCAATATTGCTGGATTAGATGGGTTTGTTATGTTTCGATCAAACAATGTCGATCTCAAAATTGTGCCTTGAGAATATCAAGAAAATCTTTGACAAGTGAGTTAGTAAAAAAGTATATGAAAAAACGTCCGAATCAAAATTCATTTACTCCATTTGCTAAGTTTGCAAATAAACACTATTTTTGGATAACTCTAATGGACAATCAAGATGATAACCCGAACAAGTCTGGAGAGCTATCAAAAGTCCCCTATTGTTCAAAAAAGAAAAATCGAAAGAGAATGGTTAGACGCACAAAATGGCAAGCAGCTATATGTAAAGAACAATCCATTACCTATTGCGTTCAACATGCTCAATCTGATTTTGACTGAAGACATGTTGTTTGTCATTGTAATTAGTTCTTTTTTTTGAAACAGCACTTTGTAATTATTGTATCTACTTTTAAAGTAAATTAAATTACCCAGCTCTGCATCAGAGGAGTAAAAATATGTTCCACAATCTCTCTTGGTGTAGTACAAAGGTAGCATAAAGGACTCGAGCACAAAATCTGCTGCCTAAACAGTATATTCCTTTATAGTAATGAAAATTCTAAGAATAAAATAAGAAGAAGTTCATGCATGGTTTAATTAATGACCTACTTAATTTGTTACATCCTGTATATGGTCGGCAAGATATAAATGAAATAATTCAATCATCGTGAGAAAATCAAGTCGATATATTAAATAAATTTCATTTCAATATTACGAAATACCAAATGTTCATTTCTTATTATTCCCACTTCTTTGTCAGTAAATAGAAATTGCAATGTTCTGCTTGACCCGTAGTTTTACTCTTTACTAGTACTCACTCATTCGTTGAATACGTTAGTACCAGGAACAATGCAATTCAACATAGGTTAATAAATAAAAAAGCCGCGTATGTAATTAATAAAACGTCCATGAAGTATCTAAGTCGAAATCCAATCCAAAATTACTTACTCTCATTTTTCTGTGTCAGTGGGACACAGAGTCAGTGTCATCGAACCGTCTTCTTAAAATAATATTCAGTAGGAATTGACTGATCAGGAAATCCTTTTTAAAATCGTGTGCGTTTTTATAATTCCTACCTGCGAGTTTCATGGGCGTAGTAACTGGTTTCTTTTTTACGATAATTGAAAGTTGAAATCAATTTTGATAACCATTACCTATTTATCAGTTGGTCGAATTTTTGCATCAATACTATTTTGAGCTTGCTATTAAGATCTTTTCCTGATATATCAGAAATTAAATTGTTCTGTTTTAAAACATTTTGTTACCTTCCTTATTCTAAAATCCTCGGAGTTATAAATCAATTTTCTAATATGTTACCCTGATTTTCCCAGGGGCTTCATAGTCCAATAAATGAGGGGTTTTCCCTGGGAATTATTTCGTTCTGAACCGATTGACATAAAACTCGAACAGTAAGTAGAAAAAACCTCAAAAAAAAACCTAATATGATGCCGGGGTACGCTTTTGGCCATGGGGTGGAAGCAGCCCCTTCTAGGGGTGGAAAAATAAAATATTAAATTTAACTGCAGAAATCGATAGTGGAATAAATTTTAAGAAAAAGTTAATGGATGAACAATTTTTCGTAACTCAACATTTTTTGAGTTATTTGGCATTGAAAATGTTCATTTTTCATCAAAAAAATCACATTTTTCAGCTGTTTTTCTCAAATAATTTAGAAAATTGACATCATATGAGAAAAAACGTTGTGAAGAAAATATAGCTTATCAAAAAAAGACGACTGGTTTTTTTATCTATTTAGATGCAATAGGTGGTGAAATAGAACGGATTGAAGAGAACTTATTGTTCGCTGGAAACTGATTGTAAACTATTTATAAGTTAAAAAGTTCAAGCTTTAAAGAAAACTATCCCACACATTTTTTAAAGAACTATAAAAAACTTTAAAATGATCTTGACTTTAAGTCGTTAGCATAAAAATTAACTAAGTTGTCATAAAAATAAAACTGCTTATTCGCTTTTCCGAGAAAAACATCAGTAACAGCATAGTGAATTTTCCATAAAAATATTAATTAAAGGTAATACTTTCATACTTTAGTTTAATTATGTGCTTACAATATTTTCTGCAAGTTACAGCGAATTTCTGATGCATATTTTTTAAAATATAACGTTATACATGAAAAAAATTCGATTTTCATGAAAATTATACGAAAATCATAGGAAAAATACACAAGAATAAGAAAATTAAGTTTTTTTTTTTCATAGATTTTTTTTTTATTTCTGTACGATAAAAATTACCGGATATACTGCTGATACAAGTTTGCAGATGAGAGCGAGGGCCAGGTTTTTCAAGCCCTTTAACTTCAAAATTTTGATGTCAACATTCTATACTTTATTACTGTATATCGGATTGTATGGAACAGTAATGACAACACTAAAAATAAACGGTTTTAAAGATTAAAACTAACTTTTCCGCATTTGTGGCCCCGAACAATATTCTATGATAAAATTGTTACTTGAATACACTTCGGGGGATGTATCGTGCTAACAAACCGAATTTCTTCAAAAATTACCAAAAATTTAGTATATATGGATTTATAGGACCCGCTGTAGTCGCTCTAGTCAACTGAAAATCAGTAGGGTACATCTGTGAGACACCTTGAACAATATTCAATCATAAAATTGATCAATAGTATACTCTCTGGAGGCTGTATCGTGCTAACAAACTGAAAATTCTCCAAAAATGACAAAAATTTGGTACTTCAAGTACCATAGCAGCCATTGTACTAGCTTCAATGAGCTGAATATCAATAGGGTTCATCTTGGAGATGCTCTGAATAATATCCAATTATAAACTTGGTCACTTGTATATACTCCGGAGGCTGTATCGTGCTAACAAATTGAAGCTTCCCCAAAAATGACAAAAATATCGTACTTAAGTACTGTAGCACCTGTTGTAGTGGATCTGGTGAGCTGAAAATCAATAGGGATCATCAGCAAGATATCCGGAATAATATTCAATCATAAAATTGGGGACTTGTTGAACTCCGGAGGCTGTATCGTGCTAACAAACTGAAATTTCTCGAAAAACGTCAAAATGTACTTCAAGTACCATAGCACCCGTTGTACTGGCTCTGGTGAGCTGAAAATCAATAGAGTTCATCTGTGAAATGTCCTTAGCAATATTCCATCATAAAATTGGTGACTTATTGCACTCCGGAGGCTGTATCGTGCTAACAAGACTTGCAAGGAAAAGTGACCGACGACAACGACGACGACTACGACGACATACACACAGGATTTTGTTTCTAAAAACCGTTTTTTCGTGTTGTTGTTGATGGATAACGTAAAAATAACTCAAAAAAAAAATTTCAAATTTCCAACTTTTTTGTGGGTAAACCAATACTTTTCTCGCATATTAGATAGGTTGGCGGAAAAGTAAAAAAAGACATTGAACAAAATCATCTAAGTATTTAGTGCGGGAGCCAGAGCTCTCGTGATAATGTTCACCAGTGGGAAAGAGACATGGAAGTTAGGAGTTATTTTAGAGATATTCGGGAGACTACACTACAGTCTGAGATCACTCGTCGAGTTACCTTCGCAAATCCACCAGACGAGTACCCTCTAGTTAGAGAGCAACCAGTGGCTAATCCCTTCACTCAAGGATGTTCGCCGACTCGCAATCCAACCGTGACTGTCATTACCTCGCGAAACAGCGTTGTACAACAACGTAGTAACGTCCCTCCGGTTGGAGAAGTCAGACCGCCACCGCCAGAGAATGTTACTGTTCCAGAGCCACCCCCTGTAACACGAACAGAAACTGCGACTTATCAACCAGTGCGTGATAGTCTACAGCGTACACGTCATGCACTTAAATACTTAGATGATTTTGTTCAATGACTTCTTTTACTTTTCCGCCCAACCTTTCTATATGCGCGAAAAGTATTGGTTTACCCCAAATAAAGTTGGAATTTTGAAAAAAATTTTTGAGTTATTTTTACGTTTTCCATCAACAACAACACGAGAAAACGGTTTTTAGAAAAAAAATACTGTGTGTATGTCGTCGTCGTCGTCGTTGTCGTCGGCCACTTTTCCTTACATGTCTTGTTAGCACGATACAGTCTCCGGAGTGCAATAAGTCAGCAATTTTATGATTGAATATTGTTAAGGACATGTCAAAGATGATCCCTATCGATTTTCAGCTCATCAGAGCCAGTACAACGGGTGCTATGGTACTTGAAGTACGATATTTTGTCATTTTTTGAGAAATATCAGTTTGTTAGCACGATACAGCCTCCGGTGTTCAACAAGTCACCAATTTTATGATTGATTATTATTCAGGACATCTCACTAGTGAACCCTATTGATTTTCAGCTGACCAGAGCCAATACAACAGGTGTTACAGTACTTTAAGAACGATATTTTTGTCTTTTTTGGAGAAGTTTCAGTTTGTTAGCACGATACAGCCTCCGGAGTATATACAAGTGACCAATTTTATGATTGGATATTATTAAGGGCGTCTTAAAGGTGAACTCTATTGATATTCAGATCACTAAAGCCAGTACAACGGGTACTCTATGGTACTTGAAGTACCAAATGTTTGTCATTTTTGGAGAATTTTCAGTTTGTTAGCACGATACAGCCTCCAGAGAGTATACGATTGATCAATTTTATGATTGAATATTGTTCAAGGTGTCTCGCAGATGTACCCTATTGATTTTCAGTTGACTGGAGCGAGTACAGCGGGTCCTATAAATCCAGATATACTGATACTGAATTTTTGGTTATTTTTGGAGAAATTTCGGTTTGTTAGCACGATACATCCCCCGAAGTGTATACAAGTAACAATTTTATGATAGAATATTGTTCAGGTCCACAGATGCGGAAAAGTTAGTTTTAATCCTTAAAACCGTTTATTTTCTAATCTTGGACTATTTTCTTTCTGACCAGTTCTGCAATACATCCTATGAATTCATTACATATTGTTTTAGAAAGATATGGGACTTGACCTTTACCTTTATCTGCTTTCCTTTCAAAATAATTTTTAAGGAAAGGATCAGGATTAGAATGAGAGTTTCTAGATAATTTCCCGAATTATCTGCTCCAAGATGCTCAAAACTTCCGCGAAACGCTCGACCCTGTTTTGCTAAAAACTTAATTGCAGCTAGTATCCTTTTCAAAACTTCTCTCCAATAATTCATTTCCAAGACATACTGTTATTGTGAAGAAGAATCAATTTTACCTTGAATTTTTGAGCGCAAAATTAAAGTTTTGATATTTTCTCGATGTTACAGAGAACGCTCATGTTGAGATATTTTTACTTTTCCGCCCAACCTTTCTATATGCGAGAAAAGTATTGGTTTACCTCAAAAAAAATTGGAATTTTGAAATTTTTTTTTGAGTTATTTTTGCGTTTTCCATCAACAACAACACAAAAAACGGTTTTTAGAAAAAAATCCTGTGTGTATGTCGCCCTCGTCTTCGTTGTCGTTGGCCACTTTTCCTTACATGTCTTGTTAGCACGATACAGCCTCCGGAGTGCAATAAGTCAGCAATTTTATAATTGGATATTGTTAAGGGCATGTCACAGATGATCCCTATTGATTTTCAGTTCACCAGAGTCAGTACAACGGGTGCTACAGTACTTTAAGTACGATATATTTATCATTTTTGGAGAAGTGTCAGTTTGTTAGCACGATACAGCCTCCAGAGAGTATACGATTGATCAATTTTATGATTGAATATTGTTCAAGGTGTCTCACAGATGTATCCTATTGATTTTCAGTTGACTAGAGCAAGTACAGCGGGTCCTATAAATCCAGATATAGTATATTTTTGGTTATTTTTGGAGAAATTTCGGTTTGTTAGCACGATACATCCCCCGAAGTGTATAAAAGTAACAGTTTTATGATAGAATATTGTTCAGGGCCACGGATGCGGAAAAGTTAGTTTTAATCCTTAAAACAGTTTATTTTTTTAATAGTTTTTGATCCTCGTCGCCACTTTGTTGTAACTAAAAGGGGAGAGAATGACTATTTTGATGTCAACATTATATACTTTTTTAATGTATATCAGATTATATGAAAAAGTAATGACAGCACTAAAAATAATGTCTTATTTCACTACTTGACATTCGACTACTATATATTCATATGACTTACAAATAAAGGCTCGGTTACAGAAACCGACAGTAGACAAAAACGGGCTCAGCGGACTTAACTGTCAACTATTATATAGGGTATAAGAGGTGAATTATTGTAATTGATTATTAATTATATCACTAACTTTTAAAAAGGTTTTAATATATGAAACATGCAACATTATAACTTTCTAACATGAAAAACAATTACTTTTCCAACCTATCTCATATGCGAGAAATGTATTGGTTTACCCCAAAAGAAGTTGAATTTTGAAATTTTTTTTGAGTTATTTCAACGTTTTCCACCAACAACAACATAAAAATCCTGTATGTATGTCGTCGTTGTCGTCGGCCACTTTTCCATACATGTCTTGTTAGCACGATACAGCCTCCGGAGTGCAATAAGTCACCAATTTTATTATGGAATATTGTTAAGCATATGATACAGATAGACCCTATTGATTTTCAGCTCACCAGAGCCAGTACAACGGGTGCTACGGTACTTGAAGTACGACATTTTGTCATTTTTTCAGAAATTTCAGTTTGTTAGCACGATACTGCCTCCGCAGTTCAACAAGTCACCAATTTTATGATTGAATATTATTCAGGACATCTCACTGATGAACCCTATTGATTGTATGCTAACCAGAGCCAATTCAACAAGTGCTACAGTACTTTAAGTACGATATTTTTGGAGAAGTTTCAGTTTGTTAGCACGATACAGCCTCCGGGGTATATACAAGTGACCAATTTTATGAATAGATATTATTCAGAGCGCCTCAAAGATGAACCTTATTGATATTCAGCTCACTAAAGCCAGTACAACGGGTGCTATGGTACTTGGAGTACCAAATTTTTGTCATTTGTGGAGGATTTTCAGTTTGTTAGCACGACACAGCCTCCAGAGAGTATACGATTGATCAATTTTATGATCGAATATTGTTCAAGATGTCTTACAGATGTACCCTATTGATTTTAAGTTGCCTAGAGCGAGTATAGCGGGTCCTATAAATCCAGATATACTGAATTTTTGGTTATTTTTGGAAGAATTTTGGTTTGTTAGCACGATACATCCCCCGAAGTGTATACAAGTAACAATTTTATGATAGAATATCGTTCAGGGCCACAGATGCGGAAAAGTTAGTTTTAACCATTAAAACCGTTTATTTTTTTGGTAACTTTTGTCTTTAAGGGTGGTTTTTAAGGGTTGAAATGTATTACAAATTATGTAAATTACAGTCCATAATCTAAAATAATATTTATTATACCTATTTACATATGATTTTAATCGACATACAATTATTTTTTGTATTTTTCTAATTTTTGAACATAAAGGGTAGTTTTCATCCCTTAAAAATAAAAAACATACATCAGGAGTATATTAGGATTGATCTAGATGGTATAATAAGCTTAATTTCAAATTTCCGTAAAAATCGGTTCAAAACGAAAAAATTCGGAGGTTACACAATTTTTTTGTCTTCATTCATATTAGTAGTAAACAGTAACCGGTTCAGGATTTTCGGGCGTTGTATCATTATTGCAACCGGAAGAGGAACAACTATATTGGCAGATGATTTCCAAAAAACTTAAATATGCACGTTTCTTATTTACGTTATTAAACAAACATAAATTTCAAATGCTGCCGCTCGTCTGTTTAAACTAGGACGATGGAAGAAATATCTGATCACAGATTGAAATTGATTATATTATACTCAATTGAGGTGCATAATGTTTTTTAAGCTCATCTAATCAAATCTAATGAATGAATGGATTGTTTTTGCAAAAATTCGATCAACCATTTCAGAAATCTGAAGCTCTTAATAAATTGTACCTATCTACCTACCCGCGCATATATACATTGAACCTTAAAACATGATAGTGGTCGACTTCATTGTCGATTCACTCAACCACATTTGGGCTTGCGGTCAAAAAGGAGAATACAGAAAATATAGATCGCGGCTTCGTCCTTTTTTGGCCTCGTCAATATCAAATTTGTGCTTTCTCGTTCTGAGTTTCTATTCTGAATAGAAGACAACTAGAATACAATTTATTCTCAGTCACTAATATTATAATAGAACTGAAAAGCTGTTAACCATGTCATCTCCACTTTCAACTGCAAACCCAAAAGTTAATTATTATGTCGGATGGCGGGTTAGATTAGGTTATATTGCAAGAAACTTTAATCATAATATTTAGTTCGAATTATAGGTGAAGAGATGAACATATTTCGATATTTTTCCGAACTGGCTATATAAAGATACATGGAGAAAGTATATTTTATCTTATCTGCAACTTTTACTGGAATTAATAGCCACATATACGTTTTATACGCTTCACGTCATTTACTTTCTTGCCGAAAGAAAGTTTCTACTGAGAATACTGTCTATCGATTTTTAACAATTAAGTGTCCAGAGCTTCAGATTTTCCTAAAAAAAATCCACTTACCTGGAACAGTCTCGCCGTTGAACCGTATATCAACTCTGTGCGGTAGAGCCTGATGAGGAGTGAACGCAGCCTTAAACCTTTGGCCACCAAGGCTTTTTACACTGGAAGTAACACGACCTCCTTCTACTAGAATTTCCAGATCACCAGAACCAGCTCCGCTACCATCAACTGCAATAAAAATACTCATCACCTACACCTTCCTTTTTCTTTTATTGGCCTATCGGTTTACAGAATGTATTGAAAAAGAAGGATGCCAGAAAAATCGCGTAGAGTCAGGTATATTCGAGAAAGTGGAAGAGCTAGAAAGTTATTGGTAGCTCTAGAGCTTAAATAGAATTTTTATACAACGATGTGATGCAGATAGCAGTAGTAGTGTAGCAGTAGTAGTGACATAGTACAGTACTGGTAGTAATAGTCGTAGTTGTTGTAAAGTGAAATAGTGGTACAGGGTACAGAGGTTATGTTTTCCATATGTTAATAACTGTAAGGTTGACATTTTATTTTTAGTGAAGATGCTTTGTTATTTGGAGTAATATTGGTAACAATATTTTATTCTGTAGTTACGGTATTGTTATAGTTACCGCTATTTGAAAAAAATAAAAAGCGTCTTAATCATGCCGTGCGATATTTTATAGCCACTGCTAAACTGCATTTTCAACGCCATCTATTCGCTTGAAAGGTTACTAACGACATCAAAATGTCAGGAGTAAAACAATAAGGAATGGATCAGTATATTAGAGACTTTGACAGAGTTTTATTGTATTTGTCGTTTTTTAAAGAGAAATAATTTTTTAACTTGTAGATGACTTTACTGTAGCACAAAGAAAAACCAAAAAGGCTTTAATTACAACAGGCCTTTCGTCTAGTTCCGATATTTACAAACGACGGGGATCAAGGATACGGAAAAAAAATACAAGGTATATGTCCCATCACTCTAGTTCTGATTCGGACGAGAGTCCCTCATTAAATTGTAACATTTATCCTGTTTTTAAACCTACACCACAAACAAATTGTAAGTATTTAAAGAGATTGATAAGATTGTTTTGTGCAAATAATATATTTTTCAGTATTGTATAGAAAAGTCGGGGAATTATAAATCGGGTAGTACTTCTTCAGAGATTCAAGTGGAATCTATTGCCGAAACTATGAGGTCTGAAGCTGAAGGAATTTCTCTTGAGAATAAAGAATCAAATGATACGGCGAGATTTTCTGTTCCTAGAGGTAATTTGTTTCGTAAGTTAAATCATAATTTATAATAACCTAAAGTTTGCATATTAAATTTGACTTTTAGTATAAAAATACTTAATTTTATAATGTACCTTTTTTTTAGAGTCAAAACCTTGTGGCAGTGGAATCAGATGAACACTTCACAAAAGAGATAAATCATCACCACAAATAGATACACTTGATGATCACGGTGACTAAACTAAATAATTTTAGTGTTTTTAAATGAAACTCAAGGTCTCTAGTTAATTCCACAATATAATACAAGTTATTGAAAATTCTAAAAAATTGACAATTGTTTCGATAAATCAATATCATCGAAACAATTGTCAATTTTTTAGAATTTTCAATAACTTGTATTATATTGTGGAATTAACTAGAGACCTTGAGTTTCATTTAAAAACACTAATATGAGCATATTCCACGAAGTAAGGGTGGAGACAGTCAATTTCATAAATAATTTTAATTAATTTTTATATAAAATCATGTTTTAAATTTATTTTAGAATTTAAAAGGTTGGTGATAGATGAAATATCTCAATTAAATTTAAAAATCAACACTTTAATTGAAAGCGTTGGCACTCTCTTGAAAACACAAGGAATTCCGAGTAACCTGCAAGTAACATCGTTTGAAAATAATGTGAAAACGTTATATAAAAAATTCCAGTAACTCGATATTCGACGCATATTTTTAAAAACCAAATTCAACGTACTCGATCAAATACTGTCCCTAGTATTGCAAACGGACATTTCAGATCATTTCTCAACAATACTACAGATAGTACTGGAAAAGACCAAATGCCCCAAGGAACGAGGAATAGTGAAATACATAGATGAAACAAAACTTAAAAATACAATCAGACAAAAATCTTGGGATTTCGTATACTTGAATCCAGATCCTAACTATGCAACAAATACTTTCATTGAAACACTTCTAAATATATAGACGACTGTACATATACAAAAAAATGTAAAAGGAAAAACACGAAGATCGCGCCTTGGATGACAAATACACTACAAAATACACAATGTATATCGGAAAAAAATTAGTGTTTGGAAAACATTGGAATCCGTTATATTGTATCATATGTGTAATATTTGTTAGCACATGCTATTATCAATAAATTATTATCTTAAGTTTGAGAAGAAAATAAAGAACATCACCAGTACTATTTTATAAACAAAATTTTATATTAAATTTTTGAAAATATTTGTCGACATTCGTCTTTTAATAAACTATCCTGGTTAATAAAAACGGATAAAAGCTTTAAACAACTTTTTGAATCAACCTATCCTACTTTTAAGCCAAAATAAAATAACAGGTTGCTTCGAAAAGTGTTTAAACTTTGTGTGACTTTTTTTATTTGTTTATTTAAGAAAAAACGATATAGGCATAATTTAAAAAACCTTCAGTATTTGCTTGGCTTGCCATCTAGTAGTAGCTAGTAAACTGTGACTAATCAAGCAGGTCTCTTCCTTTTTTTCCCTGTTGGTGAATAGTAACCTTCCACCACAACAGATGGCGCAGCACTCGACAAAACTTTGTGGCTTCGGACTTAGTACAGGAGATTCCATTCTTCCCCGTATTAAAAGTATTTATCTATGGGGGTGTTGGGGGTGTTGGGGTTGTGCTGTAGAGGTAGTACCTTTCATCAAGGACGGTCGTGCTCAATGGTATTACTGGTGAGTAGTCGGCGATGACTGGTCCTCACAGGGCACCCAATTCTCACTTATGGCTCCACGTGCCACACCCCGGGCAACAAACTAAATGAGGATAGCCAGATATGGTGAAAAATTTGCAGCGTCTGACCCAGAATGGGCGGCTGCAAACAGCGTCTATTCCCAAAGTGGGCGGCTGACTCAGACACTCACCAAAACGCCCGGCCAGCGTGGTGTTTTAAGGCTGAAATCGCGTAAATGAAAGAGACGAAAAGGATACGGCCCTCAGTCCCCGGCGGATCGCTGGTTCCCAGCCAAGGTGGCGGCTTGATCAAACAGAGATCAGAGGGTGCTAAGAATCACCGGGTAGGAACAGGCCACCAAGAACGTATAATACAAGAACGCTTTTGAAAGACCAGAAAATCCTTGCTTTAGAGGAAGAACTTGACAAAATACACTGGGATATAGTGGGTCTTAGCGAAATTCGCCGAAGAGGAAAACAAAGCTCAGGCTAAAGTCAGGAAGCGCGCTCTACTTTAGAGGAAATGAGGACAGATCAGTGGGAGGAGTTGGTTTTATAATACATAAGAGACATACTGAGAATATTGAACACCTTGAGAGTGTAAGCCCTAGAGTTTGCTTCTTAGTACTGAAGTAAAACTAAAGATACATCATTAAGATTATTCAAGTCTATGCACCTACATCCACCTATTCCGATGAAGATTTAGAGACCTTCTATGAGGACATTGCCATGGCCTAGAGTTTGCTTCTTAGTACTGAAGTTAAACTAAAGATACAGCATTAAGATTATTCAAGTCTATGCACCTACATCCACCTATTCCGATGAAGATTTAGAGACCTTCTATGAGGACATTGCCATGGCATTGTCCAAGGTCCCAACACATTTTACAGTGGTAGTTGGAGATTTCAATGCAAAACTCGGAAGAAAGCAGGATGAGAGTGAATTCTCCCTTGGACAGTATGGGATAGGAGAAAGAAACGACAGAGGAAACTTTCTGCTACAGTTTCTCTTAGAACACCGCCTAAATGCTACGAATACCTTCTTTAAGAAACCGGAATAACGGAAATGGACCTGGGCTAGCCCTGATGGAAACACGAGAAATGAAATAGATTTCATCATTACAGATAAGAAGCAAATCATACAAGATGTAACAGTACTCAACCGTGTATCAGTGGGAAGCGACCACAGAATGGTGAGAGCAACAATAACGTTGAACTTAAGGAAAGAGAGAAGAAAGCTCCAAAAAATAAGAAATGGAATACAGTTGCAAATAAAGAAGAGTATCAAAGAACCATAGCTGAAAAATTGGGAAATATAGACACAAAGGATGTAGAGGACTTGAATGACACAATACTGAAATCGTTACGAGAAGCTCAGCAAATACACTGCACCCAAAGGAGTGATAAAGAAGAAAGACTATCGGTGAACACCCGCCACCTTATGAAACAAAGGCGAGAAATGATACACAAACAATCAATCAACAGAGACCAGTTGAGAATATTGAATAGGAATATATCGAGAGCCGCACGGAAAGATATCAGAGATTACAACACAAGATGGGTAACGAGGGTCATAGAGGAAAACAAGAGCATGAAAGTACTCAGAAATAAACTCGCTTTGGGGAGGACAGAAATCATTAAACTGGAAAACGCAGATGGACAAATAGTCACAAATAAACAAGAGATTCTAGAAACTATGAAAGATTTCTATGCAAATTTATATTGCAATAATGAACAGCTGAGATGCACAGAGGATATCCCTCGAGTTTTAAACCAGGGATCGGAGGAAATGCCTGACATAACAGAGGAGGAAGTCCTAAAATCAATATCGGAAATGAAAAACAATAAGGCTCCAGGTGATGACGACATCGTGATTGAGGCAGTTAGGGAAGGTGGAGAACAACTGTTAAACGCCATAACAAAATTATTCAATAAATGTCTTATGGAAACCACAACACCTACGAACTGGAACAATGCAATCATAATCATCATGCATAAGAAGGGCAACATTGCCGACCTGAAGAACTATAGACCAATTAGCCTGCTTCCTCATCTCTATAAATTGTTTACCAAAATTCTAACTAAGCGTCTAACATCGAAATTGGACTTCTACCAGCCGACAGAACAGGCAGGTTTCCGATCCGGATACGGAACAAATGACCATCTGCAAGTTATTAAGACATTGATCGAGAAGTCCGTTGAGTACAACAAGCCACTCCTGTTAATATTTGTGGACTAAGAAAAGGCGTTTGATTCCATCAAGCACAGCGAGATGTTTAAAGCACTTGCCGACTGCCGAGTAGACCACAGATACTCTGCTATACTGCAACATATATACGAAAATGCAACAGCGAGCGTAAGACTCCATGAAGAGACAGATAGATTCAGAGTGCAGCGCGGTGTACGACAAGGCGACACAATCTCCCCTAAATTATTTACCACTTTGTTGGAGTATATGTTCAAGAGTGTCGAGTTGGAGAATATGAGTATAAATATTAACGGTGAAAATTTCAGTCACCTTCGGTTCGCTGAACATATTGTACTGATTTCAGATAGCTTGGATAAGGCAGAGAAACTGCTTATGAGACTAACATCTGCTTCACATAAAGATGGGCTTAAAATAAATCCATCGAAAACAAATTTCATGACAAATCTAGTCCCAAGCCGAAACTACTTAGTAGAAGGAAAAGAAATTTTCCAACTTACATCCTACAGATATCTGGGCCATGATATTACGATTGGCAGGGACAATCAAACCTGCGAAATCAAAAGAAGGATAGGACTAACGTGGGCCGCCCATGGGAAGCTGAAGCACATTTTTAAGTCCGAAACCCCCATATGCCTTAAGCGGAGGGTGTTTGATCAGTGTGTTCTGCCGGTTCTGACTTATGGTTCGGAGACCTTAACTCTAACACGAAAATCGGTAAATAAAGTAAGAGTGGCCCAGCGAGCCATGGAACGTTCCATGTTGGAAGTCACGCTGAGAGACAGGATTCCGAATGATCGGATACGTCAGAGAACAGGGGTTACCGATGCAATCCAGCGAATAACATATCCAAAGTGGAACTGGGCTGGACATGTCGCAAGAATGACCAACGAAAGATGGACCAAAAAGATCATAGAGTGGAGACCTAGGCAAGATGCGTTCAGGAACAGAGGTCGTCCGCCGACCCCGTGGACGGATGACATAAAAAGAGTAACACCAAATTAGATCCAGGATGTCCAGGATCGAAATAAATGGAGATCGTTAACGGAGGCCTATGTTCAGCAGTGGACGAGACAGGCTGTTTGATGATGATGATGATGATCTATGGTCTTAATGAAAAAATGTCAAATGTGGAGGAAGCAAAAGGCACAGACGTTAATAAAATACTCGTATATTAAATATTATAAAATAATAATTGTCTACAAATCGTCCGCATCGTTTACAAATCCCCGTATCTCAAGTTCTGTGAAATTACGGCTGCGCCAGTCGAATTCAGAAACCTCGTCTCTCAAACGCTGTAAACAAAACCTTGTAAGTCAACTGGTGTTTGCAAAATTCATACCTATTGGGGGAAATGTGCCCATGATGGACCCCCGCCTATGATGGACCACAAGTTGCATTTTCAAATTTACCACGCATCACGGACTACCGACATCTTGGTTTGGACGATTGACGTTTAAAACCATTTGTTTACAAGCGTTCGTGCGGATATAAGCCGTTTAGGTGAAAACAAAAAATTAAGTCAAAACTGTTGAGTATTGATATAACAATGTGGCTTGGCATGATGTTAAGTATTTTTTTTATGCTCAGCTAGAATCTGTTTTTGTTGCTGCAACTTACAGAAACTGTTTCATGTTGACTGTCGGGCACAAACTGAGGTTATGGCAAAGAATAGAAGGGTTTGGTATTTTTAAGTGAATTATGTCTTTTTGCCTATGACGGACTCTTGAACTGTGTCTTATGATGGAACAGGGGCCCATCATTGGCAATGCATTAGTTACACTATTTTCATTATGTTTTTCTTGGTTTTGCCGATATGGCATTCAAGAAAAGGCAGCAATGGGACGAGGACGAGATGCGACAAGCTATGCTCAATGTGCAAAACCACAATATGGGCTATAAGTTGGCAGTAAGGACGTTTAGTGTTACCAAAACAACCTTGCAAAGACGTCTGGCTAAGCAAGATTGTTATAAGGGTGATTTGGGAGGTCGGAGAGCAATTTTTTCTAAAGTCATCGAACAGGAGATTGCGAGTCATATCATTGATACGGAAAGACGTTTTTTTGGACTAACGTCGAAAGGTTTGCGACGAATGGTATTTGAAGTAGCCGAAAAAAATAAAATAGAACATGGTTTTAATCGCGAAATAAAAATGGCAGGTTGGAAATGGGTCAGGGGATTTCTGAAGCACAATCCACGAATATCTTTGAGGAGCCCAGAAAGTACATCATTAGCTAGAGCCCAGGCTTTTAACAAGTTTATTATTGAAGCCTATTTTAATGCACTAGCTAATATTATGGAGAAACACAAGTTTCTCGCCGAAAATATATACAATATGGAAACAGGTTTGACTACGCTTCAGAAGAAGTGCCAGAAAATTTACGCAGAGAAAGGTCGCAAGCAAGTTGGTGCGCTTAGTAGTGCCGAGCGTGGGCAACACGTAACTATAATATGCGCAATGAATGCCATAGGCAATTACGTTCTTCCTGTTCTTATTTAACCTCGTCAAAGAATGAATGAGCTTATGAATGGTGCTCCCGCTGATAGCATAGCTTTAGCACAAGAAAAAGGTTGGATGGCCAGCGAAATTTTTTGTAAATGGTTAAAGCATTTCTTAAGGTACTCTAAAGCTTCTAATGAGAATAAGGTACTTTCACTACTAGATGGCCATAGTAGCCATAAAAGTCTTGAATCTCTGCAGTTTGCGAATTAAAATGGTGTAATTGTATTTTGCTTTCCTGCACACTGCTCTCATCACGTTCAACCATTGGACGTTGGATTCTCTCATCCTCTTCATACGTATTTCGATCAAGAAATACAATTATGGCTGCGTCAAAACCCGGGAAAGGCAGTGACTCAATTTAAAATAGCAAGTCTTTTCAATCAAGCCTATTTGAAAAGTGCAGTAACATCAAATGCAATAAACTCGTTTAAAAAGACTGGCATCTATCCTTCTACTCCCCATATTTTTGAGGACTGGCAGTTTGCACCAGCTTTAGTAACGAATAAGCAGATTTCTGAGAATCAAGCTGTCATCAACGAAAACCAAATGGAATTAGAGGTTCAAGATCAACCAAGTACATCTGGTCATAACTTGTCTTCATCGTCTGTTCTTGACATCTCTGTGAGAGAAATTTCACATCTTCCCGAAGCTGTAGCTATTGGTACTCATGGAAGAAAAGCCAGAAAACGTGAAAAAACTGGTCATTTTAATTCAACACCAGAAATGCATGAACTTAAAGTAAAAGTGATTGAAAGGGAAATGAAACTAAGGAAACAACAAAGCAGGGCAGTTAAAGGCCAACTTCTCATTTCAAATGACGACAATTCTAATGATGAATCCGTCTTAGAAAAATATTTAGGACAAGAAGAAGACGACTCTGACTCTAGTTGCATTTACTGTAATGAGCTATACTCTCACTACAATACTTTGTCAGAACTGTCAATATTGGTGCCACAATGAGTGCGCTTATGTCAGCTATCGTTTGTGAATTATGCATTTAATTTTGATTTTTTCTGTTTTGTTAAAGCAAAAAAAATGTTTTTAGTTTATTCAATGTTACTTTGTTCTTGGTACAACGATAATTTTGTTTAATAAACCTTTAAAAATAATTTTATTTGTTTTATTTTTTTTGGGGGGGCGACATAGGCACATAACATGCGCCAATGATGGACCCCTTGGCTTTATAAAAAAAACTCTGGCGCTATTAAACAGACAATTAATTGTTAACAATTCACCCTACACTATGAACATCTTTTTACTAAGTAGAGATTTACATAAGAAGAAGATTAATAACTACAAAATCAAAAAAAATATAATGGAATTTCCTTAAGGGGTCCATCAAAGGCACACTGTATATTTTTGTGAGTTTATAAGTATTTATTAGTAGCTATGGTAAGTAATAACATATTACTAATTTGTTTTAATAATGCGTAAATACATAGTTCTGGTGTTGTTTTACGTTAAACGGAAAATTGACGGAGATTCCAAAAAAATTTGAGGTTATGATAAAACTAATATCCTTAATTTAAGTTGAGTAACTAAAATTGGCACAAGATTTTTCAAAATAATGTTTTTGAATACAATTTTCACCGAAAAAAATTGTGATACGAGGTTTTGTTATTTATGATCAACTATTTACAATAGTGAGTTACTAGGTTTCTTTGATAAAATATAGTGTTATTTTTGTTTTATTTTCAGGCAAACCGGTCTACAACAATGGTCATATCAGCATTAGAAAGCTTAAGACCGAATCCTAATGTTGACAATCACAAAATTAATACCAGGGTGTTACCAAAAAATGTTCAAATACTTCCACGTGAAATTGCTAATGAGCGGAATGGTACTATCACCAATTCACATTCTGAAGAGGAAGTTGGAGAGTTCGAGAGCCATGGTATTAGAGAAATTTGGAAAAATGCTAATGAGACAGAAGAAACTGGGGTAATTGATAATGACATGAGACAAAATACATGCCCCGATAAATATAGTCAAAAAAATTTTCATGAAAAAATTAAATTGGATAACACAACCTCTGAACAGGTGGCATTGCAATAAGAAAGCTCCAGTTTCCAAAAAATTGATGGTTCATCAGGCTATTCACGAAATAAGCGAAGTACAATCATGTTGTATTATTCTCAAACCAAAAAGTAGGTATATATTCGGGAGATAATGGACTGAATGCCGATGCGAAGGATAGTACTGAGATAGAAACGTCGGTCCAATTTTAAACACTAGAATGACGCCCCACCACAACGCCAAGCAGCTTCCGCCGCACCGTTTGGCCGAGCGAGCTAGGATTACTGTTCTCTTTTGAATGGACCAATTGACGGTAGAAAAATGAAAAATTGTGTTTGAGTTGAGTTGGGATTCAACAACCTAGCGAAGTGATCGAAATTTGAAAATTTTAATTAATATTAAGACAGTATCTAGCAGACTTTGAATTTGTTTATCTCAGCTTGTAAAAGTCGCATTTGAAAAATTTTTTTTCAAAATACTCGTCTTTCAAAAACAAACATATTTATAACGTAAAAAGATATTTTTAACAAATTTTTCAACGCCAAAATGAGAAAAAACTAGATGGAATTTTTTTTCGGTAAATGTTCTAGAAAGTTATAAAAAAAAATTTCAAAAATGTTATTTATATAAATATAACTTTCACTCTGTCGATTGCAACCAACCGCTTCTCGATATCATTATTGTTCATACATTTAAACGCGTTTGAAAAAAAAATGTTTCCAATTTGAGCAGCCGCCATTTTGAATTTTCCAAATCTGAAAAAACGTAAGTTTTTAGAATTTCGCCCTCTATGTTTATCTATGTTTTGACCTCGATATTAATATTTTATTTATAATTACCAGCCAAAAATATGATTTTAGAAAAAATTTTCCATTCTTGGAAAATTTAACATCGGAAAAACTATTTACGTCACCTACAAGGGCATAAGATTTGCTGCAATTTTCATCTCTACGATTTTTTTGTAAGAACACATCCAGAAATGATACGAGCATAAATTGATTGAATTTTAGGTAGTCCGAGCTGTGCTTGCAAGCTGCGTCGCAAGCTCCAGCGGAAATTATTAGACAATCTAAGAGAGTCATGCTGGGTCGATATAAATTCATTTAAAAATAAAAAATCAGCGCTGGGAAACATTTGATGTTCAACTTCCTCACTTTCCCGGACTATTACTGTCATATAGGAATACATCAGATGGAAGAGAAAATAAAACCATTTTACGTAGCAAAAAATTTAACAAATAATGTAAGAAAAATGTGTGATTATTGTAAAATTTGTATTGAAAATAAAACAAGAGAAAATTATAAATTTGGATTAATGTCTCATTTAGGTCCGGCAACTTATCCATTTGAGATAGTGTCAATAGACACAATTGGTGGATTTGGTGGTAGACGGTCTACAAAAACATATTTACACCTTCTAGTGGACCATTTTACAAGATATGCTCATATCTCAACCTCGAAGACAAAATTCTAAAGATTTTATAAACCTTATAGGAAAAGTAACAAATGAGCATAAAATTGGTATGATTTTAACCGACCAATATCATGGTATCAATTCAAAGTACTTTAAAACTTTTCTAAATGAAAAAAACATATCCATTACTTTTACATCGGTAAATGCACCGATTTCTAACGGTTTGAATGAGAGGTTAAACCAGACCTTAGTTAATAAAACTAGATGCAAGATAAATGAAGGGAAAAACAAACTAGCATGGACTACTATTGCGCAGGAATGTACAAAAAGATATAATGAAACAGAACATACCGTGACCGGTTTTTCCCCTTAATATTGGTTGGAAGAAAAAGATACCATTATTTTACCAGATGAATTGAAACATAAAATTGTTCATAATAATTTGTCACAGGATAGAAGAATTGCCTTAGAAAATACTATTGAATCACACAACTATAATAAGACACATTTTGATAAAAATAGGAAAGAATGTAAACTAAATGTAAGAGATTATGTTTATGTAGAAAATGGTAATCGATTGAACAGAAAAAAATTAGATGAATTAAAAATCGGTCCATTTAAAATATTGGAAAAAATTTCAGAATCAATTTATAGAACATTCATTCACGAGTCAGAACTCATTAGAGTCGGATCGTTAAATCGTCAATATCATAGCAAATTGAAAACGTGTTTTTTGTCATCTTTAAAATGTGATAATAAAACTTGTGAAAGTGCTGTTTCTCTGCAAAATCGTATTTGCATTCCACCTGATCACCCCCTCAATGAAGAAGACAACCGACCTAGTATTTCAGCTCCCCCACCCATATATCCTTGTTGGTGACTTTAATGCACATCACACCATGTGGGGCTCAACTCGTGGTTGCACTAGAGGTAAAGTTATAGAAAACGTAATAAACTCCTCCGGAACCTGCTTGTTGAATACTGGACTCAACACTCACTTTAACATTTCCTCCGGCTCCTTTTCTGCCCTTGACCTCAACTTATGTGACCCTGAAACTGCATTTTCTCTTTCCTGGCAAGTTTCAGATGACCTTCATGATAGCAACCATTTTCCTATCATTATACCCAATCATTATAATAAGGAAACTATAACTAGAAGCTTCTGGCACTTAAAAAACGCAAATTGGTCTGAGTTTACTTCTTTCTCCCAAACTTATATATCCTTTTTAGCTATAAATTACACCTCTAAAAATGTTTACTGACAACATACTTGCCGCTGCAGAGACTCACATCGGTAAATCAGTCACTTCCTCTGCACAAAAAACTGTGCCTTGGTGGAGTTCAGCTTGCGAAAATGCCATCCGAGGTCCAAACATGCTCTTAACAGGTTTAGACGAAATAGAACACAAGAAAATGTTCTCCTACAAAAACAGCTCAAAGCTAAAGCTAAATCCGTAGTCAAGCAAAGCAAAAAATCCTCATGGCAAAGCTATACCTCCTCGCTGAATCATAATACAAATCCGAGTCAAGTCTGGAAAAAAATTTCACAAATTCAAGGCAAGAAAACCAATACTAAAATTCGTTCCTTAATATTGTATGACACTGTTATCTCCGACAACCAAACAATTGCCGATTCACTCGCACAAAATTTTGATGACAAATTTAATAATCGTAACCCCAATTCTGTTTATCACAATTCTCATATTCAGCCTTCCTCCACTTTTTAGTCAAACCATCATGACGTTGCTTCCGTCAACGCCCCTTTCAGCCTAAATGAACTTAAATCTGCCTTGTTTACTTGTAGAAATTCTGCCGCTGGCCCTGATAATGTTCCTTACATCTTTCTCAAAAAACTATCCAATCCATCTCTCTCTAAGCTTCTCGAAATCTATAACCTTATCTGGAATACTAATCAGTTTCCTGACGCATGGCACAAATCCATAATTATCCCAATAAAAAAAGCAGAGCAATCCATCTTATCGCCCAATTCCTTCCGACCGATTTCACTCACTTGCACTACCTGCACACTCCTAGAGAAAATGATCAATAGGAGACTACTTTAGTTTCTTGAGAAGTACAAAACCATTCCTAATGACCAATCCGGCTTCCGGCGTTATCGACCCACTCGCGACAACCTTGTTCTTCTCGAAACACATATCTTTTCAGCAATAAACAATCACCAGGACGTCGTTGCAACCATCTTTGATATTGAAGGTGCCTTTGACTCGATATCTAGAACGGCAATACTGAATAAACTTTTCCAATATAATCTTCATGGCAACATTCTATCGTTCATCCATAATTTCCTCCTTGCCTCACCCACAAAATGCTGGTGTCCATCAAGGATCAGTATTAAGTTCTGCTTTATTCATCCTCACAATAAACGAGCTCTGTTGCAAGTTTCCTGCTTCCATAAAATATGTCCAATATGCTGATGACATAATTGTTTATTGTCCTGGTAAATCGATCTCATCCACTTGCTAACTCCTTCAAACCGCAGTAAACCTTCTACAGGATAGATCTTCTTTCCTGGGATTATCCTTGTCTCGAAGTAAATCCAAACTAATCAAGTTTTCAAAAAGAACATCTTCTCATCTACCTCACATTTTCTTCGATAATTCACCCTTACCCACTGTAAATCAATGTAAAATTCTCGGAATAACCTTCGACTCTCGACTTAACTGGAAACACCATATCCGTGAACTCAAAGGCATCTGTCTAAAGGGATTAAACACAATTAAGACGCTCAGTCACTTCCGCTGGGGTTCCGATGAAATCGTATTATTAAGAGTTTACAGAGCTCTCATCCGTTCGAAGCTTGACTATGGTTGCTTTATTTACATGTCAGCCTCCAAATCAGTCACAGATTTGCTGAACTCTGTTCACAATACCGCTCTCCACCTCTGCCTTGGTGACTTCCGCTCTAGCCCTGCTGATAGTCTCCATATTGAAGCTAATGAATCACCCCTCCCCTTAAGACGACAATCCCTACTCCTTACATATGCTGCCTCAGTATCCTCCAAATCTTTCAATCCTGTTCACTCACTTTTCTCTTTAACGACTAATCTCCCTACTAACCCTCGAACAATTATCAAATCTCTTCCCCAATTGCTCAATCCTTTACTCAAAGATACTGACCTCTCTCTGACATCCCCGCTTCCACTACCATTTTTAATAAGCATGAGTCACCCACTGCACTTGTAAAGAAAGCATTCCTTGAATTACTACAAAAAAATCTTACGATTTAATACTTTACACAGATGCTTCCAAAACTGACTCCGGAGCTGGTTGTTCAGTTACCTCGAAACATGAACTCATAGGCTCCTTTACTTTACCTTCAGTGTGTAGCGTCCATACAGGTGAGCTCCACAGTATTCTTCAGGCTTTTAAATACAGGGTGTCCCAAATAAGAGTGACTGATTTTAAACATAAATGCCCAGCTCATTAATTGCTCCAAATAGATGGGGTTTTCACTCGTTTCACTAGTTTATCAAAGAGATTTTTTTAGACTTGGCTGGCATTTGATCTCATCAACACAGGGTGTTTTACTAATGTTGGTCAAATTCATAGGGGAAAATATGTATTATTTTAAATGTAACACCCTGAAATTTTTGATCTCATTCGAAAGAGCAATCATTCTCCTTTTCAAAAATGTATAGTTTTCTATATTTTGTTTCATTAACAACAAAGATATTCGAGGTTTCATGAAGTAGTACATTTTTAATTAGTAGTTTTATATGAACGTATTTTGATGCCTAAAATCAGCTCATGCTGTGACCGTTTGACAATAGTAATTTTGTTAAGTCATATAAGTCGGTTTCGAAATGTTCTATACAGTGAGTGAAAAAGTTCAAACTGTAATAATTTTTGCAGAAACGAAATCAATAATTCAAACAAGGAGGATATTCAGAAGGAAATTTATGAAAAATCCGCCGTCAGTGAATATAATTAAAAAATGGTATGTACAATTTATCGAAACTGGTTGCATTGCACACTTAAAGAAACCAAGAAATAATGATGGTCTTTTAAACAAGTTGATGTCAATTAATGAAGTGCTACATGATAACGATCATAGAATTTCTATTAGAAAAATTGCTGGAATTTTAGAGCTTAACAAGAGTGACGTTCAAAGATGTCTAAACATTTTAAAACTAACTCCATACAAAATTCATACTTATCAAAAATTGTACGGGTCAGATTATGAAAAACGAGTAATGGTATGTGACAATTATCAAGAAAAGACTTTTTTATATTTTGGTACAATGATTTATTTAGCAGAGCGCTTTCAGTTTAATAACAAACCATCCTCAGTGCCCTATAGTCAGGGGCACAAGTTGTCGTATGTCAAACAGCTGACTCATTGAGTTAAAAATTTCTTCCCTATTTCAGGGATTTATCCATTGGACAATGGGTTGAAGGTGTTGTTTTTATTATTATTGTTTTATTGGATGCTGACTGTGTGCTAAGCATTGTATTTTAATTCGTGTATGTTGCTTCTAAATGTGATGATTTGTTGTACACCCTGACTATGGGGCACTGAGGATGGTTTGTTATTAAACTGAAAGCGCTCTGCTAAATAAATCATTGTACCAAAATATGAAAAAGTCTTTTCTTGATAATTGTTTTTTCTCTGGTACACTCAGCTGACTTCACTCGTTTAATGGTATGTGAGACTTTACTTGACTTATTAAGAAACGAACCCAATTCATTGTTAATTATGTCTGATGAAGCAACGTTTCACATTAATGGCATGTGTAACAAACATATTTGTAGAATATGGTGTTCACAAAAACCAATTTCTTTTAATGAATTTGAGAGATATAGTCCAAAAGTAAACGTTTGGTGTGCATTATCTCGGTGAAAAAACTATGGTCTTTTTTTCTTTTCGGAACCAACAGTGACGGGTACTAATTACACGGATATGTCGGAAACTTTTTTTTATCCGCAACTAGTTCAAGATGGAATTAGCGACGACGTTTACTTTCAACAAGACGGTGCACCGCCACATTATTCGTTAATAGCACGAGATTCATTAAAAACGTTTTTTTAATGATAAGTGGATAGGTCGAGCTGGACCGATTGAATGGGCACCGCGGTCTCCTGAATTAACTGTCCCAGACTTTTTTCTCTGAGGATATGTGAAGGATAGGTGCTACAATCCTAAGCCTAACAATTTAGCAGAACTAAAAAATAATATCAGTAACATTATTGAAAACATTCAGCAAGAAATGTTAGAAAATTCATTAGAAAATTTAAAATTTCGCTTCCAGTTATGCATAAACGAAGAGGGTAGGCATATGCAGCATTTATTGTAACTTTTTTGTTCGTCGTTCTTTATATGTATTGAATAATGTTATTATGTTTCCTTGCTAAATAAACTGTTTGTCAAATTTGTTGGCAATTATTTCCGTAATTAAAAATGCATACTACATGAAACCGACTTAAATGATTTTGTTATGCGTCAAACGGTCACAGCATGAGCTGATTTTAGGCATCAAAATACGTTCATATAAAACTACTAATTAAAAATGTACTACTACATGAAACCTCGAATATTTTTGTTGTTAATGAAACAAAATATAGAAAACTATACATTTTTGGAAAGGAGAATGATTGCTCTTTCGAATGAGATTAAAAACTATAGGATCAACATTAGTAAAACACCCTGTGTTGATGAGATAAAATGCCAGTCAAGCCTAAAAAAATCTCTTTGATAAACTAGTGAGACTAGTGAAAACCCCATCTCTTTGGAGCAATTAATAAGCTGGGCATTTATGTTTAAAATCAGTCACTCTTATTTGGGACACCCTGTACATATATCTCCCGCCCCCACGAAAATATTGCAATATGCACTGATTCCCTTTCCTCCATTTTATCAATTAAATTAATCTTCACCGACCACCCAATTGTCCAGAACATACATGACATATATCAAACTCTCGTTGCTCATGATATAACAGTCTCTCTCATCTGGCTACCATCTCACATTGGAATTGCTGGTAACGAAACTGCGGATCGCCACGCGGAAGAAGCTGCCTTTAGCAACAATTCAAAACACCTAGTCCAATTCGCCAGCGACCTCAAGTTCCATCTATGGCGCAATAGTACGACAGCACTTCACGATATCCATTAATCTACTTCTCCTCTCTCCCTTAGGTTTTTGACAAGGAGAGAGGCCGCTATAATTAGAAGAATTCGAATCAGCCACACCAAACTAACACACAGCCATCTGATGTCTTCAGGAAATCGTCCTGTTTGCCATAGATGTAATACTATACTGACCGGTAAGCACTTACTTACTGACTGCAAACAATTTTCCGCTACATATAAACGATTCGACCTAAGGCCTAACCTCAAGGAAATACTCCACTGCCCCACCGAGATCAAGAAAATCTTACAGTTTCTGGAAGCTACGCATCTCTACCATAAAATCTAATTTAAAAATAGTAATAGTTATTTAATATCATGTGAATATTTGTAATTATTTTTCTGTGCCAATGACCAGCGCTGTCGAGGCACGTTAAGCTAAAATAAAAAAAAAATATAGAATAGATACCGGACATAAAAAAGTTGAATCCAACCTTTATCATATTACAAAACTAGTCCCATATACTCGTATGCGAGATTTTTATAATTTCTTAAGAGAGATTAATTTTTTTAGTGGGGGAGAAGTAAATAAACCTATTAAGTTTTATTTTGTATTTAGGTTGATTTCGTTTTTAGATGGCTTGAACGTCATTCAGATATATTATGTAAAATATTTTGAAAGATCGTCTCTTTAGTTTTATGAAATATTAGCTTCAAATGTTGCTTTTCTATTAATTTCAGGTAAGAAATATTATTTATGATTTTAAATATGTTATGTATACAGGGTTGGAATACAGTATGGAACCAAGTAAATATCTTTTAAACGAAAAGAACGATATTTATGAAAATTTGCAGGTAAGTGCAATGGAACAAAATGCATCTGATGTACATTTTTTTGTTAATAATATACTTTAGGTTTAACCGGAAATGCTATCAACTTCTTTAATTTAAATGAGACACCCTATATATTTTTACAGATTTTGAAAGAGCTTGTTATTTTGAATTCATACATACTGAGTTTAGCGTAAAAAAATTTGTAAAAACGAGGAATAACTCACTGTTAGTTGTACATTTCATTATTTTAGAATAATGAGAAACAAAATTACTTCAAATGTTCAAAATGCTCGCCGTTAACTTGCTGGCAATATGCCATCCTATTAACAAATTCTTGAGTCACTCTTTCCAAGACTTCTCCACGTATTAGTTCACATTCATCAATAATTCTTTGTCTCAATTCCTGTAAGTTTGTTGGTCGTCTAACGTAAACACGTGATTTTAGATAACCCCAAAGAAAAAAATCTAACGGGCTTAGATCCGGAGAACCAGCAGGCCACTCTATGAATCCTCTACGTCCAATCCATCGATTTGGAAAATTCGCATCCAGAAAATCCCTAACCCGTCTATCATAGTGGGGAGGTGCTCCATCTTGTTGAAACCAAACATTTTGTGGTAATTGCCCATTCTGTTGAAGTGCAGGAATAATTTCGTTATTCAGTAGATCCAAATACTTGCCACCATTCAAGTTTCCGTCGATAAAAAATGGGCCTATAAGCCTATTTTCGACAATTCCCATCCAAACATTTAACTTCTGTGGATGCTGGGTATGTGCTTCATGAATCCAATGAGGATTCTCATTTGACCAATACCTTGAGTTGCCTCATCGGAAAAAACTATGTTAGAAGCAAAATTTTCGTCGACATTACAGATGTCCATTAGCCTTTCGCAAAATTCTAGCCGTCGGTCAAAATCATCGTCTGACAATTCTTGGACCAACTGTACCTTATACGGATGATACTTTTCACTTTTTAATATCTTTCCTACAGAACGTCGACTGATACCATGGTTTAGTGCTAAATTTGTGGTGGAAATTTGAGGTGATTCTTCTAAATCGATTGCATTATTTTGTTTGGTTCGTTGCAGTCCGCGGTTTTAGCAAGTTTTTTACCATCCCAGTTGTATTAAAACGTTGTAATGTTTTAGTTACTGTTGAGCGTGATATAGGATTTCTCTCCGGATGCAAATTATTAAAAATATGACACACTTCTTCATGAGTTCTAACGCGATCACCATAACCGATCATCATAAAAATTTCAACACGCTCTTTTTCACTTAATTGGACCATTCTAAATTGTAAAATTTATTCCCGTCAATTAGATTTTGACAGTTGGAGAACAAAAGTCATACTAAACAGTACTCGTTTATTTATTACTATGCATACAAACAACATCAATTAGTTTATCTAAATAGTTTTTTGCTCTAATGCATTAAAGTGCTATATTCCTCGTTCTTACAAATTTTTTTACACTAAACTCAGTATGTATGAATTCAAAATAACAAGCTCTTTCAAAATCTGTAAAAATATACAGGGTGTCCCATTTAAATTAAAGAAGTTGATGGCATTTCCGGTTAAACCGGAAGTATATTATTAACAAAAAAATGTACATCAGATGCATTTTGTTCCATTGCACTTACCTGCAAATTTTCATAAATATCGTTCTTTTCGTTTAAAAGATATTTACTTGGTTCCATACTTTATCCCAACCCTGTATATGGAATAGAATAAGCATAGTTCTGTTAAAAATATATTTTTTTATAAATTTTAGAACAATACACGAGCTTTTATTTCGTCACCCTTATAATACCACATTATATACATATTTTGAGATATAAGGTTTTAACATCTGAGCGACGAAATGTTATATCAATTACTCACTTTCAAACTCCACCGGTTGTCCTAAGACACCATCAGGTACAGGTTGAACTCTAACCGATGCAGCGCCGCCTTCTCTCCGAATTCGACTGTACACTGGTGAGCTTCTCTCATAACTATCACTGTATTTCTTCGTTGAATAATTCTCGTTGTAATTCTTCTGATAACTTTGTTCCTTTAGAATAAATTTTGAATGTTCTTCGACTTTCTTCCTCCTCAATTCCGAATCTAATTGAGACTCAGTCAAATTAGCCAGCGACTCCAAACTCCTATCAGATAAGATATTTCTGGTTTTCGCTATGGCATCCCAGGAATCTCTTCGGGCTGAAGATTGATCGTTGAAAGAAGAAACTTTGACAATTGGACTTGTGTCTACCCCGTTCGATGGAGAGTTTGTGAAGACTTTATTTTCGGATACTCGTTTATCATATCTTGAGGTTGACATGTAACCGACATCAGGAGTGTTTCTGGAATAAATATAATCATATCAGTAACCGATTCGGGGAAATTATTTGTGAGTTTATGAACTGGATACATACCTATCTACAAAATTGGGACTTCTGGAATCTTCTATTCTCATTGAAGACATCTTGTTAGTGAAATCGTATCTCTTTTCGTTCAATTTCCGACTTGTTATATAATCTGGACTATCTCTGCCATGAATTGGACTGGTTGGACGATAACTGGGACTAGGAGGATGAAAATTGGGACTTGCAGTCCTATAAATGTGATGTATAAAGTTAAGTATGTTATATAATCCATCAGGAACTGTACCGGGTGTTTGATTAAAAGAGTTAACCCGATGTATCTCGGAAACTATTTATCGTACAGCTTAGAGACAAAAATCTATATTACAAACTCGCCTACGGGAATCTGCTGGAAATTATTTTCAAGTTTTCTACTCCACCACTAAAGGGTGTAGTTCACAATATTAACACAAAGACATAATTTTTCAATAATGAATGTACCGTTATAGTACCACAAAATTCGTAATTATTAGATTATTTTACGTAAGTTTGCTCCAGTAGTTTTTCCTGTTGTAAAATTAAATTTTAAATAAAATTTTTTTCGCCACAACTCTACTTCAAATTTCAGTGCAGGCATTACCAAAAATTTAAAAAAAAAATTTAGACAAAGAAGAAAACAGATTCAAACGTGAATTCGAAGAAATTATTTGTATAAAAAAAAACAAAAATTCAGTTAACTATAAGACGAACCTTCAAAGTCTCCCAAAAATATACAACCATTTAATAGAGTAGCTGTAGGTGTTTTGAATCTTACCCGCCTATGAATATTATTTGTATGTTTTGTTGATGATTTTATAACAGACAGGTTCGAGTAACTTTAATTGATTATAAAATATTTTAGGACGCAATGTCCACAGTCGACAGTAGATTTATAATGTGTAAGTTTTAATAGCTCATTGTTTTAAATTAATTTTGTCTTGTCTCTTATTGTTAAATGTATTATAATTAAATAACATATTATTCATTGTAGAGGGAAAAAAAAGAAAAACTTTAAAATGGCAATACGCTGAAACGTAGTGGAGAAAATGAAATGAATGAGAAGAGAATGTAAACAATACAAAATTTTTTTTATTTTTAACCTTAACCATGTTGGCCGATTAGCGGGAATAAGCTTAAACGAAAATTTAAATAATACGGTCAGGAAATACACACTGGAAAATATTTGGCTTGGTTTAAAATGCCACAACAACCATCCACAGTGAATAAATCTCGAAAATTTAACCATAACAGCAATGAAGCCCTTCTTTGGAATTTTCAAAAAGTACAAGTTCAATTAGCAAAGGAGAAGAATAGAAAAATATTTTTGGTAAGATGTAAGAACTTGCAGTTAACTCCTAATTTTATTAAAATAAAATGTGAAAAATACATAGTAAAAAGTAATCATTGCAAAACAAAATATAACAACATTTTATGTCGCTTTTATCTACAACTTTTGAATTTATGTATTGATGATCGTTTTCAAAAGATTAAGCAGAATTAGTTAATAAACTTTATCAAAAATACTCAGATAATTTTAGCAATGCGTATTTTGAAAGGCAAAACGAAATATACAAATATAAATTTCAGCACGTAAAAGAAAGACATCAAAAGAAAATAGAATTTTTAGTAAAGAAAAAATATGATAACAAAAAACAGGTAAATAATAAATGGTTAATAAACTTAACCAATATCAATATTCCTGAAAACATCAAATACTTTTTAGGTCTTGGACCCAAATTTTCAATTCCAGATTTTGAATTACCAACAAATGAAATCATCAGTAGTGTAGAAAGTGCTCTCCGCAATATCGATAACAACCATGTAGAGAAAATCAGAAATAAAATATGTAACAACATCACAAATCAAAAATACAAAATAGCTAATTCAAATTTCCAAATAAAAAAACATTTCAACTGTTTGATTAAACAAACTCAACATTTCATTAAAAATAACACCAACATTTTAATACTACAGGCCGATAAATGTAATAAAACTGTGATTATGTATAAACAAGAATACATCAACAAAATAAACACTTTAATGAGTGACGAAACTTCATACAAAAAAGAGAATTCAGATCCCACTAACAAAATTCAAAAACAAATAAACACGTTAATCTATAAATGGTTTAAAGAAAAACTAATAAATATAGGTACAAAATTCAAACTTACGAGCCATAACGGTAAACCTCCATCAATTTATGGACTACCGAAACTACATAAAAATAATATACCTCTACGACCTATTGTTAGTAATATTGGTGCTCCAACATATCAACTGTCAAAATTTCTCTCTGATATCTTGACCAACATAATTGGTAACAAGAACTATCATATCAAAGACTCATGGCATTTTAGTGAATTTGTTAAAAATAGAATTATTCCTAAAGATCACATACTAGTTTCCGTTGACGTTATCTCCTTATACACCAATATTCCAACTAATCTAGCAATAACTTGTATAAAAAACCGGTGGCTAGAAATAAATAAATATACTTCTTTGCCCTTAAATGAATTTATAGAAGCCAGGCTGTTGTGTTTGAATTCGACATATTTTAAATATAATGATGAATTTTTTTTGCAAATTTATGGTATAGCCATGGGACCACCAATTGCAGCAGTCATAGCAAATCTAGTAATGGAGGATTTGGAAAATACAGTTATAAATCAATTAAATTATGTTCCAAATTTTTATAAAAGATACGTTGATGACTGCCTTCTATGCATACCAGCATCCAAGTTAGATTATACACTTGAAAAATTTAACAACTTCCACCCTAGAATACAATTTACTTTTGAGAAAGATAACGAAAAACTAATAAACTTTTTGGATATAACAATTAAATATGATAATACCGGTAAAATTGAGACAAATTGGTTTACCAAACATGTATGGTCTGAAAGATATTTAAATTTTAATTCTAATGTACCAATCACATACAAAAGAAGTGTTGTTAATAACCTTACAGACAGGGCCCTAAAACTCTCGCATCCTAATATTAGACCTGATAATTTGAAGAAGATTAAAGAAGTTTTACAAAGTAATGAATATCCAGAAAGTTTTTACAATCCTATAATAAAGAAACGAATATAACAATAATAATGCAAGGGACACAAACAATAGGAGTAGTAATAATTCTAGTAATAATATCTCAACCAAAACATATATCAGTTTACCATACGTACAAGGTGCATCAGAAAAAATTCAGGAGCTGTTGAGTAAAAATAATATAAATGTAGCGCACAAACCTAATAATTATAACAAGACTTTTTTCACAAAACTTAAACCGAAAACCGAAAAATTGAAACAAAGTAATGTAGTGTATACTGTCAAATGTAAAGGTTGCCATGGTGAATACGTGGGTCAAACATCTCAATACCCACATAACAGAATTTACAATCACCAATATAACATAAAAACCCACAATGAACATTCCACAGCCCTTTCAAAACACGCATTTGAAAACCACCATAGTTTTGATTTTGAAAGCACAAAAATTTTAGACAAAGAAGAAAACAGATTCAAACGTGAAATCAAAGAGATGATTTGTATCAAAAAGAACAAAAATTCAGTTAACTATAAGACGGACCTTCAAAGTCTCCCAAAAATATACAACCATTTAATAGAGTAGCTGTAGGTGTTTTGCATCTTACCCGCCTATGTATATTATTTGTATGTTTTGTTGATGATTTTATAAGCCAGACAGGTTCGAGTAACTTTATTTGATTTTAAAATATTTTAGAATGCAATGTCCACAGTCGACAGTAGATTTATAATGTGTAAGTTTTAATAGCTCATTGTTTTAAATTAATTTTGTCTTGTCTCTTATTGTTAAATGTATTATAATTGAATAACACATTATTCATTGTAGAGGGAAAAAAAAGGAAGAAAAAGAAATACTTTAAAATGGCAATACGCCGAAACGTAGTGGAGAAAATAAAATGAATGAGAAGAGAATGTAAACAATACAAAAAATCTTTTTATTTTTAACCTTAACCATGTTGGCCGATTACCAGGAATAAGCTTAAACGAAAAAGTAAAATTAATGCTAAGGGTGAATGGGAGCTGACTCAATAAAACTGTTAAAACTATTGTTCCGCTTTATGGATTTTATATCATCGTTTCATTCCAGTGGTTTTAGCGGTCGCTAGGAACAATTGTATTCCTAGATCTGAAATGGAAGCTGCTGTCTTTTCTACCACGCAGATATTAAATATCTGCATCGAAAAAGATGGAAAGTATTTCGAGCAGTATCTTTAGGCTTTTTTTTATTTGGTACAAACATGCCCGCATCAACTACTAAGAGTTATTAGCAGGAGGACTTACACAAGTAGTATGTGATGTATTTGTGTTATAGAACAATTTTTAAATTTTGTTATACAAATTAATGTATTTAATTAAAGCACTTGTGTGTTTTATGAGCACATCCTTGAATACCGCACTTAATTTATTCTGTCTTCTATATCTAGAAAATTCAGGACACTCTGAGATGATATGTTTTACAGTAAGAGAAACATGGCAATGTATACATTCTGGTGCTGGTTCTTTGTTGAGGAGATATTGATGTGTAAGGAGTGTATAACCTATTCGCAGTCGGGTTAAGACAACTTGGTCTCTTCGTTTTTCTGGTATTGATAGAACTAAATCGACTTGTGGCTTAACTTCTTTCAGTTTGGATGTCGTGTTATTCCATATTACTTGCCAAGAATTAAGTATATGTTTTTTGATTGGATTTGTATGGTCAGTGTAGGGAATTTTTTGAATGTAAGGTGCTTCTTATTTAGATGTTGTAGCTACTGCTAATTGATCGACTTCTTCGTTTCCTTTTATACCAGAGTGAGATGGAACCCACAGAAATGAGACGTTGTTTTGGCTAAGACGTATGATTTCCATTTCACTTTTGATTCGTATGAGAATAGGATGTGAAGGGTAAAGTTGTTTTAAGCCAATTAACGCACTCAGTGAATCTGTTATGATGAGAAACTTGGTTGCTGTAGAGTCTTTGCACATTTTTATGGCTTCCAGAATTGCAGTGGTTTCTGCCGTGAATATACTACATTGATTCGGTAGTCGGATGACTAATTAAAAAAAGTAAAAAAAGAGCTGGTGCAACTACATTTCCTCCATAAATCCCTCCACCCCACTGGGCTCGATATGGAATAAAATTCGAAAAATAAGAGGACAAAATTCTTTCCTCCACATAAACACTTTATCCCATAATAATCAGCTGATATCCGATAAAAAAGATGTATGTGAGGCTATAGCAGATGTTTTCCAACATAATTCTAGTGATCGAAGCTTGGACCAATTCTTTATACAAAACAAGGAATTGATTGAAACTTCCGAAATCCAAATTAATGACTCCGACTCTTATCTAAACGTTCCCATAACTCTGCAGGAACTTGAATTTTCTCTCGAAAACACCAAAAACTCTGCCCCTGGACCAGATGACATTCCCTCAATATTTCTGCAAAATCTTCCTTTTAATACAAAGTTAATACTCCTAGATCTATTCAACACTATTCATTTAAAACATCAGTTTCCAGAAACTTGGAAAAACGCAACAGTTATCCCTATATGTGAATTTAACAAACCAAAAGTTGACCCAGCTTCATATAGACCGATATTCCTAACCTACAGTATGTGTAAAATTCTAGAGAAAATCTTAAACAGCAGACTAGCATGGCATCTTGGAAACAAAAAATTTTTAACACCCTATCAAAGTGGCTTCCGAAAGTGCAGATCGACAATTGATAATCTAATATCTTTTGAAAGTGAAGTACATAATGCATTTTTGAATGACCAAAAACTAATCGCAATATTCTTCGATTTAAATAAGGCTTTTGATACAACCTGGAAATACAATATTTTAAAAACACTGCAGACATGGGACGTACAAGGAAACATGCTAGCGTTCATAAATAATTTTCTCAACAACAGAGCTATGCAAGTCAGATCAACTACATCTCAACTACAAGACCTCTCAAAAATGGCATTCCTCAAGGATCTATTTTGAGTCCCCCACTTTTTCTAACTGCAATTAACAGCATAGCCGAAATGATAAAACCTCCCATCAAAATTCGCCTTTATGCAGATGACCTCATCATTTATACAAGAAGTAGAAGCACAAAGTTCGCCTTCATTTTACTTCAAGATTGCCTCCATCAAATCGAAAACTGGTCTCAAAAAACAGGATTCCAATTTTCAAGCGAAAAGACACACTACATGATTTTTGACAGACGAAAAGACAACTATAATTTTAATCTGTTTTTATATAGAACTCCTCTAACGCGGGTAGAAGAAGTGAATTTTCTTGGTCTTACTTTAGATTGTTCTCTTAAATGGAAAACACACATAGAAGTCCTTCAACAGTCATGCCAATCCCGAATAAATCTATGAAAAATTCTATCAAACCGAACATGGGGAGCTAGTGCAATCACCCTATTGAACCTATACAAATCACTAATAAGAAGTAAATTAGATTACGTTTCCATTTGCTACGATACTGCTAAAAAAACATTATTAAAAAAATTAGATGTCATTCAAACTACCTCACTGAGATGTGTATTGGGCGCTTTCAGAACCAGCCCAACCAGCAGTCTCCTAGTCATTGCAAACGAACTTCCACTGTACTTACGTCGACAATTCCTTTCCTTAAACTATACCGCAAAAATTTCTGCTTATCCCAAGAATAATGCATTCCAAATCATTTTCTCAATAAACCCCCCTCCCGACGAAATATACGACTCCAAGCCAACTAAAAATATCCCTTTTAGAGGGAGAGTGAGACGAACTAACTACGAATTTGAACAATTTAAATTATCGCTCCAACAAAACTCTAACTTTTCCCCCTGGATGTCTTAAAAGCCAGATGTTAATACGTCCCTCACTCAAAATTCAAAAAATTCAACTAACCCCTGTTTCCTACAAAACCTCTCCAAGGAAATTATATCAAAATACCCCCAAACCCTGCAAATCTATATAGATGCTTCAAAAAATCACAATGGAATTGCAGCAGCCTACATCTGCGAAAATAACTTTACCAGGTTAATCTTCGCTTAGAAAATAGATATTGAGATGCGGTTTTCACCATTTTATTTTAAATTCCATCCTCTGTCAAGAAAATGATTAAAACAATTAAAAACAAAACAATTGTTCAATCACCGCCACCTAGCGACCGTTAAAACTACTGGAAAGAAACGACAATATATCGATGGTTAAGACGTGATACCTTGTATGTACATTTCGGCCAATTTTACAGGAGAGATAAAAACCGTCCAAAATTTGAAAACGATAAGATTTATTTGCAGAATTCAAATATTATTACAATATCTTCATTTCGATCAATCAGAATTCGAATTCCACTGGATAATAGTGACAAATTTTAACTGTACATACAGGGAATCTCATTCGGTTGAATGAGCAAAAATGGTACCTACGTAGGTGTTCTCACATATGAATGGAAGGGCATAACTGCCGTCCTAAGAAAAAAACGCGGTAAGTGCAAAAAAGTCGAAAATCAGTTTTTTATCTACACCTATGTATTCGAACGCGCTGAATTCGAATATGCAAGAAAAAATGCAGTATATACAATGATCGCTGAGATATCGTCGTGGAAATGATCACAGTAAGTGCAGGAATCGTTCCTTTTCTACCTCAAAATATAGTATCTGCATTTGAGTGAGAGAGAAAGCAGTATCTGAAAGTAGACACTGTGTTTTAACTTACAATTTGTAGCTACTACATTTTAACTTACTGTCTTAAGTGTACGGACAAGAATCAACGAGTAGATTATTTCAACTCACTGAGCTCAGCTCAGTTATCTCCGTTGATTTTAGAGAGTAGGTTCATTTATACGCGGAAATGTTTGGAAGTAGATAAACAAAAATAATGGCGATGGTGCGCGATAAAGAATTACAGAAAGTGTTGCAGCAGCAAGCAGAGGCATTACCAGAAGTACAAACGGCTAATCAGGAAATAGTTTGCTTGCAGAGAACTGAAAATATCGAAAGTGGGAATGTTCTTATTCCTAAGACTAGTGCAGGACGGAGTGAACTGGTAGGAATACCAGTTGTTATTTAAAAACTTGTTCAATTAGATGCCCATGAAAGTATTCTTATTATGCCAGAACTAGCGATTGAATGTCACAAAGGAATAGACGACATACCAATTATATTTCAAGAAGATCTTGAAAACGAGAATAGTACTATTATAGACTTTGTCAGCCTAGCAGAAGGTTGGTAATCCTCTTCACATATTACTAAGGTAATTAATTAACGAAATATTACCATTTCCAGACCCAAACCAGCAGTTATCACAATTGTAAGAAGTATTGCTCGGAGATGAATCGAGAGAAGAACTAATCCATATATCACAAGCAGAAATACAAGGAGCAACTGTCCAGTCAAATGAAAGAGGTAAGTATAAGTTGCAATTAGTGTTTTTAAATGAAACTCACGGTCTCTAGTTAATTCCACAATATAATAAAAGTTATCCAGGATATCACCATAGGGCTAATAATATCTAAGCTTCAATATTTGTAATATCACATCTTCTTCTTTTTTCTATAAACATATATTAAGCCAAGCACAAGTTAGGTTACTTCTTGGTCTAGCCAAAAATAACTACTAAACATCAGGTAGGCATAAAATAAAATGTAACTTCTGTCATTCTGACGATGATATTGATTTATCGAAACAATTGTCAATTTTTTAGAATTTTCAATAACTTTTATTATATTGTGGAATTAACTAGAGACCGTGAGTTTCATTTAAAAACACTAATATGAGCATATTCCACGAAGTAAGGGTCGAGACAGTTAATTTCATAAGTTGCAATATCCAGAGTATTAATTAGCTCATACTATAATAATGTTTCAGAGTATACAAAGAAAGGAACAGTGAGAAAAAGAGAAATCAAACGGCCCAAAATTGAAAAATTACAGGAAAAACGATTGAAATTGCAAGAAAATCATAGAGTTTTGAAAGGATGTAATGACGATAAGTGTAAATTGAAATGTGGTGACAAGTTTGATGATGAGCAAAGGTATAAAAAATAGCGAGTACTGGAAGTTAAACTGGGAACAACAGAAATCTTTCATTCTACATCAGTATTCGAGAAATACTGTTAAACGCAGAACGCTCAAAACAGAATCATCTCAATGAAATGTAACTATACAATATCATCTCCATGGTAAAGAAGGTACAAAGCGGCACGTTTGTAAACTACTTTTTTTGACGACTCTCTGTTACCAACCTAAGAACCACGGCATTGTTTTCCGTGCTTTATCAACAGTTGCGAGGTCTTCAAGCACCCCTGCACTCAATCGGCGTGGGTATCATCCCAATAAAGCTAAAATTGACAGAGATCAAATACATTTGCACATTGAGTCCTTCTATCCGGAAAAGTCTCATTATAGGAGGGAACACGCTCCCAACGTTAGATACCTACCGGATGACGTCACAATTAACTTCATGTTCAGCGATTTTTGGCGTAAGTACCCTAATACAAAATTTTCATATGAACTATACCGAAAAGTAGTGGGCGAAATGAACATTCATTTCACAAAACTTGGTCACGAACAGTGTGAACATTGTGAAACGTTTCGTTTACACAATTCAGAACATACCAAGAACAATTTAGACACAAAATGTGAATATGCAGTAAATAGCCCGCACATAACTCCAAAGTTGTGGAAAGTAGGAAACGTTACAAAAAACATTCAGACACGATATTTGATGAAAACACTCTGTGCATATCAGCTGATTTACAGAAGATAATTATGTTACCTCGTATGGATATGTTCAAGGCAGTTATTTTTATCAGACGCCAACGAAAGTTTCGTACCGGTGGGAAGAGTGGAGAAATCTCGACGACCATTCGTAGTTTTGTGGCACGAAGCAATAACTTCTCGAAAAAAGGAGGATATTATAAGCACCTTATACCAATTCTTCTTACATAATAGAGATACCAAGAATATAATCATTTGGCTAGATAATTGTTCCGCTCAGAACAAAAACTCGTGTATGCTCAGTTGTGAATATTGTGAATTCTAGCATGGTGTCACTTGAAAGTTTGGAAGTTAATTATTTCGAACCAGGACACACTTTCATGAGTGCCGACAGCTTTCACCACCAAGTCGAATTAAGTTTAAAAAAGAAAAATAAAACATGTGATTTCCTGGACTTTGTAGATTCAGTTTCAAAATCAAATTCAGGAAAAGTTGATGTAAAATCCATGCAGATCAACGATTTTTTCCAATGGAAAGACCATCATTCCGTGGCAAAGTCTAATAATATAAAACTCAATAATCCTAACCCATATTTGAGTGATATTGTACAGATCCGCGCAGAGCGAGGAAAGTTCACATTGAAGTACGAAACAGAACTTGAGCTGAATTTCATCAAAAACGCTTCAATGAAAACGATTGGTACTGAACCCACTGCTCTGAGTGTGGAAAACGGCATCGAGAAAACCAAAAAGGAGGCTTTATTAAAAGTAGTGGGACCATTGATGGACAAAACTCGTTTACAGTTCCGGAAAAACCTCCCAGTCAAAAAAGAAAATTAATTCTACTCAAAATACTCATTTATTTTTTCTCACAGTTGATATTTCGTATCCATTATTATTTTATATGTTACCTATTGATAATTCGTTTCGTTTGTTCTTATTTACCAATGCGGCATTGCAGTTCTGATCTCAGTTTGTGAATACTAAGAAAAGTTGAATAACAAATTATTAAAAACACATACTGTTTCATGATTATCAAGATATGAATTTTTTTCATAAATTAAAATACAGTAAGTGTTTAATTACTACGTTTTATTTTATGGAAACGGCTCAACCTCGTGTTCATAATCACAGTAATTGATATATTTTTTTAAATATTCTTCGAATTGTTTCAAAATTCATAAAACATGAAACTGGAACAATAATACTCAGTTGAACTGAATTTCATGAGAATTTAACGACCTCAAATGGTCTTTCAATTTGTGTATGTGTTTAACTGCCAATATACTTTTTTGTAATTACTGCGTTTTTCCTTGGCACGGCAGATAAAAACTCGATATTAATTCAAAAATATCTATTCAAAAACAAAACATTTTCCATAATGACATGAACTTAGTCTGAAAATACAAACAAACATAAAAAAAATAATTCTTTAGATTAAAATCTTTGGTGCAAAAATGGACTATTTTTGATATTCAGTTTTCGACATGCGGCAAGTTGTTGTAAAATCCATGACAATCAAAGCCTTCAGTTGCTGAAGACGTTCTCATTTCTATTTCTTTATTCTTATTGATTGGTGTCTCAATTGTGGAAACGTTAAACAAGTCAGGTACCGGATTTTTTTTATTTCTTCTCTGTGGAAGACTTTGAAATTCTTCTTCAAAGCTTAATTTTACTTCTATAGTACCACTTGGAGTGTACTACATTGATATCGTTAACTGTTGGGTCGTTCGTTTTTTTGTCAGATCTTATGGAGTCATATTTCTGATTAAGGGAATAATCTTTGACGAAGTCGTAAGTGACGTTTATCACCTTATAGGGTTCTTTTCGTCTAGCTTCTTCTGTTACTTTGATATAGTCGCTAGGACGATAAATAGATCTATTATTAAGTTTACGCTCGATGAGAGTTATATTCTTATGAACACTCAAACTTAGTAAAGCATTTGACACTACTGTATTCTTATTTTGGTAACAGCATCCATCACTCCAAATTATGACAGGCTTTGAAGAGTTTTGTAATTTCGAAATATAGTCCACTAAGCAGGAGGCAAATGTGTTTGCAGTTAAATCTGCATCAGTCTCGGTAAACCAGTAGCAACAGCACTGATGCGTGTTTATATCACAAATGGTAAAATCATGACAAACCATCTTTGTTTTATAATATAGTGCGGACGCATTCAAATGGGGACAAACTTTAACAGCTTGCACATCTTGAGTCAACACAATAGCCAAACCCTTTTCCCCCATTAATTTATCTTCAGATTTGGCTTCTCTTGCTAAATTTTTGTTTTATATATGCCGGTGATAGGATGATTCGTCTACATTTTTGGTTTCAAAAGCGCAGCAAATATCGCATATTTTCTAGGTTGTTGAAATGATATATTTTTTTCTTTAATGATGTAGTCAAACGTATACCTATAGACTGGTTTTAGGTCAGGATATTTGTCATTACACATTCTTGCGTATTCTCTATAGACTGATGACATAGACTCTCCATAGGTTGGCTCAATATACATTTCACTCGTAGATTGTCTACAATAGTGGGAAGGAAGCTTTGGCAAGGAATTTAAGAACTCTATGAGATATTGATTTGTGAGGTCCACATCTTGTGGTTTCTTATTCCTTGTTTCACGTCTAAATGTATTAAGAACATCTTGAGATATGTGCATTCCCGCAGAGGAATTAGAGGCCCAGTTATTGACGGTCCATTCTTTCAAACCAAATGTTGATAAGAAAAACTTCTCACAAACAGATAGAATTTGTCCATCAGGAGATTTTATACTGTACCACAAACTTCCAGGTCTCCTTGATGTTTCTCCAGATTTTGTAGACCTTGCTATAGGTGATTTCGTTATGAGAGATTAAATATATACCTTTTTTTGGTCTCAGTTTACATCAGACCAACATTTTTCAAACAGTTCTTGTCGAAGTGACTCTGATATAGTGAAGCACTTTCTAGTTTTTGAATTGGAACATAGTTTAGAAACACACCTCGGTCCCGATTTTCTGGCTTCTCTTTCGGTTCCACGTTTGGCACCTTCATTTTTTGGTCTACTCCATCCTCTATGGGCTTTACCTTCTTGTCTCAATTTCTTTTTTGTTATCACTCCATTTTTCTTGCATCGGTGAACGATATCTTTTTTTCTTTATTCTTGTCTGAACCAATTGAATTTTCACAATCGCTATTAGAAGGGAGATATTCATTATTTTCCTTAGAGATAATGTTATTTTGATTGGAATCTGATTCTTCATTGGAGTGTAAATCAGGAAATAGATCTCCACTCTGATTAACTAGTGGCGGCTCTGTGGGTAACTCGGCTAGAAATGAGTTATCATTCCGGATACATGTCAATAAAATTCCATCGGTTGTTTCTTCAAGTTTATTTTCATCAAATCTTTCGACCTCCTCTGGACTAGTCGCTTGAACTGAAAAAATATTGTTCTCCAACAGAGTGCCATTACAAATACCCAGTGATGGATTTAAGCCTAGGCCCGTGATGCCCGGGCCTAGGGCGGTAGAATTTGAAGGGCGGCAAAATTTATGAAATGCCAAAATTTTAGAGTCACAAAAAAGTAAAGACAATCAATTATAAAAATTGGTTCAGAATAGTTTTTATAAAAAATTTTCGATAGAAAATATTACAATCCAATTTAGATCACTACACTAATGGTTATTATTTTTTATTCATCATTATAAATTATATTAAAATCATCGATTTATTCGCTTCATAATGTATACTAGTAACATCTTTCGTCGAGCAGTTTATATTATTTGATGTCGGGCATTGTATTAATTGGATACGCCCCTAAGCGCGTGGGTTACAATTTCCGGTTGCGCAGTGGAAAATTTGAACCATGAACATCAAAGACGCCGACATCGAGTGAGCCAACTGTTTCTGTTAAGCTTTAAACTGTGGTTCGGGTGAGTGTATTTCTCATGTTTACAGGAAACAAAAACGCTACGCCTACGCTTGACAGGTACTGATGCGTTTGACTTTGTTTTGTTTAATATATAGAATAAAACATCGCGCTTCGCGCTATAGAAAAGTCACAGCAATCATTTTAGTGTTATGAATGCTCTTCATGTGTAAAAGTCTCGAATTATTTTATTCTGTTTCTTGATAATAGAAAAATAATTGATCGATAACTTGAATTTAGGCACTGGTTTTCTTTATAATTTTTGAAGCTTTTATTTTATTTTTGAATTAAATATGAGTGGTTATCGGAAAAAATTCAGCGGTGCAGAATATCGTAAAAGAAAAGCAGATGAATCAACGAAAATAGATAATTTATTGAAAAAAATTCCGAAAATATCTAGTTTTTTGACAAGCTCAAGTAAGTCTTCTAATAATGACCAACAACCATCATGTTCATCGGTCGTAAGTATCTTGTTATAATTGCTAATAACTTTTTTTTTATATATAACGTTAATCGGGATAAACATTGAATAAATGCCAGTTGTTTAAATTGATTTTTTTTTCTAGCCGGAATTAGAAGAGATTTCAGAACAACAAGCTGAAGAAGAAGAAATACAGCCACATCATACTCTATCACAAGATACGAACCAGACACCGTCAAATTTTTCTTCATCACAAGATACTGAAAAAATCCAGTCAACAACCGATATTTTAAAATTCAATACTGATCCTTTTTTGTGGAATTTGAATGAAGAAACACGGGATTTCATAACCATAAACGGTATACCACGAAATGATAATACAGACTTTAAAAATTCTAGAAATGTTTATAGTGATAAAACGAAATATTGTTCCAAAAGTTTATTTCAACGTACTTTCAAAAACGGAGAGATTCAGTGCCGTTAGTGGTTAATTTATTCAGAAATTAAAGGGTCTGTATTTTGTGTTCCATGCTTATTATTTAGTAGAAGTGGTGAAATGAATGCTTTTACTGGTGAAGGATTTCGTGACTGGAAAAACTCAAAAGCACGCATCGAAGCTCATGAAAATTCTGATATTCACAAAACTAACGTTAGTCATTTTAAATCTCGAGCAGTAGTTCACGGGCGTGTTGATCAACGTCTCATAAAACAGCTCGACGAGGAAATAGCGTATTGGAAACAAATTTTTTACCGAGTAATTGCAATTATTAAATCATTAGCAATAAGAGGATTGTCATCTCGAGGAAATTCTGAACGAATAGGAGATCCTCATAATGGGAATTTTTTAGGAACAGTAGAGCTTGTCGCTGAATTTGATCCATTTTTAGCTGAACATTTAAAATTGTATGCGCATCCTAGTAGTGGAAATACGTCGTATTAGTCTAAAACGATCTATGAAGAAATTATGATGTTGATTCAGAATAAAGTACTACAACAAATTTCTAATGAAGTGCAATCTGCTAAGTATTTTGGTATAATTGTAGATTCTACGCCTGATATTGCACATGTCGATCAGCTTACTATAATTATCAGATATGTACGTCATGACGGTGAAATTGTGGAAAGGTTTCTAGAATTTCTACCAAATATCGGTCATAAAGCTAAAGACATAGAGGATGCTTTGCAAAAATCTCTAGAAAATAATGGTTTGGACACAATGAACTGTCGTGGTAAATCTTATGATAATGCAAGCAATATGTCAGGTATATACTCAGGCCTTCAGACACGAATCAAAACAATTAATCATTTAGCAGATTATGTTCCTTGTGTCGCCCATTCTTCGAACTTGGTAGGATCGGTGACAGAAGCAGTCGACTTCTTTTCTACTTTGCAAGAACTATACTATTTCTTTACTCTATCTACACATCGTTGGGAAATTTTGGTGCAGCGTACAAGTTTAAGAATTAAGAGTCTTTCTCAAACTCGTTGGTCTGCTCGACATGATGCATGCTACGCATTAGAAAAAGAGTGGCCTGCAATAATTGATGCACTGCACTTTATTGCCGAAAGCAGAGATGAGAAACCGACTACGCGATCTGAAGCTACGGGATTGCAGCGAAAATTGCAGCATTTAGAAACAGCAATCCTAGTTATTGTTTGGAATGTAATTTAAGATCGTTTTAATGCTGTTAGTAAGAAGCTTCAAGAATCTCAAGCTGATTTATCATCCGTCGTTCAGATCTATAGTTCTCTGACTCTATTTCTTCAAGACATGAGAGTTAAACAATTTTCTGAATATGAAGAAAAAACCAAAGCACTATCTGGAGTTCACGATTATTATTGGTATGATACTCGACGCAAAAAACCAGAAGAATCCAGCCAGATGAGTCGCGGGTAAATGAAAGAACACCTTCTTCTGGACAAGAAAATTTTCGTACAAATGTGTATTATCCTATTCTAGATACTCTGAGTGTACAATTGGCCAAGCGTAGAAGTGCATATGAAAAACTTTATGAAAATTTTCTATTTTTTTGATAATTTATCTGGAATAGACACGAATGAATTAAAAAATCTTGCCAATAAACTAATCAGTAAGTATCCTGATGATTTGGAAGAGACGTTAGGCAATGAATGTATTCATTTACATTGTCAACTCAAATATCCCTTGGCAAATATGGAAGATGTACGCTCTGCACAAAAAATATGCAATGTATTGCATTCACGGAATCTTCGAGATGTTTATCCGAATGTGGACATTGCTCTCCGTATTTTTTTGAGTATTCCGACTACAAATTGTTCAGGAGAAAGATCTTTTTCTACTCTTAAAAGGGTAAAAATCTATTTACGCGCAAGCATGGGCCAAGATAGACTTAATGCACTTGCATTACTGTCTATTGAAGCCCAACTAGTCCAAAAAATTAATTACGACGACATAATTGACGTTTTTGCACGGACCAAAGCCAGGAAAAAGAAATTTTCAAATTGATTAATATTAAAAGAAATATGAATTATTTATCTGTCTAATGTTTATACATATATTTATCTGTCTTGTTTATCAGTTATATTTAAAAAATTATATTTCAATAAATTAAGTTACTCCAAAATAGAAGACTGGATCAAAATTAATGAAATTCATTCTATCAAAAAGGGCGGCGCATCGAAGGGCGGCAGCAAGCCTAAATCCGTCACTGCAAATACCTCCTTCTATTTTTTGGCCCGTTCCATCAAAAAATTCACATTCCCAGATATCAATATAGGTACACTTTGGGGTTCTCCCTGAATACTTTGAGTAAAATGAACCGATTCTCTGTTGATGATTTTTAAATTTTCAAATATCTTCGAAGTTCTTGCTCAGTAGATTTGTTTTTTCGAATCCATATTTTAATTGTGATTCACCTGTTAACAAAATTGTGATTGAAACATAAATTGCAAGCAAAAGAATTAAGTATCAATAACACCAAGTGATAACATGTATCTACAGAAAATAAGATGTTATTTCCGAAAGTGAGAACACCTCTCTCGCGTTGAAAGAAATTACGCTCCTAAATCAAATTGAAATGGATTAGAATGCTCAAATAATGTGTAAAAGACTCAGAAAGAGCTCTTGGTGCATTATTTTATTATGATAATTCATAATTTCGAATAAAATACCATAAAAATTGTGTACTCGCCGACCAACAACATCACCGTGAAACAAACACCGTGCAAATGTTGTAGATGCAAGTTCTCACACACTTAACCTTAGAGTAGCAGTTGCTAGAAGCCACAAGAATTACTTTTAGACCAATATGATTACGAAATGAAATTCTGAGGTATCACATAGAAGACGTAGGATTTTTTTCTGCAAATTTTGGTACTAATAACTCAATTTACGTGAAAAGTGTAGATACAAGGTCTTAAACGTCGATATTGTATTAGGCATTGAAGTCCCTTTCAAATGATACTAAGTTTGTCAAAATGCTTGAAGCGGAACAAAAGTTATAACAGTTCTATTGAGTCAGCCTTCGCACTCACCCCTTACGAATATTCAAAGTTTGTGATACTATAACGGTACATTTATTATAGAAAAATGATGTTTTTGTGTTATTATTGTGAACTACGCCCTCCAGCGTGGAGTAGAAATAATTTCCAGTAGTTTCTCGTATTCGAGTTCGTAATACAGATTTTTTCTCTAAGCTGTTCCATAAACAGTTTCTGAGATACGGTGGGATACCTCTTTTACTCAGACACTTGGTACATATATGTCTCTATGTTTATTGTTTATGTGAACAAATTTACTCTATACAAATTTTCAAAAAACAGTATGTTTGAATTTGTATGTTTTTTGGCATCAAGAATTCCAAATTTGGATTCTTATTCAGAAATACTAGTAAGGAAAGAAAAAATCGTAATAAAAAAGAAAAAAGATACATTCATGAGTATCGGAGCGTCGCTATTAGCTTTAAGTAAAAAAGCAGAAGGTATCAAACAATCAGACCAATTGCTATTGGTACAGTTTACCGTCGTTTAGTAGCGAAAATAGTTTGTTCAAACATCAGAGACAAATTAGGATATTTACTCCGTCCATTACAATTTAGTTTCGGGTCGAAAGGTGGTTGTGAAGCAGTTGCACATGCAGCAAGACGTTTCGTCTCTAATCATCCAGACGTTGATAATAAAGTTTTTCTGAAAATTGATTTCAAAAATGCTTTCAATGCAATTCATCGCGATTATTTATTAAAACTTGTAGCAGAGATTATACCTGAAATGTTTCCTTCCATCAATCAATTTTATCGATTCCCTTCATATTTTTAATTTGGCGAAAATATCATTTATTCTGAAAGAGGCGTCCAACATAGGGGCCCTTTGACACTTTTTCTTTTTTGCATATCGATACACAAACTTATATGCAACATTGACACAGAATTCAATGCTTGGTACCTTGATGATGGTTCTTTAGGTGGTAACACTAATTCCGTGTTCAAGTCTCTTGTCTATATTATAAACAATTCCAAGGATATTGGTCTTGAACTCAATTTCAGTCAATGCGAGTTATTTTTCTTAGAATCACCAAATAATCTAACCATTGATACATTTAATTCTGCATGTAGCACCAGGCATAACGATTACAAACAGACAAAATTTATTTTTATTAGGTGCTCCTTAATTAAACGAATCCTTTCTATCAGCTTTCAATGAAAAACTAACCTTTTTCAAAAAAATGTCATCTCGTTTATCCTGGTTACCGACACATATTGCTTATTACCTTCTCAAGAATTGCCTATTAATTCCAAAATAACGTATATCTTAAGATGTAGTCCGACCTGGTTACACAATATCTTAATCAATTTTGACAATACCATTCGTCATTTATTAGTCATTAATTAACATTGAATTAGAGGACCTTTCTTGGAAACAAGCTTCACTACCTGTTTCATATGGTGGTTTAGAAATTCGCTCAATCGTTTCAGTAGCTCTTCCTTCTTTTTTGTCATCATTAAATAGTTCAAAAAATTTCATTAATTACATTCTGCCTATATTTTTCCACGCACACGATCCTTTATTATTGGCGGCAGAAAATATTTGGTCATTAAAGTCTAACAAAGTTGTACCTGATGAATATAGATCCTTTCAAAAATCCTGGGATATACCTTTATGGAACATTGAAAAAGAAAAACTGCTTTAGAAAGCTATCAATTTACCAGACAAGGCTCGTTTGAATGCAGCATTTTCAAAGGAATCAGGAGAATGGTTGAACGCTATACCGTCGGCACCATTAGGTACGCTTTTAGATCACAAAAGTTTCCGTATTTCTATTGGTCTCCGTTTAGGTTGTCAAATTTGTGTAAAACATCGCTCTCGTTGCGGAGCTGATGTTGATGAATATGGTAGACACGACCTAAGCTGCAAATTAAGTGCCGGCCGTTTTTCACGTCATTCTGCAGTAAATGACCTAATCAAACGAGGCATGGCATCTGCAGATTCCCTGTTCGTTGGAACCGTTAGGTACTTGCCGCGACGACGGTAAACGTCCAGATGATATGACCCTCATTTCATGGCAACGCGGCAGACCATTTATATGGAATTTCACTTGCATTGACACTTGGGATCCGTCCCATGTCCGATCCACATCTACTTCCGCAGGCGCTGCAGCTTTACAAGGCGAAACTTTTAAAATCAATAAATAAAAAAATTTGGAGAACATTTACATTTTTATTCCTGTAGCAATTGAAATCTCTGGTGTTTTCGGTCGTGAAGCTATAAAATTCATTAAAGAAATCGGTAAAAAAATATCAGTAGAAACCAATGATTGAAGAGCAACTTTGTTCTTTATACAACAAATAAGTATTGCAACTCAAGGAGGCAACGTTTCATCTTTTCTCGGTACGTTTCCTCGTTCTAAGCTTCTAGAACAACTTTTTTTGAAACCTAATCATAAGAAACCTAATTCTTCTACCACTTCCAAATTTTCTCAAATTACCGACCCTAAAACATGTGATCTTTCCTTTTTCCAAAATTCTTATTTAACATCTCTATTCTCTTTCTCAGAATGTGTGCCTTTTGATAATACATGCGTTGACAATTTTATAAATCATGCCTCCAACAAGCTTTTGGGCCTCAGTGTACTAAAAAATATAGATAACCACCAGCCAGATGATGTCCCATTCATAGGAATACTGAAGAAGATGACTATGCTAGAGAATGATGCGATTCCTATACGCAATAAATTATCTTTGACCAAACAAAATATAAAACCAATAGAGTTGAAAACATCAAATAAAAAGGTAAACGACCAAATGGAAGGTATTTATACTAACAGTGTGGCATGCTCTAATAATACTAATACGGACAATTTGTCTGATGAAGATGATACCGGAAATCACGCATCAGTAGCCGGTTTGAGTAAAAATTCTAATGACAAACTCTCCAGAACAGTAAAAAATGGTACTAACTTCGCCAATAAAACAACTGAGGTTAGATCCAAAATTTCTGATGTGACCAATGGAATGAAACAACTAAGTACAGAAGCAATATCAACCAGAGTTGAAAAAATTAGCAATAATGTTTCGGTGACCAAAAAAATGACATTGCCTGTCAAAATAACCCCGATTTTTTGCAGTCAAATTCAAAATTGGGAGAGAATGAAGACATTGAAAAAAATAATGGGTCAGAAGTCGATAGGGTCGTAGTAACTGAGGAATCAATAAACATCAATTCCCTTTCTAAAAATAATCCTAGAGTTATCAACTTCTCTTCATACATTTCATTTTTGATTGAAAATTTTCAGAAAGGGGATGAAACTCAACAAGAACAAAAGGACACGTCTAAAAATGATGTAGATAACTAGGAATAAATTAACAAAGTGAACCAGACCAATGATCTATCAACATCAACCAAACTTTCCAAAACCGCAATATATCTATCCATTTCAATAGCAAACAACATCAACTCAAATTCCTTAACACGCCGATCAAGTGAGAAAGACAATAATAGAATCCGAAATTATTCGGACAGTGATAGTAGTTGCGAAAGAGCTCTTAACAATATTGGTAACACAAGTTTCATGAATAGTATTATCCAATGCCTATCAAATAGAATGTGGCTATTAGAATATCTAAAGAAAGACGCATACGTAAGAGATATTAACATAAACATATCTAGCATGTAAGGAGCACTAATTAAAGCATTTGCTGAAGTTATTCAAGAGCTTTGGTCTGAAGACAGTTCAGACAGAGTGGTTAATACAGTATCATTGAAAAGTCAGATTCAAGGTTCATGGGATACACTCAACATGATGCACAGGAATTTCTTCGTTACCCTATTAGCAGGACTTCACGAAGATGTCAACAAGGTATATGAAAATCAAAGCCCATATTAACAGAAATTGATGACAAACTTAGTGACATTGAGAAACCAAAATAATCTTGGTTGAGATATCCGAGAATGGACAACTCCAATATTGTGGATAACTTTATCCGTCAATTAAAATCAACAATCAAGTACACACACTGTGGTCACTGTTCAGTTACATACGATCCCTTTTGATATTTATCCCTTACGATACCCAAAAAAACAGGTCAATTACGACTTTCACAATATTTAGATTCGTTTACAAGAGAAGGAACACTCGACGGTGATGGGAAATCAACATGTTCGAAATGTAAGGAACGAAGACGATGCACTAAATCATTCTCAATTCATAAATTTCCGAAAATATTGGTTATTCACCTGAAGCGCTTTTCGCAAACAGAAAGATTTAGTGGACAACTTAATGTTGCTATAGATTTTCCAATAGAAGGGCTTGATGTGAGCCATTACGCAGCTGATAATGTGGCACCTTGTATGTACAACCTATACGCTATATCAAATCACTGTGGAACCACTTATAGTGGTCACTACACAGCATATTGCCGACATCCCTACACGGGACAGTGGCACAAATACAACGATTCAAGGGTGCTATTAATATCGAGGAAATCTTTAGTCAGTGGAGAAGCATATGTTCTCTTCTATGAACAGGATGACACAAAGTCCCACCTTTAAGTTTAATAAAAATTTTTTTTTAGTTTTTAAATTGTTTATTTTCATTGTGAACCAATGTCTTATTTGGTTTTTTCTGCAAAATTTAGTTATATATTCATATTTACGTTGCATTCTTATTAATGCATACATCAAATAAATATGCTTGTTTATTTGTAGATAAGAATAAATTGAGTGAAGAGAATGTCAATCAGATAAATACCAACTTGCGACTACATATGCAGAAAGTAGCAATAAAAGTTGCAAAAAAAGCTAGACACGTCATAAGAAACAAAAAAGAAGTTGTTTGGCCATGGTGACATGACATCTCCAAAGCTGTTTATACTGATCGTATAAGACATATGTAGTCAATAAAACTGGCATGATAATTTTGTAAATATACCTAAACAGAAAAAAGTCATTATGCTGATGATATCGTAGGTACTTGTTACAACAAAATTCCGAAGCTTAGGAAAAAATTGGGTTGACAATGAATATGGCAGAAACTGAAGTTATAGCAAACGCTAACGATTTAGAAAGATTGTAATCATGAAAAAGTTACCTACTGAATACATACCTATATCAACTGAAATAGTCGTGTATCTTCCCAATACTCACGGTCCACAAACATGAACACTAACTAAAAAGATTATTACCAAAATAGTCAAAACACAAAGGGGTATGGAGAGAGATATTTGCTATCAGATGAGAAGAGAAATGAATAGGAGAGGTAGAACGAAAGTCAAAGATAGCAAAAATCATATAGTTAGATTACAGATGAAACAATGTAATACAACAATGACGCCATCGTACGAAAAACGCCCACCTGCAAATGAGATCTAAAATGAATAGGAGGTCTACACTGAAAACATGTAGTATATACATGAACCTATATCCTACTTTTTTTTGGCATTTTCCCATTATGAGTTCGCCAATTTTTCCCTCTCTTCCTTCTTTTAGGCCATCTCTAATCTGGCATCATTTGGACTTGACCATACCATTTTAATAACCGATTTTCTAGCATCCTTGTCATAGAGCTTTTATCGTCCATTATTTGCCATTCTGCTATTTCATATCAATCCATGTAATGTTTTTGAAGCTTGTTTTCCCTGCGCAATTTTTATTTCAATATCTCCTATACAAGTACCATTCTAGTGAATAACTGATTCCAAATATCCAAAATTGGAATAATATACAACGCTATAGAAAAAGAAGAAGAGGAAGAAGGATAATAGATAATGATAATAATAATAGGCGCTATAGTTACACCTTGTTGTGAGTTACAGTACATTGAACTTCATTACGCTAACTTCCTGTATACGAAACTATTACACTTGGATGCTGACTTTGCTCAAATCCAAAGAATATTCGATGAAACATCTGATTTTAGTTATATTATTTTTACCAGTTTGTAACAGTTATAAACAAAAAGTGTTTTCAAAAAGTGAGTTTTGAAGTGGCAAATCGTATTTGGCGCAGTCAGTAGGATAGTGGAAGAGTCCTTAAGTGATCCTTGTCGTTATCAAGCGTTTATCCACTATCTTCGAAAGAACAAGCTACAGGGTTAACGGTCAAGATAGTTCATCCCAAAGCATAGCAAGTATTCCAGGAATGCACCATAGCATGTATTCCAGGAATGCACCATAGCATCATCTGTATCTTGTAAGCCACTTTATTTATGTCCGACACTCCTCTGTCTCAGAATCTTCTGATTCAGAGTTTAGCATAAACGATACGTTACCAAGTATAACAGATTTTAATCCACGTAGAGAAGACTTAGAATTGACGAATTATCTAAGAAACCTAAGTGTTGACGATACAGACCTTAATAATACAGTAGAAATTAGAGATAATACTACAATGGCTCAATTCGACGTTAAAAATTTATGCATTATCCCTAACTTTGATGGAAATCCAAACGAATTATTCGAATTTATCAAGATTTCAACTTTATTATTAAATCATTATTATAACCAAAATAATCCAGCGGATATCCAAAATCAAATTCTTTTCCATGGTATTGTAAGTAAATTAACTGGTAGAGCCATAGAAGTAATTTCTATTTATGGATGTGAAACATGGGACGCTGTAAAAGACGTCTTAATTCAAAACTTTGGAGATCAAAGTAACGAAAATTCTCTCACTAGAGATTTAGTCAACCTTCGACAGGGTCTTCAAGAAACACCTAAGCAGTTTTATGAGAAAACAATGAGACTTCTAAACTGTATTACCAATTACATCGAAGTTCATACAAAAAATCCAGAAATAAAGAGAAGCAAAATGGAATTCTTTAGACAACAAGCATTAACTACTTTCCTAGCAGGCTTACGAGAACCTTTAGGCTCAACTATAAGGGCAATGCGACCTAATAACCTAGCAATTGCAATTCAATATATTCAAGAAGAGAACAACATCCAATATTTGCAAAGGGGTAATAGCTTGCCTCAATCTTCAAGTCCAGGACAATCCACGAATAACTTTTCGGTCCAGCAACAACCAACCTATTCTCAACGACCTGTAGTTTTCCCACAAACGACGGTCTAACCACAACCGACGATCTCCGACCCTCGATGGCAACCAACGAGACAAATAAACAGCCAATTTCCGCCTAGACAACCATTCCATAACTTCCAAAGGTCCACGTTCAATCAACCAAGACAAGAAACCAGACAACCATTTAGGGCACCTAATCAACCGAACTTCTGGTTCAACCGACCAGGGACATCACAACAACCAAGACCAACACCCATGAGTATATCGACAGCAGCCACAAATAGGAATAGACCGTCCAATCAACACCAAGAACCTCAACAACCTCAGCCGAAGTTTACTGTCAAAGAATTGTATAAAAATTGGAAGAGTACGATTACGAAGTTGTGTATAAGAAAGGAAAATTTAATACCAACGCCGACGTCCTTTCAAGACTGGAAATACACACCAAAGAACTGTTTGATCTAGCAAAATACGTCGATGAAGTGAATAAAAAATTAGAATCCCCGGATGAAGAAAATGCCTCTTTATATAATAATCCACCTGAGGACAAACTCTCAGACTTTGTCAATGAAGATATTCCGGAATTGCCCCCCTATATTGAATAAATACTAGAACAGGCGAACTTAGATGAATCACAAAGAAACCGTGAAGAAAATCAAGAGAAATCACAACAAAACATACAGGAAGATCATCGAGAAACATCAGACGACGAAACGAACCACACTGCAATAGAAAACCCAATATTAGACTATTAGACATCCCTATATCTGAGAGACCACTCAACTACTACAACAACAAAATCGTCTTCAAAACAGTTAATTACAATCCTCAATCTCCAGCAACATTAAACATCTTTCCAAACAAACAGCGCATATACGTACAACTCACGAAAAACGATCTAGACCCAGATATTATAAATTTCTTTAAGAACCACCTTCAACCAAAAAGGAAATATGCATGTCTCTTCGAAAGCGACGAATTATATAAGCAAATTTGCGAAACCATCAGGAAAATATTCAAAAGCAACGCTTATGACCTAATTAAATGTAACATACAGCAATACAAACGCTTCAAACAAATCAAGAGAAAATTATAAAAAACGTAGATCATCACATGAGCTTAAATTCAAGGATTTTGGAAAAGTTTAATGAAACTGTGATTCTTCTAACATACAACCAAAAACTATTTTCGAAGAGATAGATCAAATCAGTAAAAATCTGAACAAATTTTTATTCGATTTCAACCACTATCGTCAAGCCAGAAATGTACAATGTAGTTTGTAACAGTTGTAAATAAAAAGTCTTTTTAAAAAGTGAGTTTTGAAGTGGCAAATCGTATTTTGTGCTAGTATCTATATAAAATTATATTTGTTTCTCTGTTTAACAATGAACAGTGTATGACAAAAAAGCGTCAACTGTCAAAAAGTCAGGAACATCTTCATGTTTTTAAAACTTTGAAAGAATTACCTGTACACTGGGCTGTGATTCCTTTGGGTATAACTAGGACTATAATTGGGAGTTCTATCTTGATATATGGGTGAACTAGATGTAAGTCTTTTCTCAGCAACTGATTTCATGTGATAGTCTTGGGCGTATTTATTAGTTTCTTCCAACAGAGGACTTGCATTTTGTCTATAACTAAAGAATCAAGATCAATTTTTTTCTATTTTAATTCTTGAACTGAAAAAAAATTAATTATCCAATATATCGAACTTTCTAAGATTATGATTTTAGTAAATTGTTAAAATGTATTTATATTTATATTCACTTTTGACAAATGTATACAAATGTTAATTAGCCTTAACACAACTAACTAACTAACTAATTATACTCCATCCATTTTTTGTGGCCGCTTTTAATATTGATTCTACAATGCCGCAGAAGGATTCTGGGCCAACGAATGGCATTGACCACAGCCTGATTAGCCATTTCGTTTGTCTTACCATTGCTCTTTTGACCCTCATGACCAGGTACAAAGACCACCATGACTTCACTACGGTCTCCCAACGTGTTTAGAGCATACACACAATCTACAGAATTGAGTGCCCTTAGTGCTGATTGACTATCTGAGAAAATTGAATGACATGTTTTTTCCTGCTTTTTGATTTCTTCCACATAGTAGTGGATCGCTGTCATTTCCGCCTGGAAAATGGTGGGATCCTTAGTTAGGTTACTGGAAAGTTTCCAATTGTTTTAGCCCCACTGCTCCTGTTCCTACGCCTTTAAGCTGTCCGAGTGGCATGTTGCTTCCGCCTGTATTAGTACATTTCCAGTATACCCTACCTCGTCGTCTTTCTAGAATCCCTGACATAGTTTTCCTTGATTCCACAATTTCCACATTGCGCGTCAACATCTGGACAAGAGGACCGCGGATGACGATCAAACCCACAGAAAACGCATTTTCTGTTTTTACTAGATTGCACCACAGCCCAAACATCTTTCGCTTCAAGTCCCGGTACAGCGTCAATGTTGTTAGGAACTAACTGCGCTGTTGGTGCTGATGCCAGCCCAGGCAAAATCGCTGTTACTCTGTGGGTGTGTATACCCTTCAGATTGTTGTTGAGTAGCACGATAGAGTCATCCAAACTAAGTGTTTGAGTTTTTACGAGTAGATGTTGACGGATTTGGGGGAAGTAACCCATTAATCAATCAGTCTCGTATATACTAGATATTTTGCTCTTCCGCAGTGATAGTTTCAATATTATCATCTTCTCCTAGCAGCTTCAGAGCTTTAACATATTGATCAACACATTCTCCCTGCCGTTGTTTCCGAATAGCAAGCAAGTGTCGAGCGTTAATCTCACTTTTATGATTTACAAATATAGCTTTAAGAGCATTGGCAGCGGCTTCATTTGTGGTACATTCAGTAATTTATTCGTAAACACCAAATGATTGGAAATTAGTAAGTACCTTGAGTTGTTAGCAGCTCAGGATAAACATTAACGAAGTTGTTAAAAGTTGTTAACCAATATGTAAATTATTTGCCAGCGTTTCGAGAATACGAATTTGCAATGAACTTTCCGGGCTTCCAATATTTTTCCATTGCGAATACTTTTGCGAATAAAATTGTTTTACAATTAAAGGAGGTTTTCACCCACAAAATAGGTTTTTATTAACAAAAGAAGCAACACAAGCAGAACCCCAGATAGCACCAGATATCCATGGGATGTTCCGACAGTCTTCGATTTGGAAGATATATATCCAAATATTATAGGGTTATTCTGGGGATATCTAGAATATCTGTGGGTACACCTAAATCGAATATTCAATGTAAGTCCAGTTGGAATATCCTCAGATTATTCTTTTTAGAATATTCGATTCAAATAGTTCTAAGAATATTCTATGATTATTGATTTTTGTTCAAACGCTCTTTCTGTTCCATGTACATGTGTCAGTAATTGCAGATGACAGTTGACGGTAACGACCAGTGAAAAATGGCGGTTCGACCATCTTATATAGGTTATTGTTATTGGTGAAATAGTAGTAGTATGATTAATGATTTTTGATCGTTAATTAATTAGTCAATTTTTTGCCACTGTGCAGTTATTTAAATATATTTCTCGGTGTATTATATGCTACGGGTGGAACTAATACATACGACCTCACGCATCAAAACAGGTACGTTTTATTGTATTTTTTTAATGCCTGTTGATTTATCAATGCATTTTTTAGAAAATTATCGATTTGCTGCTAAAACTTCCAATAAATGATGAGGCAAAGTTTGAAGAAGTTGAGTCAGCCTTGCTGAAGAATCCTATGAATATTTTGTAAATTGAAATAAAAATGAAACTGCCTCGAAATATTGGAGTATTTATGTGTTACTTTTTATATTTTAGTGCATGAAAATATTGAAATAATTGTTGATTTCATAAATTTTTGCAACAAAATTAATGGATAAATGTATTCAATTGTAAGTAGAGTAGAAATTCACCTCGTTGCTAAAGGTACAACAAAATTTTATTTTCTCAGGTAGTTTCACGTAATTATGTTACCGAGATGTTAATCGAATTGCCTATAGTTACCTCTATTCCTTTTATCAATTGGGATTGACTAGAAAGCTCTACACAGCTGGCGATCTGATAATTAAAAGTTAAATTAGTTCTGACATTTGGTAAATAAAAGTTATTGCTGGTCAATTGTACAAGTGTCTAGTTTCAGGCATATGTATACTGTTCACATAGATGGAAGCGGTCTTATATTTTTGTTCGTTTGTTATAACTTTGCTTATAAACTGTAATTGATAAATTTTTAAAACTTTTGAGATTAACTTTCAAATTAATACAATTTTAGGTTGTACCTCTGGCAAGATTGGAAGGTTCTTATTTTCAACAATATATTAGAAGATTCTTGCAAAAAATCCTGATAGAGTATTTAATGGAGGGCTACAGTATACATGGATAAAAAGGGAAAAATGCTTTGGAAAAACAAAGCTCTTTGAAGCAGTAGTAGGTATAATCATGTTATTTTATTTTGGAATGTACATGTAAATTAATTTAATATATCATGTACAAGAAACAAATAAGTTCTAATCACTATTTTGTTTGGTATATTTTGCTTTTTACTTGTCTCCTACAAGACTTATTTTTTAAATTACATATTTGATATTTAACTTAATCTTTTAAGTTCCAGTTTTTGGGATTATATTTTGATTGTTATACATACATAAAAATTACAGTAGAATAGAAATTGCTTATTAACAAAAAATATAATTATAATTATTTTATTGTTTCTGATGCCGTCCAAAAGTTGGACAAGAACATAACAAACAAAGAAGTTGAATTGAAAACAGGAATTTTCTTAGCCAAATGTAAGGAACGGCAGAAATCGGTTTCAAAAAGTTCGTTGAGTATGGAGGAAGTCAGTGAATTTCGTAATCTCGGATTTGAAAATTATGTTAGTTTCATTTATGTTATGAGGTACATCTTATATTTATGTATAAATAAATTAAATTGAACTCAATGTTTCCCGTGCTTCAATTTTTTCAATTAAAAATATTTTTTCCTATATACAGTGTGACCCATTTTTAATGGAAACACCCCCCTAAAATTTGAAGTTGTAAACCGATTTTAATAATTTTTTTTTTGAAATGTCAAGTACTAAAAGGTCTACCTTGGGACAAAATTTGAAATGTTTATTCCAATTTTCAGGGCATACTACGATATTTTTCATTAGTCGAAAATCGGGATTTTTTATTAGCAATTTTTTTATTGAAAAAATCACTACGCCACTGGATTCGGAGTGCCTCTAAACAGGTGTAACCAAAATTTCAAGAAAAGATATCTATCAATAACAAAGTTATGGCAACTCAAAAATTCGAAAACTCTCACAGCTAACAGTCACAAAAACACCCTATAAATATAGCCATCAGAATATTTTTTTATGATTTCAACAATAAAGTGCCACCAGATGAAAAAAAACAAATAGCGTAAATATTTTTAATGAAAATAACGGAATTACATTCATTCAAATTTTCACGCAAATTAACTAAAACTAAGACCTAATAGAATTTTCAATTTAAATCTTAGTTGCCATGGAAATGATATTACAGTTTGACACTTGTGAAAGATTTAAGTGTACTATTGTCAACAATATTCACATTACAGTTCTTCGGATTATTTTTTGTCATGGCTGCAAGATTGAGCGTAAGAGAGAAAATTGAAATTGTACGCCTTTCGGGAGATGACGTTAGAAGTGCTAGAGAGGTTTGTAGAGTATTTAATGAAAGACATCCAGATCGTCCTCGTATTAGCTGCGGTACGGTAAATAAAATAAATTAAATATTCAATGAAACTGGTGCAGTATCAAAAATGATGTTAAAGAGTAATCCTGTACAAAGACGAAACAGGAATGACAGGAATGATCAAATCATTTTAGATTATTTCGGAAATAATCCTAATGCCAGTATAAGGATAAGGAATGCCACTTTAGATTTGAATATTCCACGAGAAACTATTCGGAGATGTCTCAAGGCGAAGAATATTAAACCTTTCAAGCCAACATTTTTACACACACTGCAAGAAGGCGACAAAGCAAGACGTATGGAATATTGTTTATGGGCCCAAGGGAAATATTTAAACAATAGAAATTTCCTACAAAATATTTTATATACCGACGAAGCCAGTTTCACTACAAATGGAGTAGTGTCATCACAGAATTGTCGCTATTGGGCAGCGGATAATCCTAACTGGGTAATAAATTGTAAAAGCCAGTATTCCCAAAAAATCAACGTCTGGTGTGGGATATTGAACGAACGAATTATTGGTCCTTTCTTTTTTGAGGAAAACATCAATGCGCAGAGGCTGCTAGAATTTTTAAACACAGAGTTTTGGGATGCTATTCACGAGCTGCCAATCAATGAACGATTAAATTTAATTGTTCAGTTAGATGGGTGTTCAGTTCATTATGCCAGAGCTGTGAGGCAATGGCTTAACGAGCATTTTCCAAACCGATGGATAGGCCGTGGTAGTCCGTTTCTAGATTGGCCCCCCAGATCTCCAGACCTCACAGTTTTGGACTTTTTTCTCTGGGGACTTATCACACAAAAAGTTTACAAACACCGCTCAAGAGATAGAAATGAACTTTGTGCAAGAATTCGACAGGTATGTGCAGATATTACCCCTCAAGAACTAAGGAGCGTGATCAGAAACATTCGTAAGCGCTACGACAAGTGTATCGAAATAGATGGTGGGTTAGTAGAGGCTACTAGAATATGAGTTAGAATTAATTGTTGCACTGACTCGAAACATTTCAATGATTAGTTATCATAGTTACGTTTATAAAATTTTTTTGCTTCATAATTAGTTGAATTGTGTGAATGTAATCCCGTTATTTTCATTAAAAAATTTTTTTCATCTGGTGGCACTTTATTGTTGAAATCATAAAAAAGTATTCTCATGGCTATATCTGTAGATATAGGGTGTTTTTGTGACTATTAGCTGTGAGAGTTTTCGAATTTTTGAGTTGCCATAACTTTGTTATTGATAGATATCTTTTCATGAAATTTTGGTTACACCTGTTTAGAGGCACTCCGAATCCAGTGGCGTAGTGATTTTTTCAATAAAAAAATTGCTAATAAAAAATCCCGATTTTCGACTAATAAAAAATATCGTAGTATGCCCTGAAAATTGGAATAAACATTTCAAATTTTGTCCCAAGGTAGACCTTTTAGTACTTGACATTTCAAAAAAAAATTATTAAAATCGGTTTACAACTTCAAATTTTAGGGGGGTGTTTCCATTAAAAATGGGTCACACTGTATACAATTTGAAATTTTGAAAGATTCCTTAGATATGTGTAAGATATATACCTGGGAACACTGGATCATTGTACTCCCCCTTTTCTCCTTTAGTTTCAAATAATATTTATTTAAATTTGGGACATACCCTTTGCTTACTGAATAAGTGCGAGAGAGAAGCTTTCCCTGGCGGGTAATTCTATTCTCTCTCACACGAATGGAGCTTATGGATAAAATAATTGGCGATATTGAACGAAAGTTGCTATCATTCCTGGTGGAACAAGAAGTTGGAAAAGAATTTATATGTACATTATTGTCGTTCATTAAGTATACAGAATCTTCCAAATTTCAATCAATTATCTCTGAAACTAAATATGAAAAGGCAGGAGTACTATGATTCAGTGTCACCCGCTCAACAGGTATCATCCATATTGGGATATTCTACAAATATTTGAAATGTTGCTATATACGTTCCACAGATATCCTTATAATATTCCTAATATTACTTGGATATTTGTAGAATATGCCTATTGGAATGTTCTATGAATATTCTGGATTATCTTGCTATATACATTCAGCAGATATCCTCAGAATATTCTTGAATATTCCTGGGAAATATTTATAAAATATTTAAAAAATTTCCCATTTCGTGGTTCATAGAATATTCGAGAAAGGATATATATATATATATATATATATATATATATATATATATATATATATATATATATAACAAAAACAGAATTAGCGGGCATATCACGCAAAAGAGGTTACAGAGAATGAGTGGTAACCGTAGACATGCATGTTTCTGGCTCATTAGCCTTCATCGGTACGGCATAATCAAGAAAAGGTGTACAACTTGGGAGCAAGGATGTTAATTGAAACATGAGAAAACACAAACAACGGATTTCAACAAGATAACCAAACGCACATTTGCGCCTTCAAATGGAAGATCCCGAGTTTTCAAGACAACAACCAACAGAGACACGGAGGCGTCTATAGCTCTCCTGTCTAAACCTTCTGACCCTGGAAATAGACAAATAATCAATGAAAAGATTAAAGAATAACGCGTGGAATATAAAACAAAAACAGAATTAGCGGGCATATCACGCAAATCCAGGGTCAGAAGGTTTAGACAGGAGAGCTATAGACGCCTCCGTGTCTCTGTTGGTTGTTGTCTTGAAAACTCGGGATCTTCCATTTGAAGGCGCAAATGTGCGTTTGGTTATCTTGTTGAAATCCGTTGTTTGTGTTTTCTCATGTTTCAATTAACATCCTTGCTCCCAAGTTGTACACCTTTTCTTGGTTATGCCGTACCGATGAAGGCTAATGAGCCAGAAACATGCATGTCTACGGTTACCACTCATTCTCTGTAACCTCTTTTGCGTTATATGCCCGCTAATTCTGTTTTTGTTTTATATTCCACGCGTTATTCTTTAATCTTTTCATTGATTATTTGTCTATATATATATATATATATATATATATATATATATATATATATATATATATATATATATATATTATTGTGATTTGTTAGGTGTGTAATTTTAATGTTTTAAAATAAATATATTTTCTCTAATTTGCCCTACGTTGGGACGACATTTTATTGCGGAGAGAATATTTAAAATGTTATTATTATTGTTTAGTTTTTGTTTGCCCGGTATATTATAAAATTTTTAAAATAGCTTGTCAAGTAATTATACCCTTTGCATGAAAGACTCCACAAACTCAAAGTAGGGTTCAAATGTTAAAAAAAAATTTAATTTCAAATATAAGCGCCAAAGTTAAATAAAATCCTTACATTTTAATAAAGAAATTTTGTTAATCAAAAAATATACTTGCTTTTATTATTTCTAAATAAGTTCTAGATACGGTCCTGTCTGCTTAATTTCGAACCTCTCCACGTTTCACAGACGTCAGGTCAATACTGCTAACTGTTGAATATAGATGGAGCAATCACCAAGAAATGAAAAGTCTCAACAATGTAATTTCAAAATGTTTTTCAAAGGGAAAAACGTTGTTTAATGTTGTGGAAACAAATACATCATTCTTTTACAAAAAAAAAACTTGTGAAAACCAACTATCTAGGATGATCATTCATTCAAACAAACCATACACTCAGGTGGAATATTATTCCTATGTGCGATTACAAAATAGGCAACATTTTATACAAATTTGAAAAAACGAATTCCGTTATAAAACGTCCATGACAGAAAATGGCGAAAAACAATGCTGATGAGCGTTTATGTAATATCAAAGTTCAATTCCTTGCACAAAACCGGTAAGTTTGTTTAACCTTTTTTTTATATATAAATAAAATAGTTTTAAATACCTGTTGACTGTATTGCTCTAGTACACTTCAATGATTGGTTTTTTTTAATTTTATTTTAGGTTACCTCTTGGAAAACCATACAATTTGTCCAGCTTGGATAATATCAAAAATTGATGCTATATTTCGTCCATATCAATACATTTTAGATGAATCCCATAATCCAGTGCTTTCTGAAAAGTATTGTGGAGACACCATTTCCACAATACAACATTTTACTTGGTTATATTGATAAATTTTATGGTTAGTACTCTATTATATTTACCAATTTTCTTGTTAAAATATGTTTATCTACTTGATTAATTACATTACTAAGTTGCTTTTAGGGATAATGTATTTCTTTCTCTAATTACCATTCCAAACTGTTGTTTCTCAAAAAAGTTTAAATAATTTTTCTCAAAAATTTTGCTTCTCATCCATTCACTGCTACCAAAAAAGAAAACTACCTAGTGAATAGTGTCCATTATCAACAACTTGTTTCTATTCAAATTTTTTTTATTATTAATCTGCTTGTCGCTGATTAGAATATTTTAAATGTGTTCCACCAATCAAAATTGGCTATAAAAATTCTTATTGAAAAGTTTCACTTCAAGTTGTAGATCGTCCATCTATCCTTTTAAAACATTCTGTTTTAAGTTTTTTTTTATTGATGCCTCATATTACCTTATTAGAGCACGCGTCAGCGTGTTTAAATCGAACTTTCAAACACGCGCGTTTTTTAAAGTCCCCATGGTAACAACAACAACTTGAGAAACGTAAGTATCAATGACAACTTTTTTTATTAGTTTTTAAATAGTATATTTTCATTGGGAACCAATGTCTTATTTGGTTTTTTCTGCAAAATATATTTATATATTCATATATACACTGTAACCTTTGAAATATAAATAAAGAAACTTTTTGATTATTGATCTGACAGCAGTACCCCGTAACGTCAAATAAAAATAAATACTATTTGACGTTCACGAAACTTGGCTGGGCATCGAGGATGGACTTCCATTTTTTTGTAGTAATAATATAATAATAATATTTTATGATTCCAAAGTGCACCAATAAAAAAAAATAGCGTAAAGCAGTGATCCGCAACCTTTCCTCATCTGAGGCACACCAAACTGCTCCCTAGAATTTCGTGGCACACCAAAATCTAAAATATATTTATAGCAGTGGCGTAGCTAGGTCGGGGGTCAGTTCACTCCATGTATACTAATTATTTATGGATGTCCAAACTACCTTAGTTTTTTCTATTGTTTTAAAATGTGAAGAAGCCCCTTTCAGATTTGGGGCATCAAAATTTTCACTCAGGACATAATACATATTTTTTTTTTATTTTTTTTTATTATTCAGATAGAATGAAAAATACAAATAGGTACATACATGTAGGTATACTAAATTTACTTCTGTTGACACGTCAATAGTAATAAATATTTTGACATGATGATGACTGATTAATGTGATACCTGCGCTTGCTTCGTTGAACACAAAAGTTTTATATTCGGCTCAATTTTAGACAGCGCAACTCTTATTTCTTGGTCAAGATCTTTTAAGCATGACCGTTTATCATTTTTAATTAATACAAGCGTTGAAAAACTTTGCTCACATAAATATGTTGTGGAAAACGGAAGTAGTGTGAAGATGGCCTTGTCGGAGATGCGTGGATATTCTGTCTTGATGGAAATCCAGAAAACATCTAACGGAACTTCGTCGAATTTAAGTTTTAGGGTCATATCATTACTTAATTCTGTGAACTCCTCTCGAGTTTGCAATGGCAGTGCTTCCGTGGAACTTATTGCATTGGTTGCGAAAGGATTTCGAATCAAATTGTTTTGTTCCGTGTTGATAGAATGGAAATAGTATTCAAATTTTTGTTGAAGCATACTTAAATGTTGTTGGGCCAAATCCACAATCAACTGCTTGTTTTCGATCGTACTGTGGTTGGCCCTGTGATACATTTCTAGACATCCTTTTTGCAACTGTTCCTGCCAAAGTTCAAGTTTCTTTTTGAACCCTTGTAATTTATCGGAGCACGTCAATATATTTTCATTCCGTCCTTGCATTTTTTTATTAAGTTCATTCAGATGTTCGAATATATCAGCCATGTATGCAAGTTTGGCTATCCAGTATTCATCATGAAGGTGCTGGCATAGATCGTACATATCTTGACTTGAAAGAAACTCACGCACTTCGTAGCGAAGTTCAAACAGTCGAGCTAAAACTTTTCCCCGGGATAACCAACGAACTTCTGTATAAAACAGTAAGGATTCATGTTCGCTTCCCATTTCTTCACAGAGTATTCCAAAGATTCGCGAATTTAAGGCTCTCGATTTAATTATGTTTATGATCTTAATACATTCATTCATTGTGATCGAAAGCTGTTCGGGCAAATTTTTGACCATCAATGTTTCTCGATGTATGCAGCAATGTGTAATTTGTATTGACGGATTTTTTTGTTTTACACAAGATACAAAACCTTTCTTACTGCCTATCATTGCAGCAGCACCATCTGTACAAATAGCAACGCAATTGGTCCATTGAATATTATGTATTTTAAAAAAATTATCAGTTACTTGGAAAATTTGTTCACCGGTAGTTCTCTCTGGAACCTCCTTACAAAATAAATAATGTTCTTTAATAGAGTCCTCGTCAACGAAACGTACAATAGCCATCAGTTGTGCTTTATTTTTAATATCGGTTGATTCGTCGATTTGAAGCGCAAAAATTCCAGCCGAAATGATTTTTTTAATTAGTGTTCCCAAAATATCACTTGACATATCTTGGATACGTCTTTTAACAGTATCGGCCGACAAAGAAACTTTACTCACGTCCTTAACTTCGTTTGACCCAAGCATAAGTCTAACAATTTCCATGCATGCTGGTTTAATAAGCGTTTCACCGATAGTGTGCGGTTTTTTTTGTTGTGCAATTAATTTTGCAACAAGGTAGCTTGCTTCTAATGCCTTTACAGAAATCGTAACCGCCGATTTCATAAACTGCTTTTGTTTCTTATTTTGATCCAAGCGCCGTTGGAAAAATTGAATGTCTTTTTTGACGCAACTGGGATGATTTGTGATCAAATGACGGTTTAGTTTGCTGGGTACCATTGCTTCATTTGACAACTGTTCACCGCAAATGACGCATTCAGGCTTTGGAGCCGCTTCGTCGCCACACCAAGTGAAACCATATCGAAGGTAGTCTTGATTGTACTTCCTTTTCAGCACCTTTTTTGCTCTTTTTGCAGCACTTATGCTGGAGCTTGTGCTAGGTTCTTCGTCATCTGCTCGTGATTTCAGCAAAAATTTATCCATATTTGAAGCACTATAGTTATTTATAAAAGTAGATACTGCAACAAAACTTAGTCCAGTTTAATTTAATTTATTTAGACACAATATGGCCAACAACGTAAAAAAGAAAACAGGAACTCTAAAAATAACACTTAACTAATTATAACTAATTTATATTCACTTATTTATAAGGCACAAGAATTTATTTATATAGCAATTCACTATTTATTTCACTCTACGATTTATTTGTCTGCCCGCGTATTTATCTGATTCACTTGACTATTCGACTCTCTCTGAGTCTCTGAACGACGACAGGCGCGCTTATATAGGCAGCGGCGATGTTCAGGAAAACATCGAGTCGCGCCTCGAACGGCACGGATCTTTCTAGTTTAGTCGCCTTCGAGAATCAAGCCGCCGCGCCGATAGACGGATAGACGTTTACCATCGGCGCTGTTGTCAGATTGCTTTATTTTTCGCGGGTCTCGCTACAATACGAATCTGATTCGTATTGTCTGAAAGAGCGGCACACCTCAAGTCGGCTTACGGCACACCAGTGTGCCGTGGCACACCGGTTGCGGAGCACTGGCGTAAAGTATTCGTGGATAACTGGTCTTTCAAATACTTGCTCTATTTCGAGCACTCGGCTGCGCCGTCGTGCTCGAAAAATCGCGCGTGTTTGAAAGACCTCTTTATCCACTTATACTTTAATAGTATATCTTTATCCACTTATACTTTAATAGTATATTAAAGTATAAGTGGATAAAGAGGTCTTTTAAACACGCGCGATTTTTCGAGCACGACGGCGCAGCCGAGTGCTCGAAATAGAGCAAGTGTTTGAAACACCAGTTATCCACGAATACTTTACGCTATTTTTTTTATTGGTGCACTTTGGAATCATAAAATATTATTATTATATTATTACTACAAAAAAATGGAAGTCCATCCGCGATGCCCAGCCAAGTTTCGTGAACGTCAAATAGTATTTATTTTTAGTTGACGTTACGGGCTGTCAGATCAATAATCAAAAAGTTTTTTCATTTATATTTAGAAGAAAACAATGTATATATGAATATATAAATATATTTTGCAGAAAAAACCAAATAAGACATTGGTTCCCAATGAAAATATACTATTTAAAAACTAATAAAAAAAGTTGTCATTGATACTTACGTTTCTCAAGTTGTTGTTGTTACAATGGGGACTTTAAAAAACGCGCGTGTTTGAAAGTTCGATTTAAACACGCTGACGCGTGCTTTAAAAAGGTAATATGCGGCATCAATAAAAAAATATACTATTAAATGATTAAAACCCATATATTATTCCCTTTAAATTGTATTCCAAAATATTTATAAATGACAGTTCTTAATTTCAATAATATCTATACGGAATGACAATTCATTTCACAAATGTCATGCTCTATAAAATTGATGTTATTATTTGACTTCCTACCTTGACATGTATTAAATAATTACATAATCTTATCAGAAAACTTCTTTCAATATCTAATATTCACTTTTTTAAGACAAATCATAATATTATTTTACTTTTACAATGAGAAAAATGGATTGTTATTATTTATATGGAACAACGTTCAAAAATTCTCTCTCTCAAATATTAAAATCATGTTATTTTATTTCACATATGTATTTATAAAGCGTATTTAAAATTTCCTCCACAATTCTACAGCTTGACTCTTGTCTACTTTCTCTATTTAATAGTGAATAATACAGATTGTCTTCATTTCAAACTATTTTTCAAAAAAAATTCAAATTCTAAAATTTTGTACTTGCTTACAGTGTGTAGTCTTTTATTCCAAAATTTAGTATACAGAGTGTTGCAGGTTTATCTCTATGTTAATATATTTAAAGTGGTTCTATAGAATAATACAATATCCGAAAACGAATATTTTTAGTACGTCCATTGAATATCTAGTGCTATCTGGGACGTAATGAAAATAGAATTGTCAAATCTGTCTCAACAATATTAATAGAAGCAAGGCTGCCAATAGTAGGAAAGTTCTCTTACAGAATAGGGAAACGGAAAATAACCTCTCAATACGTTCCTAAATATTTGTATTTTATAAAATATTTCATTTATTCTGTAGTTCTTCTAGCACCGTATCTCGTTATTCTCCTCCAATACGTGTATTCTGTTCAAATTCATCATAATCCTGTATCAGAATAATCTGACACAAGACCGCTAAATATAGAGAATAAATTGTGTCACCGACAAATTAAACAACCATATTTTTGAATATTTTATTAGTTTCAAATGAATGCTCCTCTTACCTGGAGTAACTCGTATTTTTGGTAGGAGTAGATAAACTAGGACTGGAGCTGTTAAATCGATGTGTGGGACTTGCTCTGTAATTAGATGATGTAGGACTGCTGCTCGATTTCATACGTTTTTGAGTACCCACTCTCATCATATATGGAGAACCTTTAACATCGTAGCCATTAAAGTACACGTACACCTAGAAAGTGTAGAAAATGGAACATTGGTTACAAGAAACAACATATATCATACATTTTAACGGCGATATATTGCGAGATTTTCAAGTAATACAGCCTTCATTTTCGAATTCCATATGTAACTAACTGTAGGGTAAATGATCAAATATATTCAAAATATATATAACCTATAAAATAACAAATGAAGAAAACCATTTACTTTCATTTTTGTAAACATGTTTTTGATTTTTTTCAATCCTCATTATTACCCGCAACCCCTAATTATATTCTAGTAAACTGTATACCCAAAAAGTTATCCTAAATGCGGCCCAGTCTGGAGTGAAATCAAGCTGTTTGACTTGTTTACCAACGTCTTAAAATGTTATTTGAATACACGTCAGTTCGAGTCTTCTGTAATTCTAATTCCCCTTATTTATGGAATAATTATTTGTCAAACTTCTGTACGCTCCATTCTTCTATCAAGTTTTTTTTCCTATAACACTCCGAATCGTCGTAACTACCCTATTCTCTTGTTAAAATATTTTATTGTTACAACCTCAAACGAAACAGTTGTTCTTCGCCTCTTCAAACCATCAAAACTTCAAGTTTTGATTTCACCAGAAGAGCCCCAACCTCACTCTCTGATCGGCACGGTTAATTAGAGTGGCAAGTATAAATTCCCATCTCTATACAGGGCTTATATTATGTCATCAGAACAATAATTGGCTCAGCACTCCACCTTGTATGTTTTTAATGAATTGCTTTGATTGGAAGTTATCTGTTTACAAACAACAACAAATATCGAAAAACATGTTGGAAATGTATATATACTCACTCTGTGTTTTCCTGCATCTTTCGGTGTAAAATGTATCCTATAATGGAAATTATCTAGTTTTTCCACATGACAATGAACGGATTGCTTATCGTGTACAATATCGGCAAAAACTTCTCCTGGTACTCCAACACCTCTACAGTCAACATCTATAGCGTGTGGTATGAGAGGTAAAGCTCCTTCCAGGCCGGATACTTGGACTCCATTTGGATCGAAAACAGAACAGGTGAACGGTCCACCCTGAAAAAAAATCAATTAAAATATAGTGAATCTTAAGTGTAATTTTGAGCATGATGTGTAGGGACAATGTGTAATATAACACACCCTGTACCTTTATGAATAATAAAAATGTAAATATTTTGTTTGGTACAAATATCTTCTATTTTGATAAAACCCTTTTTGTGGATGAAATATTTTTTAATGTACAAGATGATTCAAAACGCGTACTTAAAAATATCTAAAAGTCTTTAAAGCCTGGAAGTAGTGATGTTATGTCTATTTAGATGAATTTGTGTTGAAGTATTCCACAAATTATTCTCTGATGCTTGATAGTGAGTGAGAATAATTACCTGAATTTGTTTTCCTTGATAAGTTATTTCTATTCTCCATTCACCTGGTTCGTCGGGTTTAAAAGTAGCACTGTTCACTCCATCTATAACTTTAAGTGGACAATTTAACGATCTTCCACTTGGACTATACGCTGTGACTAATATATCTTCCTTCCTGGGCGCTCCTGTGGAATGAATTTTTATTACATTTCAATATTTATGATTTTTTATAATCAAACAAAACAAATAAATAACGACCAGTCTTTCTACCTCTAGGGGTAAGAAAGTGACACTCTCACGTCTTCGAATCGGCCACACTCGCCACACACACCTCCATCTTATCACAAAAGAAAACATCCCTTATTGTGATACATGCCAAACTAACTAAACAGTAAAACACATTTTAATGGAATGTAAAAAATTCAACAACACCAGAAATAAATTCAACTTTGCACAGAACATATCCGACATACTCCGACAATAGCAACATGGACAACATTATCAAGTTTCTTAAGGAGATTAACATGAGAGATATTTAAATGCTAATGTAGAGAATACACTGTATATTAACATAGAACATAAGTAACTTCCATTAAGGAATTATAACAGTTGTCGCTTATCTATGGTCTTATCTATGACAAAAAAGAGATTGCAGATTGTTTCAATAATCACTATTTCTCTATTGGGCAAAAACTTGCAAAAAAAATTCAAAAACCTGTGAATTCTCCCCTGAGGAAAGGATCTTTTATGCACTCTATATTTTTGGAACCTACAACAGAGGGGGAGATAATTGAAACAATATCATCTCTCAAAATGAAAAAAACTCCCGGTATCGATGAAATTAGAGCTGAAACTTTTAAAGAGATAAAAACAGAAATAGCTTTTCCTCTGAACAACATTTTTAATCGAATAATAGAAACAGGAAAATTTCCCAAAGAACTCAAAACGGGGGTTATTAAACCAATTTTCAAAAAAGGAGACAGACATGAAATTTTAAACTACAGACCAATTACGCTCATTTCAAACATAGCTAAAACATTAGAAAAAATAATCAAAAAAAGAATGGTCTCTTACCTTAACAAGCATAATTTCATTTCAAATAATCAGTATGGATTCAGAGAAGGGATTTCTACTCAAGATGCTATTATTTTTCTCACCTCCAAAATATCAAAAAATCTAGAAAAGAGTAAACCAAGTCTGTGTGGATCTTGCTAAGGCCTTCGACACTGTGAACCACTCACAGCTGTTGATGAGCTTGCAAAATATGGGTTTCAGGGGAAGCACATTGAATCTCATGGAGAGTTACCTTAAAAACAGAGAACAATACGTGAAAATTGATAACGTCGTTAGTGAAAAAAGGGTTGTGGAGTGTGGAGTACCGCAAGGAACAGTTTTGGGGCCAATTCTCTTTACAATATATATCAATGATATATTGCGTTACGATACTTGTGGCAGCATTGTTTGCTTCGATGACGATACAGCAGTGTTGTACAGTGCTGATAGCTGGAATGACCTCAAAGCTAAAGCAGAGGAAGACATGGGTAAACTCTTTGAATGTTTCGTAGATAAAATTCTATCAATAAACTACGAAAAAACATTCTTTTTACCATTTTCTTGCTATGCCAACTCACTACCCCAATATGATACATCGAGTATCGGGAACAATATATTAATACGATCGGTAGAAAAAATCAAGTATTTAGGAGTAGTAATAGATAGACACCTGAGATGGAACTATCATGTTGACCAAGTGACTAGGACATTGAGGAGCATTCTTCATAGATTCAGATATTTACGAAATATAATAGATACCTCGCGAATGAAAACAATCTATTGTGCAATTTATTACAGAAAAAATTTCTAAAAATTCTCCTTGGAAAACCACCACAATACTCATCGGAAGCTCTTTTCAAATAATCTAAATTGCTGGACCTCAGGCAACTTTACTTCCTAAGAACTGTTGTTGAACAACATAAAAACCGAACGAATTTGAACTATGTATATCATAGGCATAATACAAGACTTAAAGCCAATGCACAACTGAGCACAATATGCTCAACCAAAACAATCGTTCAGAGATCATATAATCATCTTGCAAACCGGCTCTACAATTGCTTACCTCTGGAAATCAGACTTGCAACGACAATTTTCTCATTTAAAAAAGATGTCAAATGTTTCATTTCAGAGATAGATAGAGTTTCTTTACATCGATTAATTGACCCTTCGATCTCATGAAACATACTATGTAATTGAGATAACACTATTCAGTTGTTCACTGTACTGACATAGAGAAGGCGAGTTCATGTTCATATCCCTTATATTGTTTTTATGTTCCTTTAACCACATAATCATCCAATAAACATGCACGATGAATGAATACCCACGCCCAGGAAATGCCTTAGTGGGTGTTTATTCATTATTGGAATAATAGAGTATATTGTTGTATTGACGTTTTGTTCTTTATTTATATTGTTATTTATTTATTTATTATTAACATTAAATCGATTATGTAATATCATTTTTCCTCGATAAAAGTATCCTTGACGACTCAATTTTCTAACTGTTTTAATTAACGCAAAGTTTAGTTATTAACTGTGCTTTATGCTGATTATATTGAAGGCATTCTGTAGTTTTCTCCTTTTTTATTATTATATTTTATATTCTGTGTTCCATATTTTGGGTTCTATATTTCACATTTTATATTTTGTGTCTTATATTGTATGTTTTGTATTTTATACATTGTATTTCATATTTTTGTATTCATGTCTTATATCATCAAATATATTGGACTGCTAATTATCGATATCTACCACGTACAAGCTGTTTACGACAGCTTCTGTGTAGTTACCACGTTTATTTGCATTTGTTAAAATATGTATTGTATTTATTGTATAAACTACTTTTTGTGAATAAACATTATTATTATTATTATTATAACCTAAGTGGTTCGGGCGACATTAAATAAATAAAAAAATAACGATTGCGTCCGAGATGTGGATGATTTAAGGATGTTACGGGAGTTTGACTAAAGTAGGTTTATCGTTTGGAAAAATTAGCAATGTAAAAAAGTGTCTCATTGCAATAGAAAAGTGGAATATCTTGAAAATGGAGTATTGTAGCGGATTCAACAAAGTGTATTGAAGAACTGCAGACGATAGCTATTATCTTGAAATATAGGGTGCTTCAAGAATGTGGTACAAAACTCCCTTATACCACGCCACCTGCTTAATAGAACATAAAATTTAAAGTCTCATCCATTTTTCAAATGTGACTTGTAATAAAAATTAATAAAATAATAAAATAATCGATATATCACAAGTTTTATTTAATTAAAAGATTTAGAAAATGGAAAAAAAGTAACAAGCTTTACATCTTACCTAAATAAAAATATTAGTAGGGCAACAAACGTTCACATTGCAATGCTGTTTGAAAAGAAGATTGTAGTCTAGGCGACAAGTTGAGAATGGTACAAAATAGAGATACTGCTCTTCAAATTATGTGCGATAGCTCATTCGATTCGGAATGACGCCTAGAAAAAAATGCTAAAAGCGTGTATTAGCGCATAAAAAATCGCAAAAGTTATAAACAATTAAAGATGAAAAAAATGGCATTTCGTTTTTTACCAATATTTCATAAACTAGTGTTTTTAAATTAAACTCAAGGTCTCTAGTTAATTCCACAATATAATACAAGTTATTGAAAATTCTAAAAAATTGACAATTGTTTCGATAAATCAATATCATCGTCAGAATGACAGAAGTTACGTTTCATTTTATGCCTACCTGATGTTTAGTAGTTATTTTTGGCTAGACCAAGAAGTAACCTGTGATTGGCTTAATATATGTTTATAGAAAAAAGAAGAAGATGTGATATTACAAATATTGAAGCTTAGATATTATTAGCCCTATGGTGATATCCTGGATATCATTTTTCCAATTAAGATCAGTATAACTGTGCAATGATATAGAAAACCAGGAAAACTATATCTGCTGATCTTTACAATTATCACTTAAGAAGACAGTTTATTAGTGGAGAATTCCCTAGATTTAACTGTTCATTGAGAACTTCATATTGTAGGTTTCTTAAATGTCTTCTAATTTCCAGTTCTTCAAGGAAATCCAGTTCTTGTTTCTTTTCACAAATATGCAGTACTTCTAGTTCTGTGTTAGGTGTCAATGAATGATTGGTGTCAAGTAGATGTTTTGCGTAGTGGGATTTATCTGGTTGTTTTAATCTGTATGCTCGTAAGTGCTCACTGTATCGTATTTCAAAATTCCTAAGGGTCTGACCCAAATAGACAGCATTACATTCTGGACATTTGAGTTTATATATACCTGACTTCTTTAACAGTGGTGTTTTTGTTTTTACATTTAACAATTTTGTACTAACGTTACTTTCTGTTTTCAAAGAAATTGTTGTATTCGTTGCTGAAGATGTTATCTTTGAAATATTATTCGAAATATTTCCTGCATATGTGATGGTTTTATAAGTTTTAATTTCATCAGCTTGTTTAGGATATATTAGTTGTAATGCCACTTTTTCCTCTTTTTTACTAATTAGCTTATTTATCATATCTAATGGATAACCGTTAGATGTTGCTATTTGTCTAATTGTATTAATCTCTCTATCAAAATTACATTTGTTCATAGGATGATATTGATTTATCGAAACAATTGTCAATTTTTTAGCATTTTCAATAACTTGTATTATATTGTGGAATTAACTAGAGACCTTGAGTTTCATTTAAAAACACTAATATTAGCATATTCCACGAAGTAAGGGTCGAGACAGTCAATTTCATTTCATAAACTATTAATATTTAAGAAATTTAAAAAAAAGGCTCTGAAAGAGGAGGAAGTTTCAAATAAAAAACTCCCAACTCCCGGAACTCTATCTCCATTATTTATAATTTTAATTTAACGCTGAAAATAGGTCTGCGCGCGGAGTTTGTTACTGGAAATTTCCTCCTCTTTCAGAATCTTTTTTTGAAATTTCTTAAATATTAATAGTTTATGAAATATTGGCAAAAAACGAAATGCCATTTTTTTCATCTTTAATTGTTTATTACTTTTGCAATTTTTTATGTGCGAATACACGTTTTTAACACATTTTTCTAGGCGTCATTCCGAATCCAATGAGCTGTCGCACATAATTTTAAGAGCAGTATCTCTATTTTGTATCATTTTCAACTTGTCGACTAGACTATTGTCGAAAAAAGGGGTTAAAATGAAAATAGTGATTATGCGCCAAGGTAGAAAAGTGAGTTATTATTAGAGCGAGAGCGAGAATAAAATATGAATTTCAAAATTTTGTAAAAAATGAAATCATCCGTGCTTCTGTAAAACACAAACGTCAGTTTATAATCTTTTGCTGGTGGTCGAGATTGCAAAAATGAGCGATTCTAGTGGTTGTACTCTTGAAATTAGAGCACATGCTGAAGAAGAGAGAGGAAGTATTGCCAAATAAATCACAGGTATTATATGGATAAGTCAATTGATTTTAATTTATTAATAGGTTGGTAGATATGACCATTAAATAAGTAAGTGAACATATTTTTTATTTTGTATATACAGAGTGAGTCAAAAATGTCAAATCCATATAATCATTCATATTCATATTTACAACCAAATCAAATCTTCTATGATGTCAATGGTCAAATGTTAGTGAATCAGCTAATACCAATGTATCAACCTACACCATATATTACCACGCAACCAGTCATGCCACAGATAACACAAACCAACAAATTAGCTGCATCTACGCCTATTCAACATAATGAATGGCAAACAGTGAACTACAAAAGGAGACAAAGGAGTCCTGAAGAAAACATAAAAGTTCGAAGGCAAACCAAAATAAACGGTATTAACGCTACTTTAAAAAATATTTGAAAATACTTGAATTTTATTGAATGAAGTATTTTGTTGTAACCAAAAGTGTCAAATTTTAGTACCTGCTTTATATGTCTTTGGTAGCCTATTCAGTAGTTTTGTCCTTGTTTAATTACCATATAGAGAGAGATGCAAATATCGTCAGAGCCATACGATAATTTCGATTGCGCGTAGTAAATAACGTCAAACGTGTTTTGTTTATGATGAGTAGCGAGTAAAAACTTAGTTCTTTTGTTTTATGTGGTTTTTAAAACTTTTAATAACTTTTATATTAATTTATATAATGTTTTTGGATTACCATGGTTCCTCAGTGCCAAATTTCTCAGAAAAACAGCCGAAATTACCAAAGGCATGTATCCATAATACCATCCCCACTTTTGGTAATTCATTAATTATTTTACTACTGGCGTTTAGGATTGTTGGCTGCAAAATAATCGTGTTTATGAATGAATAGCTCTCTCTCTATTGTTTATTATCAAGGACAAAACTAATGAAGGAATAGAAAGCGAGCTAGACAATGAGACAACGTGAAGTATATAAGAGCACAACACCTAAAATGGGAAAGACATACTATGAGACGAAAACCTGGAAAACTTACAAGACGAATCACATAATGGCCGAGATAAAAAAGAAGACGAGAGAAAAATTTAGGATTCAGAGAGAAGAGGATACGATAAAAGAGGGAATTAAAGAGTGGAGAGAGAAATGCTAAAATCGAGCAAAATGGAAAAAAACAACTTTTGGAGCCAGGACACAAAAGAAATTGTAAGAACAAGAAGCGGAAAGGGAGTAACCCATCTTAATAAATGTATTTGAAAGCTCACCAGCGTTAGCCAAAATTTATTACATTCAACGGTTTGTTGATAATTGACGAAATAACAAGGTTAGAGGAAAATTGTATTCAAGTATTTCAAATTCCTCAAATTCAAAGTACTTTTCTACGGGACAAACATCCCTTAAAAACTTTCCAACGAAACTTGTAAAAATTTCTTTTAAACTCACCTGTTGCGTTCACTAAAACTTGAACTAAGGATCCTAAAGCACACGGCGCCATTCCTGGAGGAGCTACTTCCACTAACGGAGGAAGGACTCTAAAATAGTGACCTGATTGTACTTCTTGTTCGTCATATTTTACGATAATTTCGTGCATTCCCACCTTGGATGGAATGAAAGTACCTTTTCCATGTTGAAGTTTGTTTCCGAAATAAATTTTATTGTCAGGTCCTCGTATTTCGGTCGATAATCTTGAGTATGATAAAGAAGAATCATGGAGCGTCACTTGATAGTAAGTCTGTAATATGAATTAATCCACATTTACTATTTTTTAGGATAAATATATTATAATTCATCAATTATAACTCCCTAAAAGAATCTAAATTTCTTATACCAATTTCAGGGGGACGACATTTCAATGCTTCCTTTAAAGTAGTCATCAATTTAATCTAAAATGGCTTTTACCATCTTGAGAGCTTGAGTTTTATGGATTTGAGTTCCAAAATTGCCATATTTGGACACCAAAACCTCTAGGTGCAAATTTTAAACTACTAATACCCAATAAAAAAATGTCTGCCCCAAAGGGAACGTGAATGTCTTTCAAATTTGAAACCACATTGTAAACAAGGATAGATGCCGTGGGAGGGAATACTTTCTCTTTCTAATATGTTTTGATCATTTAGTTTTTAATCTATGGTTTTGATTAATTGCGTTTGGAGAATTTGTTGTTCTTAAGACTTGTTTATTTGGTTTATTATTGATTTTAGTCCATAAAAAACTTTTAAAATTATTGTGTATTGTTGTGCTTATGGAAGCACCAACGAAAGAACACCAGGAAGACCATTCGTTTTCACAACTAAGTTTATTATTTACCTAACCTACAACTAGGTAAGTGTTATTTACAATAATTTATACCTTTATTTTTTACCTAAGTAGTTAACCAGATTACATAAAATAAAAAATTAATTATAGACATTTTTGGAGTGAAAACTTCTTTAGCCGCATGGTAAACAATATAACTACCCTCCTACCTCAAGATAAATTGCAACTTGATAGATTCCTAACAGTATCTCTCAATCACTGGCAGATGATGAATTTCACCAGCCCTCTAAAATCGACATGCTCATAGGTGCCTATTTGTATTACTCTTTACTAACTCACGGGGTCAAACAGGTGGCTCCCTATCTCCCCTTATCTTGGACGGATTGTAGCTGGAAATGAACCAGGCCAAATAGTGGCATGGGGTTCCAATGATATTCTTAATAGAAATAAATCATCTCTTTGTAGCTTCTGAATTCCCCATAGTTCAGCAAGCAGCAGTTATACAACCTCCTCTTTCTCTGTTCTCGACCTCTGAATCTAAAAAAGATGAGGGTGAAGCAACTCTCGCAGTAGCGACTCAACAGTAATCGAACTCGCAAATTTTCTCGTCTCTCTTATCACAATCTCCAATCTTGGAAGATGTAAATGCGGATTTATACATTGGGTCAAAATACAGGTCTGTCTTAAGCTCTTAAGCTCTTTTTTTAACAAGAAAACTTCTTAATAGACAATACTGTCTCTTACGGAGGAGCTCTTGCAGAAGGTCATTTTAAGAACACGGTGAAGACATTACCCACCGGAAGTCGACCTAACTCTCATCTCTCCCAAGGAGAATTTGAAACTAGAAGATTCATTCTCAGTCGCTCGCAAAAGGCTTTCCACTCTTGAAAGTAGATTTCAAAGAAACCCATCTCTCTTTTTGTAATACAAAAAGTTTATTCGCGAAAACGTTCAACTAGAGACTAGAGCATAGTAAGATTGTCTCCATCACGTTAACAAATCATCTCTCTGAGCATAAGTACTTTATTCCGTATCTGTCCGTACTCAGGGAAAACAGTGCTACTACTCAAATCAGAGTGGTTTTCGATTGCTCGTGCAAAACCGCATCTTGAACGATATAACACTGGAAAGCTACATATAGTCCAAGATCCCAGAGCGATAAGACATAACTTATTTTCTAAAAGATGAAACTTTAAGTTCTCAGTAGTGTCTCATGTACTTTGTATACCTGCGTGTTTGTGAAGTTTGCCCAGTGACACCTGGGCAGGTACCAGGTGAGAAAGGTGACTAAAAATAAGAGTTACTTAACTTAAATTTATATGGCTGATTTAGATATATATTCAATAGAATATCATTCTCAAATAGTATTGCAAGTATCAGACACTTTTCATGGACCAAAACTTTTGTCAGACGCTTTAAAGCTCCACCAAAAATAAATGAACTTTACTTATTTTTTAATGTCTGATTTTTTGATATGTTATCAAGATAACTATTACAAAATTATATTTAGTCAGTCAGACAAATTGGAATGACCAAAAATCCCTTAAACACAAAAATTATTCGGCCGTGAGTACGAACGCGAGAGCACTGTGGGCATGCGTGTCAGAGCGAAGAATTTAAATATTCCAAAAAGTACTTACTGCTTTCGATAAAATATTTTTGCATCTCTTTTCAAATAAAATGAATTTCAACATTAAGGTAATAATTAATAATTATTAAAATTAAAATCATGTATTGCATATATTCGGTAAATTAATTTTTTTTCGGAGTAATTGTATTTTATAAAAAATTATTTTTATTTTTTTTTACCAAAGATAACAGTTTTTATATTATTTAAAAAAATAATTTTAGTAAAAAAGAAAATAAATATAGTTAGTAAGTGAAAGTATTTGATTGTCCTTAATCATCGTTATCATCATCAAAATAATCATTAGAATTTGAATCATTGAGCCAGTCATATTGTCCATTCGAGTCATCATTCTCATCGTCATCATTTATATTGTTGTCGTTGCTGTCAGCTTCTTCTGTAAAAAAACAAATAAAAGAATTACAAAACATAAAACTACAAATATAAAACCTAAAGTTAAAGTACAGTACCTGGATCTTGAAGTGCTTCATTGACGTCTCCTGGTAATTGGTCACCATCAAACCAATGAAAGTGATACTGGTTTTATTCTAACGTCCAGCCATTATTTTCAGGGGTAAAGATGGTTGGTTGTTTTTCATTTGTATTATTCCATATGCTAACAATGTAATTAGCTCGGAGATATTGTTGAAATAATTCAGTTTTGCATGGTGGTAAATTGCTAGCATCAAAATTTTTTAAACTTTTTGGATTAAATTCTTCGTTAACATCAGAAACGGTATAATCATTTAAAAACAGCTGAAGCCGGGCAGCATCAACGTCAAGTGTACCAGAAACATTATAAATTTCGCAGATAAATTTTTGTACTTTGTTAAAAATATCCTGTTGTATGTGTGCATCGGTAAACGACTCTGGGCTTTCAAATTGCATAAAAGCAAGCTGATATTCCTGCTTCTTCATCAATATATGAAAAGGTCTTTGTTTACATTTTTTGAAAAAGGAAGGGTAAAAGTCACACCCAGTCAATGCATGAAATCCTGGTAAACTTTTACGCAAAGATGGGCTCAAATGCACGTAATTTTTTTTTAAATTAATGTATCTCTGGTTATTTCCAGTGCCTGCGTATAACCATACATTGGAGTCATCATTTTTCAAATTACCCATATGTCCTAACATAATTATTGCAATATCCGTGTCAGAACATCTAATAACAAAATTTGCTTGAGCATCAATGTTACAAACATGAAAAACAATTTTTGTGTCAGCTTCTTCATGCTCTGGACAGGATAAACTGTCATCTACACCTGATACAACTTTGTTGTTATCAACGATGTAAGAATGACATTGTTTATAATTTATAAATATCCGTTTTTTCTCAACAAAAGGAACCATTTCATCAGATGCCCAGTGTTGAATAAAGAAATCAACGAGGGCCTGTTTAAAATTGATGTTTTTCAGTTCTTTTAAAAAATCTGACGGTCTAACTTGATCAGTAGCAGCAATATTGAAATCCAGTTGAGTTTATTCTTGGCGAAGAGATCTTTCATAATCTTTAATCGAAGGAGAGAAATATTGATCAAAAATAACATCGTATCTTTCCGCTTTCAGTTGCGTTACCATTTGAAGCATTTTTTTTGAGATAGCTCCAAAAGTTTTCGGGACATTTTTCATCGTATGCAGCAAAAAGAAACCATCAATTAATAAAACATCTATTTGAGCAGGTGGATTGTGCTCTAAACCTTTCTCCAAAGATTTCATCAAGGTGGATTTCTGGGTTTTACAAATGGCCCCATCAAAGTGGCACATTGATAATGGCATCGGAGTAATAGGATAGGATAGAATTTTGGCCATATCTACTTTGTGATCTATAGATATTCCAAGGATACGCCCGAAAAGGTCTCTTTGCATACGTACCTCTTGTACATTACCACCTACTTTTGCTTTTTTCTTTTTGGAATAATCCAGTGTAAAGTTTTCCAGTGGTGTTTTCTTAATACTTTTCTCGAATCTGAATAAATAAATGATCAAACTTGGGTGCTTCAGTAGCTTTAATTTGTAAGGCCACTTTTGCTATTGCCAGATAGTAAGTAACTTGAATGCAAGGTTGTTTCAGTTCTTCGCAAATTTTGAAGCTTTGCTCCATTGTTTCCAAAACAACTGATGTATTTGTGGGCGATAAATTTATTGGAGTGAGATAAGAAATAATTTGCTTTGGATTATTATCATTGTTACTGATTAAACTATTATAACCAACCCACATAGGAAGATTTGGTAAATAGTAAGCATGGCTTAGCATCCAAATTACATCAATGTCTTTATATAATTGTAAAGAAACAGGCAGTGTTCCTTCAGCTTCATGAATAGAAATTTGTAACTCATCAGTCATCTTGGGTTTTTTCATGTATGGTCTATCTTCTACATCAATAATCTCCATTGTTCTGCGTCGTCTTTTTCCCGTCGTTTCACATTCTTCGCTGGTAGCAGAAGGTATATTTGGAGTTTCTGTTTCATGTAAAGTGTTTGGGTCCTCGTTTTGGTAGATTATACCGACTGTGTCGTGTAACGTGTCTTTACCACTTTTGGTTTCTACAAACCGATCAAAATTATCAAACGCAACTCCAGTGCATACATTCGGATTTTTTCTTATTACTTCAGGACATATAGTTGATTTTTGCACGGAGTAAAAAGTACTTTCAGTTTCCAGCTCCTCTACCCCTGGATAGCTAATGCAATGGCCATATCTGTGGATGATGTCGATTATTTTACGACTGCTTGTTAAGCTTTTTAAAGCCATTCCAAGCATAATATGCTTAGAAGTTTTCCATTTACCAATAAAGATGGCATACACAATATCTGCACCCAAAGATTGAACTTGTCGTTTACATTTTGGATTTTGTTTCCTTTTGTTATTACTTCCTGCAATAAGAGTATAATAAAATTGCGATAAATTTTCCGGCACGGAAACTTCGCCGGCCGTAAGGTCCTGTACAGACAAATTATTTGGCAAATTTTTCTTCTCGACTTGCAACACCGATTTCCTCAATATTAAAGCAGCTTTATTCAGTATGTCCTCATCCTTTAAAATTGCTAACATCTCCTCATCGATCACAGTAACATGTATAGGAGCAAGTAATTTTTTATTTTGGCACATTCAAAATTTAACCTCTTTTGTAAATGCATTGTTTATTTTGCTCTCTTAGTTATGTGGAGTAAAATTCACTGTCACTCCTTCAAAGTTTTCTACTTCCTCTTTGAATAACTCCATATAATGTCTGTGGAGATAAGTCAGAAAGTAACACCGACCTTTCTTTATAACATTTTCTTTTATAAATTCACACACTTCGTCAAAAACAACTCGACGGTGTTGACGAAGATCATGCCAAGACGTGTTAGCTGTATTATTCTTTGATGACAACTTATAAGAATACTCCAATTGACATTTACTATGATAATATATTTTTGAATCAGTAATATCTTGTACTTTTTCAATCAACTCCGCTAAGTCTTCCTGTTCTTCATTCAATTTCTTTAAAAAACTGTTTTTATCACACGCATGCAGTGGTAATCTTTTTAATTTCTGGTTTTTAGTTTTTTGGCCAGAATATATACATGCTTGGTTGTCGTCAGTATTCACATCACTGTTATGAGGAGTAGAATCAACGGTACATTCAAACACTACAGGAGATTCTTCAGAAAAAATAATACTGGTTCAATTGATACTAATTCAACTGCTGGCTCCGGTATTGCAACAGGTTCAGGTACAGTACTACCTGGACTTGAGTTTGATGCTATATCTGAATCCGTAACAGTAGTTTGTTGACTTGAAGCACTTGGTGTGTATGCGTCATTATTGACAATGGGATTAATTGGTAGGGTTGATGTCGATGGTACTGATGTATTTTTTGGTTTTTCTGAAGTTGCAGAATAATACTTTTTTGGCAACGCAGTAAAACATTTATAACATTCTCGGTGATAACTACTGTCGTACAAATCATCCGGTAAAATTATGTCTTTGAATTTTAGGTTATGAATTTTTCGTTGTCTCAAAATGATCTTACACTTTTCAAATGTCTCTTCGGAAAATAAGTTTATTTTATCCTTAGATTTTTTACAAAATACACATTTCAATGATTCTTCTTCCATGATATTCACTATTGCAAATAAATAATTATCACTTACAACTGACACGATGTAAACAACAAAAACATGTGCTCTCAGAGATCCGAACTATACTAATGTATACTATACATTGCGTGCACATACACAGTAGACTGAAACAGAATGTGAGTTAAAGAAGGGGAACCGGGTTACTATGGACGTCTCACTCGCTCTGAAACGCATGCATAATGCTCTCGCGTTCGTACTCACGGCCGAATAATTTTTGTGTTTAAGGGATTTTTGGTCATTCCAATTTGTCTGACTGACTAAATATAATTTTGTAATAGTTATCTTGATAACATATTAAAAAATCAGACATTAAAGAATAAGTAAAGTTCATTTATTTTTGGTGGAGCTTTAAAGCGTCTGACAAAAGTTTTGGTCCATGAAAAGTGTCTGATACTTGCAATACTATTTGAGAATGATATTCTATTAAATATATATCAAAATCAGCCATATAAATAACTCTTATTTTTAGTCACCTTTCTCACCTGGTACCTGCCCAGGTGTCACTGGGCAAACTTCACAAACACGCAGGTATACAAAGTACATGAGACACTACTGAGAACTTAAAGTTTCATTTTTTAGAAAATAAGTTATGTCTCATCGCTCTGGGATCTTACTCTAATAGTTCAGTACTTTGTAACGATGTTACTATTTTTCGTTCCCAACATCCCAAAGTATATACTTTAGTTTCTTATTTTATTAGTATTATTAAATTAAACACCCCTCTTTCATAGCAAGCTGTAAATGTATTTATAGTTTAATAATTTCAGAATATGTTTATCTTCGTGATTGAATCCAGATATGCATTATATATTTTAAATTCAACCGCGCAACGTTGACATTTTCACCTCATCAAAGTTTTGTACCGAGTGTGTGTAAATTATCGTACCAGTAAGACAATCACCGCGCGCTAGAGTACAACGGTGTGTGATGGAAGCGACATCGCTATACAACGCCGGCCGGCCGAGAGGAATGAGTAAAAGGTAAAATGTCAGCCTTTAATTAATTACTATTAATGAAAATTACAGTTCACTTCAATTGAAATTTAAAACAAAAGGGAAATTGCTATCGTCCCGAACATTGGTCCTTCTTAGCCTGGATAGGTTTTTTTAGCCTAGAAAAAACTTTTATCACTCTCATTTAAAAAAAATTCATTATAAATGTACGTTTGCTTATTTTTACTCTTTCCAATAATTTTTTAATAGATCTACTTTATTTCAAAAGTGAGTAATCTTGAAGATATTGTACCTGAGTTTCTTGATATTGTAACCGACATACAGAACAAAAACTGGTCGTTTGATTATTGAATATTTTTATAATTTCCAAACGGAGATTTGAACAGACGTGTTTTTCTTTGATTAATTACTCAATAGTTTTCATTTTTTTCTCATCCTGTTATTATTTGGTGCAATTTTATACAGGGTGAGCCCATATATTCTCTGGTCAACTAGTTTGAGTGATAATTCAAAAAACTTTCGCTATACTTCTATCTAATTATCCTTTTGGCATCTGCGCGTTTTTATCGTCAATAGCGAACTCACATTTTTCTTTTCTTATCAACTGTTCAATTTCATGGTTATTACTTATTTTTTTACTTTACTTTTCTATACTTTTCGCTATACAGGGTGATTCAACAATTCTATTAAATCATTTGTTTATTTCAAATTTTACAGTTAGTAACCGGTAGTTTGTACAATATCATTTGAAAGTTGACTTAATTCATTCGCAACATTTTATTGAAGATTTGCTTCATTTGCTCCTATATTTCTGTTTATTCAATTTACAATGGATAGAGTCCAACAGTATCGTTTTCATCGTGAAGCCGCCTTAAATGATCTTCAAATATTGAGCCGTTTAGCCCATCAAAGTAGGACTCGTTCGTCCTCTTTCACAAATTCGTGCCACTGAATTGGAGTCAATTCGTGATACTTTTGTAAAACATCATGATTAAGTGATTGCCAAATTGATGGCGCTTCAAGATCCACCAGACCTCGAAGCTGAAGACCAAATTCGTGTAGCTTCTTATCACAGTCTTTTCAAACCAAACTAATATGTTCCGACATTTCCAGTTCCCAATCTACCGTAAAGTGGGGTTACTTTGCACAAAATTTCTGATTTTTTGAAAATATCTCTGATTTTATTGGGAATTATACCGCCAGCTCTATATACAGGGTGTCCCGGGACTAATGGGAAAAAAGTCAGGAGAGTATAATATGAGCCAAAATAATGTTAGTACTTCATATAAACTTTTACTATGCAGGCCCTCGTTTTCGAGTTATAGGCCTCCAAAGTTTTAATTTTGAATTTGGTTTTTATTTTTATTTTTTGTACTAGTTATTAGATCTTCATAAAATTTACGGCAAAGCTATAATGTAAGTGTATGTTTATTTTGGTAAGGTAAACAGATTTACAGTAGTGCATTGAAGCCAGGGACGGACTACTCGCAATGGTTAGTGATCCAAAAAATTTGCAGGTATGGTACACCCTGTATGAAATTATCGAAATTCACTTCCCCACACATTAAGCTAACGAAAAGGTACTCTTGTTGGAATTCGATAAAATAAGCCGTTTGGCTAATATTTACAGTTTTATTAATGCACTACGTACAAATCTACCTAACTAACTTATTAATACGATGTCCAGAATTTACTTGCTTTTCATCAAAATTACGAACATAACATTATTAAACCATTAAGAAAACCTCAAAAAACACAAGTTATAAAACATTAGACTAAAACTAATTCCTAAACAACAACAAAAACTAACGTTATTCTAATAAATGTTCAATATGAGCTCCTCCAACTTCCACGCACATTCTAAGTCTACGAAGGTTGTTTCTTTGCCCTTGAAAGAGCAATTTCACACTTTTCTAATAACATTGCAGTGTAACACAATTCTGTCTATTAAATCTTGCCTTGTTTGCACAGGTGTTGCGTATACCTTACTTTTGAGATAACCCTAGAGAAAGAAATCCATAGGATTAACGTCTCCTGATCTCGGTGGCCATTGAAAAGGGCCTCCACGACCAATCCATCTATTAGGAAGCCTTGTGTGTAAATGTTGTCGTACATCTAAACTGAAATGAGGAGGGGCCCCATCATGCATGAACCATAAATTCCTACGAGTTTGTAGTAGCACATCATCAAACAGGTTCCATAACTCATTTTGCAAAAAACTCCAAATATCTCTGACCGGTCAAAGTACCGTCAATAAAGTATGGCTGTATCAAATTATTGCCAACTATTCCTGCCAAACATTAACCATGAATCTATGCTGGATCCTAGTTTGGATAATGCCATGTGGATTCACATCATCCCATAAATGCATATTATGAGAATTTATGATTCCATCTCTGGTGAAACCCGGTTCGTTCGTAAAGAGAACGTTACTAATAAATGTGTTGTCTGCTTGTTGTTGTCGCAGAAACCACTGGCTATACTCAAGTCGAGCAGGATAATCAGCCACTGTCATACGGTGTACTTTTTTCATGTGAAAAGGATATAACAGCTGTTCTTTTAGGACGCGATGAACAACTGATTTCGAGACGTTATGTTCTCTTGATAATTTTCTAAAACTCGATGGTTCATTATCAACTGCATTTAACAAGTCTTGTTCAACTGCCACAGTATGTATGCTTCGTACTGGACCTTCTCCAGCTTTTTCTGGCGAAAATCTTACTAAAATTTAAAATTTTGTTTTGTATACATGGAAAATTACATTTACTTATTCATACCTGTTTCTCGTAACCTGAGATCAATACGCCCAAACATTCGTCTGTCTGGCAATGCTCTGTTTGCAAAATGTTCTTCATAAAGCCTTTTGGCCTCTAAACAGTTTCGAGAAGCCAGTCCATACATTAGATGTTTATCTGCGTACTCAATAAAAGCGAATTCTGCTATTGTAACTGTTAAATTAAGGACTTATGAATTATTGACAAGTGCTGACTACGAACTATTCTACACAACGTTTGACAACTAATCCTATGGTAACTTGATAAACGGTAAAAACACTTATAAAAAGTTTTTACCAACTTTCCAATTAATAAGTCGTTAATGTTTTTCATCTTCTGCTATCGTTAAATTATTTTTTTGTAGTATTCTAGGTAAATTTTGGACATCTATTAAAAGTTAGTTTTACCTCGTTGTGTACTTATAAAAATGGTGAATGCGTAAAATGGTACGTAGTGCATTAATAAAACTGTAAATATTAGCCAAACGGCTTATTTTATCGAATTCCAACAAGAGTACCTTTTCGTTAGCTTAATGTGTGGGGAAGTGAATTTCGATAATTTCATACAGGGTGTGCCATACCTGCAAAATTTTTGGATCACTAACCATAGCGAGTAGTCCGTCCCTGGCTTCAATGCACAACTGTAAATCTGTTTACCTTACCAAAATAAACATACGCATACATTATAGCTTTGCCGTAAATTTTATAAAGATCAAATGACTAGTACAAAAAATACAAATAAAAACCAAATTCAAAATTAAAACTTTGGAGGCCTATAACTCGAAAACGAGAGTCTGCATAATAAAAGTTTATATGAAGTACTAACATTATTTTAGCTCAGATTATACGCTCCTGACTTTTTTCCCATTAGTCCCGGGACACCCTGTATATGAAATTTTCACCCTTTGGCTACTTAGTGTTGTTTTAAGAAGGCATAAAATTTATAACAACCGCTTTTTTTAAAACTTCAAAAAGTTGGCAAAGTTACCTCGGTTTTGGGGTTACTTTGCCAACTACCTTAATTGCGTGTTTCTGAAGCGTACATGCAATGTTAATCCTCTGTAAAGGTTACTTTGCCCTCCTTTAATGTATTTTAAAGAAAGAAAATTTTAATAAGGGCTAAAAATACTTTTCTAACATTAATATATATAATATATTTAAGAACATTGAGCAACACAGAAGGTTTTTCTGTAAATAATACTGATTCATAAATAACACAAAGTAAAAACAACTTACTTCTTAACTCTAGGGTAAACACAGATGAAATTAAAAAAATAAAAACAGTCTTAAAAACTTTTACATAGGTAAAAAAGAACTAAACCAAGTTAAATTTGGTAAAATCAACATTTTCAAAGAAAAAAATTTGTCTTGATGTTGACGTAAGTTTTGGCGATTCTAAAATAGTCACAATATCCTGTTCAACAATAATACCTGTATCATCAAACTTATTTTGTGGTTTTGGCCTTAAACACTTTACATGACAACAGTCGTCTTCTTTTTCGATGACTTGCGCAACGAAATGCTTGTATTGTTTTTTTCCTAAAAGTGCTACAACTATGAAATCTTATTCTTTTACTCCATCTAATTTCGATTTATTTTCAGTCTTGTGGGTTACTATATCACGGGAGCAATGAGCCTGTGGTTCATCACTTCTGTTATCAGTCTTTTGGCAAGGTTCTTCATCTAATTCTACTTCGTCTTCAGATTCACTTTCCGTTTCGGCCCAGTCATTTTCTTCATTTCTCTCAGTTTCATTAAGTTTCTTTTCTTGCGGAGTATTCGTCGTAAAATCCTCAGTTGCAACCGATTTTCCAGGTTCTATTTTCAGCATCTTCTTTCTCTTCGGAGCGCTGGATTTTGAAGGTGTTCTACTTTCCTTAAGGAAATCCAATAGAGTGTCGCTTATATCAGTGTTCGTTTCCTGAAATCTCTTATTCGGCATTCTCCTAAGGACTTCTTCTCTGTTACAAGGATATATTCCAGTTGCTCTGAATCCATTTTGTATGATTTGTGGATCTTTTAATTTTATCTCTTCAATTAGTTTTTATAATGAGTGGGGGAAGGCTATTTTGTTTACTGAACTGTCTCATGGATTTTTTGTTTTGTATGTAGTTATTATGCGTCGCCAAACTACTTTCAAGGGCTTGAAAAAACTTACATCCAACGGCTGAGTCAAATGAATTGAATTCGATGGCAGGAAGATGAATCTAATATTGTTTCTTTGGCACTCTCTAATGATGGTTATATTCAAATGACTCGAAAGGTTATCCCCAATTAACGCTTTGGGCCCATCAATTTTCTTAGCCCACGGTAAGATAATTTGTGTAAACCAGTCCTCAAATACGCATTAGTCAAACCACCCGGATTTCGTTCTATTATAATGAGTCCCTTCAGGTCCCCCTATACACCATGCATCGTATAGTCTTTCGGCCTTGTATACAACGTATGGCGTTCCATCGGCAGTGGCAGCAAACATTACGGATATTGAGGACTTGGTCGAGTTCATAACTCTTTCCGGGTATTTAATACCTCTTCTAAAAATGCATTTTGACGATCCCGGGTCGTCCGTCAGGTTCGTTTCGTCGTAGTTTAGGATTGAACAAGGTGGAATTCCTACCACATTATTTTCTAAGTTGTCGAAGTAATTGTTCATTTCGTCATCGGTTTTTTCGGCTCTTGCTTTTTGGTTTCATAAGGCGGACACCTTCTTTGTCCAAATGACTCTTCAGCACGATTATCAATTACATCGTAGTTATGGGACAGCCATACTCTGAACTGGCTATTATAATATCCACAATCGATCTTTCAATTTCTGGAGAGATTAGCTGAGGTGCTCGAACAGCACCTTCATGTTTCTTGTTAACCTTATTCACTAAGGTCCTTCTAGGAATATTGAAGGTTTTCGATGCCTCCGTATATCCCATTCGCTTAGACTTAATTAGAAGTACAGCCCTCTTTAACTGCTGCTCGGTATAATCTTTATAACGGCGCGCACCCACACGCCATTTTCGAACCATATTCTGAAAAAAAAAGAGCTAATAAATATATGGGGTAACTTTGCCAACCACTAAAACTACATGAAATTTTCCATGTAGAAATATGCTAATCGCATAATTAGAACTCACATACAATTATATGTAACGGATATTAAAACCAGAATTCAAATTGCAATACTTTTTATGACGCGCTTCTTAGCATAGCAACATGATTTCGGAACATCAAAATAGCAGTTTTACTTACGTGACTGCCTCAAAGAACACGCCGCTCCGCCAAGCTCCAAACTGGTACTGACTGGTAACGTGTTGATCGGGGAGCGTTTTGCCGCCACCTGCCTTAAAGCGACGTTGTCATATCTAGAAATATTTTTTGTTTTGTTTGCAAACTCGTGGTCAAGCAAAGTTTCCCCGTCTGGCAAAGTAACCCCACTTTACGGTACTGCTAATACTAGTGCACTTTCACAAACTAATTCGAATATCCGATTACCAAAAATTGATCTTCCCAAATTCTCAGGTGATGTAAAGGAATTCGCATCGTTCTTAGATTTATGTGATTCCCATATCCACAACAACCAATCTATGTCAGATGTAGAAAAACTAAAATATTTGAAAGCGTCGTTAGAAGGTCCCCCTCTAGGTTTAATTCGTAATTTAAAAATTACTGCCGATAACTATGATATTGCTTACGACCTTATTACCAAGCGATATACCAATCAAAGACGTTGTGCCAAAGCCCATTGAGATGCTCTTGAACAGGCTCAAAAATTGAATATGGTTACTGCTGAAACATTGTCTAAACTTATTGATACATTTTTAGAAAATATTTCTGCTCTCCTAGTGATCGGTTTACCTACAGATGAGTGGGACTTCATTATGTTTATTATGTTATCTTCTAGATTACCTCCAGAAATCGCAAGTCTCTTTGAAATGGAAAATAAATCAACAGAGATCCCCACCTTCACAAGCTTGAATGCATTTTTAGAAACCCAGTTGAACGCCTACAGTAATTTAAATGTTTCTTCATCGAAATATTTCCGATCGAAAGATCCACTCTTATTTTCAAAAGTTTCCTGTAAAACTCGTTCTTCAACTTTGTTAGTTACTAATTTGTCTAATCAACATTGTATTTTATGCAAACAAAACCATACTATTTACAAATGTGATCAATTTTTAAGTAAAAGTGCATCAGAAAGGCAACGTTTTTACAAACAATCGCATCTATGAAATTGACTGTCTCGACCCTTACTTCGTGGAATATGCTCATACTAGTGTTTTAAAATGAAACTCAAGGTCTCTAGTTAATTCAACAATATAATACAAGTTATTGAAAATTCTAAAAAATTGACAATTGTTTCGATAAATCAATATCATCGTCAGAATGACAGAAGTTACATTTCATTTTATACCTACCTGATGTTTAGTAGTTATTTTTGGCTAGACCAAGAAGTAACCTAACTTGTGATTGGCTTAATATATGTTTATAGAAAAAAGAAGAAGATGTGATATTACAAATATTGAAGCTTAGATATTATTAGCCCTATGGTGATATCCTGGATATCATTTTTCCAATTAAGATCAGTATAACTGTGCAATGATATAGAAAACCAGGAAAACTATAACTGCTGATCTTTACAATTATCACTTAAGAAGACAGTTTATTAGTGGAGAATTACCTAGATTTAACTGTTCATTGACAACTTCATATTATGGGTTTCTTGAATGTCTTCTAATTTCCAGTTCTTCAAGGAAATCCAGTTCTTGTTTCTTTTCACAAATATGCAGTACTTCTAGTTCTGTGTTAGGTGTCAATGAATGATTGGTGTCAAGTAGATGTTTTGCGTAGTAGGATTTATCTGGTTGTTTTAATCTGTATGCTCGTAATTGCTCACTGTATTGTATTTCAAAATTCCTAAGGGTCTGACCCAAATAGACAGCATTACATTCTGGGCATTTGAGTTTATATATACCCGACTTCTTTAATAGTGGTATTTTTGTTTTTACATTTAACAATTTTGTACTAACGTTACTTTCTGTTTTGAAAGAAATTGTTGTATTCGTTGCTGAAGATATTATCTTTGAAATATTATTAGAAATATTTCCTGCATATGTGATGGTTTTATGAGTTTTAATTTCATCAGCTTGTTTAGGATATATTAGTTGTAATGCCACTTTTTCCTCTTTTTTACTAATTAGCTTATTTATCATATCTAATGGATAACCGTTAGATGTTGCTATTTGTCTAATTGTATTAATCTCTCTATCAAAACATTTGTTCATAGGAACTGAAAAAGCTCTATGTATTATTGAATTATATGCTGCTAGTCTGTGTGACACAGGGTGGTTTGAATTGAATGGAATTGTTACATCAGTTTGTGTTCGTTTTCGGTAAATTGAATAATCAAGTACATTATTAACTCTTTGAATTTTTAAATCAAGAAAATTGATTGAGCTTAAATTACATAAAATAACGGAACCAATTAGACCTGTAGTCTCTTATGTTAATGCTCCTAATAATATATTGGCAAAGAAGCTCAAGAATATACTCAATACTTACGGATATGAATCTCAGTACTCAATTAGAAATTCAATAGAACTAATCAAAAAGTTGAAAGCAATCCACTTACAAGATAACTATAAACTCATATCGTTCGATGTAACTATTATGTTTACTAAAATTCCTCCTAAAGAATGTCTAATACTTGTAAGAAAATTACTAGAAGATAAAAATATTAATCCAGGAATAATATCAGATATACTTAATTTATTTGATGTATGCATTAATCAGAATTATTTCACTTTTGAAAATAAGATATATATTCAAAATGAAGGTTTACCAATGGGAAGCCCTATATCACCTATTTTAGCAAACATTTTTATGGACAATTTAGAAAGAAAGATCTTTAAAAGTAATATTTCGAAAAATATTTTATTTTGGTATAGATATGTAGATGACATATTAGCTTGTTTTATGGGTAGTGAACGACAATTAGATGTATTTTTCCACCACATCAATAATTTACACCCGAAAATTAAATTTACATTAGAAACTGAAAATAGCTCAATCAATTTTCTTGATTTAAAAATTCAAAGTGTTAATAATGTACTTGATTATTCAATTTACCGAAAACCAACACAAACTGATGTAACAATTCCATTCAATTCTAACCACCCTGTGTCACACAGACTAGCAGCATATAATTCAATGATACATAGAGCTTTTTCAGTTCCTATGAACAAATGTAATTTTGATAGAGAGATTAATACAATTAGACAAATAGCAGCATCTAACGGTTATCCATTAGATATGATAAATAAGCTAATTAGTAAAAAAGAGGAAAAAGTGGCATTACAACTAATATATCCTAAACAAGCTGATGAAATTAAAACTTATAAAACCATCACATATGCAGGAAATATTTCTAATAATATTTCAAAGAGAATATCTTCAGCAACGAATACAACAATTTCTTTTAAAACAGAAAGTAACGTTAGTACAAAATTGTTAAATGTAAAAACAAAAATACCACTATTAAAGAAGTCGGGTATATATAAACTCAAATGCCCAGAATGTAATGCTGTCTATTTGGGTCAGACCCTTAGGAATTTTGAAATACAATACAGTGAGCAATTACGAGCATACAGATTAAAACAACCAGATAAATCCTACTACGCAAAACATCTACTTGACACCAATCATTCATTGACACCTAACACAGAACTAGAAGTACTGCATATTTGTGAAAAGAAACAAGAACTGGATTTCCTTGAAGAACTGGAAATTAGAAGACATTCAAGAAACCCATAATATGAAGTTGTCAATGAACAGTTAAATCTAGGTAATTCTCCACTAATAAACTGTCTTCTTAAGTGATAATTGTAAAGATCAGCAGTTATAGTTTTCCTGGTTTTCTATATCATTGCACAGTTATACTGATCTTAATTGGAAAAATGATATCCAGGATATCACCATAGGGCTAATAATATCTAAGCTTCAATATTTGTAATATCACATCTTCTTCTTTTTTCTATAAACATATATTAAGCCAATCACAAGTTAGGTTACTTCTTGGTCTAGCCAAAAATAACTACTAAACATCAGGTAGGCATAAAATGAAATGTAACTTCTGTCATTCTGACGATGATATTGATTTATCGAAACAATTGTCAATTTTTTAGAATTTTCAATAACTTGTATTATATTGTGGAATTAACTCGAGACCTTGAGTTTCATTTTAAAACACTAATCGCATCTATGCTTCAATTGTTTGAGTTCCTCTCACGATCTTCGGTACTGTCGCTCCAAGTATACTTGTCGGACTTGCAAGTCCAATACTCATCATACTCTATTGCATTTCGATACACCAATCACAAATTCTACCGACACTTCCCCTAATTTGAACCCGAACCTTCCGTCTTCAAGTCCATCAAGTACCACTAGTTTGTTTGGACTCCAATCCCTTGTTGAAAAGGGAGTTTTGTTGTCCACAGCTGTGGTTGACGCCCTTGATAATAAATGTAGTAGGCGACCATTAAGAGCTATTCTACACTGCGGCAGCCAAACTTCTTTTATCAACCGTAAAGCATTAAACACTTTAGATATCGCTCAGTCTCAATGTGCCCTTGAAGTTAATGGTCTCGCCTCTATGAACTCTAAGTTGCAGACTGGAAAAGTTGTCCTTCCAATTTGTCCGCATACTAGGGACTTTCCTATTTTTAATTTTGATGCTCTAGTCTAGTCTAGATATAGAGGACATCAATGCCCTTACTCCTGGTCACTTTCTAACTCTGGAACCCTTAAAAACTCTTCCTCTCCTATATGCTAAGACTCGCTGTAATGTAGCGAACGAGGAATGTATATTTATGAGAGACTCCAAGAAAGAGGGTTCCGAGGACATAGATACAAGAGCTACAGTCCGTTCTTCTTCGGCAATATCTTTTGAAGATAAGGACAGGGGTACGGTTGGGACACAAAACGGATGGTCGTAGAGAAAGTGAGGACCATTAATCCACTCGGGTAAAGATAAAAATTCAGATGGTAGAACACCACGAGACGCAAAATCAGAAGCATTTTGCTTAGAATTTATGTAATGCCATAGAGTCGGAGAAATTTTAGACTGAATATAAGATATACGATTGGCCACAAATATATTTAATTTGTGGGGAGAACTTTTAATCCAGTGTAATACAATTTGGGAATCCGACCATGCATAAGTTGGGATCTCGGTAAATTCAGGACATATATGTAGAACATAAGCAACTATCTTGGAAAGCAAAACAGCGGCACATAACTCAAGACGAGGAATGGTCAATTTTTTCGTGGGTGCTACTTTGGATTTGGCACACAATAATTGAACAGAAACTTTACTCTCGGAATTCAGGCACCGAAGATATAAGACGCAAGCATAGCCTCTTTCACTGGCGTCACAGAAACCATGTAATTCGACTAGAGGAAAATTGAAGAACAATAAATGGCGAGGTATGCGAACTTGAGACAGTAGAGGAAGTTCGATTTTATGTTGTTACCAAATTTGAATGACATCAAAAGATGGACATTCATCCCAAGATGTTCCAACTAACCACAGACGCTAAATTAAAAATTTTGTTCACGAGGATAATGTTCCCCCCGGGCGTTGGGTCATGGCTCGAATCACTGCTTTATATCCTGGTCAAGATGGTATTGTTAGAGTTGTAAGCGTTAGGGCCGCCAATGGAATATTTAGGCGTCCCTTGGTCAAATTGTCCCCTTAACCGATAGAGGACAATTAATATACTTCCAATAAGTAGTCTTTTTTTAGTAGTAGTTATATTATAGTATTTGTAAATATCTAACCAGATACAACATTTTCAAGGTGTCACACTCATTAATTTTAGTTCTTTATTATTTTCTTAATTTTCTTTCTAAAACATCTACATTCATTCTTTTTTTTCAAAATGCACCCATGCATTTGGCGGGGGAGAATGTTCGTGATTGAATCCAGATATGCATTATATATTTTAAATTCAACCGCGCAACGTTGCCATTTTCACCTCGTCAAAGTTTTGTACCGAGTGTGTGTAAATTATCGTACCAATAAGACATTCACCGCGTGCCAGAGTACAACGGTGTGTGATTGAAGCGATATCGCTATACAACGCCGGCCGGTTAATCTCCGAGAGGAATGAGTAAAAGGTAAAATGTCAGCCTTTAATTAATTACTATTAATGGAAATTACCGTTCACTTCAATTGAAATTTAAAACAAAAAGGAGATTGCTATCGTCCCGAACACTGTATTACTTTTGATACACCTGTTACTATTAATGGAAATTACCGTTCACTTCAATTGAAATTTAAAACAAAAAGGAGATTGCTATCGTCCCGAACACTGTATTACTTTTGATACACCTGGTATATTGTATATGTATTACTTACTGTACCGTTCGCACAAATCAGTCCGCGCCGTTCTTAAGATTGTTAAGTAGGGGACCTCCTGAGGGCGGTCGAGAGAAAAATGGATAAAACCGGGAAACGGTACGATATAGCTCTCTTAGTATCTGCCGTGCTTTCCGCTGTGCTCTCCGCCGTTTCCGCTGTGCTCTCTGCCGTTTCCGCTATCTTCCGCCGTCTCCAAAATTGTGACTGATGTTCGCCAACGAGGTAAGCGAATTTAAAAATTATTTTGTGAATCATTTTTTCTGTGAAAAATTCATTTGCTCCTAGCGTCTTTTGTAGTTATACTTATACAATTTATTTTTGCTTACTGCTTGTTTGATTCGAGTTATTTTCCGTGTATTTGTGTACAATTCCGAAGTAAAATTTGATCTCTTGGTTTTATTAACGATAAGAAATATAGTTAGGAAACTTCCAGGCATCATCGCTGCCATAGCATGTAGATTCTTGGTGGATTTTCAAAGTATTTCGCATAGCAGATGCACCCTTCGAGGGTTTTCCAAGGCGTGAAACGAAATAATTTCGCGAGCATTCGCTGCCATAACAAGATCCCAGGGAAAGGTTTTCAGTTTCTTCCGGCTAACTGTTCTTTAAGTGATTGATTTAGTACCAACGGCCGGGGTAACGTCCGTACAAAAATTAGGGTACGTCAACTGTGATAACCTGGAATAACTCCGTACCTGTACGTTGCCATACCAGGTACCAAATTTGGGAGGTTTCCAGGCTGATTAATACAAATTCCGTTTTCTCGAGTACTCATTAAGTATAGTATCAGTAACCGAGGGTAATTTATTAGTTACCGCTGTCTAATTTTAAGCCGTACACAAATACTAAGAAAAGCTCCCGTAAAATACCGCTAGTGCGGTTAATAACGCTTTCTCTGTGTAATTTTCATCTTACTGCTAGTTAATTTTCATTGATTTTCACCAGCAACTGCATAAACTAGTGCAGCTTTGCACATTAGCTATTGTGATTGTAAAATATACATCGTTTGGTTTAATGCTTTGGGTCTGACTAATAACCTAACTAGATAGTGTAGATACCGAAGGATTTTAATCAACATTCAGTTATTTTGAATATATAGCCCCTTGGTTCGTTTTATTTCTCCTTTTCAAATTATTTCGAGGTCGAAATAAAGTTTATAATTTTATCAATTTTCCGATAGTGGTAGACAATTAAAGCCTGTTTCCCACTTCGCACGGCATAGAAGTCAAGAACAACGTACCCCTGGAATTACTTAACCTCCATCTGTTGCTACCCTGGTAACTCTTAACGCTACATTTTCGAGAGTTCGGTGGAGTAAACCATCCCAAAAATCTGACGCCCGAGAAATTCTGGTAGATACTGAGCCGCGGGTGTCATAGTGACGTCCGTTATATTTTGGAGAAAGGAAGAGTACGTCACAACTTGTTACGCACATGTACCCAAACAGAGACGACGAAAAATTGACGAAAAAACTGTAAATAGCTTAACTAAATTAACTGTCTCGACCCATACTTCCTGGAATCTACTCATATTAGTGTTTTAAATAGCTTTATAATTGGTTATAAGGATGAACAAAATAGATTGATCAGATAACGTGGAGTAATTTTTGATGAATTCTTGCCACTGAATGTAGTAAAATCACAAAAGTCTGGACCTCTATCAATGTATAATTGGTTGGATTTTGTGATAATTTATGAAGAACAAACGAGAAATGTTTCATCAGACAATGAAGACGTTGAAGATAACCTGCATAAAAAAATACAAATCGGAGCCTATCCTGAACCATTCGATGAATGACCTGCAAGATAGTTTTGAGAAACCGCTTGTCCAATCCGAATTTCACGCAGAGGGGATATCGAAATGAGACAACAATTGAAAGACAGAATTAGACTGGAACCGCCAGCAATATTTGATGATTTTGTTATGACATTTGCTGCTAAAATTTGTGAACCAAAAGAAACACTGAACTTAAAAGAAGCCATATCTTGTGAAGAAAGAGAAAACTAGATTGAAGCTATGCAGCTAGAAACACTGTCACTGCAGGAGAACCACCCGTGGGTGATGACCAAGTTACCTCCCCGTAAGAAAGCGACTCCAAACAAGTGGGTGTATAAATTGAGAACAAATTTAGATGGCTCATCTGAAAATTTTAAAACAAGATTAGTGATCAGAGGTTACTCACAGAGGCAAGGTGAGGACTGCGATCAGACTTATAGTGCAGTCTTGGAACATTGCTCATTGTGGTTGCAAACAAAAATATGTCACTCACGCAATTCGATATTTGTATTCCGTTCCTCTATAGTGAACTTGCAAAGAAAGTGTTTATGAAGGCTACGAATATGGTAGTGGCATGAGGTGTCGACTTCAATGCAGATTGTATAAATTAAAACAAGCCCTACGATGCTGAAACAAACGTTTTACGGACTGCATTGAATCCCTTGGCTTTAATCTTAATGATTCATGCTTATTTGTGGAGAAGAAAGGAAATGACATGCTTCCGTTAGTCCCCTATGTCGATGATGGATTACTGGCTTGCACTAATGCAAATATAGAAAACACATTACTAACAAATCTAAGAAAATAATTCAGGATCATCACAAAATCAGCTTCGGATTTCCTTAGACTTGAAACTGAAAAAGCAAGAAACGATGATATATAAAGTATTCATACACCAAGGAAGGTGCGGGCTGAGGGCTGAACTAAGTAGGCGTGTTGTACTCCAAACTGCACTTGAAACATCAAATCCGCTGGATGAATAGAAAATGAGATAAACCGAAGCACGATAACTCGTTTGAAGAGGGAAAGGTGTTTAGGAAAAGCAAATTAACAGGAGATTTATATATAAGGGAAAAAGAGAATACGGAAAACATAAGAATGGAAGAAATAACGGAATTACTGAAAGAGTTGAAACTCCAGATGAAACATGCTATAGAAGAATCGAAAAACGAGATAAAAGCTTATATCGAAGAGGTGAAGATGGATCAGAAATAAATAAAAAATGAAATATTTCACATAAGAACGGAACAAAAAAGTGTCTCAGAAGAAATACGAAAACTAATGCAAGAAAATGAAAGTCTAAAGAAGGAAAATAAAACTGAAAACATGAGAACCAAGGAGGAAATGAAAGAAATGAGAGCAACTATGGAATGAAAGGAAAAAAGTAAAAAAGGAAACAGCATAGTAATAAGCGGCCTCACGGTTGACACTGATGATCAAAAACTGTTAAAGGAAGGAATGCAAAATTTCATGGAGGAAAATCTGAAAATTGAAGTAAATATAACACGGTTCAAAAAAATAGGCCCTAAAACCCACGCAATATAACTCGATAGGAAAGAAGACAGGGACAAAGTTATGAAAAATAAATTTATACTAAAAAATCTTACTTCTGAGAAAATATTTATCAATGAAGACTTAACAAAGAATGAGTTAAAAAAACAAAAGCAAATAAGGGAATTTGGACATACCGAAAGAAGAAATGGGAAAGATGTAAAAATAGGATACAATAAAGTGATCATAAACGGCGAGGAGTGGAGATGGAACAAAGATGAAAAATAGGCTAGAAAAAAAATAGTAAACGATATTGCAATAAGTAACACAAAGCAACAGATAACGACACGGCAAGAAAAACGACTCACGCAATTAGAAGTTAGGAAAAAGGGAAAAACTAGAAAAACACATATAAAAACCAAAAACGCAAAAAGGAAAAATCATGGAAGAAATGGGAATGAGGAAATAAAAATATTTTTTTTTTTTTTTTTTTTTTTAAACTTCCCAATTTATTTACAATCTGTAAATTAAAATTACAATAGGTAAATAGTTTGTCACTAATCACATTAACATGCAGAGCAATGGTCCTATAACCATACTCTATTCTTAAATATTTTATATAAAATATAAAATTATTTGTCTCTAGGGTATTGTGCACATTAATTTAAATATACATTTAAAATCTTGTTGGTAAATCACTAACAATATAACGTTTTAATCTTCTTCTTGCCGGTATTCTCCTGAGGGACTTTGCTAAATTATTGGGGTGTTGCTGCAGTCTCTGTTGGTATTTTTGGGCGAAGTTTGATATTTCTTCTTTTACAGTGGGTATTTGGAGGTCATTTCGTATATAGTTGTTTGGGACATACCAAGGTGCATTGGTCATGACTCGAAGAGTTTTGGATTGGAACCTTTCTAAGATTTCGAGGTTAGAATTAGAAGCAGTTCCCCATAGTTGTATTCTATAACTCCAAATGGGTTTCAAGATTGTTTTATAAATAAGTATTTTATTTTGTAGACATAGTTGTGATTTTCGACCTATAAGCCAATATAAACCATTAAGTTTCAGTCCAAGTTGCTTCCTCTTCATGAAAATGTGTTTTTTCCAGGTCAGTTTTCTATCTATATGCATGCCTAAATATTTTACATCCTGTTGCTGGTTAAGCTGTTGACTGTTTAGGGTCACTGGTGGGCAGTTTCCTTTTCGGTTCGTAAAAGTAACATGCACCGATTTCGTTGCATTTGCTTGTATTCTCCACTTTTTTAACCAGGTTTGTATATTGTTCAGGTTCATTTGGAGTATTTGTGATGCTTGATTGGGATCTTCATGCATTGATAGTAGGGCGGTATCATCAGCATATGTGGCTGTTACAACGCCATTGGTGGTAGGTAAATCGGCTGTGTACAAGAGATACAACACAGGTCCCAGAACACTGCCCTGAGGAACTCCAGATTTAACAGGAAATATTGACGTATGCGCGTCTTGATATTTGACGAGGAAATGGCGATCTTCTAGGTAGGATTTTAGGGTTAGGAAGTAACTAAGTGGAAGGATTTTTTTTAGTTTGTAGAGGAGGCCGGTATGCCAAACTTTATCAAAAGCCTGAGAAATATCCAAAAAGGCTGCAGAGCAGTATTTTTTGTCTTCTAGTGTTTGGCTTATGTTTGTACAGACACGATGAATTTGTTCAATAGTCGCATGTTTTGGTCTAAATCCAAATTGGTGAGTTGGTATAATTTTACGGGCTGTTAGGACTGGTTCAATTCTTGAGAGTATTAACTTTTCCAGGACTTTGGACATTGCTGGCAGTAAGCTGATCGGTCTGTATGATTTTACTTCTTCAGCCGGTTTACCAGGTTTGAGTATTAAAATTATTTGGGCTACTTTCCAAACCATGGGAAAGTGACCTATCCTCAGAATTGCGTTATATATTTGTGTTAAATATACTACACCTTTTCTTGGTAGTTCTTGAAGTACTTTTCCTGTAATAAGGTCATAGCCAGGGGCTTTTCTAGGATTTAAATTTGTTTTAATTATACTATTGACTTGCGCGATTGTAAATTTTTCTGCTGGTAATTCTAACTGGTATGGAGATTCTAGATCAGTTAAGAGCTGTGCTTCGATGTCGTTGTCGTTATTTGGTGGATTCGGTTGAAAGACCTTTTCAAGGTGACAAGCGAATGTTTCTGCTTTTTCTTCGTCGCTCTTTGCCCACTGATTGTTTTCTTTGCGTATAGGTGGATTAAGCAGTTGTGGCCGGTTGATTTTTTGAGTGGCTTTCCAAAGTGCATATTCGGTAGCTTCGGTTGCGGTGAGCCCTTTCAAATACTTTTGGATACTGTCATTTTTGTGATTATTTAGTAAATCTTTAAGTTGACGAGTGATTTGATTAAGTTTTGTTTTGTCTTGAGGGCACCTCGTGTTCTGCCATATTTTCCGTAGCCGTCGTTTCTCTACTATTTTTTGTTTTATTATAGTTGGCAACACCTGACGAGAATAAGTAGTTGTGTTTGTAGGTGTGCTGTTCCACACTGCTGCTTGAATAATTTTGTTAAGATTTTGCACTGCATTTTCTATATCTATGCGTGACTTCAATGGTATGTTTAATTTTAATTCCTCGTCTATTATTTCTCGAAATATATCCCAATTTGTGTTCTTGCTGCCGAGTTTTGGGGGTGTTTCTCGTATTAGTATTGTTGTACTCAGCTCTATTAGTACGGGAGAGTGATCAGAAGACAAATCAAAACAGGATTCTGCTTTTTGCGATTCTTTTGGGATACCTTTGGTTACGCAAAAATCAACTAGATCTGGGATTTTACTTCTATCCGTTGGCCAGTACGTAGGTTCGCCAGTAGATAGGTGTTTGTAATTATTATCATTTATGGCCATCAGGAGTTGTCTGCCTTTCGGGTTGATTAGCCTCGAACCCCAGTGGGTGTGCTTGGCGTTGTAATCACCACCTGCGAGAAATCTATTACCAAGTTGCTTAAAGTATTGTTCAAATTCTTCTTTTTTGACAGCATGTTTTGGTGGGAAGTAGACGGCAGAAACTGTTAATGGACCGTGCCAGTCTTCTATTATTACGCTTGTTGCTTGTAAGAAGTCTTTTTTAAAGCTAACTGTTTCGTGATGTTTTATTTTAGATTTAATTATTAGAGCACTTCCGCCATGCGCCGTACCATCCGGGTGCTGGGTGTCATATATTACATAATTTGGAATTTTAAGGTAACTTTTTTTTGTAAAGTGGGTTTCTGACACCAGCATAATGTCGATGTCGTGGTTATATATAAAAGTTTTGAGTTCTTGTGAATGTTGGGTAAGCCCATTGGCATTCCATATTGATATTTTTAAGTACTTAGTCATTATTTTAATTTACTAATCACGGTTGTCAACAGATTTAGCATTGTGCCCATTTGCTCCATGAGACCTTTCATCATGTGTTTAAGTTCAGCCATATCATTTGTCGCTGGAAGGTATTGTTGTATATTAACTGGTTGTGTGTTATTTCCAGCGAATTCTTGTTGTTGTCCCTTACAAATTTGTGCATAGCTTGTTCCTGGTTGGTCAGTTTGTTCTCTTCTTTGCATCGTTGTGTTCGGTTTTTGTCTTAGGGGAGGGTACTTTTTCTTTTGCAGCTCCTTATAGATAGAGCAACCTTTATAATTTGCCGGGTGGTTCCCTTCACATAATATACATTTTACATTTGTGGATTTCTCTTTTCTTGGGCAATCAACTGTTGCGTGATCTTCAGTACATTTTACGCATCTTGGTCTGTGTTGACAGTATTTTTTTGTGTGACCATACCGTTGGCACCTTGCACATTGTGGAATGTCTCTCTTTTGTCGAGGTGGTTCAAATTTCACTTTGTAAAATAAAAGATTCTCAATATCGTATATTTTTTTGTTGTTTACATCTGGTTGTAGGTCTATAAAGAACATAGGTAACGGTTGCTTGGTCTTAAAATGTTTGATGTTCCAGATATTTTCGACTACGTGACCTTGCGCTTCAATCGCTTCTTTTAATTCTGTTAGGTTAACTGAATTGTGCATGTTTTTTAACACAACTCTAAAGCTACGTTCTTCTTTGGGTCTGTACGTATGAAATTCTGTTTTTTTGTCTATAAGTGCTTGGGTTATTGTTTTATAATATTCTACAGTCTTTGGCTGTACTTTTATTTGATCGTAGCCTAATACCTTTATTTCATATCCATTTTTAGTTATATGATTTAAAAGCGTTGTCAGCGGAGTTATATTTTTGACTCCTTTAATAAATATTGGAGGAGGCTTAGGTTCTTTCTGTTCTTCGTTATCCATTTGCTGTTCTGCATCTACATCATTTCCTAGTTGCTCAAACCGGTTTGAAGTGGTTGGCGTATTTAACCAATAATCATTGATTTTGGTTTGTTTAACTGAGCGTTTGTCTGGACTAGTTCTATTTCTCTTTTTATTTTCTACTATTTTCCATTCTTGGGATTCGTTAGTTTGTGATTGAGGAAGGGGAGTAGGATTAGTGTATTGCAGGTTTTGCATTGGATAATAAAAATTGGGTTGAATATTACCTTGCGGCTGTTGCTCATTTGCCATTTGCAGTTGTGAAGGATACGCCACTGGAAGCGATGAAAACTGACCTGGTTGAAACATCGGTATTGCTGGACCCGTAGTGTAGTACATACCCGATTGTGGCTGCGGTATTTGATTTGTTGACGAAATGTTAAAGTCCATGTTGATGGCTTTTAAATATATATTTTGTTTCACATTATAAGGCAATTATAAACATTTTAGCTACGTTGGATTATCTTTTTCTTGGCTTGTGCAGTTGGTCCACTCCCATCATTAAAATTGATAAAAACGGGATTTCGTTTAATTATCGATTTTGTTCTTACGAACAGTCTAAGAACTAATTTGTATTGCGGAACTGTTGCAATAAATTATAAGTTACTAACACTTACCAGTGCAGTAATTGTTACAATGAATCTGCTGGTCCACTTTCACTTTTTAACTTTGTTGTTTAACTAGTGTATTCCTGATTTTAATAACGTAATATAATAACAGGTGAATAAAAATATGCACATGGAACATTAGAACGTTGCTAAGAACGGGGAATATGCAAGAGGTAGGCTTATAATTGAAAAAATACAAGGCAGATATTGCTGCAATACAGGAAATAAGAGGGAAAGGGCAATGAAGCATAGAAGATAAGCACTTTAGTTTAAGATATTCAGGTAATGAGAAACAAGGGCAATATGAGGTAGCATTCAAGATACTGAAAAACAAGGGCAACATGGGTTAGCATTCATGATATTAGGCGCGTTAAGGCAAAAAGTGTTGGAATTCAAGCCAATAAATGAAAGGCTGGCATATTTAAGAATAGAAGCGAAACCATTCAACATATCCTTGTTAAATGTGTATGCTCCAACTGAAGGTAGCAGTAAAGAAGATAAAGATGAATTATATGGAAAACTGGAAGAAGAATTAGAAAAAATTCCTAAACAAGACACTATACCAATACTACGAGATCTCAACGCACAAATAGGGAGAGAGGATTACATAAGCCATGTAGCTGGAAAGGAGACGATACACGAGAAAACGAATGACAACGGGCAAAGGTTATGTAATTTCGCAGCGAGGGAGAACTTTATTATAAGCAGTACTAAATTCCGGCATAGTAAAAATCTCAAAATGACTTGGATATCACCAGACCAAAATGTGTATTCCCAAATAGACCAAATATTGGTAAACAAAAGAAAACAAATATCGATAAAAGATATCAGAACATATAGAGGAGCGTGTGCAGACTCCTACCACTTCCTGGTAATGACTAAAATATAACAAAAAATAAGGAAAGCATCTGATATACATTATAAAAACAAGAAATGGAACGTGGACAGGCTTGAAAATGAAAATATAAGAGCAGAATACGCAATACAAATAGAGAAACTATTATCACAGGACGAAAACCAACAGGAAACAATAATGTCTGAATGGAGCAATATAAGGAAATGTTTGCAAACAGCGGCGGAAATACAGTTAGGTGCGAAGAAAAGCGGGAAAAGATAAGAGTGGTTTGACATGACATGCAACACTGCGGTAGAGAAGAAAGCCAAAGCAAGACTAAAATGGATAAAAACTAATAATCCGGAGGACAGGAATGAATACGAGGAAAACAGGTAGGAAAGTAATAAAATAATTAGAAAAAAAAGAGAATGGATAGATAATAAGATCAGAGAAATTGAGAGAGAAAAGTCGAGAGGAAATACGAAATGCTACTATAAAAAAAATTAACGAAAACAACAAGACGTATAAGGGCAAAACGAAAGGAATAAAAAACAAGCAAGCTGCATCTATAGATGGCTACCATACTTCGGAGTGGATACAGAGTGATTTATTCACAAAATGGCAACAACATTTTATTCAGCATACTAAACCTACTAAAAATGATCCCGTCCTTTTTGTCCAGGACGGTCATTATACACATAGACGTTATTGAGACTGCAAGTGCAAATCATGTTTCAATTGTTTATTTACCACCCCACTCAACACACAAAATGCAGCTAGTGGATGTGGGATTTATGTTTCATCTAAAAACATTTTATGCACAGGCTATTGAAACATGGCTGAGAAATAACCCCGATAGAATGATAACTAATCGTCAAGTAGGTATGTTTTTTGGAGAGGCCTATAATAAAGCAGCTCCTATGACAAATTCTGTTATTGCATTCAGGAAAACTGGCCTTGTTCCTAGCAACCGAAATGTATTCGATGAAATTGATTTTAGAATTTTTAATAATCCTTATGGCCTGAATCAAGTTGCAAATTTGACAGTTACAGAAAATAAAGAGGTTGTTCTTACAATTCCTGATAACGATGAGAAGGAAGAAAATATAATAAGAAAGCAAGTTTAGACATCCCAGACCCTTTAAATCCTACCTCTGGTAGTTCCCATAAAAGATCAAGTATCCTTAATATTCCAGATCCTATACCCATTGACAGAAGTGTTTTGAGCCCAATAGTTTTGCCTTCCCAGATAAAGCCAATTCCTGCTATGCCTAGCACTTCGCAAGCATCTAGCCGTTCCAGATCAGCAAAACTGATTACGTCTTCACTCTATAAACTCATACTAGAAGAAGCCTTAAGAAAAAAACAAGAAAAAGTGAAGAAGAAAAAAAATCGCCTACTAAAGAAAAACCAAATACAAGAGAAGAAAAGGTTAGTCAAAAGAAAAATTGCTGAATCATCTGCATCTGATGATGATACGAAGGCTTCAAGAGGAGGTGAATCCGACGCAGCAAAAAAAACAATAAAATCCCAAGTGAAAGCATAAAACAAAATCGTAGAGTCAATAGAAAAGTTGTTGATTCATTTACATCTGACGACGAAGACTCATTCGAACTCAACGATTATTGAGACTGAGAAACAAATTTTCTAGAAAGAAAGTTAAATTTGGTATTTGCCTATTTGAGTAATTATACATGATTGTTAAAACGTATTTTGATTCGATATTACATAGATCATATAGGAATAGGAATTTTATTTGAACATTGAAACTTAGTGAATCATTGGTGACAGACAAGTCATTCATTGATAATAAGTGTCAGAAATCAATTGAGTGATATTTCCAATCTTAAATACACATTCACATGAGAGAATACTGAACCAAATTAATCTTATAAATATTTAATTCAGAAAATAATTTAAAATGTATTACAAACTGTTATATTAGAGCGTACTGAACCCACCTGAGAATAGAGTCAGGTAATTCAAGATAAAATAAACTCATATTTCAATATTGTAAACAATTTTCGTTATTCTGCTAGCTGTCAACTTTGAAATATATATATCATACGGTGCTTAAGCTGTGTGTACAATATTGTCGCTGCAATCAGGGATTGTACAATTTTGTTTTTTAATCGTGGACAAATAAAAAAATTATTGGTAATATTCATTAAATTAAAGGTATGTTAAATCGTACCAAATTGTCACCCAACGCGGGGCAATTACGATTATAAGATTGTATTTGTATATATAACAATAAATGCCAAAGAAGTCCTACAACGTTTTGGTATGAATGACTGTAATTTTCAACACCCATAGAAAAAGACAGTATTCAATTAGGGAAGGAAAATATCCAAAAAGAATCGAATACTGCCTTTCCCTGTAAAGAAGACCTAACGTAACCTCATCTGCACTGACAAAAAACTATCAAATTGTTTCTGCGCTAACACAAAAACTTATAGGATGCTGTTTTTCAATAAAATATTGAAAAAAATTATATTCATCGAATATACTTTACCTCTACTCCACAATAATACCTGTATATTTTTAATTTATCAAATATACAGTGTTATTCCGAACAATTAACCTTGAAAAACTCAGATCAACATAACACTTTGTACTTGGCGTGTGGGAACAAATTCTTCTTCAAAATCACATATTCCTATCGCGTGTAACAATAAGTATCTCAATTGAATATATAAATAGACAAAAACGCGAATTGAATATTCTGATAATAGCCCTTGGAAAAGTTAAACCTCGATTCGCGAACAGGTAGAACTTTAATAGAGGAAGGTATAAAATTTATATTTTCAATTGTTTTAATACCATGACAACATTCGATACCCCTTTAACAGGAAACCAACGTGTTTGAAATATTAATATATGTATATGTTTACGATGTTTATTCTATAGGAACGAATTTATTTTACTTGAGTACTAATTTATTATTATTTTAGTACGGTTCAAGGAAACTACACCGGTATAGAAAACTGTGTGGGCGTACCCAACAATAATACAATAGATGTATCATTAAAAGGACAACCCTACGAATGAAAAACAAATATAAGTCAACAAATGATTGTTCCTTGTTCAAACAATTAGGATCTAAATAAGGTAAATTCAGTGAGGTACTTACAGCTTCTCCAACTCTTCCAGACGTCGAATTGAGGTTGACGTTGATGAGATCATGGAGAGGAGGTCTTTCAGGTACCCATTGGAAGTGAGCAGCATACGCCATAACTCCTAAATGTTCCACGTGAACATCGGACAAGTCTTTTGCAGATAATATAGGCTCGACACCTACATCAAAAAACGATGTAGAAGAGAGACATGAAATATATTATTAATTATAAGAAATTGAACACTTCAACTTTTGATTTTAAAAATCACATTTTGCACCAAAAGTTTGAAATTACACTACGTGTGGGATGTGCTATAGAAAACCAGGAAAACTATATCTGCTGATCTTTACAATTATCACTTAAGAAGACAGTTTAATAGTGGAGAACTCCCTAGATTTATCTGTTCATTGATGACTTCATATTGTGGGTTTCTTAAGTGTCTTCTAATTTATAACTCTTCAAGGAAATCCAGTTCTTGTTTCTTATCACACTTCTAGTTCTGTGTTAGGTGTCAATGAATGATTGGTGCCAAGTAGAGGTTTTGCGTAGTTGGATTTATCTGGTTGTTTTAATCTGTATGCTCGTAAGTGGTCACTATATCGGATTTCAAAATTTCTAAGGGTCTAACCCAAATAGACAGCATTACATCCTGGACATTTGAGTTTATATATACCTGATTTCTTTAATGTTGGTATTTTTGTTTTAACATTTAACAATTTTGTACTTGCGTTACTTTCTGTTTTAAAACAAATTGTTGTATTCGTTGTTAAAGATATTATCTTTGAACTATTCTTAGAAATATTTCCTGCATATGTGATGGTTTTATAAGTTTTTATTTCTTCAGTTTGTTCAGGAAATATTTTTTATTAATTAGATCCAAGACTAGAAAACACAATCCAACAAAGAAAAAACACCGCACCAGGCTTAGACAATATCAGATATCCGATGTTATGCAACCTACCAAATAATGCCAAATCTGTTTTATTGGAAATATATAACAACATACTAAAAATGGGCAAATTCACAATACAAGATTGGAAAAACCTAATTGCAGTTCCAATATTAAAACATCAAAAAGATCCAAATGACCCTGACTCCTATAGAGTCATATCATTATTAGCATGCCTATTGAAAACATTCGAAAGGATATTAAAAAACAGAATAGAATGGTGGTTAGAAGAACACAAAATATTACCAATTCATCAGTACGGATTCAGGAAAGGATATGGCACAATGGACGCGGTAAGCCAACTTGTCACTGATATACAAATTAATTTTGGAGAAAATGGGTATACTGCAGCTACATTCCTGGATGTAAAAGGCGCATACGACTCTGTAGAAATTCCAATACTGAACGGAATGCTGAAACAAATCGGTATGCCTACCAAAATACGAAATATTCTGTGCGATATTATGACAGACAGAAAAATATTTATAAGATAAAGAGGCGCATTATTAGGACCAAGACATACATCTAGAGGTTTACCACAGGGCTCCGTTTTAGCACCACTGTTATTCAACATATATACCATCAAAATGCATCAAACATGCAGGAATTACATACTTATACAATATGCTGATGACTTTGTAATATATGACAATGACAAAAAATATGAAAATTGTATAAATACTCTAAACAAGGCCACCTCAAACATCATAAAAGCTATTGAAGATGTAGGGTTCGATCTATCAACGTCTAAATCAAATGTCACCATATTTTCAAGGCACCGTATCCCAGAAACTCAGAACATCCAGTTGGGGGACCACATGATACCATATAAAAAAGAAATTAAGTACTTAGGAATAACATTAGATAATAAATTAAATTGGAAACCATATATCGAAGCAATCAAAATAAAATGTAATAAAGCCATTAATTTCCTCAAAATGATCACCAAAACATGGTGGGGCGCAAGTACTGAAATATGCCTGTTATTCTATGAAGCATATATAAGGTCCATTTTAGACTATGGTTCCGTTCTATACGGATCTGCATCAAAACAATCACTGAAACAGCTAGAAGTAATACAGAATAAAGCGTTAAGAATATGCTTAGGAGCGATGTCAACAACACCTGTGGAACCACTAAGGGTGGAAGCACTCGAACCAGCATTCGAATTGAGAAGAACATTTCTCGCTGAAAAAATGGTACTTAAGAATAAAGCAAAAAATTCTACACTGATGGCCAAAATATGTGAGTTAAATACATTGGAACTGACGAATAAATATTGGGAAAAAAAGAACTCGCCACCGATATGCACCGCATTTCGTAACACCAATAAAGAATAAATTTTAACGTATGACAGTTGCAATTACTTTGAGAAAATAGAACACTCTGCAAAAATAATAATTCCTGCGTACTCAGAAATACCAGAATTAAACAAAGAAAAAATTATCAGACTTACAAAGAAAGACATCAACAGTACAATAACAATATATACAGATGCATCAAAGACAACAAAAGGTACAGGCACAGCGTTCTATGTGCAAGAAACGAAAGAAGGAAAAACCTTTAAACTAAGCAACGATTATTCTATATTTTTAGCAGAAGCTGCAGGCATAATGAAGGCGCTAGAACACATAATCCACCAAAAAAAGAAAAATGTATCTATCCTAACGGATTCGCTGTCTGTTATCCAATGTTTGAATAATAATGCAGTTGATACCATCACTCACCCGCACATTAAGAAAATTCAATCCCTACTACACCAACTTACTAAAGAGAGTGACGTTCAAATAATATGGGTGAAAGCACATTATGGAATTTACGGCAACGAAAAAGCTGATCAGTTAGCCAAAACAAATGCTGAGAGAGATGAATGTCAACCAAACGAAGTGGCACTACAAGATTGCTTAAATAAATACAAAAGAAAATTTCAAGCAGCATGGAAAGAGAAATGGGACCACTATGTAAAAATAAAGCCTACTAGATACACACTACTGCATAGGGAAATACCAAAACAACAGTGGTATAAAGGAATCAATTATTCACGTAGGGACATTAGCAGTATAATTCGAATGAAATTTGGACACGCGTCTTACCCAGAGCACTTGAGCAAAATAGGCGTAATCGAATCAAACTTATGCACAGCCTGCAATCTCATAGGAGATCTGGATCATATATTTTTTGAATGCTCGGAATATCGTAATGCCACGAAAGAACTTTATAATAACATAATACATGAAAAAATATTCCCTCCCATCAACATAACATCAAAATATTAGACTGCCTAGTAAAATTTCTAAGGATGACTAACATATCGATATAGTTAAGTTATATAGAGCTTGTGACCTTTGTTACCCTTTCTCAAATGTTTATACCTTTCATCCGTGGTCTACCTTTGTATGTGTTCAAATAAAGCCCTGAACGACCCCTGGGCGAGAAAACTTGTAACCCTGTGCCAATCCTTTGATCGAAAAGCGGTATTAACTTGAATCGCAGACGACGATAGTTTGATAGATTGAATTAGGGCTTGCTTAAGTAATAAGATACATATCCACAACACGAAAATCAATAACAAATTCGGTATCGATTCTGATTTGCACTTAATTGAAATTGGATTCAAATATAAACTTCAAATACATCACTATATATACTGTATATATAACCTAACACAAAGTATTTGGCTGCATGGATACCTCCAAACGCCATGAAACCAAAAAAATAACGCTTTAAAAGGTTTTTCTTTAGTTTCGCCAGTGTGTTTGTTTTTAGTTTTCTTTGTAGAGGAATGGAGAACACATCATATAAGTGTTATTATTATTATTATTTTCAACAGGCAATGGACATCGCCAATGAAGCCGTTCATTCAACTGTTTACAAAAGCTTATTTAACAAACGTATTAAAAAGGTTAACTATATTAAAATATACAATGAAGTAAACAATTACAAATCACATTATACCTATCTCACTAAAGTACTTTTCAAGATAATATTTCCGTTTTAACTTACCAGTTAGACATGATTTAACAATAATTCCCTATGTAGGGAGTCATTATTCCGAAACAAATACCGCCGCCCAGGTATGAACTTAGGGTTAAAGTAGATTTTGTAATAATATCAAATAAAATACACATCTTTAATCCTCTAACCACAGGTAGTAAGTCCTGACAAAATATCGTGAAATGGATTAATTAACACTTATCTGTCGAAAGTTATTTATATTCGAATACTTAGATTAATATGAATTATGAATTTTAGGCAAAATACCTATTTAAAACAAAAAAAATTGAAAGACTTCTATGATTTATCAATAAGACAGAAAAACGATACGTAGTACAATCTTACAATGGTGACGGTGAACCAGAAATACATAATATAGAGACATCTTACTCATGGTTAGGACATAGAAATAACTACAAAATAAGGAACTTAAAATCAATTAAGTTATTTCAAGGTATTGTTACTATATGATTTGTTTATTTAATATAATTAATATATACCTACATTTTTAGAAACGTTGCTAAAACAGTTTAATATGACAGGCACTGATTTTGATCAAATCACCTTGGTGTGGATAAGGCTAAGTAGACTCTAGAGAGAAAAGAAGGGTGAAACTGTAACCCTTCAATACAATGGATAATATCCCTTAATATTGCCCACTCGCTTACAAAAGGACCTCGAAAAGTCTTCTAAGAGAATATTTTCCATGGTTAATTTGTTTTGTTTTTGAATATTCATTTGTTTTGCATTATCTTTTTATATTTTCTTATCAATTAGTTTTTGAATATTTTTAGTTTTGCAATATTTTTTTCATTAGGTGTTTTGTTTTTGGTTTCTTTTTTATGTTAATAAAATAAATGTACTTATATGCATCTATTTGCTTTTATTACTAAGTACCAGCTACTAAATTCCAAAGACAGATAAATGCCATTTACAATATATAAATATTAAATTGTATTTAGTTGCTTTATTAAGTTTGAAATACTCATAAGGTGGGTATTGAATAATATAGTAACAATAGTTCCTTAATCTTTTAGCCATCAACACTACTAAAAATATTGTATTTCATTTCATCTATGAAAAATAATGTTTTAACAGATTTTTCTGAATTTATTATAAATTAAGAATTTCGCTGAATTTTTCATAGATTCAATGAAATAAAATATTTTAGGTAAGGGGTGAGGCAAAAGAAAAACTAGGTAACTTTTGTTACATCTATATTATGTAATATTTAATACATAAATTTTCTCTAGATATTATCTCATTTTTACATATATATTACATAGTAATTTGGAGATATTTGAGATATAATTTATAATATGTATTTCTTATATCATTATTGTTCTCTAGCTGTGCCGGCCTTTGTCAGTATTCAATACACAAATATTATCTAGTTGTGACTTCAGTTTTATATAACTGTGACTTTTATATTTCAAAAAATATGTAACATATATGTATTCAATATGTTTTTGTGTTTGCTGGGAACCTGTTACTGACTGACAGTGACAGGTATACAGACTGTGGCGTCATCTATCAATGGGAAGCCTAAGCATAATATTGTGTAAATCCTAATTTTACTTAACAGTAGCCTCTACAATGAAGAAAGTATCTACAGGACAATCCCGAGACTAACTACCAGTTTCCTATTTATAAAAAGGCATATAGAAACCAATATTTTGATTGCATTGCTGTATCGTTATACAAAAAATGGAGGGTGCTTCATGAAACGCTCCATTCTCATTTTAATCCTCCACAAAATAATTGAGTCAATGATCGTCTTTCACATGAAGTTTCCTATTTTCCCAATTTTTATCGTCATATACGTTTTCAGTAATTTAGACTACAATTTAACCGTTCGTTGAATTCAAGTAGTTGAAAAATTAAGTCGATTATCAGTTGCTAGCACGTCAGAAAATAATCATTATTATAATTAAAATGTTCATCAGTCAAGGTTGGATTATGTAAATTATTTATTTCAAACAATAATAGATTAGTCTCTCTCTTATTGTTTAAACAAATAAAAACTAATGAGAAATCCGTAGCAAATCTCCAAATAAAGCGAACAAAAAAGTGAATGAATGAAATTATATCAGTCATGATATATTCATTGAAAATATTTCACCTACAAAAAAGGCAATTTTACGAACACATTGTTAAAAACGTAACACCTTTGTGTGGGCAGTTATTTTTATTCTTAGAATCACGACTTACTAATAGAGTAATGACTAGAATTATTAGAAGAATTGTGATTTATTCGATAGAATTGGTATAAGCAATGAAATATATTAAAGATTTTGGGTATAAGAGCATACTGAGAGGCAAAACCCTGTAAATAAAGCGTCGAAATAATTCACACAATTTTTTATCGCTGGAGAATACTGAATTAACATAATTTTTTAATTAGGTAACTGTAATAATTTCCTGACTATCTATTTTATTCCATTGTCTGTTCATTGAATAACCCGATTTACTCTACTATTTATAAATGAAAGTAAATAAAAGTACTAACATACCTAAACGTCTTCCTGCTTCCAAGGCCTGAGCCTGGTTGTACTCCCAATAAGAAGGATCAGACCTAAGCTTCTCCGGAGCGGCAGCTGACCCTCCTAATGATCTTATAACCTCACTTATAACTTTACCATCATTCCAATCAGTCTAAAATAAAGATTAAAATATATATATATATATATATATATATATATATATATATATATATATATATATACAGTGTTAGGAAAATTCTGAGGGCGCATATGTTTTATCATCAATGTGTTAGAAAGAGACAAAATACATATAAATTCAGTGTATTATTCTTTTTTGCTAGCAGGATATCATAAAGTGGAAAAGGTAGGCACCGCTCTCGAGATGCGTGTCCATAACGTCAATGTATTACAAATTCTGTCTACATACGAACTAGATAACAGAAACAATGATTTTAAATCAAATGTTCGAATAAACCCCCGTTTTGAGCTAAACAGTAACTGAGCCGTTTATAAAATTCTTGACGAACATGTATGAGCATTTGAAGAAAGTGTTATTTCCATTCAGGCATGTATAATTTGTTCCCTAAGTTCATTCAGAGAACTGGCTCTGTTTTCTTGAAATCCATAAATTCTCGGATTCACATAACAAATCTCTATAATTGTAAAAACTCGGCAAAAAACAATATAAAAGTAGGCGAAACGACCAGCCTCCGGAAAATAACAAAAATGAGACAACCTGGTAATCCATTGCATAACCCACCAAATAGACTGTTTTATAATGAAACTGGAATAGAACCTATAAAAGTGAGACTCGATAAATTATTTAAATCCTTATGAAGAGAATGCTCAGCGCAGAAAACATGAAGAAAAACCTCTGTTTGAAGAAATTCTCTATACATTAAATCAATAAGCAACTTTCCTTCAAGGCCTTTCTTCCTTTGTATAACTCGTATTGTAGTCATATTGCGTATTTATGTACATTGTGAACTTGGCCTTATTCATAGTCTAGTGTAAACTCGGCTTTACGTATTATTCAGATTTATAGGTTGGCAAGATATTTGAACGGAAGTGAATCCCGCCTTGGAGGGGAAATGTCAATGGCCAGGCGAGAGAATATTATCTTATGTTTCGTGTAGTAAGAGATGATGTTTTTAGTTAGAAGTTAAGTAAAGATCAATTATGGGATAAAAACAATTTCTTTACCGTCATCCTGTTTCCTACAATCTCAGAAGTGGGATCAGCTGTTTAAAGAACGCGTGTGCTGTGATTATTAGGGTGAAAAGTTTTCCGTTCATGTATGACGCCGGTGATGCAAGATGGCTAACAGTAATAATGATAATAGTAGGTTTCCACCAGGTCATAATATCGATGAAAATGTATTCGAAGAATTCGCCAGTAGACGAATGGAAATTCAATCAGCTCCGCAACAAGTGGTTGACATTAATGCTTTAATTACTTCTATGAATTGCCTTATGCAGCAAAATGCAACCACGCTGCAAATGTTACAACAAAATATTAGCAACAATAGCAACCAATCTCAGGTTAGTGTTATCGATAGTCCGACTTATCACGTAACCCCAGATTTTCCGAAATCTATTTTCACTTTTAATGCTGAAAACTTATCAAAAAGCCAAGAATGGCTAGGGAGCATCGAAAGCACTGCTACCCTACACAAATGGCCTACAGAATACAAATTGGAAACTGCTCGCACACATTTATTGGGAGCAGCTAAAGCCTGGTACCAATCCAGACAACATATCATTCACGATTGGGACGATTTTAAACGAGAGTTCAGTAATACATTTGTACAAGGGCACACCTTTGGAAGCACATGAATTCTAGGACACAAATAACCAAAGAGGACATCAGTGCTTATTTTCATGATAATGTGTAAATCATTAAATTTATGCTTTGAAGAACAGAAGGAGCAAGTTGCAATTGGTTTAGCTTGTCGTGAATTAGCCTCTATGATTACGACAAAAACCCATATCAATATCGACGACGTTTATCATGATTTAATTTCCTTTGAACGGCTTAATAATGGAAGAAGTAATCGACATACTAATGGAGAGCGACCCAAATCATTTACATCAGCAGTTGGTAATGTTACTAGCAGCACAGTACCAAAATTAGAGACAGTTAAACTGAAGTGTTTCAATTGCAATGAGGAGGGACATTATGCAACTTCATGCAACAAAACGAAAAGAGAAAAGGGATCGTGTTTCACTTGTGGTAAGATGGGACAAATTTACGGACTGTCCGGATAAGGCACATCGATCTACTCATGTGGTACAACAAGGTAACCCTTATGTAGTTTCTTTTGATTTTTCAGTGATTGATGATGATAATTGCTTATGTAAATATAATTTAGTTGCACTAATTGACTCAAGAAGCTCTATAAGTTTAATAAAAGAAGAATATGTTCCTTTTTATGATAAAAACGTTAATGCAAATGATAATTTTACTGGTATTAATGACAGTGAAGTGGATTTTTTAGGCATTTTTGAGAAAGATATTGTAATAAATGATATTACAATTAATGTTAAGTTCTATGTTGTGACTGACACCACAATGTCTTATGCATCCATTTTGGGCAGAGACTTTTTAGCAACACCTGATTTAGAAATAGTTTTAAGTGATACAGTTAAAATTACAAAAATTTCTGAAAATACTTTGAACGACAAAAATTTAGACAATGAAATTAATTTTATTAATGAAATAATGCATTTAGATTATTTTGAAGATGGTGAGTTGGAGTTGGAGAGATTGGACATCAATCAAATGACTTCTTATAAAAATCAGCAAGAGTTAAAGGCATTGTATGAAACTGAATATAAAACCAAATTAGACACTGATTTAGTAGAAAATGATTTTGAAATGCATATTGTTTTAAAAAATAATCAACCTATCACTTTTAGGCCTAGCCGGTTATCTTTTCAAGAAAAAGAAAAATTACGTGACATACTTGACGACTTATTAGAACAACACATAACTAGAGATAGTAGTTCTCCTTACGCCAGCCCCATTGTTATGATTCCAAAGAAAAATCGTAGTGAATATCGACTCTGTGTAGACTACAGGGCACTTAATGACATTACTGTTAAGGATAACTACCCTACTCCTCTCATTGATGATCATCTAGACATGTTGAAAGACAAGAATCATTACTCTACATTAGATTTAAAAAGTGGCTTTCACCATATTAAAATGGCTGAAGAAAGCATTCAGTACACCTCTTTTGTAACTCCACTTGGCCAGTTTGAGTACTTACGTTTGCCATTCGGGCTTACTAACGGTTCTAGAGTGTTTCAACGTTTTATAAATAAAAATTTTAGTTCACTAATTAGATAAAATAAAATATTACTGTACTTAGATGACAGACTGATAGCAACAAAAGATATTTCTGAACATTTTGACATTTTAAAACAAGTTTTTATTTTAGCTAGACAAAATTCATTAAATTTTCGACTTGATAAATGTAAATTTCTTTATATTCATTGTCTTATTTAGGTTACTTAGTTGACAAAGATGGAATACGTCCTAACCCTGAAAATATACATGCACTTTTCTCGTATCCGATACCAAAAAGTTCTAAAGAAGTTCATCGTTTCATAGCAATGGCTAGTTACTTTAGACCTTTTATTCAAAATTTTTCATTAATAGCTAAGCCACTATACAGTTTATTAGAAAAGAATGTTGAATTCAGGTTTGAAAAAGATGAGATGAAGTCTTTCGGAATATTAAAAACTTGTCATAATTTTAACTAATCGTTATATGTAACCTATCGTAATATTGGAATTACCTCTGTTGGTTTTTTTATAAACTACATACTTTGCAAATATGTTAGAAAAATGTTAGAAAAATGTTAGAAAAATTCTATATACAGTGTTAGCAAAATTCTGAGGGCACTTATGTTTTATCGTCAATGTATTAGAAAGACACAAATACATATAAATTCAGTGTATTATTCTTTTTCGCTAACAGTATATCATAAATTGGAAAAAGTGTAATATATCTAAACGTCTAGTAGGCACCGCCCTCGAGAGGCGTGTCCATAACGTCAATGTGTAATTGTTTCTACATACGAACTAGATAACAAAAACAGTGTTGCCAACTTTCATTGTATATTTATATTAATTGTAAAATGCATTGTTCTAACATGGGAACAAGTGATAAGCAACTTTTAATTATGATAATTCAAGAGGTTGTAACAGATCAAGATAATTAATCCCATCTATTTGTTGAACATTTTATTGTAATGCTGGAAATTGTTCTAGTTTTCAGTTTGGGAAGCGGTTAAAACCTTTACTTTTTTCAGATTTGGCAACGGGAAATTTGTCTCTGAACATCTGGGGTTTGAATGTATTAATAAAAAAATTAGTGTTTTACGTTTGCAAATGAGAAACGAATTCTCTCTGTAAACACACACAGTACAAATTAAAAAAAAGCTATTATAATAAACTTAAATAATCTACAAATTCTAATGAAAGTACCTACTATTTATAAATATAAGTAATATTCTGATAGGTAATAAATTTAAAAAAAACTTCGTAATTCTTCAATGATTTTAAATCAAATGTTCGAGTAAACCCCCGTTTTGAGCTAAACATTGAGTGACGTACCCAGTCAGTACCCAGATGTACAGATAAACATCCCCAAGTGACGCACGCGCGATTCGTATTCGTCTGGTATAATAATATACGGTGGCTTTCGATTATCAGTCTCACTATTATCTCTCTCTAACACACTGGTAATGCCACGTGACCCTTATATTTTCCCGTTGACTATGGGAGAATTATCGTTTTACGTTGAAATTTCATGGAGAACGATTTCTCTTAAAAAGAAAAAGGAATATTTTAAGGGCATACTTCCAACGTGTAGATTGAGAATGAAGAGAGGGGATAGATGAAAACAGAAGAATTACGGCTGTAGACGAAAGCATTTGATCAGGAGCGTACGAATTACAGGCGGTTTATTATGGAGATATTATTGTAAATAGAATACAGTTATAATACAAATATTAGCATACGACTTATTTCGCACGTTATGATACCCTGTTAAAGAAAATTGTGATACACTGAATATACTTGTTTCAATACAACATATTGTCGCTTTTGGAGTCTGTATTAATGCCATAGAATATTCCTTATGGTGTTTATTATTATGCTTATATTCATTAACTGCACTCTCAATATCGACGAATGTACTTTTTTTAGCTTTTCGACGTTGATTGATATACATTATCAATCACCGCTATCCTCCAGTGATTTTTAGTGGCATATTATATCAACCAGTATAATTCCATGAATTGTTGATGCTTATTGCCATTAGTTGAAAATGTTGTTTGATAAAACGGCTCTTTGAATAATATTAATATGTAAATTTCCAAAATTCTGGTAGTTGATGGGGAAGTATTTTTCTTATAGTACAGATACACTTATTTCAAATACTTCTAGGTAGGTTTTAATTTATTGTTCAAATAATATTAATGTATACTAACAGAGCTAATATAGTGAATTAGATTATTACTTCTGAATTATTTCTTTGTAAATTAATCTGGTTGTTATAATGAAGGGACAAACGAAAGTAATGTTGATTTTTTCATTGTTCAATGCATTAAGTTATCAGTTTAGTACAATCTTATTATTTCTCAATTAATAACCTGTCCACATTACACATGTATATTTCTAATCTTAACTTCTTTAATTGCGAACTTTTACATAATAAATTGTTGCTTATACAACATTTTGCTGTGGTAAATAGGCTAGTAATATCCTGAATGTATTTCTTGTTTATTAAAAACTGGAAGTAAATGCCTACCAGATATATGTTTAGGTCTGTTGCACATTTTCCACTTCATGATATCCTGTTAGCGAATAAGAATAATACACTGAATTCATATGTATTTGTCTCTTGCTAACACATTGACGATAAAATATATGTGCCCTCAGAATTTTCCTAACACTAACGGATATTTTTGTTATAATGATACTGGCCATGAATAATTATCATATTTTACTAGATTTCCGATAAAATCGTTCACATTATATACTTTTGACATACCGTAAAATTGTTTATAGGTCGCTCTAGTCTAGAATTGACCCATCTCAGCGTAGCATAGAAGCCGGGAGAGCCTGGTTTCATGAAATATGAAAGATAAGTCATGCCCGATAATTCATCAAGCCAAGGTGAAGCTAAATATTCCGGTTCTAAAACAGCCGGAATTCCTAGGTCTTTTTGAGCAATGTCCATAGCACGACGGCAATTTTCTATATCTTGTGACGGATCTAAAAAATGGAAAAAAATTATTTATAAACGTTTAATGTGTCTTGACTTTCCGTTATCAATGAAAATTTGTTTAATATACCTAAAGTATTTCATAGATTCTAAATTATATAATAGTTTCCTAATTTTCATGTAAGTATATTCAACATATGTATAAACAAATATTGTCATATGTTACCTAATTTTTTCCAATGAGGAAATAGTCCAGGTTTGCAATAATCCACAAGAGCAGAAAGGAGTATACCCGAATTCCAATCAGTTGTGAGATTCCCAACTTTGCATTCAGGAAGGACGGCTTGTAGCCACGCCAACATCAATTTTCGTGGAGGGAATTTGGATCTTCCAATCTGGTAATGAACAATGAGGGACCATATTAGACCCAATATAAGTTTTAAATTTCCGTTCACTATATCTGTGTTACCTGGAAATGAAATAAAGCAAATAAATAATAGAAAATTTTTTTAATCTTATATTAACCTTTAACTAGTCGCGCGGCGCCAAACGGCGCCAACACAAATTTAATACCCAGTATTTATTTTGAAAAATTTTTAATGAAAATTATCTCACCCAATTATTCCTCAAATAGGGTATAAAGAATAATATACTAAAATATGAATTTATATTTTCAAGTGATTTAAATTATAGAAGCAATAAACTAATGCGGTGCATTGAAAGGCTCCGTTTGGCGCCATGCGACTAGTCACGTAGGTATAAATTTGTCGGCGGAGTGTTTTATTGTCTAGGTAATCAGTTTTTGTCACGTTCGCCTCATACTATTATTTTATGATTATTTGTAAATAAGAGCAATAAAGGAAGCCATTGCTGAAGATCGAATTATTTAGGCTGTGCGACCGAATGTTGAAAATTTAGTTATACCTACAATTGGTACCGTAGTGGTTCAATATTTCTATCTGTGTTTTATTTTATTGAAAATGGCCAGTTCAAGTAAAGATACCAGTAAAAGTTTTAGTGCAGAAGGAGGTCCCAGTTGGCGAAATGAAGTCCCGCTAACTCAAACTGAACTAGAACGTTTGATAAATGATTCTGAAAGTGAATTGGAACTAGATTCAGAAAGTGATGACAGTGTTGCAGAAGATTTTATAGAATATAGTGAACATGATACAGACTCTTGCCAAGAGGATGATTACGAGGATGATGCTTCTCCAACACCTCTACCGACAGATGCTGATTATTATATAGGTAAAATACAAAGTGGAGACAAGTGCCACCGCCTAAAACCAAAATTCGAAAATATAATATAATAACACATTTGCCCGGCTGTAAAGGACCTGCAAGAACAATTTCCACGCCTTCAAAGGCTTTTTATCTATTTTTTGATGACTACGTGATGCAACTTCTTGTGACAAACACTAATAATTTTATTACTGCTGAAGTGAAAGATAAGTTTACACGTGAAAGAGGTGCTCGTTTAGTAACTGAAGGTGGAATAAAAGCGTCTTTAGCGATTTTGGTAGTCAGTGGAGTCATGAGATCATCTCATTTGAATTTTGAAGATTTATTTGATGCTGATGATATGGGCAATGATTTTTTTTATACCACTATGAGTAAGCAGAGATTCCTTTTCATAATGCGATGTATTAGGTTTGATGACAAAGCAACAAGAGCAGTGAGACTACAAACTGATAAGTTAGCACCCATTCGTGATATGTTCGATTATTTAGTGAATAAGTGTGCCGAGCTTTATACACCAAGTGAATATCTTACAGTTGATGAACAGTTGGTAGCGTTTCGTGGAAATTGCAATTTTCGTCAGTATATTCCTTCCAAACCTAATAAATATGGAATAAAGATATTTGCATTGGTGGATGCCAGAACTTTTTATAACCTGAAGATGGAAGTTTACTTAGGAAACCAACCAGATGGACCTTTCAACGTAAGCAATTCTGCCTCAGATGTGGTAATTTGGTTAATTACTCCTGTAAGTAAAACTGGGAGAAACATAACCATGGATAATTGGTTTACCAGTATTCCACTTGCTAATGACTTACTGGAGAATCATAAATTAACATTAGTTCGAACACTGAGAAAGAATAAAATACAAATTCCTTTTGAATTCCAGCCTAATAAAACACGCATTGAAAAAAGCACTCTATTTGGATTTACGAAAACCATTACAATTATGTCGTATGTCCCCAAAAAAAGAAAATTGGTCATACTAATTTCAACTCTACATAGAGATACTGCTATCGATAAAGATTCGGGAGATGCTCAGAAAGCAGAACAATTGACATTTTATAATAGACGAAAGGTGGAGTGGATACCAACGACAAGCTATGTGCCACATACAATGTTGGAAGAAGAACAAGAAGATGGCCCATGACTATTTTTTCCATCTTATCAACGTGTGTGCCATAAATGCTCCTGTGATCTATAACTCCGCACGCAACGGCGAGCTAATTTAAAGAAGAAATTTTTTGAAAAAATTAGGTCGCGAATTAGCGCAACCCTATCAGATGCAACGAAAGGATGATTCACACATTCCACGAAAAATTAGAAAACGGCTGCAAAGTTACTTTCAAGAAAAAGCAGAAGAAGAAGTCCAAATCCCCTTGTTGTTGGTCCAAACCCCAGAAAAAGATGCCATATTTGCCCACGATCAAAAAATAAGTCGAGTAGGATACTTGTATCGTTTGCCATAAACATGTATGTCAAGATCACCAAAGAAATGTTTGTTCCGATTGTTATAATGATCAATAAAATATTTTCAGTTTTTGTATCATATATTTTGAAGCATATTATTATTTGTAATGCTTTTTTTCATATTTAAAGATTTGTACCATTATAAGGATATATAAATTTATTTTTTCTCCTAAAAAAAGGCGACTCTCAAAAAAAATGCCTCTATTGCAAATTGGCGCCACGCGACTACTAATGTCAGTCCAAGCACGCGACTACTTAAAGGTTAATGACATTCTGCTACTAAAAAATTCCATTCTCAAACTAACAAAGGTGCAATTCGAACAGTAGGAAACTCTGTAAATTGAGCATAGTATCAAAATTAACGCCAATCCTTTTCGAATATGATTTTCAAGAATAACATTTTCTGTCTTTGATTTTGGTTACCACGTTATTGGTAGAAAACCAAAAACTAATGTTAATTCGGCAATCTTCATAGTCCAGACACTCGGCCCAAAAAGAGTGATTTACCTCAAAAATGTTTAGGACAGCATGGAATTTTCTGAAAATTTGGATTTAACCTAATATTACCCTCGTCTTCAAAGGTTATATATGTTATGGACCAAGTGAATAATAGGACATTGTAATAAGTGTCCGCACAGTTTGAAAAATGCCCAATATGAGAGGGCAGATAGAATTTTTTGAAATAATCAAATAGTCCGAGCATTATGTATAATGTGTGTCACCTATGGGACAGATTAATTAAAACGAGGTTTTAATAGGGAAAATGTGCCCATGATGGACTTGTATTGTCAAATTTACCGCGCATCACGGACTACCGACATGTTGGTTCGGATGATTGACGTTTAAAACCACTTGTTTACAAGCGTTCATGCGGATATAAGTCGTTTAGGTGAAAACAAAAAATTAAGTCAAAACTGGTAAGATATAACAATGTGGCTTGGCATGATGTTAAGTAATTTTTTTATGCTTAGTTAGAATCTGCTTTTGTTACTGCAACTTACAGAAACTGTTTCATGTTGACTGTCGGGCACAAATTGAGGTTATGGCAAAGAATAAAAGAGCTTTGCATTTTTTAGTGAATTATGTCTTATTGTCTATGACGGACCCTTGAATTATGTCTTATGATGGACCAGGGGTCCATCATTGGCAATGCATTAGTTACACTATTTTCATTATGTTTTTCTTGGTTTTGCCGATATACATTTAAGAAAAGGCAGCAATGGGACGAGGACGACATGCGACAAGCTATGCTCAATGTTCAAAACCACAATATGGGCTATAAGTTGGCAGTAAGGACGTTTAGTGTAACCAAAACAACCTTGCAAAGACGTCTGGCTGAACAGGATAGTTGTAAGGGTGATTTGGGAGGTCGAAGAGCAATTTTCTCTAAAGTCATCGAACAAGAGATGATTGATATGGAAACACGTTTTTTTGGACTAACGTCCAAAGATTTGCGACGATTGGTATTTGAAGTAGCCGAAAAAAATAAAATAGAACATGGTTTTAATCGCGAAATAAAAATGGCAGGTTGGAAATGGGTCAGGGATTTTCTGGAGCGCAATCCACGAATATCTTTGAGGAGCCCAGAAAGTACATCATTAGCTAGAGCCCAGGCTTTTAACAAGCCTAATATCGAATCCTATTTTAATGCACTAGCTAATATTATGGAGAAACACAAGTTTCTTGCCGAAAATATATACAATATGGACGAGTCAGGTTTGACTACGGTCCAGAAGAAGTGCCATATAATTTACGCAGAGAAAGGTCGCAAGCAAGTTGGTGCGCTTAGTAGTGCCAAGCGTGAGCAACACGTAACTGTAGTGTGTGCAATGAATGCCATAGACAATTACGTTCCTCCTGTTCTTATATACCCTCGTTAAAGAATGAACGATGAGCGAAATTTTCCTCCTGGGAAACGTTTTTATTATATATCATTAAAACCGCAAATACGATTCAGTTAATTGGTTCACTGGCACAGGAAACGTGTGAATCCTTTTCAAAACGAATTCCTGATATTTTAAATAACAGTTTGTTACGGTGAAATTTAGTAATGCGTTTGTTAAAATTACAAAATTTGAAACAATGGTTTGTTCTACATTTCATATCGAATCGATTTGAAGCATGCATTTTATTATCATTGTAATGGAAGCGATCTGCTCAATATTGTATAACCACAAACAGAGGACATGTTAATCATATTTCAATCGCTTTTTACTCAGAAGGGAGTTTAATTAGAAGATTTAGAGAAGATTAATAATATTTGAATCTGAAAATTTGGGCTATTCCTTATTTTAAATTGAACACCATGTTCATATTTAGATTGAGCTTTCCTGACGGATTATCTCAACAAACGTTTTGCCACCTTACACCGAGTGTTTTACAAGATATGGTCAATTTTATTGAGAAACAGTGTCCAATTTAAACTGAATCATCATATTTCGAGACAATGGAAACTATAATTATGAGATTGGATACTGTTAATTGTTATTAGTGAATCTATTTATAATCCTAAGACTAAATACCTACTATATAGATAGTCTATAAACTTGGTTGCAATAGGTGTGATCTCACATATATTGGTCAAACCTGTCAAAAGCTTTCTAGTTGTGTATCTCTTCATAAGAGTGATATAAGATTGCATTCGTAAAGATGTTCTCTTGCTAATCATGTCTCTTTAGATCATATAATAGATTTTGAAGAGATTAAGACCCTATCTCGGGAAAAAAACTATAGTAAAAGAATATTTTTGGAAATTGCATTGATTTTTCAAGAGGATTGCCGTATTAATAGGAAAACAGACATTTAAAATTTAAGCAAACTTTACTCTCTCCTCTCAACTTTCGATAAACATAATTCTCATAGACAAATTGGTAATAATTCTAACAAATTCATAATTCGATTGTTTTTAATTAATGTCATTATGGTCTTAGTAATTCTTCTTTTCTACTTCATAGAAAAGAAGAACATGTCCTTATCCTTAACATATTTTCAAATTTCGGAAAAAACGATTATAAATTCACGTGCTTGTGTGAATTATCGCTGATTTAATATTTTAACTTCTTGACGATTTTATATTTTAATATGTGACTATTAGCTAGTGCTTGTAATGCAATAATGCAAGCTGGACTTGTCTCATTATTCAATGTTTACTGTTTAACATGTTTCCTAATTATCATTATGAATAATGCCGGGCTCAGTACTCCTCCCTGTCTTAATCTTTCTTTTGTTATGAAATCATCGGACTGTTCATTATCTTTCCTTACCCGGTTTCTGGTTGTTTCGTAAATGCTTTTAATGTTATTTCTTAGTTTTGATCCAACTCCTCTTTGTTGTAGACTTTTCCATATTTGATTTCTGGGAACGCTGTCAAAGGCTTTTTGAATATCTATAAAACCGAGGTACACTTTTTGATTTGTTCTTAGTTTTTTGTCTATTACTTGTTTCAATGTAAATACGTGGTCTTGGCTACTTTTTTCTTCCCTATAGCCGCTTTGGGATTCTTCCAACTGTTTTTCTATTAGTTTCCTAAGTCGAATCTCTAAGATACTTTCGTAAACTTTCACTGCCGCGCTCAGCAATGTTATACCTCTATAATTGTTACAATTAGTTATGTCTCCTTTTTTGAAAATTGGCAATATGATACCTACTTCCCAATCCTTCGGAATTTTTTCTTCGTTCCATATTCTTTGAAACAATTTAGTTAGCATTTGTATCCCTCTTTCTCCTAGACTTTGTAACATTTCTGCGGTAATACTGTCGTAACCCGCTGCTTTACCTCTTTTTAACTTTTGTATTGCTTGTTTCACTTCTTCTATTTGTATCAGTGCTTCATTTTCCTCATTTTCCAGTTCCTGATGTCTTTCGTCTTGTAGTTCCATCTGTTCTTCTTTCTCTACATTAAGTAATTCCCCAAAGTATTCTCTTCATCTCTCTATAATTTCCTTATCTTGTCGTATCATAACTCCATTTTTATTTTTTATCTGTTTTACATTGTTCGACTTTCCCTTTCTTAGTGTTTTTAGTACCTTGAAGAAGAGTTTCTGATTTCCTTTACTGTCTTCTTCCATCTTTTTGCCAAATTCTTCCCACGTCTCTTTTTTAGCTGTGATTACCATGTCTTTAACTCTTTTCCTTTGAATTTTATAATTTTCGTAGTTTTCAGTCGTTTTATTTCGTAGATATTCTATCCATTTTTGCTTTTTTAGTTTGGTATGTTCTTGTATATCTTTATTCCACCATCTCGTTTGATTTTTGTTGCTACCGGTTCTAGTAATGCCACACACTTCTGTTTCTGTCTCTAATATTATAGATTTGAATTTGTCCCACATTTCCTCTATTGATATACTTTGTATTTTATCTTAACATATTTCCATTTTTTTTTTCAGTATATTCTGTAAATTTTTTAGATACCTCTATTTCTCTTAACTTATATGATTTTATTTGTTTTTTTTAATTTTTGTCCATTTTTCCCATTGTTCGAACTTCCTTTCTGGTTCTCAGTTGCCATCTTCAATGTTGCTCTTAATAAGTAATGATCGCTGTATATTTCTGCACTTTGCATGACCTTGATATCTTTCACATCTTTTCTGTTTCCTTTGTTTATGAGAACATAATCAATGATGGACTTTCCATTTCTGCTGCTAACCTCTCTCGTGTGACTCTTTATGTTGATAAAACGTATTAGTTACTATTGGTTTAATATACAAAAAATTATTAACCTCACTCCATTGTTATTTCTCTCGTTCTCTCCATATATGCCAATTACGTCATTGCTTTGTTCGTCTTTCTTTCCAACTCCTCCATTAAAATCTCCCATTATTATTAGTCTGTCTTTAGCATCCTCTATTGTTTCACCTAATGTTTCCCAGAATTCCTCTTTTTCGCTCACTCGTGCATCTTCATTTGGTCCGTACACTATAATTATCGTTGTGCTTTCTCTTAAATTCAATTCCATTTTGAGTATTCTTCCTGTAATTCCTGTCCAGTTTTTTATATATTTCTCATGTTCTTTCTGTATTATACATCCGATTCCTTCTTTTGCTCTACTTTTTGCGTCTACCCCATTATATATTAATAAATGTCCCTTTTCTAATTCAATTTCGCCTTGACCTTTCTTTTTGGTCTCTGTAATTCCTAATATATCCAAATTTTCCTTTTCAAATTCTTGTATTAATTCGTCTTCCTTTCCTAATAGTCCTCTTACATTCCATGTAGGTATCTTCCACATCCTCTCGTTTTCTTTATTTCTATTCGTAATATCTTTTCCTTTGTTTTTTCTTTTGTATCTGTTTTCAGTAGCCTTCATCTCTTTTTTATAAGTTTTTATACATTCTAATTCATTTCCATTGTCATATTCGTTTCCATAGTTTTCCTCTCGATTTACTGTTTGGGTTCTTAGTTTTTTGCTGTCCGCGTAATTTTTCTTAATTGTTCATCCAGTGTATTAGCTTCTGGAGATCTTTCCTGTACTTTTCTCTTCCTGTCTTCTTCTTTTTCTTGTTTTCGGCCTTGTTGCAAGTCTCTATTACTTCCTTCATATACTTCATTATTTATAATTAATTTATTGTATTTAATATATGCTTTGTGACCGTTTTCTCTAGCTATCTTCAATTGTGGATACAGCAATTCTCTTTCTTCGAATATTTCCTTTCGATAGTCTTCGTCGATCCATATATTTGTTCGTTTGAGTTTAATGCTTTGTCTAAGTATCTCCATTTTCTTGTTGCTTCTCACTAATCTTAATAATATCGGTCTATTGACTCCATTTATTGGTTTTCCAATTCTTATGACATCATCAATATCATCTTCTGTATTAAACTTTATTTCTAATGCATTTATTACCTGTCCTATTTTTTCTATTGTTCCTTCATTTCTTTCATTCTCCCTCTCCTCTATTCCTTTTATTATCAGGTTTTTTCTTTTAGTTTCACGTTCCAGAGACGCAATTTTGACGCCTTGTTTTTCCACTTTTTCTTTCAACTTCTCGTTTTCTAGTTTAGTTTCTTTTAACTCATTAATTACTTGTTCTAATTTCTTGTCCATCTTTTCTATATTTTTATTCAAAGTCTCTAGCATACTTTGTATTTTTTCTACGTTTTTTTTCCATTTTTTGTTTGTTTTGTTTATATACATTTACTAGCGTAAAAAGCTATTCCGCCTCGACGGCTCGGAGAATTCGCTTTTATCCAGTATTTGTAAACCTCTACTTAATACACAATCCGACAATGCCGCAAAATATTCTATCGAAGTTTGTCGGCTTATCTCTGCTACTTTATTTATATTATCAATTAACCTATTTCTTTGTCCAATGATTGTAATCACTTATAATTAATATTTTGTTTTAAAAACTACTGTTTTTTTTCACTACACCAAGATTCGTAACTAAACAACACTATAACCACTTTTACGTAAATTAGTTATCACCACAAGTCCCAAATTTTGAGATTATTGCAAGAGAAAAACGAAGTACGTATTTATTACTTTTATGCCACGATAATAATGATTCAAATTTTGTAATTTTCAAATATTATTCCAATCAAATATTATTCTATATTCCGAATCTCGAGTAACTGTTTTTTTATATAGTAAAAGGCACTTGAATTATTTTATGACATTTACAAATTAATTGTCACTGGAAATTAAGCAAATGTCACTGATTAAATCAAAATTACTATAGCATGCAAAATGTTAAATACGTTGAAAATAGATACTGAATAAATACCACAGTGAGTTGGAATCAAAATTATATATTATATAATCAGATAACAGATTATAAATGTTTTATTATTTCCCAAAATATTGTAAACGAAACAAAGATACTAATTTCTACCAATCTTAATATTACTACAACCTATTCTAAAACTCGACTAATTGTAAATTTTCTATGCAAAAGTTCAACTCGTTTAATATACCCTTGACGTATATCAATGTTAAATAACGCAAATTTGTCTTCAAATTGTCTATTCAAAATTTTTCACTTGATGTAAGATCTTTTATGTATAACTTTAATTCGGTTTTGTTGATATTATTCTATTGATGCATCTATTTTCGAAAAGTATTTAAAAAGGCCTGTTAATTCTCGAGAAATAATTTTAAACTGGTGTAGACTCACCAAATAGGACAGGAAAATTCGTACGGATTCTAAATGTATTTAGAATTCTGCAAAACTTTCTAAATATCAGATTTAGAAACTAGAAACACTGGCTTTTCAAAGTATGGCTTTCTAGTCTGATTGTATAGTTATAATTTTCATTAAATTTTCAACTCTTATCTCGATGTTGTCTCTTCGGGGTTTCAAATTCAACTGACTAAACTTTTCTCAAATAAATAAATCTCTTCTCCTGTGGTTACGAAAAATTTCTTTTTTTAAAAAAAAATACTAATTTATGTTTCCCTATAACAAAGAGAGATTTGAATTCTTTTATTACCATTGTAATTCTGATAGCAGAGACATCTATATTTTAAAATTTCAAATATATTCTCCAAATTGTAATATAATCTGTCTATCATTAAATATATTCTACATAAACGTCATCCGAAATATAAAATGTCAAATTTGATTTGTATACCGAATCTTTCAAAATTATTGATTATACATATAATACAGTGTGTATCAAAAGATTGCATACAAATATGAATAGTTTTCCTTATTTTAATGCTTCTTTTACATTTTAAATAGAGGAACTGTATTAATATATATATATAATTTTTAATTTGAAAAAAGATATTTGCCACATCCCCACAAAAATATCCATTATATATATATATATATATATATATATATATATATAGTCAAACACAACATTTGTGTTTGACTATCCTGCTGAATTCTGTTATATTTTCTCATATTTCATTCAACACCTTTGTTCCCATGTTTCACATCTTTTCTTGGTTGTACCGTACCGATGACAGCTAATGAGCCAGAAACATGCATGTCTGCGGTTATCACTCTTTTCAGTAGCCCCTTCTTCTATTTGCGTGCAATACCCACTAATCTATTCGTTGTTTATTGTTCATATGTCACGCACTATTCGTATATCTTGTTGTTATATATATATATATATATATATATATATATATATATATAGAGAGAGAGAGAGAGAGAGAGCTATTCAAAGATCCCCTCCCCCCCTCGTATCTTTTGAACGGATACACTTACATTAATTAAATTTGGAGGGTGAAAATAAAGTGTTGTAAACTTCTCTACGAATGGTAACAGGTGACGTAATAGTAATAGATGACGTCACAGTGCCACTCTGGCCAATAATTTTAAATAGGACCTCATGGAAAGCGATATCTCGTTTGAAAGGCATTGACATTGGCTACATAGCCATATCAATTTTGTTTGGGTTTAAATTAATTCTGACGGATAAACTAAATACATGCCAAAATTATCATTTAAGATTTTTCAGTCCGCCTCTGGTTAGTTGTCAAAAAAATTGACGTTTTTAATTTAATAGTATTTGTTGCTTTGCAAAGTTTTTCTAAATAGCTTAAATATTTAATTTTATTATTGTTTAAAGAGATGTTCAAGATTTTGCATAGGCAAAATGGTACGTACTCAAGCCGACAAAGTAGCAGCTATCTTAATAATTGGTGAATCTAGAAAGAATCGCCATGAAGCGGAACGTTTATTTAATGAGAGATATCCAGATCGCCATATCTCGAGAACTTATATGAGGGAGCTTCTTCACAAGTTTGAAGCAACAGGTAGTGTTCAAGATGCCAAACGATCTGGTCGACCAACATTTAGTGATGATAAAAAAATTGATATAGTTGCTGAAATGGTAGTAAACCCTACTTCCTCTTCAACTAAAGTTGAGTCTATCTGTGAAGTAAGTAGAAGTACAGTACAGAGAGTGTTGCCAAAAAATAAATTTCATCCATACAAGTTAGAAATGGTGCACCACCTTTCGGATGACGACCCCGACAGAAGACTCGAATTCTGTGAATGTATGATAAATAAAATTAGTCAAAACCCACATTACACAAAAACAATCTGTTTTAGTGACGAAAGTACTTTTTGCCTCAATGGAAATGTGAATACACAAAATGTAAGGTATTGGAGTGACACAAATCCTCACACCTTTCGTGAACAACATACCCAATTTCCAGGAAAAGTCAATGTTTGGGCAGGTATTTTGGGAAACCACATAGTTGGTCCTGTTTTCCTAAATTCAAATTTAAGCGGTGAAGTGTATCTGGAGATGTTACAAAATGCAATTGAGCCGTTAATTCTTGAAATTTTGGAAGATAATCAAGATTAATTCGGCCATCTGGAAATAAAATTTCAACAAGATGGTGCTCCTGCACATTATTATGGTGCAGTAAGACGTTACCTGGATGAAGAATATCGAGGCAGATGTATCGGCCGGCGAGGTCCTATAGAATGGCCACCTCGGTCACCAGATCTGACACCATTAGATTTTTTTCTATGGGGGTACTTGAAATCCAAGGTTTATACTACAGCACCAGATAGCATTGGCGTTTTGAAAGAAAGAATTATTGAAGAATGCAATGCTATTTCAGCTGACACATTTGAACAAGTACGACAAGAGTTTACTAATAGGATGAATTACTGTCAGGAAGTAGACGGAGCACATTTCGAACACTTGCTATAAGAATCCATTGTTGATATTTCATTAATTAAATTTAAAAAAATAATTTCAATAATTTTGGTATTTATTTAATTTATCCGTCAAAATTAATTTAAACCCAAACAAAATTATTATGGCTATGTAGCCAATGTCAATGCCTTTCAAACGAGATATCACTTGCCATAATGTCCTATTTAAAATTATTGGCCAGATTGGCACTGTGACGTCATCTATTACTATTACGTCACCTGTTACCATTCGTAGAAAAGTTTACAACACTTTATTTTCACCCACCAAAAGTTATTAATGTAAGTGTAGCCGTTCAAAAGATACGAGGGGGGGAGAGGACTTTTGAATAGCACTGTATATTAATATATTAAATGAACAAGGTTATCTTCCTTTTTACTAATACTTTAAATTTTATTTACCTCGGCTTATGAATTTAAGTTCTTAATTAGTATAATTGAATCTCTATTGTCCAGTGCGATAGTAAAATTTTAATTACTGCTCCATATAGAGTATTCGATTTGATTTGATATTTATAAGTTTATAATATATTTATTTATTTATTTTTCCCGAAGTTTTAATGAAATTTTTTTATTTAATCCTCGTTCAGCATTTAATATCAATAAAACAGGAACTATTTCTCGTCTCAGTTCACTTAGATTAGAAAAATAGTTTTGTCACGCAACATTACACATACTATTAGTGTAACAACCGAGTAGAATGCTTTGGACAAATATGGATAAACATCCTACAAGAACTATATCCATACGCACTATTTTCAGACAATGGAATTGTGTGGGATACTAGGAATTATTTAAATTCTAGTAGATATATTTGGTACGTACACACGGATTTTTATGACGTACTTAAATACTTGCTTGATAAGTTATGTTGCGTTAATTGTCATTGTCATTGAATATTTTTAATAAATAATAAATTTAATTTCAAGCGTTATTTAAATTAATGAGACACGACCTTGTTAGCATAAGCAATCGGCACATTTACCTTAGTTTTCTGAAATTACATATTATACGTTAATATTTATGTATACATTTTTTTATACGAATCCCTTTTTGTACGTCACAGATTATTTATGATGTTACGAGTTTGTCGCGTGTTCTCTGATCGATTCAGCTATTACTCTTTGTATTTGTGAGAAATGAGGTGCGAAAGTTTTTGATTTTCCTTTAAGAAGTTTAATTCTTAATAAAAAAATTCTATTACTGACTATTTAATCGAACGAATTGACTTTTTATGACCATTTTCTGATATTTCAGATGATATAATTGATCAATCGAAATTCCATTAGCATCGCGTAGCTAATTTCAAGATGTCAAAAACTTCTATGAGTCTTTACAAAGAATTAAAGAAGAGAAGTGAGAGAAAATGCGTCCACTACGTTAGGGTGCGAGTCTAGAGCAAAATGTAGAAGCTACAAATATATATTCTTCACAAGAATGACGATAGTGAATAAAAAGATCTGTTCCATCATTTTATAAAAATCGTTCATTAGACTGGTCTGCAAAAAAGTTGATGCGGTTGTCCTTGAGCAATCTGGCCTTAGAAGAATTTTATCAGCTTTTGTTTTTTTTTGTTTCAAATAATGACTATAAGTCTAAAATCATTTTTCTTCCAGTTTTTTTTATAAATAATACTTTTAAAACCATAATAGAAAATCACATATTTACATTTTGAGTGTTTCAACGAATCAATTTCTCATAAAAAGTAATAGTTTAGATGGAAATTTGAGTTTAAACATTGATAAGAAGTCAAATTTTTCTAAATTGTTTCAAACAATTAATTTTCAATTGTTCGTCGTTTACAATATTCCATTATCTATCACCGTAACGGCAAATTTGCAATGCACAGTTAATTAAACAATATTTTTTTCGTTAATGTTGTTCACGTTAATGGAATACGTTTGCATTAGTATACTTGATGACACAAAATCACACTTACATAGACATCGGTCACCAATATTACTGACGCTGATACTATAAATAGAAATATTACCTGAAGTACAGTTTCAGTAACATGAATAATACAAGAAAAAATATCAATTTAAATGTTCAAACAGCGAAATTTGTTATTAAATAATACGGTTTTTAATGAAACTGACTGTTTGTAGATAATTCCACAATATACTGAAAAAACGTTAATAATTCTAAGAAATTGACAATTGTTTCGATATTAAATGTCATCGTCAGAATGACAGAAATCACATTCCATTTGATGCTTACAAGGAAACTATATTTGCTGATATTTACAATTATTTCTTAAGAAGACAGTTTAAAAGTAGAAAACTCCCTAGATTGATCTGTTCATTGTCTCTTAAGTGTATTCTAAATTCAAATTCTTCAAGGAAATCCAGTTCTTGTTTCTTATCACAAATATGTAGTACTTCTAATTCTGTGTTAGGTGTCAATGAATGATTAGTGTTTGTTCGTTTCGGACCTTCCTAGAGAGCGGACGTACCGTAATTAAAAGCTAATTAGCAAAATCGGTGTTTTCTCTATAGTCTAAACAAAAACTATTTACAATCAAAATATATTAAGTGATTTGTGAAATTTATTTCTCTGATTGAGTGAAAAATAAAATATAATTTATGAGTGAGACAAGCGGGGAAAGGCCCCCCGAAAATAAAGATATTGGTATGGAATTAATAAATGCAGAAACTACAAACTTCCCGGTAGATGAATTTTTAGGATATGAGAAAAAAGACCAGATAAGTATCATAAATAAACATTCTGAAATAATCCAAACAAATACTCAAAAAAGTAAAACAGTAATTACCTCAATTAATACTTCTGAAAAAGAGGTCGCAAAACATAAGGTAGATTATTAATATCAACAAAATGATTTAGGGCCTTTTCATGTTTATTTAGAAAACAATTCAAATTTATTCAAAGGTAGGTTAAATGCGCTAAGAATAGGAGACATTGTATTATCTAATTTCGCGGAAATTGATGATAAAATTTCTAGCATCGACTCAATTGGCAGAAATAGAATGAGAATTAAGTTTAAAGATTACAAATCAGCTAACTATCTATTATCCAGGAAAAATTATCAAATTTTTATTAAAAACAATTTGGAAATATACATACCTAAATTTATGGTTATTAGACAGGGCGTGGTCAGGGATATTTCAACGGAATTCTCGGAAGATTATATTGAAAATAATATAAAAATGTTTGACTTGCATTGCAAGTTTGAAGTAGTGCAAGTAAAAAGACTAAATAGGAAACGCATTGATGAACAAGATACACAATATGTTCCAACTAAAACATGTATCATTCACTTTAAATCACAAATTTTACCGAAATATATTACAATCAATAAGGTACTGAAGGAAGTTGAACCATATAAGCAAAAAGTTCTGCTTTGTTTTAACTGCTAAGATACGGGCATACTGGAAACCAGTGCAAGGGCAAGCCAAGGTGTGGCAAATGCAGAGAATCTCATAACACTAAAGATTGCAAAGATACTGAACTTACACCAAAATGTTTCAATTGTTCGGGTGACCATTTTACAAGTAACTTAGAAGCGTGCCCGGAATTTAGAAGGCAGAAGTTAATTAAAGAGTCTATGTCAACAAATAACATAAGTAACCATGATGCAAGCAAACAGATAGGTAGAAATTCTTATGCAAGTGTTACAAACAGTAACTCAAATGTGACAAATTCACAAACTATGAATATACACTGCCCCTAATCTTTCCCGCTCCCTAAATTCCAGTCAACCTACAATCGATCCAACCCCATCCAATATCATCAATTTAACTCCAACAACAGATTTTAATGCTACAAATCCAACCACAAACCTTTCCAACCCTCGAGCTCACAAAAGGCAAAGGCCAAACAGTCTTGACCCAATTTTAAATTTGCACAAAGAACTGATATCCTTCCCAAGACACCCAATGCCTTGTGGTGGAATATTAGAAAATCCAAATTATACCAAAAATATCAATTCTCAATTGGAATCACCATCTGCAGATTTGAGCACAATAAATTCAACATTTCAATTAGTTATGCAAATTGTTACGATTTTATTAGAAGCAAAAAACATAAATGTAAATAAGAAAGAACTAGAAAATTTAGTTAAATCAACACTAGATGTAATTATGTCGTCACTTTCTCAGATCTAAACCACATAAATATTTTGCAATGGAACTGCCTTTCGGCAGTTTCGAATAAAACAAACTTAGAGTACCTACTAGATAAGGGTAACTACACTGTTGCCTTATTATCCGAGACATGGTACCACCCAGGCAAGTACTATGGGTTCATTGGTTTTAACAATATCCGCTGTAACCGCAACGGCGGCTATGGTGGAGCAGCTATCTTGGTGAAGTCCCATTTCGTTGTTTCGTAGCCTTCTTCTTCCCATTTAGCATCTTTAATTTTACTATACTCCTTGTATTCTCCTCCATTATTGAGGTCTTCCTTCATTTTCTCTGTTGCCTCCCTTATTCTCTTCCAATCCTCTATTTCCTTGCACACTTTACATTTCGCATGCTGTTGTTCCCCTATCTCCCTTTATATTATTCTTAACTCCTCCAAAATTCTTCTGAAGTCCACCATATCCAACGGGCCTTGGTGTCTCTCGATTCCTGCCAGCTCCTCCAGCTTTCGCCTGAGTCTTTCCTTGACTCCTCCCTCTTTCCTTCCTTTTTTCCGTCTGCTTTTCCTCAAGACTATCCCCTCTGTTTTTCCTTTTTTACAGCCTGACTCCTCTTCGTCGATGATGATGATGTCATCGGATTGACTTGCCCCCCCACCCTCTTCTGCCTCCTCATTTCCCCCATTTCCTATTGGTGTGGACTGCTTCCTTGCGGTTTCGCTTTCTCTTCTTTCCCTCTCTTCTCTTTTTCTTCTTTCCTTCTCTTCTCTTTCTCTTCTTTCCATCTCTTCTCTTCCTCTTCCTTCCATCTCATCTCTTTCTTTTCTTTCCATGTCTTCTCTGTTTCCCTTATTTTCCATCTCTTCCTTGGCTCTACGTAGATACCTCTCGTACTCCCCCCTCGCTTCGTCCCCCGCTCCCTCGCTCCTCTCTTCCTTCTCCCTCTCTTTTTTCTGCTATGTTGCGGTTTCGCTTCCGCTTCTTTCCAGCGTTTTTTTAGTTCTGTGCTGTTCCAAGAGACTCTCCTCATACTTCCTTCTCTCTTCGCCCTCCTCTCTCTTATTCCTCTTCTCCTTCTCTATTCCTTTTTCCTTTGTTACATTCTTCTTCATAATTACTTCCTATGAGTTGGGTTGAGTGAAGGTCCAGCGAGGTAGTGCGCCCTTACCTCGCTAAGGCTAGTTACTCTGGGAGGGCACAAGGTATCCCAGAGGCACTCGCACCATCTGGTATCGTAATAATACCAGTATAGTATATCCAAAAATATTGATCAAATATATGAGCCATGAATGTTATAATTATTGTTAATAGGTATTATCATCGCTCATGTGAGAAGAATGGAGGAGAGCAGACTGCCACGCATCGCACTTGAAGGGAAACCAACAGGGAAAAGAGCACCCGGTAGACCACCTAAGACATGGAAGGACAGTTGGCAGTCCACCTCCCAGGAAATGATAAAGAGGAACCTTCAAAACTAACAGATCGCAAGATCTTAAATACGAATAAGAAGAAGAAGAGGTATTATCGAAAAATTTGCATGGGATACATTCGACACCATGTTGAAACTGTCCCACCTACATGGTGTCGAATCTGCCCCATCCCGCTTGTAAACGAATCGTCAATTCAAACAAACTCATGTTAAAAGTTAGGCTAGAATATTGTGCCTTGATGATTCAATAAGTAAATAGAATCCCTATATTGGTAAATATCACAAGAACTAGCAATAACAATAGAAGATACAATTGAAATAAAAAGTGTTCGACTTATGATGAACTTTACCAATTATTTTTTTACAGAAAAACTACACACACCTATGAACTTCAATTTCACACACACACTATTCTTGATGGTTTTAGAATAGGATACTGTATTTTACTTTCCCGCCAACTGTATATTTTCCAAATGAAATCTGGGTGTCGAAAGTGCCCCAATGTTGAAAGTGCCTCAGTCTCCCCTAATATTTCTAATAATATTTCAAAGATAATATCTTTAGCAACAAATACAACAATTTCTTTTAAAACAGAAAGTAATGTGAGTAAAAATTTGTTAAATGTAAAAACAAAAACTCCCCTATTAAAGAAGTCTGGTATATACTTAAATGTCCAGAATGTAATGCTGCCTATTTTGGTCAAACTCTCAGAAATTTTGAAATCAGATACAGTGAACACTTACAGCATATAGATTAAAGCGACCAGACAAATCCCACCACACAAAACATCTACTTGACACCAAACATTCATTGACACCTAACACAGAACTAAAAGTACTACATATAAGAAATAAAAACTGGTTCTCCTAAAGATCAGCTGATACAGTTTTCCTGGTTTTCTATATCATTGTACAGTTATACTGACCTCAAATGGGAAAAAATTATTAGTGGAGAACTCCCTGATCTTAATTGGAAAAATATTATCCAGGATATCCTCATATGGCTAATAATATCTCAGCTTCAATATTTGTAATGTCATATCTTCTTCTTTTTTCTAATAATATATTATTAATAGTTTTTTATAATTATTAATTGTAAAAAATTGACTGTCTCGACCCTTACTTCGTGGAATATGCTCATATTAGTGTTTTTAAATGAAACTCACGGTCTCTAGTTAATTCCACAGTATAATACAAGTTATTGAAAATTCTAAAAAATTGATAATTGTTTCGATAAATCCGTATCATCGTCAGAATGACAGAAGTTACATTTCATTTTATGCCTACCTGATGTTTAGTAGTTATTTTTGGCTAGACCAAGAAGTAACCTAACTTGTGATTGGCTCAATATATGTTTATAGAAAAAAGAAGAAGATGTGATATTACAAATATTGAAGCTTAGATATTATTAGCCCTATGGTGATATCATGGATATCATTTTTCCAATTGAGATCAGTATAACTGTGCAATGATATAGAAAACCAGGAAAACTATATCTGCTGATCTTTACAATTATCACTTAAGAAGACAGTTTATTAGTGGAGAATTCCCTAGATTTAACTGTTCATTGACAACTTCATATTGTGGGTTTCTTGAATGTCTTCTAATTTCCAGTTCTTCAAGGAAATCCAGTTCTTGTTTCTTTTCACAAATATGCAGCACTTCTAGTTCTGTGTTAGGTGTCAATGGATGATTGGTGTCAAGTAGATGTTCTGCGTAGTGGGATTTATCTGGTTGTTTTAATCTATATGCTCGTAAGTGCTCACTGTATCGTATTTCAAAATTCCTAAGGGTCTGGCCCAAATAGACAGCATCACATTCTGGACATTATAAAACCATCACATATGCAGGAAATATTTCTAATAATATTTCAAAGATAATATCTTCAGCAACGAATACAACAATTTCTTTTAAAACAGAAAGTAACGTTAGTACAAAATTGTTAAATGTAAAAACAAACATACCACTATTAAAGAAGTCAGGTATATATAAACTCAAATGTCCAGAATGTAATGCTGTCTATTTGGGTCAGACCCTTAGGAATTTTGAAATACGATACAGTGAGCACTTACGAGCATATAGATTAAAACAACCAGATAAATCCCACTACGCAAAACATCTACTTGACACCAATCATTCATTGACACCTAACACAGAACCAGAAGTGCTGCATATTTGTGAAAAGAAACAAGAACTGGATTTCCTTGAAGAACTGGAAATTAGAAGACATTCAAGAAACCCACAATATTAAGTTGTCAATGAACAGTTAAATCTAGGGAATTCTCCACTAATAAACTGTCTTCTTAAGTGATAATTGTAAAGATCAGCAGATATAGTTTTCCTGGTTTTCTATATCATTGCACAGTTATACTGATCTTAATAGGAAAAATGATATCCAGGATATCACCATAGGGCTAATAATATCTAAGCTTCAATATTTGTAATATCACATCTTCTTCTTTTTTATATAAACATATATTGAGCCAATCACAAGTTAGGTTACTTCTTGGTCTAGCCAAAAATAACTACTAAACATCAGGTAGGCATAAAATGAAATGTAACTTCTGTCATCCTGATGGATTTATCGAAACAATTGTCAATTTTTTAGAATTTTCAATAACTTGTATTATATTGTGGAATTAACTAGAGACCGTGAGTTTCATTTAAAAACACTTATTAATTGTAAATATTATTATATGTTATCAGATATGTTATATTTATGGGTTAAATATTTTTATGTATTAATTTATATAAATTATATTGTTTGTCTATTTATTTAGCTAGCTCAGTTATTTTTTAATTCGGCAGCATGAGACTTACTCTACTCTTTGGGTTCAAGCTTAGATTGAGTTAATTAAATAAAAAAGATTTATGCGTCAGTCGAAAACTAACAGCCTCAGAAGTGAAACTTTTTGTTTTATGACGCAAAAACCGCCAATGAGTGTACAAAGAGAATTCATAAATATCAACAACATAAAAAACTATAATTTAATAAAATTATTCCCAAAATAAAAACAATAATTTTTCGGATAGACTATAAAAAACTATTTACAATAAAAGATAAACAAAAGTAAATATTCTTTTTAAGAAATTTGAATGCATATTACGTATCCTTCCTTTTTAATACCTAAGAAAAGTTCTGGCCGCCCATGGGGGTATCGAACCCGCGTTTTTCGCGTTATTAGCACGACGCGCTAACCAACTGAGCTTTTTCGTTTGATTTTAAATCGAGTCGAGTGATGACAGAAGGGGAGAACAGCGTTGTTGTTATAATTAGAGCTTCACAAAACTTGTTAGCCTTTACGAGATTACCTCCTAACCAAAACCTCTGTAGTGTCCCATAAAAAGTTTCACTTCAAAAAATATTTCCATAAATAAAGCAACACTAGTTACAACGACTTTCTCTGATGAACTGAGACTTACTTGCTCTTCTACGTACAGGTTAGCAAATATAGCTGAAAGTTTGAAAGTGGACACGCCCACGATGCGCGTTGGTCTCAATGCGGAAAGTAGGAGATAACACAGTTTATGCTTAAACTTTAATGAGTACAGAACTTATCTGTACGGACAAGTATACCTGTTTATTTCCTTTTTCAATATATTTCAATACTCTTGTTACGTTTTATTACATATTTTTTTCAAAATAATACAAATAAATACACAATGCAAAGAAATTTCCTAGTTTTTATCGCCTTAATTTTAAAGGTAAACAATTTCTATATTAATTTCGCACTGGATTATACCAATATCGGCAGAAATTATTAAGCGCTTTTGGTATCCTTTTCCCCCCGAATGCGTTCTCACTTTATCGTTCGCGCAGCGAAGTGGGGATTGATAAACGGAATAACATGATCGCCATCAATAAACAATGCCCTGCGACTATTCTCGGCGTCTCCTCTTTGTGCGGATCTTCGTTAATTTTTTCCGCCTCTCTCACAAGGAGTTTAACAGTTTTGTTAGCTCGACGAGTTAACTTTCATGACAAAACGCTAGTGTCCCATAAAAAGTTTCACTTCAATAAAACACATTGATTGTGAATAATTTAATTTTTTCAGAAAAAATTTATTTCTAAATAGATAATTGATACGCCTATGGCATTATAAAACCACAGTCATTGTTTATACAATCAAATATTCTATGCGCATGCTCAACTAAACGGAATCATAGGAACGAAAACCGAACGTTCATGTTAGACGCTTGCCAATTGGTATGGATATTATCTATATAACAGAATCGTTTTCTTTATAATAAGAAAGGTTATGGAAAATATTATAAAAGGATTTATGTGTAGGGATTATATATACATACTATTATATCATCAGAAGAATTAACTAGACACTACACATACCTTTGGAAATATTATATCTATACATAGAAATGCAAATTTATCATATGAATATTAATCAAGTAAGTACCACCATTATTTCTTGACAAAATTAAGAATGTTCTTACTAATATCAAATTTAAATCTAATGAATAATTACATAAATGTCTTTTTCTTTTAGTTTGATCGATCAGATATACGCAAAAAAATACTTTACAAATGGAAATAATCACTGAATTTATAATTAGTTTGTTATTATTGGCCAATAATATTAAAAACACACTGACCTGGAGTCTGTAGCCTGGATTTTACCACATCTGGTAACAGGAAAACGCCGACTGGAAACCACGCTGCACAATTTCTGGAGAAATCTTTGATATTCTCGGGAATAACTGGATATCAACATACGTAAGTGTTTGGTGTTTGATTTATATTACGAATTTTTAACTTTCATATGTATTTATTTCAGTTTTACTTAGAATTTGTTCCAAAACTCACATCGTCTTCTTATCCCCTTACGACGCCATGCTCTCTTAACCCACGCTTCTTTCTCGATCGTAATTTTTTTTATTCAACAACCTATTTGTTTCCTAGCTCACTACTCCAAACAAAGTTTTGTTTCCTTTACAATTTAACAAAACTGTCCTGTCATAACAATAATTCTTTCCTTTCCCGAGCTATAAAGTTCTATTCACTTTTATTGCACTTTGAAAGTTTTTGGAAAACATATGATTATAAATTTAGCTTGAAGAAGTCTGTTTTTTCTTTAATATATACAAATTTAAATAAAATAAGTCTTTGACAATTGGTAAAATTCACGGTTAATACTTTGAAATTACACTATAAATTATTGTTTTTCTACATGTGATAAATTTGAAATAATATCTAATAACACAAATCCTTTTATCCAATATATGTCTTGGTTTCTTTATTTGAAACTATCCAAATTATATAGTTCTGATATTGACATATATATATCACCATCTTATGATCCATTTCCATTTTTTGTTAATATATAAAATTGATACAAAATTTTGACATATCATTAGAGTTATGTCATCTTGGATTTATATTTTTAATTTGTCTAATTCTTTATCACAAATATTATTATTATTATTACTATTCAACCTATAGTTGTATTAAACTTGATTACTAAAGCTTGTTTAGATTCTCGGTCGAACTATCCTACAGTGCGGACGTATCGATTGGAGTTCTCTTGCTATAAGTGATTTACTTACCTAGCAGTTTCCTATTATGATTTTTTCTGTGTTGTATATAATTAGTGTAGCAACGATACTGTAAGTAGCTTTTATCTATTTATTTGTTTTGCCCCGGCTCTGAAGCCCAGATGTCCGGTGGCCAATATGAAAACGGGGGCAAGGATTCACCTCTGAGATCAACGAGAAGAAATTGTCCTAATGTGCATGTGGAAGAAATTACATTTTCTGGAGATATTGATATGAATCATGAAAATAACCAAAATACGATGGATTTAACAATTAATAATATTTGAAACGAAACGGTGAACAAAAACAATGATGATACGGAGTCAATAAAAAACTTACTAATAGGTTCGAATATATCAAGTAATGTAAACAGTGTTCGTAGGCCAGTTAATACAGACAATAGATTTCTACCGACCGATTTAGGTCCATACTTTATTTTTGTTGAGCATTTAGAATTAAATATTGGTCGTTTACATCCTATGAAATTAGGCGAAAAGTTGTTAGCGCTATCAAATTATGAAAATAATATTACTGAAATAACTATTGTTGGAAAAAATCGCGTAAAAATTGAAGTAAATTTTAGTAACCATGCTAATAAATTAGTAGAAGAACCATTTTTCGAGAAAAATAACCTGATTGCATGCATTCCAAATTATTTAACCGAAAAACGTGGCATAGTGAGATGTGTTGACACATCTCTGAGCGAAAATACTCTTTTAAATATTATAAAATCGAATGTGTCAATTAAAAAGGTACAACGTTTGAATAGAACAGTGGAGAAAGATGGCGATATACAGCGGGTTCCTAGGCAGATGATAATTGTAACTTTTGTTGGCAAATTAATCCCACAATTTATTTATATTAATAAAGTTAGGTGCTCTGTCGATACCTATGTTAGTCCGGTCATACATCGTCTCAATGCAAAGGTAAGAAAAGGTGTAAAAATTGCGGATCAGATGAACAAACTGATGATTGTCCAAATATCTGTAGTAGATACTGTGTTCACTGTCAAACTAGCAACCATTCCTCTTCATTCAAGGAATGCCCAGTATATATAAAACAGAGGAAAACCAAGGAAGCTATGGCTAATTTGAATATATCATTTAAAGAGACTGAAAAAGTAGAAGCAGAAGTTGATTTTCCCACTCTAAAACCTTCCAGTTATCAAAATCGTTACTCTAGCAATACTCTAAAAGGAAATAGTCCAACCTCACCTACTCCGGAAATTTGCTCAAATCCTCGTTAAAAGAGAAAAAGTAATAATACTCTATCCGACTTCCGTCCCAGTCGTAGAGAATACAATACCAGCTTTTGTGCAGGTCCTGTATTCCAGTTTAGTCAAAAGAATACTGAAAGTGATTTTGATAAATTTGCCTATCAACTTAGTTCTAAAATAAAAACCAAGCTTGAAAATTTTATACGAGATATGCCTCAATCTTCTTCATGTGCAATCAATAATAAGTTGATTTTTAACGAAAATGATATTGATAGTAAAATTAAAAATATTGTCGATAGTTTATTCAACTAAAACCATGGTTAATACTAGCTTGAAAATAGTTCAGTGGAATGCCAGATCTTTAAACTCCAATAAATTTTCGTTAACACAACTTAATGTTGAAGACAATTTTGATATTGCTCTGATATCCGAAACCTGGTATAAACCAGCGGATGTCAAAAGGTTTCAAAATTTTAATATAATAACAAAAGATAGAAACAAAGGACATGGTGGTGTGGCTATAGTCATATCAAACTCAATTGAATATGAAATTATTGAATATGTTAATAACTTCAATCCCAAAATAGAAGTATGTGGTATTAACATTACTAGTGGTGATGAAAAATTGACAATTTTGTACAAACCTTCGACAACTAAAGCAACTGTACAAGATTATATCAATTTATTTAACCAGATTAAGCACGAGTGTATCATCGGTGGTGATTTTAACGCTCATCACGGAATCTGGGGTTCGGAGACGTGCTCGACAGATGGTAATATACTAGTTGAAGCGTTAGATTATTTTCCTGCTTTAGTTGTAGCTAATGATGGTTGTGCCACAAGAATTTCTTCTCCAGGACAAGCTAAATCTGCTGTAGATCTGACTATTTTATCTTCAAAATTCTGTTCTTCATTTACGTGGTCCGTTTCATCGGACACATATGGTTCTGATCACTTCCCTATTAGGATTGTGATCAACGATATCCAAAAGGAATTTTTTTCGGTTAAGCGTACTTCTAAATGGTCAATGTCTAACGCTAATTGGAAGTTATATCAAACCTCTATCATTGAATCATTCCAATCCGTCCCTATTTGCAACGATTCTAACGCCATGATATCTTTTCTCACTGATACAATAACGGCAGCTGCAAATAAGTCTTGTAAGGTAATAAAATCAACTACTCATAATTCGACTAAATACATTCCCTGGTGGGATCAAGAATGCCTCGCAGCGACAAATTCTAGGAAAAATGCGTTAAAAGCTTACAGAACAAAGTTAATCCCTTCTAACTTCATTGAATATAAAAGATTAGATGCTCTGTGTAAACGGTTATTCAAAACCAAATCAAGAACAAATTGGGCCAAATTTTGCTCCTCACTTAACAGACAAACTCATCCAAGCGACATATGGAGAAGGGTTAATAACGTTCAAAGTGTTAAAAAATCTTGTATAATCAACGAAACATTAGTTGAAAACATGCTTCAAAAAATTGCACCCGACCACGTCCATTATTCAATAGACTGGCCTATTAATTCTCCAGAACAACATTGTTCACTAGCACCGATAAACATCAATGAAATAAAAACAAGTATTAAAACTTCTAAAAAGTCTAGTCCAGGAATGGACGGAATTAATTACCTTATGCTAGGAAACATGCCGGACGTAGTGTTACAGTTCTTATTCAAAATCTATAATAATATCTTGATGAAAGGAGACAATTGCGACTCTTTAAAACGATGTCTTATCGTTCCAATTCCGAAGTTAAATGATTCAACTGCCCTCAGACCCATTGCCCTTGTGTCTTGTTTATTAAAAACTTTTGAAAGGATTATGAAAATTAGACTGGAATGGTGGTGTGAAAGCAATAATGTTTTTCCAGGCACACAGTTTGGTTTTCGTAGGAAAAGAGGCACAGTAGACTGCATTGCACATCTAGTCACAGATATTCAATCAACGTTTACCGAAAACAATTATCTTGCAGCATTATTTTTGGACATTACCGGTGCTTACGATAATGTTCAACTGCATTCTCTTTTTAATAAATTAATTCAAATTGGTATTCCATCCAGATGCGCGTATGTCTTGGTTGAACTATTTATGAATAGACAAATATTTATTCGGTGCTACAACCAAATTCTTGGCCCACGACTTGTTTTCAAAGATTTACCGCAGGGATCAGTTCTAAGCCCGCTACTCTTCAACCTATATACCTTAAACGTACATGTTATGGATATCGAGTGCAACATATTGCAATATGCAGACGATTTCTGTTTATATGTAAAGGAAAAGACTTATCAACAGTGCATTGAAACTCTAAAAGCCATTATGCAACATTGTAATAAATGTTTCTCAGATCTAAGTCTACACCTATCAACTAAAAAATCTTTTGTTGTATTCTTCACACGACATCATCTACCAGCTGTATCCAACCTGCAACTTACTAATATGACGATATCAGTTAATAGAAATTATACTTACTTAGGTATCACACTGGATTCAAAACTAACTTGGAATGATCACATAAACCAATGTATTGTCAAATGTGAAAAAAGATTAAATATGCTGAAAGTTGTTAATCGTTACGATTGGGGCGCTGACCCCAAAAACAATCTTATGTTCTACAGGGCCTATACGAGATCCATCTTGGATTATGGAAGTTTTTTATATGGCTCAGCCACAAAATCTCGCTTAATCAAATTAGATAGAATACAATTCAAGGCTTTACGATTGGTTTTAGGTGCTCTCAAATCCACACCTACTAACACTTTGTTGGCTGAATGTGGTGAACCTCCTTTACATCTGAGGCGCTTATTTCTTGCAGAAAAATTTATTCTTAAATGTACATCCAATAACCAAAAAGCACTTCTACAGAAGATAGGTCAATTATCAGTTAGCAACCTAACAGAAAAATGGTGGCTAAATAAAAATTCTCCAATTTTAGCTATTGCATATCCCAATACATCACGCCTGTCAATTAATAGAGACGAACAAAGTACTTTTTTAGCGCCTTATGACATATCTTTTTTTTTTCGTGTACAGTAGTTATACCTAATTACGACGTACCAAGTAGTTATTGCACAACTATGGAAGAATACTTTGGAAAGCTGGTTAATCTCTGCAAAATATTTACAGACGGGTCCAAATCTTCTTTAGGTGTGGGATGTGCTGTATACATATCTAACGAGGAAACAACACCACAATATAAATTAAATTGTCATTGCTCAATCTTCACTGCAGAGCTATTGGCCATATATTATGCGCTATATAGGGCTTTATACAGTAATCTCCGATTTCAAAACTTTGTCATCCTTTCGGATTCCCAGTCAGCTTTAACAGCCATTACAAACTCTGCAAGACGTATATATCGCAATAGTATAATCGTGAAAATATTATGCATATTAGTTGAATTAAGACAACTTAACAAGTCTGTAACGTTTATGTGGGTCAAAGGCCACTTTCAAATCTCTGGAAACGAAAAAGTTGATCAACTAGCGAAAGCCGCAGTTCTTTCCGGATCGGAAGATCTTTGTTTACCATGGAGTGACGTCATTTGCTCAAGAAAGGAGAGTATGAGACACAATTGGGAAATAGAATGGTCACAATTCTGAAACAGAAGCAATAACTCGTACTGCAAAATACACCCCACTCTTCCATCCACAAGACTTGACTATAGTCATCCTATAAGAAATATTAACGCTATGTACTTCAGATGTCTCGCTAGTCATGCAACAGTACGCGCATACCTTTATAAAATTAAAATGAGCGACTCCGAATTGTGTGATTGTAATCAAAGTTATGATGATATTAATCATTGGATGTTTAGCTGTCAACATAATAGTCAAGCTACAAGATATCTGATGGAAACTCTGTCCAAAGAAAAGGTTCCTCTCCCACAAAGTCAAGTTTCTCTGTTATTTCTCAGTTCGCACTATATTATGGGAATTTATAAAATGTACCAAAAGAAAAATATAGAAATCAGTACAACTGTATTTTAGATGTAGAATGGTAGAGGTTAGTTGTAGTATACCTATTGTCTTTCCTTTGTAACAATGATATACCCCCTTACCGTTGCCTTTATTATGTGTTGTAAATAAAGTCGCTATGACGGGCACCTTAGCGTGGAACGAGTGTCCATGTCTATTATCCTTTCTTCTTCGTTTTCTAAGAATTCTGTTGGATATGAGTAAATATGTTTGCTGGGACATGTCCTTTGTTTCCCTTTTTATGTCATATTACTTATTTCGTGGCTGAATGGGATCCAACTCCCAAAGCCAATAAACGAGAAAAAAAAGTTTGTTTATTTTCAGATAAACAGCTGATTCCCTAGTGACAAATAAATATCCATTTTAGGCAGATACATTGTTTTCTTCCATGCTTATACGTTTTCATACTTTTAAAAAATTATTAAGGTAATTTCTCTATACTTTATTGTTACTCTTCTTATTATATTAAACAAATGATTTTATATGAATTTTAATTCTGACTGTGGTTTTTTATGTGTTCTTTTATTAATATAGTTTAAATTTATTTAAATGTTAAAGTAAACATCCTCAATCAGCTAATGTGCTTCAATGATATAAGATATGTGGTTCAATATATCAAGTCTATTACAGGGTAGGTCACTTCTTGGTCTAGCCAAAAATAATTATTAAACATCAGGTAATCATCAAATGTCAATTGCCAATTTCTTAGAATTTTTAACATTTTTTCATTATATTGTGGAATTATCTATAAACAGTTAGTTTCATTTAAAACAGTGATATGAGTAGATTACTCAAAGTGAAGGTCGAGACAGTAGATTTCATTATTAAGTAATTTTATTTCCTGCACAGGCATTTGACAAAGTCTGACATGAAGAACTAATTTACAAATTAAATTCCAAGCTTTTAAAAGCATATTATAGACATCATTAAAGCGCACTTAACTGACTTATGTTTTAGTATTAAACAGGATTATGTTTATCATCATTTAAAAGAGATAAAAGCTGGCGTGGCTTAGGGTAGTATTTTGGGTCCGGTCCTATTTCTTCTCTATACATGTGATTTACCATAACTTGATAGTTACTCAATAGCCACTTTTGCCGACGACACTGCCATATTAGCAGTGTGCAAAGGTAATATAGAAACAGCCAATAAACATCATCGATATTACACTTGATTCGAGTCCTGATGCTTTAAAACGCGTATTTCCGCAATAATGAGAAGGGTCAATTTTGAGGTCAATGCATGACCCATCTTTTACTACGTATTTCGGGTGGTAAAAGAGAATTTATCCGTAGTTGAAATTGGTCACAAATTTTCAAAGTCAGAAACTTCTATTATCAATAACAGATCACTAAATATATAAAAACTTACCTATATTAACAAGTTTAATACCATCTTTTTCTATTGCATTGAGGGCACAAGTTACATTTTCTAGATAATGATGTTGATTACTTGGCCTCTTATTCCAGGTAGGTTTTAATGGCTTCTTTCGAAGCGATTCGACTAAGGCACAGAGTCTAACACCTAAAATGAATAAACAAACTATTTAGAACTGTTTAACAAGTAATTTTGTTTATTTTTCTATAAAATCACTAGTTACGAGAATATTGAAAACAAGGTAATTACATTAAACCACACAAATTAGAATATTTTTACCAACAACCGCAAATAATGAGAAGAATCAATTTTCAATCGTTTTATTTGTGTAGTTAATGATGCCACAGATCGAAATGAAGTGTAACAGAACGAAATAGTGTATAATAATATTTACAATAATTGAAAATAGTTCCAAATCATTTGCTCAAGCTGTATTCCGAAAAAAAATGATGATGTTCAAATTATTCCGAAACGTTTGGATTTATTTTTGGTAGGATTGATTATATAACATATTTAGCGTGTGAACCAATTTAAATTGTTTTTCCAATCCTCATACTGTATCTACAACATAATATAGCTCCCCTTAAACAAAACGAAACCGAGAATAATGTAGTTTGGTATTTTAAAATCCCTTCAGTTAGCCAAAATATTTGGTATTATCAGTGTTTCAGGTTGTTATCTTGTATACTTTTCAATGGAGTTGTAGTTATAACGAGTTATTTTTTTAAGCATTTCCGATGGTATTTTAATTTTAATAAGTGGATATAACTCGTTACATACTTTCCAACTTTGATTTCTGGTACCGTTTCTGTCCCGTAACATCAATTTAAGTATTTATTTCATGAGTAATTCAAAAGCCATGAATTATTATCTAAAGAAATATGTAAAAAAAATTAAATTCCGCTTTTCAAAATTTAAATTATCGAGGACGCCCGGTATATAAACTATTTTAATTAAAAACAAAGCCGTCCAGTATATTAAAAATATTTCTTGTTGTAAGTGAATCGATTCAAGTTAATTCCCTCACCAACGTTATCGCCAAAATTTTAGGTAGGAATTAAATTATAAATTACAAAAACCGAGCGTTTTTGGAGAGCTGAATCTAGATATCTCTCGCTGCCTGCCTGTGGCCGTTTAAAGGTTTTTGCAATTTGCTACCGCGTGTCACCAAGTTATCAAATTGAAGCTTTTAACGTCTAGTGTCCGACCGTCCCTTATTTTCTGAGCAAGTGAAAATTTATTTTTAAAAACCGAATAAAAAATTACGCCGAGTTTTAAACGTTTTATATTTAATTTCAGTAAACGATTTAGTAGTTTGGATATTTAGGAATATAATACCATATTTTGGTAAGCCGTTTTTTTGAAGCGATAAAAACAAAATTTATTTACAGTTTTTATTATGGCGTTCTTTATATTGTTCTTTGGAATTCGTGTCTGAACCTTCAATACATTGAAGTAGCATTTTGATTTTAATTTTGCGATTTAGATTGTTATACCTATTGTTGTTTCAAATTACCCAAATACATATTAGATTTTTTTCTTTTTTTCCGATAATTGGATATAGAAAACCGACTGTGGGACGGATCAGAGGCTGTTGCCACCAGCCGTCTCCCTTTCGGAACGGAATAGTTTCCTCTAAATTACCTTTGATTTATCTTAGTTCTAAATTATATATAATTTTGTCTGACCGACAATTTGGAACATTTAAAACTGATTGTGGGGCGGATCAGAGGCTGTTGACACCAGCTGCTCCATTCTCAGCCGGTAATAATTTCGTCTCATTTTTATCTATCCTAAGACACAGTTGTTTTATTTTGCTTATATTTGAGTAACCGCTGTCCTATCTTCCGTCAAAAATGTTAGAATAATTTTAAAAACTGATTGCGGGGCAGAGCAGAGGCTGTTGCCACCAGCTGCCCAACCGTCAGCTGGGAGTAACTTATTTTATGTTCACTCATTTTGTTTAGAAAAGTGTATTTTCTCCTACAATAATAAGATTCTCAACCAAGTCTGAGGCTGTTGTTACGGGTTCATTGATAATCTAGTTTATGTTCATTCGTTTTTTCTTATAAACTGGTCTTGTCGCATTTATTTCCATTAACCATTCCTACCGCGAAGATAGTTATATCCCGTTTACTACTGTGATAGGTTTTTATTGTTTTACTGCTGCTTACCATATAATTACAAACTGCTTATACCGCTTCCGCTGTTATTAACAATTGTATTTGCTTGCTTATTGGTTTATTGTGTCATTGCTCACATTCCTGTATAATGGCAAATTTCGCATGGTGCATAATAACATAAGGCTTGAACACATTTGCATACTGTATATATTTAACTGATTCGGTACCGCTTGAAAATACTCAGAAGCTGTTTAAGTGTTATTTTATATATATATTTTCAATAAGACTTGTAATATACAAATCAATACAATCAGTGTTTTCCTTATATCCCGTAGCATCGCCGTCTAAGGGTTATAGTTTTGTAGACGTGTTAAATTCAACGAGACCCCTGGAATTTTCCGTAACCTCCATCTGAGGCTACCTGGAACTCTTGAGCTAAGTGTCAAGGAGCCGTGGAGTAAACCACGTGAAATAATCTGGCGCCCGAGCATTTGTTTCAAAAACTTTGCAACTAGGGTGTCCAAAGTGACGCTTCAGTTGGTAAGAGCGTGTGTGAGGTGAAGGACGCAGCACATCACAGAGTTCTAACTTTTGGTGTTATGAGTTTTACTTTTTAAGTTGTATGTTATATGTACCTAGAAATCTTAGCCAAGTTGCTCCAAAAATTTACAAATATTTCAAATTGCTTTGTAACAATAATAAATGAAGATACCCACTTAACGTATAAGAGTCTTTCAGAACGACTTTTGATTAATTTCCATCACGAATAAGAAACCAATTATGAGTTTACAAGGTTTTATTAACAAAAAGGAAGATAAATCTAAGCCCAAATTGTATTCAGAGTTAAATATTCTAAGATTATTGTAAGCTTAAACAAACATTATTTTGAATTGACTAGACATCATTCACATTAAAGGTTTTATACAATTGTACATTTATTTGGGATTTTTTAAAAGATATGGTCCAAATCTCCCTTCTGTTCGCAATGTTCACAATTTCTGGTTGTAATGACATTGATTCGAGCTGGTTGTAGAAGGTAGTAAGCATGTATCCATCTCAATTATTCATAGTTGTTGTTAACGACGAGGTATATACAAGTTTTCAGGCCAATGTTGTTCGAGCAGACATGGTTTAGTTGATGTAAGGTAAGGTGGGGCAAGAGCGGTTACTGGGCAAGAGCGTAATATACCCGTTAAATTATTATTACTTTTGAAATAGGTGCTGCCATCTATTTTTTTGTGTTCCTGGTACGTCTGCCACCGAACTAAATGATTAGAGCTGAATAGTACAGTCTTCTTTATAATGCAACAGTGAAAGTGTCACATGTGTTTTTCAACTTTCGGAGCAAGCTCAACGACAATAATTGATCCACATATTTCTTGGCAATCTCGAGAGATTTATCTCTGATTTTTGGTGAGTAGACAAATTAGCTCTAGTAGTTCACGTTTAGCTTGATATTTTGTTGTTATTTTTCGTTGATGACAGTTTTTTTGGTTATAATGTTTTTTTTTTAATTTTCAGTTTCATCATGGTGAGAAAATATATCCGCAAAAGTAACCGAGGCAAAGAGAGCCTCAAAGCTGCGTTGTCAGCAATAAAGTTATGCCAAATGACGTTATACCGAGCTAACAAAGTGTTCAACATTCTAATAGCGACACTTCATGAACACTTCAAAGGCAGAAGAGGGCAAAAAGCTCTAGCAGCAGGCCCCAAGATATTCCTCAACAAGAAGAAGAAAAACAAGCAAAAGGTCTTCGTATCGTGGGGAAATGAGGCTTCGACCTGTCCCGAAAAGAAGTCTTGCAAACAGTAGCTGATTATGTCAATGAAAACAACATTAAAACGCAGTTTAAAGATGGAGAGCCTGGGGAAGACAGGTTTCGTAATTTTAAGCGTAGACATAACTTTTCGATTAAAAAACCTCAGACCACCAGAAAAAAATCTTGATCCGTTCTTAATCTACGACTACTTTGACTTAGTCGAAAAAACCATAAATCAGCTATATTGTAAAATTCCACTTACATCTTCATTACTGTAAACCGACATATGGCCTACGTGGTGTGCTGGAATCACAGTTGTCCCAGAAACATATAAATTTACCTTTTTTAGGGTAATTGGTTCATGCATGAGTAAATATTATCCTTACCAATTAGCCTAACTTGGTTATCATGTATAATAACAGTAATATCTCTATTGTTATCAAAACAATTGAATGAATTGATAAAGGCGTTTTGTTCGAAATAACATCGCTCGGGTTTCTATCGGATATGTTCGGTAAAATCCAACGCGCGCGTATTAGATTTGATCAATAGAATGCAAACCAACGTAAATATTTACCTTCCCCCACGTAGTTATGGAAGGGAGGAGATTTTTATTACAAACAATTAACCCTGATTATGCATATTTTCACCGTTAGGTAATCTAAATAATCAACAATACAAATTTTATATTGCTGCAGTGAACACTTTCGACAAGAAACTTCATTCAGGATCCTCAGAGAACTACAGAAATCGAGTAGTGGTTTGACATGAGTTCTTATGAAATATTCCGAATTCAACTAATTTTTAGAAATAAGTGAAATAGTATAAATATGAAATGAAGACTCTTCAATGATTGGGCTGACTGAATCTTGGTAAACACAATTAAAAAATTCTCAGGCTAATTGGCTAGCCTGCAGCAGAAGTGATCCAACTAATATTTTCTTCAAAATGGAGTTAGCATCATCTCTGTATTCTTAATTATGATATTTATCATGTGCAAAAGTGATCCAAGTGCCGGGACTGATTTTTATAGTGCAACTGTTTTAATATCTATTTTTCTCTTTGGTAATTTAAAAATATTTGGCAGCAGTCCATCTGTCGAAATAATACATGGATCTCTTTCATATTCTCAGGGAGTGAGTGCAGAAATGTATTGTAATGTAACTAGGAGCTGTTTTTATACTTAAAATAGATGTGCATGAATGATCTAACTGAATTTACACTGTTAGTTGGATCCATTTCACTCTGGATATTAAAAATAATTTATTACTTTTCCGCCCAACCTATCTAATATGCGAGAAAAGTATTGGTTTACCCCAAAAAAAGTTGAAATCTTGAAAAAAAATTTTGAGTTATTTTTACGTTTTCCATCAACAACAACCCAAAAAAACGGTTTTTAGAAAAAAAATCCTGTGTGTATGTCGTCGTCGTCGTTATATGCCTTGTTGGCACGATACAGCCTCCGGAGTGCAACAAATCATAAATTTTATGATTGAATCTTGTTAAGGACATGTTACAGATGAACCCTATTGATTTTCAGCGCACCAGAGACAGTACAACGGCTGCTATGGTACTAGAAGTACGCCATTTTAGTCATTTTTTGAGAAATTTCAGTTTGATAACACTATACAGCCTCCGGAGTTCAAGAAGTCACCAATTTTATGATTGAATATTGTTAAGGACATGTTACAGATGAACCCTATTGATTTTCAGCTCACCAGAGCCAGCACAACGGCTGTTATGGTACTAGAAGTACGACATTTTACTTATTTTTCGAGAAATTTCAGCTTGTTGGCACGATACAGCCTCCGGAGTTCAATAAGTTACCAATTTTATTATTGAATATTATTCAGGATATATCACAGATGAACCCTATTGATTTTCAGTGCACCAGAGCCAGTACAACAGGTGCTATAGTATTTTAAGTACGATATGTTTGTCATTTTTGGAGAAATTTCAGTTTGTTAGCACGATACAGCCTACAGAGAGTATACGATTGATCAATTTTATGATTGAATATTGTTCAAGGTGTCTCACAGATGTACCCCACTGATTTTCAGTTGACTAGAGCGAGTGCAGCGGGTCCTATAACTCCATATATACTAAATTTTTGGTTATTTTTGAAGAAATTTCGGTTTTGTTAGCACGATACATCCCCCGAAGTGTATACAAGTAATAATTTTATGATAGAATATTGTTCGGGGCCACAGATGCGGAAAAGTTAGTTTTAATCTTTAAAACCGTTTATTTTTAACCCTTTTACTGACAATGAATTCAAAACAGCCAGAGATGCGAAAAATGCCAAGAGAAAACAATTACAAACTGATCCAGCGAAAAGAAAAGAAAGTGCAGTTTTTATAAAGTACGATGAATTTCACAATATGGTTCGTGGTTGTGATGAAGACACCCCAGATGGGTTACAAAGGAAGGTATTTTTTGCTTTTGCTTTTGTGTTAGCTGCGTGGTGGAGAAGGCTACAAGTGCTTAATTTCATACTTCAAAGAAGATAAAAATAACATTGTGAAAAAACAGGAAGGTTTATTTACGACCCTGTATTTAGTAAGACAACGCTAAGAGGGGAAAAACCATGCGCTTCACCGAAATGACTAATAATGAATAAAATCAATCCTGATTTGTGTCTCATTTGATTATATAAAAATAAATCGACTTTTTCTTACCATAAATCCCGCTTGGAAGTTGAACAGAAAATGGTTTAAAGATGTTCCCCCTGAACGAAATACAGTAAGCAAATGGACTAACATACAAGCCAACATATCAGGTTTTAATACAGAGAATATTAAACTAACTAACCAACCATTCCTTACAAGCTACGGCTGTCTCCAATCTCGTTAAAAAGCATGTCGGCGAGCAGCAACTTATAAAAATCACTGGCCATTCCAATTCCAAATTAATAACGCCATATCTTCAAATGGCTGAAAATCACCATGAAGAAATAGTGACAAAAATGCGTGGTAATGATGTACCACAGCACTTTCAAACATCTTCAGCCGTTAATGTACCGGTATCTGCATTGTCTAATCAGAACACAAAGAGTTATTACAATTGTGTATTTCATTGCAATTCCTGCAACTTTTAGTTTAGGTTTACTTTCAAAAAAAGGTTTTATTATATATATCCGTTCTTTCTATTAAAAATAGTTATGAAAAAGTCGTATTTTTGGGTCTTTTTATTTTGTTTGTACCTAACAGCATGTTTTAAAATGGATATTTTGTATTAAAAAAAAGAAATAGGAATTTAACATTTAAACCAATATTTGTATTCGGGAAATATTCCCCCAAATTACACTCGTGCATCAAAATAACCAGATAATTTTGCATTCAAGCGTGTTGTCTTGGAAAAACTGCATTCGGTCATTTTCATATTTTGTGAAAAGATCCCTCCACCTTAGGTGTCGGGCTCTTCCTCCAAAATATGAAAATGAACTCACGCAGTTTTTAGACAACACGCTGTCATGCAATATTATCGGTATTTTTGATGCACTTGCGCAATTACTTTCGAATATGTGGTATGCGACTACAGGAGGTAGGGGATCACAAGAAGTTCTATCATGCTTCTATTACAATATAAAAAGTTCCGTTCCTGAAGACGTCAACACTCTTTATACTTTCAACGATTCCAGTACTGGCCAAAATCGGAATTGGATAATGTTTCATTTTATGATGTATATTGTATATTCTGGTCCAAATTTATCAGAAATAATAGTTTGTTATCTTGTCAGCGGACACTCCTTTCTACCCAATGACTCCGATTTTTCCGATATTACAAAATCTCAAAATAAATCAACGGTTTTAAAGATTGAAACTAACTTTTCCGCATCTGTGGCCCTGAACAATATTCTATCATAAAATTGTTACATGTATACACTTCGGGGGATATATCGTGCTAACAAACCGAAATTTCTCCAAAAATAACCAAAAATTTAGTATATCTAGATTTATAGGACCCGCTGTACTCGCTCTAATCAACTGAAAATCAATAGGGTACATCTGTGAGACACCTTGAATAATATTCAATCATAAAATTGATCAATCGTATACTCTCTGGAGGATGTATCGTGCTAACATACTGAAAATTCTCCAAAGATGACAAAAATTTGGTACATCCAGTACCATAGCACCCGTTGTACTGACTTTAGTTAACTGAATATCGATAGGGTTAATCTTTGAGACGCTCTGAATAATATACATTGGTCACATGTATATACTCCGTCGGCTGTATCGTGCTAACAAACTGAAACTTCTCCAAAAATGACAAAAATATCGTACTTAAAGTACTGCAGCACCTGTTGTATTGTATCTGGTGAGCTGAAAATCAAAAAGAGTTTATTTATATTCCAGAATAATGGATGACACTTGTGAAACAATGTAGAAAAAAAAAGCCATTCATTGTAAACAAAATGGTTGGAAAATTTATTGATTTTAAAGATCTTTCCAAGTTAGTGCCTAAAGCTCGACAAAGCGTTAATGGAAATCGTGTGTTAATTTCTAAAATGCGATAAATTCGTTTTTTAAAAGTGGACACTAAAAGCTACTTCAATAGTTATTACTCCGATACTTACGATACTTTTGAACTAAACAAATCAGAGAACAGTAAGGAGTTTTTCAATACCTTGCAGTCTTTTAACGAATAATGCAAAACTAATTTCTTATGCAAAGATGCAGGACATAAAAAAATGTTGCAGTATGTGCCATCTATTTATCACCAATTTTATTTAAACTTGCCACACGTTTCTTGTAGAGGTCAAGCTTTTCAAGAAGAAGATGATACCTGTCTAGCTAATCTTATGGGAGATGAAGATGATGAGATTCATGCAAACTTTAACATTACAAAGATTAATGTGTTTTCTATTTTGTATACTTACGTTAGGATTTAAAGTTTAGGGATGTTTGAAAACATATTCCTTTGTATTAAAATTTAATAAAAACCTTTTTTGTATGGCACTGATTATTATTTGGAGCATAAAAAGTTTATTGCCACCATTATTGCAAAAACAGAAGTGATCTACGTGAGGATTTTAATTTTTTATGCAACACAAACATTTTTATTAATAAAGCACGATAAGCCAAAGTTAATATTCCTTGTTGGCAATATCCTAAAATAAAAAATTATTGAAAATCAACAAAAAGACAGACTTAATTTTAAAAAACACGTTTCGCTTAATATCTCAAAACAATTAAAATGATACATAGATCACTTCTGTTCCAGGCTAGCCAATTATTTACACAACAATTTACGAAATCATTAAAATATATATAAAATGTGGACTGTAATATAAATCTCTAAATGGAATAAGTGAACCCACCTGTGCATAAATCTTTAGATAAATCTGCTACTCTCAAATCTTGTGGGAGATGCTCATTAACCCAGTTTCTGAAAGTATTGGCTTGAATGTGCACCCAAAGATCTTCATTTCCTTTAATTTGCATACCGCGAGCTGCATGGCCTTCAGGACTACGAGCCAGTAATCCACTGTGTGTGATTTTCTCTTCCATATTTAATTTATTAACTTGTAGTTATTCTGGCACTTGACATCACTGTAACAAATAATATCAAATATTATAATTCGTTTCTAAATATTTGATTCAAACTATTTATAAAATATTAACTTGAAAAAGTGAGTTGAGAACTCCCCAAATGTGTATTACTTTACCGTTGTCAAACATGGAATTGAAAACTGAAATCTAATCTTATTGAAATTTTGAGAAGGTATAACTCGTGGTTAGGTTTTTATTTTATATATTGAGGTCTTAAATATTAATTTTCTACATAAATATCAGTATTAGACAAATATGCACATAGCTTGTTTTGCATATTCTATCTAACTAGCAAACTGTTTGCATATTTTTATATAAATCGAAGTGAAATGAATAAAAAAACTGAAGTAATGCCCGTATTTGGATATAATCAATTTAAATCTGGTTATTGATTTAGTTTAGAGTGTAAAAAAATGTGTGTTAAGGCGCCATTAAAAATTCAAATGTATAAAGACAGGCTTCCTAACACACCACTTCTTCTACAACTAATGTGTCAAGATTAAGAACCTGGTTAGAGGCGGTATTTTTTTAAGCCGATCATTTTAAAGACATTATAGCTATTTCTTGGCGTTGAACCGTATTCAATAATGTTTCAAAAACATATTCAATTTTACGTCATAGATTTGATGATGGCGAAGACGAAATATTTTTAGAACAATGTCGTCATTTGTCATTGAGCGAAGCGCGAAGCAACAAGTCGATTATTTTGAATGTTTTCGTTATTTTGTTCCATTTATCAATTTTGTGTGGGTTAATGTGTTGATTCAAATTTAAAATGAATTGCATGATATTAGCACTCACTAACGATATTTATTATGAGCAGGATCTCTAAAGATATCTGACTTACAAATATTTGAGGGATGATACCCAGGAGGAAGTACTTTTTTCAACATTTCTCTTCCCTAATTTGGTGCATGCACGCTCACCAGATTATTATGAAGATTAGTTGCCACAGTATCTCGAGAGAGATGTTTTCAATCTTTTTCGATTGAATAGAGATACGAGTACATTTGTGAATCTTCTGGATGCTATAAATTGCACTGAAAGACAATTTGTTGGTGGCCAGCAACCCGTTTCCATGGAGAAATGTGTTTTGATGTTCCTTTGTTGGCTAGGAAAAGGTGATACATTGATATCTGTGTGGGCTTGTTATCAATGATATATTTTCTCGGTTTTTTTACGTTATTTTATGGAACTGAATCATTAAAATAACTGGTGAAATTTTCAGCTTTTGAGCTTTCCCCACTACTTACATATTAAAGGTTGAAAATGGCGCTCCGTTAAAAAGCGGCAGAACCGACTGTGACGTCACATTGCATATTGTGGTCTGATATTCGTCAGTACACTGCTGCGTTTCACGTAAGAAAGTTGGTTCCAGCTGCAATATCTTTAAATTTTGAAAGTGTTAGGGATTTTTGCTATTAAAAATGTATTTAGTAGATAATGGATTTATTAAACCAAATTCTGCAAATTTACCTGAAGTCGATATCTTCATGGTGATGGACTACTTTAACCTTCATAGGACTGGCCGGGGTCCGTTTGTACCCCATGACGTATGGTTTTGCTGTATCTGTGCAAACGCAAATTTTTAAACATTGATCTTTCATCTAGCTGCAGTTTATGAATTATTTTGATAAAATATGATGTATTTAGTAGTTTTTATTGGCTGGTATAAACAAAAAATCGTTTTATATTCCAGGGGTCTGTTCAGACCCCGGTCAGCCTTTTACGTCCGATAAAATAATCCCGGTAACTGTTAGTAAAATCGGGGAATCCCATACATTTAACGTTTGTTTACTCACAGGGAATTTACCCATATAATTGTAAAATGTAAATTACCAGTTCAAATGGGGGATTCCCCGCACTGCGATATAATTTTTATACTTGAATATTCGGGTTAGTCTCTTGTGATATTACGAGTAGGGTACATCGTTTTGAAAATGAGTCAGTTTTTATTTACAAACAATCGCAAGGGAATTACTGACGATGAGATGTTATGTATACTTGAAAGTGATGATCCAGAGTTTGATAGTGTTATCAATGAGGAAACATCGAGTGACTTAGAAGATGAAGACATTGTCACAGAAGTGGAGGAAGAAAATGATGTAATAGTTGTTGATCAATGTATAGAGAAAACGAACCCAGAGGAACCAACAGTTAGTAACAGCCAGGGCATTCCAGTATATAAATCTAAAGATGGAACTGAGTGGTCAAAAATTCCAGGAAACACAAAAGTTAGACGTTCAAAAGCTAATATTCGGAGACATGCTCTAGGCCTTACAAATTACAGTTCTGGTAGACGCTTTTCTTCTTTTCCTATCTCCGGATATTCTGAACATAATAGTAACCGAAACAAACAAAAAGGCACAAACATATTATGATAAATGGAATATAGAAAATCCGAATAAAATTAAAGTTTTTGTACCTGTTGATTCTACAGAGATTGAAGCTTATATTGGACTGTTGCTTATTCTTGGCGCACTTCACGGATCGAAAGAGGCTATCGATATGCTCTGGTGTCAAGATATTTCTTACTGGCGTCCTATAATTCCTGCTGCAATGTCAAGAGACAGATTCAAACAAATTACTTCATTTTTTACGCTTTGATAATTTTCAAACAAGACAAGAACGAAAATTAGTAGATAAGCTAGTAGATAAGAGATATATTCGATATTTTTACTTCTAATTGTGAAAAATCACTTAGTCCTGGCGACCATCTATGTGTAGATGAGCAGCTTGTACCATTTAGGGGTAAGGCACCATTCAGAGTCTATATGAAGAGTAAGCCTGATAAGTATGGAATCAAAATATGGGCTCTTGTGGACTGCACCACTTCTTATATTGCAAACATGCAAGTTTATTTGGGTGAGTTATTTGAAAAGCAATATAGACAAACTTTATATTCCTATGTATCTATTAATTTTTAGGAAAACAAGGTAACAAAGCGGAAAAGGGTCAAGGTCAAAGGGTTGTCCTAGATTTGACAGACCATTTGGAAGAACGACCGATAACTTTTTTACAAGTTTAGAACTTGCTGACAAGTTGTGGAAAAAAAATATTACTTTATGTGGAACCCTCCGGAAAAATAAAACATTTATTCCCAGGGAACTTCTACCGGCATCGTACAAGAAAGAGTTTTCAAGTATGTTTGCTTTTAGAAATCAAAGAACGCTAGTATCCTATGTTCCAAAACAAAAACATGCTGTCATCTTACTTTCAAGTGAGCATACTGATAGTAAAGTAGCTGGAGAAGAACAGCACTATAAACCAGAAATTATTCTTCATTACAACAAAACAAAATATGCTGTCGACACTTCAGATGAGTTGGCGAAAGAATATACAGTGCAGAGAAAGTCAAACCGCTGGCCAATGGCAATATTTTCGCATCTTATAGATATCGCAGGAATAAGTGCTTATAAATTTTGGTTACTGCAAAACCCGGATTGGCGAAAAAATAGTTTGGATAAACGTAAAATGTATATTTTGGGACTAGGAAAAGAACTCATAAAGAAAAACGTTTTCCGGCGATATAATAATAAATACATTCAGACGAATAGAAAACGGCATATGACAGACGTTTTTCCCAAACTACTGGATGCAACAGTACATAGAGTTGAACAAAAAAACATTACCAGGGGGCGCTGCCATATGTGTCAAAGAGGAAAAGACAGAAGATCCAGAAAAATATGTATTAGGTGTAATAACTTTGTGTGCCTAGAACATTCAAAATCGGAGATAGTCTGTAAAAAATGTTATGTAGCTAGTAGTATTAGTGATTAGGGTATTTTGCATTTTTTCGTGATGATTTTTGACTAATAAATGGTTAATATTAAAACTTTAATGAAACTTCTTTTCTATATATTTAATTCAAAGAAAAATACAGTGTGTAAAAGTGATAGTAACATTTGGCAGGAAATGAGATATGGGCGTATTACCGCATCAAAAGCTTTTGATGTTACAAAATGTAAAGGTTTAGACGGTTTCTTAGTAGAAGGCATCTTATGATCAAAATTGTTTCAGACAAAAGCAATGATACGAGGATTAAAGCTAGAAACGGAGATCCTAAAATCACTTGAAATGAAAACTGGACAAAATTTTTTATAACAGGAATATTTCTGTCGCAACAAAATCCACTAGTTGGTGCTTCCCCTGAGGCCATTAACGAGGAATTTGTCGTAGAGATTAAGAGCCCAACAGCCGAAAAATCATGTATAAATTATATAGATTTAGATGGTAACATGAAGGAAAAATGTGTATATAAACTTCAACTTCGAATGTACCTCAGTAAAAGAAAACGTGGAATTTTTGTTATGTCACATCCGCATTTTGAAACTTCAATAGAAATTACAATAAAGTATTTCAGGTATGATGAAGAACTGGTTGAATTTATAATGCAAAAAATACAAGAGTTTTTGTACGAAAGCATATTTAATAAGATAATGTAAAATATATTTTATTTGATTAGGTAGGCTTGTGTGTTGATTATTCCGCAAACTATTCGCACTATTAGGTCCAAGTATTTCACTAAATTTAAGTTAATCGTAGCATGTGGTTGAAGAATGGCAAACTCCCTTACTCTAGATATGACTCGTTCTACGTGAATTCTCAAGCTAGCAATTCGTTTTGCCTCCTTAACTTCTTCCTTAGAACTTTTTTTCCAGATGAAACTGATAGCGGCCTTATTTTTATTAGTTGCAAGTATATCTTCAAGATGCTTAAAGCCTCTATCTGCTATTAGCTCAGCGCCTGGTTGTAATAAATTTAAAAAGGTCGATTCTTCAACAATCATCTTGTCTGTTGTTCTACCTCCAGAACCAAAAAAAATATAAGATAATGAGCCATCTGGTGAACATGCAATTAAATATTTCATTGTATTGCAAGCTTTATATTCCGACCAAGTAAGACTCTGTAAAATCGGATCACACGGCGCTAGAAAATGGTCAAAACAGAATGTTCTAGTTTAGGGTAGAACTGAGAAACAGATTATTTTTCACATCTCCCTAAGAAGAATTAAGTAGACAATACTAAAGGGATCTGATGTTTTATTTTTTTTTTTTAATTTCTGTCTATAGAGGATCAAAAATCACAGAGATTGGGTATTGTTCAGACCAATTTAAATGGGGAATAATTTTAAATTCAAAAAATTGACACAACAGTGTTCCCTTCTAAAATGTTATACCTAACCAACTACATAAAAAAATTACCAAATAAAATCGTAATTTTCATTATCTACGGTAAGCCCCCCCGTACCTGCAAGCATAAAAATGATTGGATTATATTATAATTTCTAAGACGACCGCCGAGGCCGTGCAAGTTTCTTCCAAAAATGCATTATTTGCTCAATTCTTCTTAGGGTGATGCAAAAAAAATCAACTGTTTTTCGGTTCTACCTAACTATATGACACTGTTTTGATAATTTTCGAGCACCCTATAGGGCCTCATAAATATCCCCAGTAAAGAAACCTTTAGTTTACTCAATAGAGAAACCATTAAAATGACGTTTCTTTACTGGACTCACCAAAAATTACAAGTACAACGACAAAATATATAGTCTATGGATATTAATGTAACTCTATGTAACAAATGAAATACGATTTTACTATTTTTCATGTTTCTCAACTGGATTTTCAGTTTATTCAGATCCCGTTAAGAAACACTTCCAAAACAAGTACTAATTTCCATGATTTTGACTATATAACCTCTAAAACAACAAACTATAAACAAACTTAATGAGCTTAAAAGCCTTCTTGATAAGTTTATGATAACTTATATCAGAAATACGAATATTTAAAGTAGGCACTGCCTCAGCTTACCTTTGTTTTTGCGCATCCAAAATGGAGTCGCGAAAATAACACCTTCTTCTACAACGTTTTACATATGGAGGATAGAAGTAAGGAGGACCGTCTTGTATAGGGGACAAGTTGAGAAAGTGTCCAGCTGTAAGCAGCAAATCACAGTTCAATAACCGACCACAATAACACTAGCGTAGCGAGTGGAAAGGACATGAAATTAGCAGTTGTAAACGGAGTGAAGTGCGCTAAGTTGGAAAACTTAATGTCTCTGATGACTAGTGTAGTTGAGCATATTGCAGTTTATAAAACTGTCAACTATTTACGTAGTAAAGTGTTGATTAGTGAATATAACCTATAAAACTTCTGAACTAACGTGGATAGTGATTCGATTTTTATGCACTTTAGTAGATACATTTATTATTATTATTATTATTATTATTATTATTATTATTATTATTATTATTATTATTATTATTACGAATTTAGTATCCTACTCTAATAATTCATGGCGCTGTTTTTAAAATCTTTCCACTCGCTACTATGGTGCCACCTTCATTTGCTCCCTGTCAGTGGACACTTTTTCATACACTGAGTTGGTCCTCCTTACTTTCTACACTCCATAGTTTTAGAGGCGACTAATATAACAAGAAACTTAAGAACCTACTATGCAAATAAATATTACAGTTATGTTAATTCAACATCACATTGAGATAACGTTCATCCTTTTTTTTCCTCTTGTTTACATCACATGCACATCTATACAACCGCTTATGCCCAGCTTGTGGCTGTTAACATTTGTTATGTTTCAACTTAACTTTTCAGCGATGCTAAAGAACTGTTTTTATATTTTAATAAAACAATAACAAGAACGCTAGAAGTAACAAAATGAATACTGTTTACAATTTACACAATTGTCGATTATAATATATGTCAAAAGTGCTGTGTAAAACCGGCCGTATATTGACCAATCAGGAATCCACAGAATTACTAACTTAAATTCAAATCATTCCTCCTAGTTTGAAAACACGGTATATAATAAAAATGTGCTGGTTACTGTTCATATCGCCTATTGGTATCTCTTTATTCGAATTCGAATGAGATACCAATAGGCGATATGAACAGTAACCAGCACATTTTATATAGGGTGTCCAGAAACTCTCCTGCCAAACGGAAACTACAGTTACTAGAGGAGATTTTACGTCTACTTCGCTCAAATTACCATAATCCGAAAATGCTTCCTAAGGGAGCTACAGCCCTTTGAGGAAGACGTCCTCATATGAGTTTTCTTCAAATTACTCAAAAATACCGTTACTTAAAATATTCAAACTTGGTATAATCAATAAACAGTTACAAACCAACCGTTTGCTGTAAAAAATTTTTCCAGATCCATCACAAGCGTGTCAGTTGGGGGGAACAACAGGTATTTTTATTAAAAAAAAATATTTTCAAGTTTTTTATGTATCCGACACCGAATTTGGAAAATATTTATCATTCTGAGTTTGATTCACCCTGTACACCACATCCAACGGGTTTTGCAGTTTCCTCGTAAAAATGTTCGGTTTAGTTTCTCCATTCTGACGTAGAATTTGAAAATTCATGAAGACCAGTCAAAATAATATACACAACCCCGTGCAGTAGTTGGCGAAGGCTTTGACATAAATGTCGAGTCGAGTTTTGATGTGTCAAGGTGACAAGTCGAGAACGGTGAAGTTCTAGAAAGGTGTTTTTTGGGTTGAAATAGTTTGTTTTTCAATTCTCACTACGCAAACTAACGGTTTTTGTTAAATTAATAGAAAGGTCTATTAAAGATTCCAGAGTGATTGCAACGCGAGAGCAGTGAATATATTAGTCAATTTGATTTGAATGGAAAGGTTCAATTTCGTTTGTGCTAGCATTGTGGATAAATTCTTCTGATTACCTCATAGAGTAACCGATATCAAAGGATATTTACACCTACAGTAGTTTACAACAAATAAGTTATATTTACCTCGTTCACAATTATACATATACTCATTACAATTTGACAGTTGTCTTTCAAACTCTTTTAAAACGTGCAATTAGCAAAAGTGATTTTACGTATATGTGCTCTGTGCCAGGAAGCAGTTCGACAGGAAGAATTAAACAAGGTTGTACTTGAGTACTGTAATTTGTAACTACTATATTGTTGCTACACATATACTGTGTTTCGCTGCGCACTACCACATTCGGAACGATTCTAGTGAGTAATATTAGGTGACTTTGTTTTTATTTCAACAAGAATACGTTGGTCATGTGGCCAAATTTTTGATTTCAACAGAAATCTTTTCTGTGATAGATTTAAACTCATTTACGTTAAATGTTCTTTCATTGTACATTTTCCATTAGTTTTAATATTCATGAAGAACGGCCGTTCAATTTAGTTGTGCATATTTTTTTGTTGAATTTTCTCTGTATTTTACAGGAGATCAAACCTTTATAATCTCCTTTATTATTTAATTTGTTAGTTATTTATTTCGAGTTGCCTTTAACCAATCCTCGCTTCAATCCCGAAACTCATTAATTCAAAGTACTAATACCAGCGCCTTTGGCTAATACAATTGCTAAATAACGATCTTGAGTCTAACTCTTTTATTTGTTTTGAGCTTAACCTCAAACAAATAAATTTAAACTTTTTGTGTTTCTTACATAAAATCATGTTGGATTATAATCTGTAATATCAATTTGGCTTTGAAAAATCAACTAAATCTGACAATGTGTCAAATTATTTTAATTCTAAACAGTTATTATTGTTATTTTGTGTGAAAGGTAAAAAATAATAAAATTAACTGTCTCGACCCATACTTCGTGGAATCTACTCATATTAGTGTTTTGAATCAAATTCACGGTTTCTAGTTAATACCACAATAAAATAAAAATTGTTGAAAATTCTAAAAAATTGACAATTGTTTCGATAAATCAATATCATCGTCAGAATGACAGAAGTTACATTTCATTTGATGCCTACCTGATGTTTAGTAGTTATTTTTGGCTAGACCAAGAAGTGACCTAACTTGTGATTGACTTAATATATTTTAATAGAAAAAAGAAGAAGATGTGATATTACAAATATTGAAGCTTAGATATTATTAGCCCTATGGTGATATCCTGGATATCATTTTTCCAATTAAGATCAGTATAACTGTGCAATGATATAGAAAACCAGGAAAACTATATCTGCTGATCTTTACAATTATCACTCAAGAAGACAGTTTATTAGTGGAGAACTCCCTAGATTTAACTGTTCATTGACAACTTCATATTGTGGGTTTCTTAAATGTCTTCTAATTTCCAATTCTTCAAGAAAATCCAGTTCTTGTTTCTTTTCACAAATATGCAGCACTTCTAGTTTTGTATTAGGTATCAATGAATGATTGGTGTCAAGTAGATGTTTTGCGTAGTGGGATTTATCTGGTTGTTTTAATCTGTATGCTCGTAAGTATTCACTGTCTCGTATTTCGAAATTCCTAAGGGTCTGACCCAAATAGACAGCATCACATTCTGGACATTTGAGTTTATATATACCTCTACTTCAATGGAGGTATTTTTGTTTCTACATTTAACAATTTTGTACTAACGTTACTTTCTGTTTTAAAAGAAATTGTTGTATTCGTTGCAGAAGATATTATCTTTGAAATATTATTAGAATTATTTCCTGCATATGTGATGGTTTTATAAGTTTTTATTTTATCAGTTTGTTTAGGAAATATTAGTTATAATGCAACTTTTTCCTCTTTTTCTTAATAAGCTTATTTATCATATGTAATGGATAACCGTTGGATGTTGCTATTTGTCCAATTGCATTAATCTCTCTATCAAAATTACATTTGTTCATAAATTAAATTTACATTAGAAATTGAAGAAAATGGCTCAATCAATTTTCTTGATTTAAAAATTCGAAGAGTTAATAATGTACTTGATTATTCAATTTACCGAAAACACAATTCCATATAGTTCCAATCACCCCATGTCACATAAACTAGCAGCATATATTCCAATGATTAATAGAGCTTTTTCAGTTCCTATGAACAAATGTAATTTTGATAAAGAGATTAATACAATTAGACAAATAGCAACATCAAACGGTTTTGCATTACATATGATAAATAATACGCTAATTAATATAAAAGAGGAAAAAGTGGCATTACAACTAATATTTCCTAAACAAACTGATGAAATAAAAACTTATAAAACCATAACATATGCAGGAAATATTTATAATAATATTTCAAAGACAATATCTTCAGCAACGAATACAACTATATCTTTTAAAACAAAAAGTAAGGTTAGTACAAAATTGTTAAATGTAAAAACAAAAATACCTCCATTGAAGGACTCGTACTTTTTGTACATACTACTCAAATCTCCAGAATGTAATGCTGTCTATTTGGGTCAGACCCTTAGGAATTTCGAAATCCGACACAGTGAACACTTACGAGCATACAGATTAAAATAACCAGATAAATCCCACTACGCAAAACATCTACTTGACACCAATCATTCATTGACACCTAATACAAAACTAGAAGTGCTGCATATTTGTGAAAAGAAACAAGAACTGGATTTCCTTGAAGAATTGGAAATTAGAAGACATTTAAGAAACCCACAATATGAAGTTATCAATGAACAGATAAAACTATGGAGTTCTCCATTAATAAACTGTCTTCTTAAGTGATAATTGTAAAGATCAGCAGATATAGTTTTCCTGGTTTTCTATATCATTGCACAGTTATAGTACTGATCTTAATTGGAAAAATGATATCCAGAATATCACCATAGGGCTAATAATATCTAAGCTTCAATATCTATCACATCGTCTTCTTTTTTCTATTAACATATTTTATTAAGTCAATCACAAGTTAGGTCACTTCTTGGTCTAGCTAAAAATAATTATTAAACATCATGTAGGCATCAAATGAAATGTAACTTCTGTCATTTTGACGATGATATTGATTTATCGAAACAATTGTAATTTTTTTTAAATTTTCAACAGTTTTCATTATATTGTGGAATTAGCTAGGAACAGTGAGTTTCATCTAAAACACTAAAATAGTATGATTTAATTACGTAATTTAATACGTTATGTCATTATTGGTCACATTACAGATTATTGCATGGGTTCCCTTTCACATTTCTTTTGCATGCATTTCAAGAAAGGAAAAAACACTGAAGTTAGATAACTGATAGGAGTTGGAAATGTATTATGTATCGTTTTGAATAAGATATTGTTACAAGTATGAAGGGACAAATGCAATTAATTTGTAAATTTAAATGAAGAAAATTGTAGAAAACTTGAATTTTACGGAGTTTTAGGAACACTTTATATAGAAAAATACATTTTCCAGCAAAAATAAAAATGTTCCTTCTCTTAGGCACCTATCAATCTTCAAAGGGCCCTAATTTTACTTGGTTATGTATGTTTGTACCGGAATAAGTTAGATTAAATTGATGTTTGTGACACAATATAAGATCTAATTCATCTTTAACTTTTTCCTTACACCTTGTGCAACAAAATTAAAAAATTGAAAAACAAACAACAAAACAAATTGAGTATTCTTATGATATATTTAAATTGTCACGATAAGAATGATTAACAACGACGACATTGTAAAAGTTAATGACAAATATTATTATCAATAAGCAACATTAAAAAAAACATACCTTGTTAGTAAACTCTAAGCACATGTGTTGACTTAAGTCACTAAAAACAACACTTTCACAGTCTTAATCTCTAATATATCGTTAAAACTGACACTATAACTAGAAAAGTCGACAAAATGGCACTAAAACTTTGTCCGAAACACTTGTTACTTAAACTACGTTCATTTATCCGCCGAATTTGTACTCCGGAGGTCTGGACTGCTTAGTACAACATGCGCGAGTTCGACTGACACCGAATCGAGTATTGAATATACTGTTGCGTAAACAGGGCGGTGCAATAGATGATTCGCTTTAGAACTGAACCGTTGTTCTTTGTAGTCATCCATCTTTTTGTTCAGTTATTTGATTAAAGTAAAAATTGACGATTCGACTGGTCACCTTTATTCGACTCTTAACAGCTCGGTACGAAAAAATAGACATAATAAGGATAATGATGACCAGAAGCGGAATGAAGTTTTGAGTTGGAACCGTAGGCGTGCGTAGAGGTTTTCTCAAGGTGGTTATTGATTTGTCGTTCGAGATTATTTTCATTTGTTTTTGACAAGAATGGTAACGAGTATTGAATACATATTTGAATAATCAACATAAAAAACTTTATAATTGGAAAATAAGATGACATACACTCAATGTTTGTCGGTTTTGGACATCAGCTGCTGTAATGAAAAGTACACCTACCCGGAGAAATACCATGTAATCCATCAATAATAAATGTAACGAAAATTAACAACAAAATAGTTTAATAATGAAATTTTATCACACTTATTCGCTAACAGTTGAAACTGCATTTACCGTTTCGCATCAAAAAAGTATTTTAACATTCCTCTGTTGTGATTAAATGCTATGAATCACAAGTCGCAGTATATTTGAAGTTGTGAATATCCCTATATTAGAAATCTTTAGGCTCAAGTTTCGTTTAGCCGAAATCAGTTACATGGAATATCGGTTTATAGGATGATTCTATACAAGAAAGCAAGCACTACATAATTTGATTTTTGCCGCGGAAATTCTTCGTTTCTGAGAAAATTCGAAATATTTTATTTTTCTACAATTAAAAAATTCGAAACTTTACGGTGTTTTTAATATTTTTTGTTATAGAATGACGTAAAAACATTCAATATAACGATGTGAACTAATTTTTATTCGAAAACAAATAAACAGTAAATAAGTGAATATAAAAGTGTTGATATAAATTAATAATTAAGTTTGTGTGCGTATAAATTAAATTTAAATGATTAATTAAGTACATATAAATTAAGTGTTAGTGAGTTAGTGTTTAAATAAATTAGTAAGTAGCCATATCGTGTGTTTAAAATTTATCCCACCCGTTTATTGTTTAAATAAATAACAAAAAACATTACAATATGAACGAAATTATTTAACTCAACTGAATATAGAATATTAAATTCACATATATGTACAATGTAATACATACCTACCTTTAATACTTTATCAGGATTGTCATTTTTATGCTTTATTGACATTTTTTTTTAAATTTTCGCATTTATTGACCATAGCGATATTGAGTTGATAAGAATAGATATTATTCATTGATCTGTGTTAAAGGTCGTGAAGAAGATCACTGCACAGTGGCGAAACAACGCATTTCCGCGGATTTTCATTTTCGTATCGGTGCTTTAAAATAAGTCTACAATATAAAATAACATTAATTTTTCATGTTTCTCATTTCGTTACTTCTAAACCGCATTCAAAAATGGCAACAGCGCATTTTTCCGCGGCAAAATTTTTTCAGTAATATACTCCCTGAGGTATCTAAATGACAATTTTTTTTTCTTTTTTAACAGATTTCGGCTAAGCGAAACTTGCCCCAATCTTTATATATAGAGTGTCCCTCAATGTTGACCGTGTTACAGTCGGCTAACCTGATTTCTGTTCACGCCCCCGTGAAGATAAATTTAGCTGAAACAAAACAGAAAACATCTACATTCGACTGTACATGGGCATAGCCAGCGAACGGCAGGGAGGGGGAGCTGCTTATAACAACTATTGAGTTGGAGTGTAAGTGCTCTTGTCTAGCGACAGTGTCTATTTATTAGTATAACAAAACGCCACTGGCTTTCTTCGAGTTCGAGAATATCGAGGAATATACGGGAACCGGCGATGCGAATGTTCTGGCAATTTCTAGGCTCAAAAGGGTGTATAAAGTTAGTTGCCTATACGGCGCGAAGACAGACAGTACAGTACAAGTACAGGATACGAAGTTGCATATGGCGAATAGAAACAAGAGGTAAAATCCGTACCAATAGTTTTACCACAGAATAAAGAGACATAAAAGACAATATGGATATAAGAAATTCGTTAGAAAAAGGTAAATTAAATAATTTCAGTAGAAAATTAAATTTTTAATTAAAACTTTAGGGTCATTCCATTAGAAATGGTCAAAAAATTTGAAAATTGGTTTCTCGACCAGCACCAAATAAAACAAAATTACCATGTAATGATAGCTTATAATGTAGTTATGTTATATCCGATGTTAATTTTTGCTCAAAATTATTTTTTCAATTGTCGGTCGTTTTTGTATCGCAACGTTTGGAAAAAAATTTAATTGCAGCCCTTTACAAAATTGCCAATTGCTCTTTACTCTTTGCTTGTATCTTTGTGAAACAAATTTTATTAGCTGTGGCTAACGATTTTGTGCATTATTATCATAATTTTACATATTTTTCATTATTATGATGCCGACTTCTTTGCATTCTAATCTAATTATAACGAAAATTACAATAATGCACCGATTTTGACAGCTGATATCTCAAATGGGACTAAATATAAAAACTTGAAATTTTCACATATCGAAGATCAAACAGCACTTTATACGTGCTATTAATTTCATTTTGTGTTTTTAATCTAGAGAAAAAATATTAACATCAGTTATAGTACTATATCCACGCCACATTATAAGCTATCATTACATGGTAGTTTTCTTTTATACTAATTTTTATACCAGGGACTAAGAACAAGAATGATATTAGGTTATTATTTTCAAGTCAAAAATCTCTAAAACGGAAAAAAATTCATGATGACAGTAGTGGAAGTGGAAGCAATGATTCTGATGAAGATGAAAATAAAATGGTCGGAACCTGAAAATCGGAATCTATTTTTTAAGGAGGCTCAAGTAGTTCTTCAAATCTACATGAAGTTGTATTTGGAACTGGGATCTCTAAACAAGCTGAAGAACGCGATGGCTACCATGAAAATGATATTGGTCGTTATGTTAGTTGTGCCAATAACTTGCCTTCTGAAAAAAAGATGGAATTGTTGACAAAGTCTTGGGTTCCATCATCCAATTACCATTTTACTTCTGATGCCATTCACTTGAAAAGAAAACTTAGCCATCGCTGGTTAGAACAATATACTCCATGGCTGGTGTACTCAAGTCGTTTGAAAGGTGCTCTATGTTTGTATTGTGTTTTATTTCCGCCAAAAATTGCTACAGTTAAAGGAGTTTTGGGGTCATTTATGGTAAGGACTTACATGAAGTTTAAGGATGTACATGAAGATTGTAGAAAACACGTTGGCAGTCATTACCACAAATCTTCAATAGCTGCTGCAAAAGCATTTCTCGAAAATGCTCCTGTTGATATCCAGTTGCAAATAAAGCACCATAAGGCGATTGAAGAAAATAAACAAATATTGTCAGCAATTATTTCATGTACAACATTTTGTGGAATTCATGATTTGCCGCTTAGAGGAAAAGAAGGAAATGGGGGAGTTTTCTTTGACCTTTCAAATTTGAGGATTGACTCTGGTGATGAGAAGCTAAAGAGGCACTTGGATGAATGTCAAAAAACGCAGTCTATACCTAAGCAACAATTCAAAATGAGATCTTACAATTATGCGGTGAAGTTATCAAAGAAAAAATAATCGAAGACTGTAAACGGGCAGAAGCTTATGCTGTAATGGCGGATGAAACCGCAGATATCGCTGGAAAAGAGCAGCTTTCTATTGGATTAAGGTTCTATGATAAAAGCCAGAAAATAATCAGAGAGGAATTTGTAGGCTACATTGAGTTAAAATGTCAAAATGCTTCTACAATCGCTAGCGCAATTCAAAGTTTTTTAGAAGATAATAATTTTTCCGCCGATAATTGTGTGGGATTCGGATTTGACGGGTGTTCCATGATGGCCGGCAAAGAAGGTGGTGTACAGGCCGCATATTTCAAAACTGCACATTGATACGAAACCAGTAGTTAAATGCTGCGCTGCCATTGGCTGGATTGTGTAGCTACCGTCTTTTAAAGTCGAATTTAAAATGTTCCTTGCTGTTGTTTACAACTTAGGGATGTCGATTTTCTTCATAATAGCATATTGGAAAAAAATGTACTGATACCATGGGATCACCCTACATAAAAATCAATAAATACAAAAATTTGGAGAACATTTACATTTTTATTCCTGTAGCAATTGAAACCTCTGGTGTTTTCGGTCATGAAGCATTAAAATTCATTAAAGAAATCGGTAAAAAAATATCAGTAGAAACCAATGATTCAAGAGCAACTTTGTTCTTTATACAACAAATAAATATTGCAATTCAAAGAGGAAACGCTTCATCTTTTCTCGGTACGTTTCCCCGTTCTAAGCCTCTAGAAGAACTTTTTATGAAACCTAATCATAAGAAACGTAATTCTTCTACCACTTTCAAACTTTCTCACATTACAGACCCTAATACATGTGATCTTTCCTTTTTCCGAAATTCTTATTCAACATCTTCATTCTCTTCTTCAGAATGTGTGCTTTCTGATAATACATGCGTTGATAATTTAATAAATTATGCCCCCAACAAGCTTTTGGGCCTCAGTGTACTAAAAAATACAGATAACCACAAGCCAGATGATGTCCCATTTATAGGAATACTGAAGAAGATGACTATGCTAGAGAATGATGCGATTCCTATACGCAATAGATTATCTCTAACCAAAACAGTTTTCAAATCCGTAATATCTACATCCAATTCAGTAGCAAACATCATCAATTCAAATTCCTTATCACGCCTATCAAGTGAGAAAGACAATCATAGAATCCGAGATTATTCGTACAATGATAGTAGTTGCGAGAGAGCTTTTAACAATAGTTCCACTTTCAGATCCATAAAGGGTATTCCCCAAGATTCTTTGGGTCTCAAAGGCCTCAAAAATATTGGTAACACATGTTTCATGAATAGTATTATCCAATGCCTATCAAACACAAGGTTGCTATTAGAATATCTAAAGAAAGACGCATACATAAGAGATATTAACATAAACATATCTAGCATGAAAGGAACACTAATTAAAGCATTTGCTGAAGTTATTCAAGAGCTTTGGTCTGAAGACGGTTCAGACAGAGTGGTTGATACAGTATCATTGAAAAGTAAGATTCAGCGATTTACTTCAAGGTTCATGGGATACTCTCAACATGATGCACATGAGTTTCTTCGTTACCTATTAGCAGGACTTCACGAAGATGTCAACAAGGTATATGAAAAATCAAAGCCCATATTAACAGAAATTGATGACAAATTTAGTGATATCGAGAAAGCACAAGAATTTTGGTTAAGATATGCGAGAATGGACAACTCCAAGATTATGGATAACTTTGTCGGTCAATTAAAATCAACAATCAAGTGCACACACTGTGGTCACTGTTCAGTTACTTACGATCCTTTTTGGGATTTATCCCTTCCGATACCACAAAGAACAGGTCAATTACGACTTTCACAATGTTTAGATTCGTTTACAAGAGAAGAAACACTCGACGGTGATAAGGAACCAACTTGTTCGAAATGTAAGGAACGAAGACGATGCATTAAATCATTCTCAATTCATAAATTTCCGAAAATACTGGTTATTCACCTGAAGCGCTTTTCGTAAACAGAAAGTTTTAGTGGAAAACATCATGTTTCAATAGATTTTCCAATAGAAGGGCTTGATATGAACCATTACGCGGCTGATAATGTGGAACCTTGTATGTACAACCTCTACGCTATATCTAATCACTGTGGAACCACTTATAATGGTCACTACACAGCATTTTGCCGACATCCCTACACGGGACATTGGCACGAATATAACGATTCAAGAGTGCTATCAATATCGTGGAAATCTTTAGTCAGTGGAGAAGCATATGTTCTCTTCTATGAACAGAATGACACAAAGTCCCAACTTTAACTTTAATAATTTTTTTTATTAGTTTTTAAATTGTATATTTTCATTGTAAATCAATGTCTTATTTGTTTTCTTTTCTGCAAAATTGATTTATATATTCATATATACATTGTTGTATCTGTTTAAAAAAAATTTAAATTACAAATGCTGTGAAGTATTTAAAAAAAAAATTTATAGAAATTTTATTTAAATCTAAATTAATAGATAATTTAGTAATTGTCATTCCATAATGGCAGCGACAGCATAAAACCAATTGATGTATCGCATTCGAATAAAAACGGTCGCAGTCGCATAGGAAATGACGGTGGAAATCCAGCAAATGGCAGCGCCGCATTTAGTAACTGGTTTCGTATCAATGTGCAGTTTTGAAATATGCGTACAGGCCATTCTTAAACAAAAGTACGTTAAATCTTTATTTGTCCATCACTCCAGCTACAGACTAAATCTTGTGGTCAATGATACTGCAAGTTACCAGAAATAAGAAACACAATTGCAATTAAAGACACAATAACCTTCTTTCGTGATACGCCAGTCCGTAGGAAATCGGTTCCAAATCTTTCAAGGCTCTGTGAGACCAGATGGTCGGAAAAATATAAGAGCATAAAAAAATTTCAGAAAGCTTCACTGACATTGTTAAAGCACTAGAACATCTTTCTGTCGAAGGAAACGATGCAACGAGAAAATCTGCCTACCAATTGCACTGTGCAGCTACTAAAGCAATATTCATGTTAGGCCTAAACATAATTGTAAGATACTCTGCAATTTTGGAACCCGTTGTGAACGTTTAACAAGGCAAAAGTATGGATTTGGTTATGGTGAAGAAACATATTGATGATATTCTAGATGTAATCAAAGAAGATCGACAAGATGTCGAAAATGATTATGATTTATATAAAAAATCACTTGATATCGCAGAGAAAGTAGGGGTTGAGTTGTCAGTACCACGAGTCACTCAAAAGCAAGTACACAGAAGTAATCCACCATCTGAGTCTGCAGTTGAATACTGGAAGCGGTCAATAATCATCCCCTATCCTCATTCTTTAACTTCGTCTTTGGATGCTAGATTCCCCAACGAAAATACACCTGCTTTTGCTTTAACTTATCTTCATCCTCAAAGCATGCTCAAAATGGCTTCAAAAAATTTTGAAAATAATGCAGAATCTTTCATGGAATTTTATAAGTTGGGTGATGTCTCTGCAGAATTAGATTTGTGGTACAATATGTGGAAGAAAAAGAATTTAGCAGAAGACAAATTAAAGGACATTGAAGTGGCTGCACTTTTGGAGAAAGTTAATGTTTTTTTCCCTGCAACAAGGCACGCACTGCTAATATTAAGTGATTTACCATCCACTACTGCTACCGTGGAAAGATCGTTCAGTACCCTACGAAGGGTAAAAACCTGGCTCAGGAGTACAATAGGTGATGACAGACTGACTGGGTTGTGTTTGATGAGTATGCATCGAAAATGTTTGGAAGAAAATCAGGACTGCATAGTGAATAAACTTTTAGATAAATTTAGTTTAAACCCAAGAAAATGTTCAAAGTTTTGTTTTCATTTGCCTTTTATTTTTACCCTAAAATTTTACATTTTGGACAACCATGGACCATGCTTTGCCCCTCCCCCTGTTATAAATATTGGCTACGCCCCTACTATAGCATACTAGACATTATATAAGAACGATTTTTTTTTAATTCGTTCTCATTGTTACTGTTACCGTCTTAATTGTTCGGTATCAATTTTTTCGAAGTTTCCTTGGATGGGACCAAGATAGCGATTTTATTGGGAACAATACTGGACGATAAACAATTAAGACGTATGCGAACGGCACTCTTGTTTTGGTTGGAGAGCTAAGGGTCGCGGGTTTATTTGCGGAACGTTAAGCAATCGGAAAGGTAATTAGAGGGTGCCAGAAATTTTAATTATCAGGAAAAATTTCAAAAACTGCGATAAACGAGAGAAATTATAAAAAATGAGGTATTTTTGGTATTGTATCTGTGGAGGTTAGGGAAGTACTCACTAAAACGCGTTTTATTAGGTTAACCAGTTTATTAACAAGTTTTACCAGCGTCAGTGAACGAAACATCAAAAATATTTACAAGATGGGTTCATGCATAAACTGGTACCGCAAACAAAATTAATATATACATAAACAACAACAAATATACAAATCATATACATACACAAATGATCAATGTCGCAGAGTTTGCGAACTAAAAAATTAGTTTATAAACGAAATTATTTTCCGTTTATTTAAAAAAGAAAATGTGGTATATTATATTATTAAATTACTTGAAAACAAAAAAAAACATAGGCTTTGTGAAAGTTATGTCAATATCGGGAAAATAACTTAGTCTAGATTTGACGTACGCCGAATTTCCTAACGATTATACTATAAAACATAAACAATGGCAATTTTAGTAATCAATACACTCGTTATTGTAATAAAATAGTTCTGACCATATAGTTCTTTCGTTAGAGGAATAGCGTGACACTAAATTATTCTTTCCACCATTGACTAAGAACGGGTGCGATTACTCCAGGTAGGAGAGATACTAAATAATCATTAACGATACCTGAGTCCAATTGTTTCCATCCAATCACCAAATTATTACTCAAGTGAAGATACTTGTAACAACGCCGGAGGCGTGGTTTCTCGATTAAGTCGATTAAAAAACTTATGATAACACTTGTAATAAGTAAGCTACCCTCACCGCGTGAAGGAACAGATCACAGACACTCGGAAATCTTCGGTAGTCTAATGAAGGTAATAATCACTATAAACATATACTCCGGTAAATTTAATTCGACTATGAACACAGTAAATACCGATACCTTGGTACTATACGATAATTTAATCTTAATAGCCAAGAAAATCACCACTGCTTCGCTCAAATAATTTTCGTAGACTCTATCTCGATAACGGCACTAAAAAAATGAACAATAATTCACGCTGACACTACAAGAGTTTTTCAACTACTCGCGTTGAGAATCGGTTGCTCACTGCCCTCGTGACGAAATTTTTGGTTATGGATAGCCTTCTCTTTGAAATTATTTCCGAAAAGAAACTGTAAAATTAGTTCCAAAAAGCCATATAACAGCCATATAAAACGAATCGGGCGGTGAATACACAGATTACACTGTCTACCGAGAATTTCAAAAAAGGTACTTTTCGTTCTCTGAAGGTAATTCTAAAACTATTGTGTCCCCATCATAATCCTTATAAGGACGGTATTATAAATACATTCAATTGTCATTTCGTTCAATTGAGAATCCCGATTGAGCCGTAATAAACCTTTTTCGGCGTTCAAAGATGTATTATACTTCGTTAATTTTATTTTTATTGGTAGTATGAAACGATTTTTTACACAGTCCGAAGAAAATTTTGATACACAGGGCCGCACTGGGAAATGAATTCGAATATAAAAAGAAATTAAAAACGTTACATTACTAGTTTCACTAACTGAAACCCTCGTAACAAAAGGTTTCAGCTTATCTAAAGGACATAAGCCCCTACAAGCAGTCCTACTTCGTTTTGACCCTGGTAGTTCTGTAACCACGTAACGGTCCTTACCTAACACTTCAGCAACTACGGAAGATCCCTTATATTTTGGTTCAAGCTTTCTGCTTTGTCCGTCATTATATCCTTTATTTGCTTGTACCAGTACGTGTACCAGTAAGTTCTTTTCTGTCCAACTCTATGTGTGTTAACGTTATTTTTCTACTTCCGTTACTAAAACTGCACATAAAACACGGGTTTGACATGCGCAAAATGACTTTTTAAACACTAGTGTTTAAAATGCGAAAAGTTACATCTCCTTTATCTTTTGTTTTTTAAACGTTACATCAAGTGTATCTTTTATATGTTAAATTTCATGTTCCGTAATAATTTCGTTGTTCTGGGTTATTTGATATGTCAGTCAGCCGTCAGCCATCGTCCATCATGTTATGAATATAAATAAAATATAATATAATTTGTTCATTCCTGCAGGCAGAAAATGTATAGTAAGCACCTCGTGTTAAAAACGTCTTTAGTCACTCGTTTCACTAAAGTAACCTTTTTGACACTTGTTACTTAATATACGATTCTAGTTGTTTCGTGTTTATTTATGCGTAATTCCATGATACTAGTTCTTAGAAGCACATTGGATAATGGATATGATCTACGCCTATGATAAGTCAAAGAAAAGTAGGGGAAGTAACTCATCTCTCTATGCTACAATTTACCATGAAGTCCACAACTTATTCAAGAAATTTAATAACTCAACTGAGCGTTAAAAATGTTTGTTTATGTCTTCATGGTTCAAACACATCGTCATTTCAATATAAAAAGGTCATTTAAACCGGTAATTATTGACTTTTTTATAACAACTGATGCAAGTGAATATTATACCTACTTTGGGGCATTGCAAAATATGAGAATTCGAGATAATTATCGTTATTTTACTGATATTGCATACGTTTATTGCTAAATTATAATGAAGGTAAACATTATTTCCGGAGTATTATTTGGGAAACAACAATGTTTCGTATTAGTATGTTATTATTTCAAGAATTTGATTCAGTAGTTAGAGTATATATTCGAATTTTATCTGTCAATATTGAAAATTAGTGAGAGTTAAATTTGCTTAACAAACATTCAACAATCAAAGTAACCAAATAGGATAATTTTTTTATGAAATAATAGTCATTTAAAATGCAAGTATAGAATGTTTTCAAAGCCAGGGGTACAATAAAGAAAGTTCTTAAACGTGTGCCCTACAAAATTTTATCTTCGATCCTGCTGCAATTTTCGAAGAAGTTGTTCATATGCGTCATATTGTGCAAATGTCATTTTAACTGCTGTTAATTATTTAATATAATGAGAGAGTTGCTATGTTTCTGAAATTTAACGGTTCCTAGACACTTTGTAAATATATCCGCCATTTGTAAGTCAGTAGGGCAATAATTTATCTTTACAACACCATCACAAACCATTTTATTAATTAAATGATACCGCACATCAATGTGTTTATTTCTCTTAATAAACTGTCCGTTTTTTATTAGTTTTATCGCAATTTGTTGTCTACATTTAAAGTTATTGAAACTGGTACACTTTTGACTTCTTCAATTAGTGATTTTAAAAACGAGAGTTCTCTCACACACACTGCTGCTGCGATATATTCCGCTTCGGTGCTTGAAACAGTTACGATTGGCTGTTTGCGGGATCACCATGTAATAGTTCCATTAGCAAAAAACACCACATACCCTATTGTACTTTTTCTACTTTCTCTATCACCCGCGAAGTCAGAATCACAATAGGCTGTGAAAATATAGTCTCCATTTTGGGCACTGATCATTTTTAAAGCAAATGCCTATATTTTTTGTTTTGATCAAATATTTTATAGCTTGTTTTAGGTTTTAGATATCTAGATTTGAAGGATTTCCCATTTTTCGGCTTTCATAACTGACTACATAAGAAATATCAGGTCTTGTTTTATTACTGTAATGTTTTTCTTATTTATTTAGACAATAAACGGGTGGGATAAATTTTAAACACACGGTAGGTTCACTTACTTAATTTATTTAAATACTAAACTAATCACTAACACTTAATTTATATATACTCAGTACATTCACTTAAACTAATTTATATAATCACTTAATTTATATGCACTTATTTACTGTTCAACTCACGATGTCAAATTATAAACTAAACTCCCTCTTCCTGATCAGTCCCTTATATATTAAAGCCGTTTTTACTAGTAAATTCTGGGCTGCGGCTTACACAGTCACGAATAATTTTTCTGGCCTTTTCTAGATAACTCTGGTCACAAAAACAATGTTTACATAAGATAGTCGTAACTCGTAAACAGTTTTTTATAACTGCGTATCCGCCATAATTTTAACTTTTATACCTGGCTTAGACAGAGTCGGTTTTAGGGACTGGGTGCTGTTTCGTAACATTACCTAGATAAAGTAAGCTTCCAATGGCTTCTCTAAATGGAAAATTTTTGGGTTTCTTGTTTTCTTTTTTATATCCCTTTGTGTCTTTAAAATGAATTGTTGGAGCTGAAATTGGTTTTGCTTCTTCCATGTTAAACCTTTTTATTATTTCTTCAGTGTATTCCTTTTGACTGAGTATTATTGTTTCATATATAGCAAGGAAAAGATTACTTTCTTTGTTTTTAAATATGCATCTTTCACTACTTAGTGAAGACAAACCAAAATCTCTTAAAAAACGTGTGAAATGCTCGTTCCAAAAAAGAGGAGCTTGTTTTAGACCATACAGGGACTTTCGAAGACGGCAAATTTTGTTTTTATTATCTTCGTAGCCTTCAGGTAATGAGATATAGAGCTCTTCATGAAGTTCGCTATATAGAAACGCTGTTTTGATGTCAAACTTTTTCATTTTGTAGTTGTTTTGGACTGCTAAGCCTTAAAGCTTTGAGCTGACTACTGAACTAAAAGTATCTTCAAAATCTATCCCATACTCTTGTTGACACCCTCGTACTACCATACTGGCTTTATATCCTCCATCATTTTTCAATTTGAACACTCATTTGCTGATCAAAATCTTTTTTTATTAGCTTCTGACAAATCAACTAAGTCCCAAGTTTTATTGCTTCTTCTATTGTGTGTATCCAATTTTCCTTTTCAGAGCTGTTGACTGCTTCTTGATACGTTAACATCACATAATCGTTATACTTTTTTGGCAAATTTATTTTTCTTTCTTGTTCTCTTTTCTATTGGGTCTTCTCTTTCACCTCCTCCTAAGTTTATAATTGGTTCAAATTATTCATTTTCATATTCATGCTAATTATCTTGATTCTAGCTGTCTTCGTACAGATTTTCTTTATTTCCATTGACATTATTTATATTTTCTATCCATAGTCAAGATGAAACAGTATAGATTTAGCAATAATGCAAAAGAATAACGATATTGATTGCATATAATGTAACAAACTCACCTTTTTTCAAAGACGACAACATTACATAAACATAACCGAAAACGTACAGATCTCACTTACTTTCTGCAATACAGTGAAATATTTACGAAACTTTTGTCGGATGTTTGTTTATGGCTGAAGAACAGATCTAATGTTGCCAAAAGTCTTACGTAAGTTTATAGATACTGATTAAACTGGATGCGCGTTATTCCCCCGTGCGCGGTATTCCCCCGACTTCCCCTAGTAGTCGTGTTATACAATGCAGAAGATGTAGGAATATGCGCTTCCGTGTAGATCTTGGTTGTTGTCCCGAAAACTCGGGATCTTCCAACTGAAGGCACAAATGAGCGTTTGGTTTCCCTGTTGAAATCCGTTGTTTTGTGTTTTCCCATGTTTCGATTAACATCTATGCTTCCAAATTTCACATCCTTATTTGGTTATACCGTGCTGAAGACGGCAAATGAGCTAGAAACATGCATGTCCGCGGTTACCACTTTGTTTCAGTAGCCCTTCTTCTTTTTCCGTGAGTTACCCATCAATCTCTTTGTTGTTGTTATATATACAGTGCTATTCAAAAGTCCCCTCCCCCCCCTCGTATGTTTTGAACGGCTACACTTACATTAATAAAATTTGGAGGGTGAAAATAAAGTGTTGTAAACTTCTCTACGAATGGTAACAGGTGACGTAATAGTAATAAATGACGTCATAGTGCCACTCTGGCAAATAATTTTAAATAGGACCTTATGGCAAGTGATATCTCGTTTGAATGGCATTGACATTGGCTACATAGCCATATTAATTTTGTTTGGGTTTAAATTAATTTTGACGGATAAATTAAATAAATACCAAAATTATTGAAATTATTTTTTTTAATTTAGTTAATCAAATATCAACAATGGATTCTTATAGCAAGTGTTCGAAATGTGCACCGTCTACTTCCTGACAGTAATACATCGTATTAGTGAACTCTTGTCGTACTCGTTCGAATGTGTCAGCTGAAATAGCAAGTAATTCTTTCTTTCAAAACGCCAATGCTATCTGGTGCCGAAGTATAAACCTTTGATTTCAAGTACCCCCATAGAAAAAAATCTAATGGTGTCAGATCTGGTAAACGAGGTGTCCATTCTATAGGACCTCGCCTGCCGATCCATCTACCTCGATATATTGCATCCAGGTAACGTCTTATTGCACCATAATAATGTGCAGGGGCAGCATCTTGTTGAAATGTTATTTCCAGATGGCCGAATTCATCGTGATTATCTTCCAGAATTTCAAGAATTAACGGCTCAATTGCATTTTGTAACATATCCAGATACACTTCACCGCTTAAATTTGAATTTAGGAAAACAGGACCAACTATGTGGTTTCCCAAAATACCTGCCCAAACATTGACTTTTTCTGGAAATTGGGTATGTTGTTCACGACAGGTGTGAGGATTTGTGTCACTCCAATACCTTACATTTTGTGTATTCACATTTCCATTGAGGAAAAAAGTACTTTCGTCACTAAAACAAATTGTTTTTGTGTAATGTGGGTTTTGACTAATTTTATTTGTCATACATTCACAGAATTCGAGTCTTCTGTCGGGGTCGTCATCCGAAAAGTGGTGCACCATTTTTTTAACTTGTATGGATGAAATTTATTTTTAGCCAACACTCTCTGTATAGTACTTTTACTTACTTCACAGATAGACGCAACTTTAGTTGAAGAGGAAGTAGGGTTTACTACCATTTCAGCAACTATATCAATTTTTTTATCATCACTAAATGTTGGTCGACCAGATCGTTTGGCATCTTGAACACTACCTGTTGCTTCAAACTTGTGAAGAAGCTCTCTCATATAAGTTCTCGAGTTATAGCGATCTGGGTATCTCTCATTAAATAAACGTTCCGCTTTCTAGATTCACCAATTATATATATATAGCTGCTACTTTGTCGGCTCGAGTACGTACCATTTTGCCTATGTAAACTCTTAAACGTCTCGTTAAACAATAATAAAATTAAATATTTAAGCTATTTAGAAAAACTTTGCAAAGCAACAAATACTATTAAATTAAAAACGTCAATTTTTTTGACAACTAACCAGAGGCGAACTGAAAAATCTTCAATATTTAAATGTGAAATAATAATTTTGGTATTTATTTAATTTATCCGTCAAAATTAATTTAAACCCAAACAAAATCAATATGGCTATGTAGCCAATGTCAATGCCTTTCAAACGAGATATCACTTGCCATAAGGTCATATTTAAAATTATTGGCCAGAGTGGCACTGTGACGTCATCTATTACTATTACATCACCTGTTACCATTCGTAGAGAAGTTTACAACACTTTATTTTCACCCTCCAAATTTTATTAATGTAAGTGTAGCCGTTCAAAAGATACGAGGGGGAGGGAGGGAACTTTTGAATAGCACTGTATATATATACATACATATATACGTATATACATAAGAAAGCTCCTAAATATTGGGAATGCAGTCAGGGGCCAGTAATCAAACTTAGACTATTTCATTAAAGTTAAGCTTTAGAAATAGTTCGTTTCTTTTTCAAGACAACTGAAATAATATTCTGAGGCACGGAAGTAGTTACTAAGATTGTGAGAGCTGTGTCAATTTTAATTCGATCCCAAACCCACGGTTCAAATTAGGGCTTCATTATAAAGTTGTTCACCTAGCGTGATTGGATTCGCTGAAGGCGTCAAAAGGTAATTTGACGGGCCATATCCGCTATCTCCCAAAAATAAAAACAAGCAGGTTAGTATAATTTATTACTTTCCAGTTCAAATTTTTAAATGGCGATAACAATTTACTTGTCATATTTATGTAACCAGCAGTGGAAAAGGTTTTAACATAGTGTAGAGAATCTCGTTTGCATGTATTGGATTATGAGGATTACACAAATGCAGCGTTGATGTTTTATATTAGCTGACACTTACTTTGTTAATAATAAATAAATATGTATTCGACAATATTTACCTATAATAACTGATCCTGGAAACTGAACCGCTTCAATCCTTGTCCTAATGGCAGAGTTTGCAAAAATTGTGGCATCATACACTGATCCTGGCCAATGAGCGACCATATCTAGGATTTTGAGATAAACGTCTGTAAGGCATTGCATTAAACTACACAAAAAAATCCCGCAAGGAAGATTGGGACATTGCTAAAAAAATATTTACCAGACAACGGTTGGAATGGGCAATAATTACCTTTCAACCATATAAATCACCATGAGTGGATGGAATATTTCCAGCACTCCTTCAGCAAGGGATAGAGGAGATTCTTCCTCACCTGCTGAAGATTACAATAAGCAGTCTAGCAGTGGGTCTAATACCTAGAAAATGGAGAAGGGCAAGGGTAACCTTCATACCAAAAATAGGGAAAAAAGATGGGACTGATCCCCGATCTTTTAGACCCATCTGTATAATATCGTTTCTACTCAAATCGATGAAGAAAGTAGTGGATAACTACATAAGAACAGATAATCTGGAGAGTATACCACTTCATAAATGTCAGCATGCCTACAGAGCGGGTCGATCAACTGAGACGGCTCTGTATCAGCTGACCAAAGTCATCCAGAGAACTCTTTACAACAAAGAAATCGCAATGTGCGCATTCCTGGACAACACTACTCATGTGTCTGTCAAAGAAGCACTAAAAAGGCGAGGAGTGAATGAAACCACTGTAAAATGGATGTATGAGTTGTTGACAACAAGGATAGCTGAGATACAGGTGGGGAATCAAACCACCTCAGTTAAAGCCGCTCGGGGGACACCTCAAGGTGAAGTGATATATCCCCTTCTATGGAGCCTCGTAGTAGATGAGTTGCTCTATAGGCTAACGGAACTTGGCTTCGAATGTATGGGCTACGCCGATGTTATTGTTTTAATAGTCAGAGGCAAGTTCGAGAGCACCTTGTGTGATTTATTACAAAAGGGCCTCAGAATCATTGACCAATGGTGCTTGTATGTGGGGCTAAACATTAACCCAAGCAAGATCATAATAATTCCATTTACCCGGAAAAGAACACTTCCAGCCATGAAACCCATATCCTTAACCGGAGAAATCATAGAATGGAAATCAGAGGTTAAATATCTAGGGATGACCCTAGACAGTAAGCTTATGTGGAATAAGCATGCTGAAATACCTGCTAGTAAAGCAATAAGAGCTTTGATTGCGTGAAGAAATCTAGCTGGTAAGAGGTGGGGCTGTAACCCAAAAATACTGCGATGGATGTACGCCATGATTGTGAGACCAGCAATTACGTATGGGACAATAGTTTGGCACACAAAAGCAAGTCAGTACAGCACGAGGAAGACCCTCGACAAAGTTCAAAGGCTTGCCTGTGTGTGCATCACTGGAGCTATGAGAACGTGTCAAACTAGGGCACTTGAGATCATTACAGATCTCACACCTCTACATCTGGTGATAGAAAGATCTGCCCAAGAGGCAATTCTTAGAATATGTAATGAGAGTATTAAAAATCAGGGAGCTTGGTCCTCTTTAACAAGATACATCTCATTAGCGAATCTTCCCAGTGACAAAATGATCAGGAAAGTAAGTATCGAAAAGAATTTCCCCTCCATGCTAAATACGAGGAGAGACTGGGAAAGGGAATACACCACCCAAAGTCTCAAAGAAAACACCATTAGATGGTATACGGATGGTTCAAAAACCACCATTGGAGCAGGCGATGGAGTATTTGGGCCTGGCACCAGACACTCATTATCGTTAGGCTCCTTCCCAAGCGTCCTTCAGGCAGAAATACTTGCGATCGAAAGATGCGTGGAAATGAACCTAGAAAGAAACTACCAGAAATGTGACATATCTATCCATTCTGATAGTCAAGCAGCTATCAAAGCATTGAGCTCCCATGTCATTGACTCAAAGTTGGCATGGGGGTGGCGAAGAAAACTTGATGAATTAGGCAAGAATAACAGGGTCTCTTTAGTCTGGGTTCCTGGCCACTCGGGAATCACGGGAAACGAAGAGGCCAATACATTTGCCAGGAAAGGAGCACAAATGCCTTTTATTGGCCCGGAGCCTTTCTGTAGTGTAGCAAAATGCTCCTACAAGAAAGAGTGGAACTTTAACACTGCTTACAGGACACTGCCGCCTTAGGAAGCACTTAATGAGAATAGGTCTAACAGAGATCGACGAGTGTAGATTCTGTGGGGAGGAGGATGAAACTCCTGATCACCTAGCTCTGGAATGCCTCGCCATTGCAAGCCAACGCAAGAAATGCTTTGGACAAGAAACTTGTAAGAATGAGGACCTAACCTCGTTGAAGCCGTCCCAAATACTAGAGTTCGTTAGAACCTTGGAACTGGAAGGCGAGCTGTAGTAGTAGCGAGAACAGCTCTGATAGAGGGAGCACAATAAACCTTTGGTTTCAGTGCACTGTAACCCCGTTAAAATGTAATCTTATCTAAGGCATTGCATGTGTATTAAAAAAATTATTTTCTATTTCTGTAAACCTCACCATTATCTCTTCCCACAAAAAAACAAACATTTAACTAGAAAATAACACTTTCATATGAATAAAATAAGAACTCAATTCAGCAAACATTTATTTTGTAACCTATAGGTAACTACTTACCAGGAGATTCAATTTTTTATGTGTACAATCTATTGTGGGTTTGTACTTTAGGGAATGTTGCTATATTGTAAAATTCATTATGGGCCTTCACATATTCATGAGGATCATGCATTTTCACTTTTTGTGGTCGGAGTTCTGCAAGGACCCTTGACCACAACCCGGCTTGACGTTGACACTGCATGCTTGCTTGACACTGCTTGCTTAAAAAGCAGAGTTAGTAGTAGCTGGTTCATCGGAAATAAACCGTTGTTCCTAAAAATAGTGGGTAACTTTTTGGTCATGAAAGGTAATAGGGCTCCCCAAATTCATGCTACCATGGCATATCCAAAGTTTAGAACATCTATTGTATTATTAAATCTTTGGTAAATATTACATGTAAGACCTTCTACACTGTCAATGTTATGGTAATAGAAATTCTATTATTAAATTGATTTCTTCTATAGAATCATTAAAAGTATCTGTGTGTGTGTAAATGTCTACCTATTATCTGGATATTCCAATCGCTCCCAATCTGTGTTAACAGATCAAGTACATATGGCTTGGTCAATTTGAATCTCCGTAAAAAACTAAGTCGGCCCATTTCTTCATAATAATTACGACGCTCATTATACCTTCGAGGAAAGCCAAAAGTAACAAAATTCTCTACCAGCACATATTCAATAATGTTAACATAATCCATCGTTTCGTATTGTTTTTGTTTCTACTAAACTTACATTAAGTATTTAATAAATTAGTACCTAACCTCAAAACAGCTAAAAGTGACTTTAAGGGTGGTTTAATTGACCGAATTTGGCGAGTAAGCAAAGGTAACTTTAAAGAACTCTTAAATGGCCATTAAAGTCGGTGCAAACTACAAAATCCACTAATGATACTTTAAAGGACCTTTAGCCTAAGGGTCACTTAAAAATAAGTCGGTGCAACTGCCGGTTAATCTGTGTTGTATGTTTCATTTCCATTTATTATTATTTTTGTTGGATAGAGAGTGTTTAAGTTTCATTGTTTTGTTATTGTATTAATTATTAGACAAATTCGGCTATTTCAATGTTCATTAAACTAAAATTACTGTTTAGAATCTACCTAAACACCACACTGTGGCACTCGCGCACAATAATTTTATTGGGATTATGTAGCTCCTTAAAGAACGTAAAGAATGTGAAATATTGGGGTTACCACAGCTTGCAAAAAAAATGTCATTTATCCATATTCAGAAAAATATCACTCGTATTGTGTTGTCACGTATATTTACCAAAGTTATCAAAGGCGGTCAATGTAAACCAGAGAAACCTTGAATAATAATTTTGTTAAAAGCGAATATCAAAACAAATACTGAAGTAGGGAGAACATCAGGTCCGGCTTATGCTTTTTCCTCTGCTATTTAAATAAAATGATTGTTTTTTTTATATACATTATTGGCATCAGAATTTACAATTTTAATTCTATAAGCTAATGTGTTCACAAGTGAGCAAGACACTCTAGAGAGGCTAGCTACAGTGGAATGTTAAGTTCTATGTCCATTGACATTGCCTCTATAACTTAGGGGAAGGTTACCAGTATTGGACCGAAAATAGAATTTAGTGACTTTGTAACCAAAATGTTTGTATCAACTTCACTAAATGTCACCTGTTGTTAGTACTGACTTTAAGTATTTCAAATATATATTAAAACGCAGTTCAAATGCAAATATATTTGAATAGATGAGGCTTTTACTTGATGAAGATCCATACTGAACGATGAAATAAAACAATATAGTTTGTTTAAATCTTCATATATTTGAACTAATGTTCAATTTAAACTTGTTGACGCGTTTCACTAACACAGTAGCTTTGTCAAAACGAATGAAGGTAAAATATAAAAATGTCCTAATATATACAGTGCTAAATCTATTTACTAAGGTTAACAATGGTATTAAAAGATATTACCTGGAAATTCATTCACTACAAACATTCCTAAACTATCTTCTAGGTAAAGAGGTTCAATAAAGGAGACTGATTGATATCTATTTGGTCGTTAAGGAGATTACCTGAATATTTATTTTTGTTAATCTCTAGGGCTTCTAATAAATTTAAACTAAAGGATTTACCGACTACATGGAGAATTTCAAAATTTGGGTCGAAAATGTGTTGGTTTTCTTAGGAATGTTTGTAGTGAATGAATTTCCAGGTAATATCTTTTAATACCATTGTTAACCTTAGTAAAAAGATCTTCACCTGAGTAGTAATGTGGTGATTGAATGGAAACAATTGGACTCAGGTATCGTAAATGATTATTTAGTATCTCTCCTACCTGGAGTAATCGCACCCGTTCTTAGTCGATGGTGGAAAGATTAATTTAGTGTCACGCTATTTCTTTAGCGAAAGAACCATACGGTCAGAACTATTTTATTACGATAATGAGTTTATTGATTACTAATATTACCATTGTTTTAGAGAACCTTTGTTTATGTTTTATAGAATAATCGTTAGGAAATTCGGCGTGCACGTCAAATCTAGATTAAATTATTTTCCCGATATTGACATAACTTTCACAAAGCCCATGTGTTTTTTGTTTCCAAGTAATTTAATAATATAATATCCTACATTTTCTTTTTTGAATAAACGGAAAATAATTTCGTTAATAATTTAATTTTTTAGTTCGCAAACTCTGCAACATTTATCGTTTAGGTATGTATATGATTTTGAGTTGTATATTTGTTGTTTCTTGGAGACTATTTATTTCTCGAACAATTACCGTGTAGTGTTTAGTGATAATATGTTTTATTGTTTCTATGTATATATTAATTTTGTTTGCGGTACCAGGTTATGCATGTACCCATATTGTAAATATTTTTGATGTTTTGTACACTGACGCTGGTAAAACCTGTTGATAAACTGGTTAACATAATAAACTGTGTTTGAGTGAGTACTTCCCTAACCTCCACAAATACACTACCAAAAATACCTCACTTATTATAATTTCTCTCGCTTATCGCAGTTTTTGAAATTTTTCCTGTGAATTGAAATTTCTGGCGCCCTTCAATTACCTTTTCGGTTGATAACGTTCCGAAAATAAACCCGCGACTTTTGGCTCTCCAACCAAAACAAGAGTGCCGTTCGCATACGTCTTAATTGTTTATCGCTCAGTATCGTTCCGAATAAAATCGCTATCCTGCTCCCATCCAAGGAAACTTGGAAAAATTGGTACCGAACAATTAAGACGGTAACAATGTTTGTAACTTTTTGGCAGCTTCTTCGTGGATATCTCCCACGGCCATAACTGCCGTGTCATCAGCGAAAGTAGCTATTGTGTGGCGTTCAAGTTCAGGGATGTCATTAGTGTACAACAGATAGGGCACTGGACCAAGTACGCTACCCTGGGGTACTCCTGCCTTGATTTCTTTTAAATCAGAATACGATTCGTCTTGCTTCACTCTGAAATATCTATCTGACTTTAGGATTTGGGAATATTGTCTTGGCAGAACCATTTCCAATTTGTGGAGTAATTCTTTGTGCCATAATTCATCAAAGGCCTGTGCCACATCTAAGAAGACAGTGGAACAGACTTTTTTTTCTTCAAAGTATTTTTCAATACTGTTCGTGATTCTATGAATTTGATCTATGGTCGAGTGGTTTTCCCTAAAGCCAAATTGATGGGCGGAAATCAGTTTTTCATTTTCTATTATGGCTTCAGTATCTTAAGTAGTAGTTTTTCATAGAGATTCGAGATGACAGGCAGCTATGAAATCGGCCTGTAGAATGAAGGAGGCTTTCCAGGTTTGGAGATCATATATAATGACATCTGCAACTTTTCACATCTTAGGAACATACTTCAATCTGAATGATACGTTGATAAAGTTGGTAAGTTTTGCTATGGCCTTTTTTGGTAGTTGTTTTAGAACCTCGCCAGTAATCAGATCAATGCCAGGGGCTTTTTTCGGATCGATGTTTGTTCTGATTACTTCAAAAACTTCCTTTGGGGAAGTAGGTCTGATTTCAACATCTTCTGGCTCTGGTTAATTCCAATCTTCAGGATCTTCTCCATTATTCGATTGGAAGGTCGTATGTGGATGTTCTGCGAATCTGCATGCTTTTTGAATATTGTTTCGAGCCCAGGTTCTATCTGCATTTCCGATTGGTGGATTTTGTAAAATAGGTCTTTTCAGTCGTATAGTAACTTTCCAAAGTGTAGGATCTATCCTGTGATCATTAGTCAGTTCACTCAAGTAGTTACCAATAGATTCATTTTTAACACACTCGATTTCTCGTTTTAGTTGCTGTGTTGCGTTATTACTTTTCCGCCCAACCTTTCTATATGCGAGAAAAGTATTGGTTTACCCCAAAAAAAGTTGGAACTTTGAAAAAAATGTTTGAGTTATTTTTACGTTTTCCATCAACAACAACACGAAAAAACGGTTTTTAGAAAAAAATCCTGTGTGTATGTCGTCGTCGTCGTCGTTGTCGTCGGCCACTTTTCCGTACATGTCTTGTTAGCACGATACAGCCTCCGGAGTGCAATAGGTCAGCAATTTTATGATTGAATATTGTTAAGGACATGTCACAGATGATCCCTATTGATTTTCAGTTCACCAGAGCCAGTACCACGAGTGCTATGGTACTTGAAGTACGACATTTTGTATTTTTTTTGAGAAATTTCAGTTTGTTAGCACGATACAGCCTCCGTAGTGCAATAAGTCAGCAATTTCATGATTGAATATTGTTAAGGACATGTCACAGATGATCCCTATTGATTTTTAGTTCACCGGAGCCAATACAACAGGTGCTACAGTACTTTAAGTACGATATTTTTGTCATTTTTGGAGAAGTTTCAGTTTGTTAGCACGATAAAGCCTCCGGAGTACATACAAGTGACCAATTTTATGATTGGATATTATTCATATCGTCTCAAAGATGAACCCTATTGATATTCAACTCAGTAAAGCCAGTACAACGGGTGCTATGGTACTTGAAGTACCAAATTTTCGTCATTTTTGGAGAATTCTCAGTTTGTTACCACGATACAGCCTCCAGAGAGCATACGATTGATCAATTTTATGATGGAATATTGTTTAAGGTGTCTCACAGATGTACTCTATTGATTTTCAGTTCACTAGAGCGAGTACAGGGGGTCCTATAAATCCATATATACTGAATTTTTGGTTATTTTTGGAGAAATTTCGGTTTGTTAGCACGATACATCCCCCGAAGTGTATACAAGTAACAATTTTATGATAGAATATTGTTCAGGGCCACACATGCGGAAAAGTTAGTTCTAATCCTTAAAACCGTTTACTTAAGGATGTTTTATGTGAAAGTGCTCTGGTCTAATGCCATTTTTTTCTAAGTTTTCGTTTTTCAGACATGGAGGTTCCTGATTTCTTTTGAATAATTATTTCCTTTTGTTCTCCGAGTAATTTCAGGGCTATGCTTACTAAATTACTGAATGCTTGAGTCTAGGTAGAAGCTAGTTTAGTATCTTGGTGACTTACATCAAGAATTACAGTGTCGTCGGCGAACGTTCCTGCTATTGTGTTAGATGTTAGCGGCAGATCAGATATGTACAAAACATATTATATTGGGCTTAATATGCTTCCATGAGGCACTCCGGAGGAAATTGAGGAGATGGTTGACTTGTCTTCGTTTCTTCTAACTTCAAACTCCCTTTCATCTAAGTATGATTTCAATAATGGAACGAAAGGTAGAATTCTCTTGATTTTGTGATGATTGATGATACTGTTTCAATCTCTACTCATTATAATCTCAAATAAAGCTATTTTTTTCTGAATTATTCCACATTTTTCTCCTTAGTCGTTCTGGTAAGCAAATAAGTAAGGGTCGATACAGTTAATTTCATTAAAGAAAATCCTGTTTTAGTTTTCGTGTTTCTGTAGACACATTTGAATTATTATCGAACTTGACTATATGAATAGAAAATAAATATGAAACGAACGAAATTTGCCCAAGTGACTTTCACTCCAAGGCCGCCCGCATAGTGATCCGGCGATAAGCGTGATGAACAAAGAGAGTTGCATTTATTTTGTAAGAATATTTAATACTGCTACACGAGACAACCAGTATATTGTCTCTAAAATAAATATTGTATTGTGGTAATGAAATTTTTCAAGTATTCATCTAAAACTACTTAAAAATTAAAATTAACGCGAATTCTCTGTCTTCTGAATTGATTTTCGAGATTAAAATGTGGCCCTGAACAATATTCTACGATAAAATTGTTACTTGCATACACTTCAGGGGATGTATCGTGCTAACAAACCGAAATTTCTCCAAAAAGGACCAAAAATGTGGCACTTCAGTTACCGTAGCTCCCGTTGTACTATCTCTGGTTTCAGTTTCATATATAAGACGCCCTAAACAATATTGAATCATAAAATTGGTCACTTGTATACAGTATGGAGGCTGTATCGTGCTAACAAACTGAAATTGCTCTAAAAATTGCAAAAGTTTGGTACTTCAAGTACTATAGCACTCGTTTTACTAGCTTAGTGAGCTGAATATCACTAGCGTTCATCTTTGAGACGCCCTAAATAATATCCAATCATAAAATTGGTCACTTGTATATACTCTGGAGGCTGTATCGTGCTAACAAATTGAGATTTCTCCAAAAATTACAAAAATGTCGTACTTAATGTACTATAGCACCTGTTGTACATGCTCCGGTGAGCTGAAAATCAATAGGGTTCATCTGTGAGAAGTCCTGAATAATATTCAATCATAAAATTGGTGACTTGTTGAACTCCGGGGGCTGTATCGTGCTAACAAACTGAAATTTCTCAAAAAATGACTAAATGTCGTACTTCAAGTACCATAGCACCCGTTGTATTGACCCTTGTGAGCTGAAAATCAATAGGGATCATCTGTGACATGCCCTTAACAATATTCAATAATAAAATTGGTGACTTATTGCACTCCGGAGGCTGTATCGTGCTAACAAGACATGTAAGAAAAAGTGGCCGATGACAACGACGACGACGACATACACACAGGATTTTTTTTCTAAAAACTGATTTTTCGTGTTATTGTTGATGGAAAACGTAAAAATAACTCAAAAAAAATTTCAAAATTCCAACTTTTTTTGGGGTAAACCAATACTTTTCTCGCATATTATACAGGTTGGGCGGAAAAGTAAAATTATTAGGGGTTTGTTGAAATAAGAAAGTTTCACTTCTATCAATAATACTTCAATAGGTTCCTTTGATTATAACGTAACTGAAATTAAAGCATCCTTGGATACAATTAGAATCAAACTTGATGATTTTCTGAGGTTAATATTAAAGAAAAACTTGAAATTAGATTGAATCATATTAATAATCATATTAAAATGTTGGCAGGCGGAAATGCAACTAAAAAAAATTGCTTGATTAAGTTAAACATAAAAGTTGAATCATTGAATCAGATTTTGATGAAAAAGTATAGCATTTGTACAGTTTTTCAGGCGCACAAGGTTATTCAACACCAGTAAATATTCAATCTCCAACAAATTATCTACCTAAAGTTGCTTCGTTACATAACCTTGAGGACTCTATAATAACAAAAAATGATTATTATTATCATTGATTTGTCAAAAAAAAACAATACACCACTGTATCTGTCAAAAAATACATTCTCTAATTCAGCAAATCTTTAATAGTTATTCCAGTAAATATTAGCATTATTTACATTTTGGCGACCGGGAAAGGACTCCGCAATGGAAATCTTAAAGAGAAAAAGGGGTTTTACCAGAAGACAGGTAAATATCATTTACGAGAAAATTGATTAATTGGAGACTGAAATCAAAGAAGGAAAGCCCATAGAGAAATACCAGTAGGAGTATCTCCTAAAGAACCTGGAGGATACAACTAAAATATTGAGCTGCCTCGATGATAACCTGGAAGAAACTCTATTTTGCGAAGAGCTCGCAGACGAATTGGATGCAGAATACCAGAAAACCCAATCTTATAGAGACAAATATTTTGAATATCAATCCAAGTGTGAATAACTATTGAGAATATATTCAAACTGACAGGACTATACGAACGAGAAAGACAAGAGGAAATTCAATTTGCCAAAAATATAGCTACGAAAATTTGAGAATTAGATTGGTTTTTAGGGTCAGTATAGAAAAATACATGAAGATAAAGACATAGAAGTTGAGGATAAATTCCAATATCTACTTGAATCAATGGAAGAAAATTCACCAGCACTCGAACTAGTTCAAAGTTTCCCACCATCTGGAGTAAAATATCTTGTCGCCATTGACCAGTTGAAAGCAAGGTTTGCTACAGAACTGCTCATCGAGGTATATGTTAGAAATCTTCTTAATTTAATATCGAAACAAACCATGAAGGAGAAAACAGATATGTCATTATCTACGATAAATTAGAAACTCAGCTTAGAGCACTGGAAACTTTAGAGGTTACCAAGGAATACCGACCCTGGGGGTAATAGCGGCCGCCAGGTTTCTCCCACCCCGATCAGAATTTTACAGCGCCTTAGCACGCCGACTGCGTATTGCATCATATTGTTCAATCAATTTTAGTTTAGACAGTGAAAGAGTACTCCGTGCCGTTGCTAGAGTCGAACATCGAAAAATTTACGTTTTATAGTAAGGGACGCTGATTTTCCGGCTTGTATATTTTAATAACGGTAAGTTTTGAAAATATCCAGAATGTATTCGATTAGGCTAAATCATGTTGGCTTTCATCCTATTTATTGAAAAATTACGTATGTTTCTCTGTTTCTAAAATATTTAATGATTTTTAAACTTATTACGTTGGGGGTAATTACGGCCACCGGTATGTGGGTAATACTTCTTTTATTTTTAAGATCTGCATCCAAACTTCTAATTGATCATTTCGTTCTATTCGTCAGAATAAATTTTTGAAGAACACGAAGCGATTCCTTTTCATGGGAAAGTAATGGAAACGTACACTTCCATCTTTATTAGAAGCACTGTTACAGCCTTTTACCACACGAACTAATTTTTTTTTATATTTTGTACGCGGGAAAACGTTGCTGGCTCCATTATCAATAATGCAAATATGCAATAAATTGTTTTTAATATTGAAATTAGTAGAAATTTAACCATTTACTGTCAAATCACTACTGTATGCGTGTATATCTTTCCCTTAAGTTATTACGATGATTTACCACTAGGTGGCGCACCTCCATTTGACGGATCCCAATAGACACAAAAAAATTAACAAACACAACTGAAGCTCTATGTTTTGTCACAAACAACAACAAACAAAATAACCACACAATTACTTCTAGCTCGGTTCTTACACTATCCGCAAGAGGCCGTATCGCTTTTAGCGCGCATCGCCTATACATCTTTTTAGAGTTAATTTTGAAGTAACTACATCAAAAGTATTGCTTTCTGAGACAATTACATTAGACCATTAGAAAAAATTACAGTGAAATAAAAATTGAGATAATTTTATATAATCAGCCTGAAAACGTTTCAATAGTATTATCAAGATTTATTTAATATAGTACATAAATAATTGGAAAATTAACAGAAAACAAAAACATTTAGATTAGAAACTAACAAAAACAGATACAAGTGCACAAACCTGGGTTGTCGAACATAATTTAGGAGTCCATCATATCTGTACTTTCTTTACTAAGATTTGTAGATTGATATCCCATAAGGCACCCATTCCGGGTTGGTCTTGTCATTAAATTAAGCTGGTTTTCCTAAAAAAATAATTTATATCCTACGTACCAAAGGTTTCTTCATCAAACTAATCTATCACCTGAAATAAAGTGCCTTGAACATATTCTCCCCCCAAGATCAAAAATGGATAACGCGTGAATTTAACAAAAACAAAGAGCAAACAACAAGTGTTTTCAAGGGAAAGCACGCAAAAATAAAGAGGTTACGGAAAATAACAGGACAACCAAACGCACATTTGTTTTTGTTAAATTCACGCGTTATCCATTTTTGATCTTGTTTCTTCACCTTGGGTTGGTTTTTTCCAGTCAGGAGGGCTTTATGCGCCTCCGTGTTGATGTTGGTTGTTGTTCCAAAATCGGAATCTTCCAATTGATGGCACAAATGTGCGTTTGGTTGTTCTGTTATTTTCCGTTGTTTGTGTTCTTCCATGTTTCATTCAACATCGTTGCTCCCAAGTTTCACATCCATACTTGGTTATACCGTACTGATGAAGGCTAATGAGCTAGAAACATGCATGTTTACGGTTACCACTCCTTTTCAGTAACCTCTTTATTTTTGCGTGCTTTCCCATGAAAACACTTGTTGTTTGCTCTTTTTTTTTGTTTATATATATATATATATATATATATATATATATATATATATATATATATAAGCAACAATAAGATTAGTGGGTATTGCACGCAAATAGAAAAAGGGGCTACTGAAAAGACTGGTAACCGCAGACATGCATGTTTCTGGCTCATTAGCCGCCCTCAGTACGGTACAGCCAAGAGAGGGTGTGAAACCTGGGAGCAAAGGGGATGAATGAAACATGAGAAAATATAACAGAATTCAACAGGATAGTCAAACACAACATTTGTGTCAGTAATATTAGAAGATCTCGAATATTCGAGACAACAACCAACATAGACACGGAGGTACATATAATACTCCCGTCTGAAACTTCCGACCCAGTTTAATGAAATAACAACAAGATGTACGAATAGTGCGTGACATATGAACAATAAGCAACAATGAGAGTGGGTATTGCACGCAAATAGAAAAAGGGGGTACTGAAAAGGGTGGTAACCGCAGACATGCATGTTTCTGGCTCATTCGCCATCCTCAGTACGGTACAACCAAGAAAGGTTGTGAAACCTGGGAGCAAAGGTGTTGAATGAATTTTTTATATTGAGTAAACACGATTACTTACTTTTCAACAATTTATTCCTTTCAAAAACACGTATGAAACGCTTAAATAATGAGAAATCTACACTCAATGGAAATTCGTATGGCAAATAGTTTTGTTTGGATATAGCTTCAAATTGTGACGTCACACTAATCTCGCGTATTGTGGTCTGTTATGGAACTGTAATTTGCTGCTTACAGCTGGACACTTTTTCAACTTGTCCCATATACAAGACGGTCCTCCTTACTTCTACCCTCCATAAATATGATGTGCCTTGGTCTCGTCTTCTTCTCTTATCATAGAGAAAGTAAATATTTGTTTATGGGTCTTATGTCAGTCAGGTCTCTACAAAATGTCATCAAACTTGCGAATATTCCCAGAAGTTCACATTTACGCGCAAAAATACAATGATTGAAATTTTGCGATCTATCGCAAAAAATTGCGATATATCGCAGGTGGGGCCGAGCCTTTTTTATGGTTCGAATATCTAAATATTTATTCATAGAATGTGGTTGTTCTGTGAATAAAATGTAATAACTTTGACAGCTGCACACTCACTTCACAATGTCAAAATATCTCCGTCAGTTCTTCATATCATTGGCTGTGAGTTGAGCGGTTATTGAATTAAGCGAATCAAATGTATTCTCGTCTCAAGCGACATGGTATGATAAATGTGCGTTTAAATTGACAAGTGATCTACTTCAAGGTTGACAATTGACAACGAACTAAATTGACTTCGGTATTCGGTAAATTGTTGAATGTTGATTGTTTACGAAAAGTGTTTGCAAGTTATAAGTTAAATGGATCCTTAAAATTAAACATTATTTACAATGAGTTTTTCTAGTGATGAAGTGAACTTTTTAGTTTATAGATATTTACAAGAGTCTGGTAAGTAATCAAATAAATCTCATACATAACTTTAGTTTTATAAAGACGCTTTATAATGAATCTTTTTGTAAATAAATTGTATGTTTTTTATAAATAATTTTTATCAGTAAAAGGGTCACTTTAATGCACCAACACATAGTCTAACTATATATCTCCACGTGTACATTATTAGGTATAACAGTTTTTGATCAAAAGAAACTTTCATATCATATTGTAAATCTTACATATTTAAACTAATGCTCTGGAAAACATCACTAATATTTACTCTAATAATGTTATTGGTCCATTTATATTGGTTTGGAAGCATATCTAGTCTTACCTTTTAATTTTTTGAATCATATTTAACCCTATTTGTATTGTCTTTAAGATCCCAGCTACTTGATGCTACCAAATCGTGCCTGAACAGCGATGTGCTATTTTTACTATTTAGTGAGAGGAGGATATAGTAAATATCAAATTACAGAAAAGCACCTCTGTGAAGCTGGCAGAATCAAATCAAACCTATTACAATGTTTAGTACTAATTTGTACCTTTACCTATGAAAGAAAAAAATATGGTGCTGCCAGCAGCAAAATTAATTCAGAAAATTGAAAAAGTGAATTTGTACCACAAAAAATATTAACATCAACTACCTCAAACAACCCCCGTTTCAATAAAATGAATAGCTAGCCCATTATTCTCCGATCTTTTCAATATTTCAGTACTAAATTTGTATTAATTTGTAATAAAAAAATATTTCAAAATATTAAAGTCAAGGAACTTAAAGAACCTCTGCTTCAATAAATTGAATTGCAAGCCTATTAGCCTCTGATCTTTTCAAAATTTCTTGAAAAACGAAATATAAATGTCAATTCCATTAAAACTGAATTTGAAATAATTTGTACCACAAAATTATTTCAAAATATTAATGCCAGTCCACTTAAGCAACCCCTGCTTCAATAAATTGAATAGCAAGCCCATTATCTTCCAATTTTTTCAACATTTCTGTAAAAACGAAACACAAAAACACAAGAGTTACTTCTATTAGTACTGGATTAGTACTAATTTATACCACAAAAAATATTCCAATATATCAAAGTCAATCCATTTGAACAACCCCTGCTTTGATAAATTGAATACCAAGTCCAATAACCTCCGAATCAAATAAAGAAGTCGATTCCATTTGTATCCAATTAATACTAAGAGAATCGGCTTTTGTGTTTTGTTTTTCAAGAAATGTTTAAAAAATTGGAGGATAATGGGCTTGCTATTAAATTTATCAAAGCAGGGGTTGTTTAAGTGGGTTGACTTTAATATTTTGGAATATTTTTTGTAGTACAAGTTAGTACTAGTGTAGTACTAATAGAATTGACTTGATTGTGTTTCGTTTTTCAAGAAATGTTGGAAAAATCAGAGGAAAATGGGCTTGCTATTCAATTTATCAAAGCTGGGGTTGTTTTAAGTGGGTTGGCTTTAATATTTTGAAATATTTTTTGAGGTACAAATTATTACAAATTTAGTCATAATAGAATCAAATTCCATATTTCGTTTTTCAAGAAATATTGAACGGAGAATGAGCTTGCTATTCAATCTATCGAAACAGGGGTTATTCGAGGATGTTGACGTTAATATTCTAAGTGGTACAAATTTAGTTTTTCAATTTCCTGTATTAATTTTGATTTTTTAATTATTTTTAATGTGGGCTTTCAAGTTAACATGTTGCCATGTTTGTTTATTTAATGAGTAGGTAAAAGTACAAAATTATTTTTTGTGGTACAAAGAGTGTACCAAAAATTGTAATAGGTTTGATTTGATTTTACCGAAATGATCCTGCCAGCATTACAGAGGTCAGTAACGCTCTGAATATGTTGTAAAACTCTAATCATTTCAAAATCAGAGGTAATATTTTGCATCTGATAGATTAACTACATATTAAGGGCTCATCAGATAACAAAGTTGATATTGGTCTTCCTCAGAGATCAGTTCTGAAAACAGGGCATATTTGAGATAATGTTTACCATTTTTAGGACAAGAACTTATCACAACAAAAACAATTAATTTCAAGGGTAGCTAGGGTAGTATAAAATGTTTCCTGATCTGGACAAAGGGTCTGTACTTAGTCCTTGCTAAATCTGCTTAAATTCAGAATTTTTTTGATTCAGTATCTGGTCATCTATTCAGTTCATGAAGCAATTCAGTTGGAGATATCGTAGCAGCTGATTGTCAAAAATTTGTGAATTTCGGAACGGTTTTTTGGTTCCAATGAATAATTGGATAACTAACACTAATCTTAATATAATTCTCAGCAGCTCTAGTTCGTGTTTTGATCTACAGTGTAATTTATTATTCATGATACTATTTTGTTTCAGGATTTCAGCATTCTGCCTATACTTTTGGCATAGAGTCTCATATATCACAATCAAATATTAATGGAGCTCTCGTACCTCCTGCTGCCTTACTTAGTATTCTTCAAAAAGGACTGCAATACACAGAAGCAGAAATAAGCATAGGGGAAGATGGGACTGAACAAAGATTAGTGGAAAGTCTTAGTTTAATCGATGCTGTTATGCCAGACGTGGTAGCTAGTAGACAAAATCAACAGAACCAACAAAAGCAGGCTATCAAAGCGGAGCAATCAGAGACAAATGGGGAGGAAGGTTAGTTTATATTTGATTCATATAAATATTATTAATAATGTCTTTATTGGACTGCCAATTCAGTCCAATAGGCTGTAGACTGAGATCCGTCTGCCCATTGTACAACAGAATGACATGTTTTACCAGCAAATATCATTTGTTTTGGTAGTTAAGGAATGTACAATATTATAAAATTAAGTAGTTCTTCTAAAATTGTTTGTTCTTGATGCTAACATCCTGAGTAGATGGTTGGATCTTTGACTATTGTATAATTTTCAATTAGTGGCTTTGTTTTCATTCCTTTCAGTACATTTCTTTGTTAATGTTTTCATATGGACCTCAATAGGTTCAATTTTGGTATGTTGCTACAGTAGAGTATTGGAAGGGTTGTGAAGTGGGTTATTGGGATGTCTAATTCTTGAAATTTTCTTAAGAGCCAGTGTTACTGCAGCTTTATTTATGTGGCTGGGCTCTATAAGGGTCAAAGTAAAAAAATAGGAATCAGAGAAAATAGGATCCAAAGTTACTAAATAATTCCTCTATATAATGAGAAAATTCAGAGAAATTTTGGAAACAGTTAGTTTCATTTGTAATAGCAACATGAGTAGATTCCACAGAATAAAGGTTCAAACAGTAAATTCAGGATACAATGTTTTGACCAAAACTTCAGTCACTAAAAATGTTGCGAAATGCATCTTTTTACTATCATAGCTCTACATACTTATTTGGCACGTAAAAGAGAAGCCAATTCAAGATTTTCTCAGAATCTATACTCAAAATTAGCCCAAAAGGTGACATTTGCCATTTTGTAACTTAAATAACAGTATTATAGTGTTTATTAAAACATTTCATTTGCATATTTTTTTTTAATAATTAAAGATAGGGTGACTGCACCAGTAATTGCCATTATTAGCAGGTGATTTCATGGAATATCTTGTAAAATCATAAAACATGACTTTTGTTTCTACACAAAATACAGATATGTAGTAATGACTAAATAAGAGATATTTACACATTAAAACCTTACAAAAAATGTGTATTTTTCTTTAGTATAAAATATTTTTGAAGTTAGCCCAGAGTACCAGTAATTGCCATGATCATATTTTAAAAAATCCAGTGGTTGCCACTGTATGAGCTAGTAATTGCCACTACAAATTTTGGCATGTACAAACAACAACAACCTGAAATAAAACGGAATGTACAATTACACTTTTAATTCTTAAAATACAATTAAAACATTAACCATAAACAGTTTTAACCATCAACAAAAAATTCCTTTTGAAATTCATATTTTAACCGATCTCCTGATATGATTATCTTCGGAAATGGTAGTCTGTCTACAATTTGATTTATGCTAATAACACTCACATCGTTTTCGTTCAGTTTAAATGATTTCCCATCTTCGCACTTTTTTAAACCCACTACTTCTGCTTCATTGTTGGGTAGAAGGGCTTGAATCACACACACATACTTATGTTCTCTTTTTTTCCCAGGGTAGGCCACCACTATGTAATCATTTTCTTTTACTTTTGAAGGAGTAGCTGGAACAGATGATTCTTCTGAAACCTCTGAGGTATCACTTCCAGAAGCTGCCCATTCTTCAGATGTATTAGAATCTGATGTGCTGTCTTTTCTTATCTTTGCTTTTTTCTGTTTATTTATGCTTGAATTTTATTTAAAGCTAATTGTTTATTTTCTTTTTCTTGAAGTTTCATTTGTTTTTTCTCTTGTCTCATTCTTTCTCTCTCTTCTTTCGCTTTTTCTTCATTTTTCTTCTTCTTCTGATTTGGTGGCTCTGCCCTTCATGCATTTAGAATAACCTACGGCATCAGGTGACCAAGGGAACAGCCCACATCTTTTGAACCCATTGACAATGTGTTCCTTTTTAACCCCATCTATTGCTTCCCGAAACATTAACGGAAAATTGGTTTTGTTTAATATCTCAATATTGCTGTCCAATCTCCACTTATGAACAGTTTTTTTCCAATTTTCCTTTAATGGTTTGAAAATAGAAACGTCACACGGCTGTATTATGTGTGTTGCGTTAGGGAATAAAGCCACCAATATAATTTGGTGGTCTTCACAAAAATTGCTGAGGTGCAAAGTCAAGTGTGACTTGTGTCCGTCAATGAATAAGATAACAGGGAAAGTTATTTCATTTTTAACAAGCCAAGGATAGAATACATTAGCTACATATTCAAAAAAAGACTCTCCTGTCATCCAACCTTTTTCACTTTTTCCAACTGCCCAGTCATCTGGAATATTGGACACTAGTGGTCCCGGTAATCGAGAATATGCAAACAAAAGAAATTGCGGCAATAAGACACCACTAGCACTAACTGTAATAGCTACTATTACAGATTCCTTGTCAGAGCCTTTTGCGATTTCATAGATATTTTTTTCACCCCTAGGACCAACTACTTTATTTGATTTAGGACAAATTTGGAATGCCGACTTGTCACAATTAAAAATCCGTTCTGGAAAATTTAAAATGTCTTCTAGATTTTCATTTTTTAGGAAGGTAGTAACTTCTGAGAACCATTTTCTAATTTGGTGTTCTGTTACTGAAGCTCTTGTTGTAGTTAAAGTTTCAGGAGTTCTGACAACTACACCAGGATTTCTTTTAAAAAAAGATTCTAACCACTTGCGACCAGGCTTGTCATTAACAAATGGATTTGTACGTTGGGTATTTTTCATTATTTTTTGTACTGTTATTAGCACGTCATCTTTGTGAGGAGAAAATCCCCTGCTTGAAATTGTGGTGATCTATTTAACGAGAGCTTTTTCTTCAGTTTTAGACAAAACGCTTGAAGGGCCCATTTTTCTTTCCATTGGTGTTTTTCCTAGCACTTTGTTTTTTAATGTATTTCTCGGAACTTCATACATTTTCGCAGCAGTAGAAAACGGCATACCATTGCGACATGCTGCTACAGCGGCTTCCATGGTTTCTTGAGAATATTGAAAGAAAGGTTTCTTCCCTTTTTCCATTTTAAAAACCTAAACCAATAATTGCCACTGTAATTACCCAATAATGGCCACTAAAAAAAGTGGTGGCAAGTACTGGATTTCTTCAAAATTTCTTGCACATATTTCAAACATATAAATTTGGAATTATGGAGTTTATAATCTCATTATTTTTAGGGTTATCCTGTATTATTTTAAAATTCACCAGTAATTGCCATCCATGACCATTACTGGAACATTTAATTAAAATAGATCCAGTAATTGCCATCCCCCCTTTACTCAAAAAAGTTGTAAAATCAGCAAAATTCTTATAAAATAAACATATTCCCTTAGCTTACTATTTATTTTGACGTGAAAACTATAAGAATCGGTAAATTTTGTCTCCTATTATATCGAAAATACTGTTGAGCGTCTCTTAACACAGCTGACAAGAAAACCTAACCTAACTAAAACAGGAGTGACACTGAATAATTAAAATGTTCTACCACATGTGACGCCATCTTATAGTATTATTTTTAGATACAGGCTGTTAGAAGAGAGATCACTGTACATATTAATTACAGATTTGGTGAGATTTTGACTAAAATATTCTTATTTCAGAGGTTATAAATAGGAAGTGGCAATTACTGGTGTAGTGTCAATTACTGGTGCAGTCACCCTAATTTAGTTTTCATCAGAAAAATCCTCTTCATCATCACTCAACGCATCAGCGGAAAACGGTGATTGTGCTAATAAACTGGCTGTAGTACATTCTGCTATTTTCGTCGATATAGGCCTGCAGTTTTCTCAGGTACTATAGTTTATTTTCAGGTATTCCTAATAGTTTTTTCGAAATTGGTGTTAGTTGCAAAATCTGTGAACTTTTGAGTTTTTTTTCTTAATAGATCTAAACTCTTCTTCGTTGTGACATGAAAATTTGTAAAATATTGTACCAGTTTTATCATGTCTGTATTTTATGTACCTAATTTTCTTTCACAACATTGGCTGACCAGTGGCATTTATTTTTCTTTACTGAAAACGAGTATGCAAAAGCGATTTAAAGTCAAACAATTGTTAACACCTATTTCAATAACAACAATTGGGTGAGATTATTAGTTGTCTTCTCTCTGCTCTGTCTCTTCTCTGCTTCTACAATTGGCGTAAATAGTAGAGGCAAGTAAATGTCATGAGTTGTCCAGAACAGCAGTCACTGTAAAAAATAATTTCATTCACGTCGTGAGGAAGAGGTTTTAGATAAGAAAACAAACTGGATGCTATTTCTTACCCTCCTCTTTTGGCAATAGTCTCATTCCATAAATAGCAGATAACAGAATTCTTATTGCCTCTTGTTTCATAAAAAGTAAGGTTTCGAGTCCAAAATTTTGGTTTGTGAAAAGAGATTCCGCTAGTGAGGTATGGAGTAGGAAGGCACTTCAGAAGATCAAAACATACAACAATTACTTTTGGGTTTAATTTGCATTTGCATTTTATCACCGCATTTTTCTTTGTAAGCTGAGGTAGCCAACTGCAAATTTTCACTTCTTTTTAATGCAAGCTGCTCGTTTTCTTCACTACTTGGGGCAGACTGCAGTAGAAGATTATACTTGTCACATGTTTCACAAGCGTCATTTGCCGGTTTGTGGAAAGCTGAGTTAAATTATTCTTCCACGAAAATTTGACCGTAAAGAGCTTCATGTTTTTTTCTAAGCATTGAACTGAAAATAATGAGTTTCGCAACTTGGAAACATTTTAATGTGTGTTTGAAAATCCTCTTTATCTTCGTCTGGCACCTTTGGGTGATTGCTATGTTTTCCTCTTCTATCTTCTGAACAAATACTATTATTACGCTAACCTTTTTTAGCGTTACATGCAGAGTCTTTAAGAACATTTCTTCTGTCGTAGTACAATTTTTAAGAAGATTGTATTTTCTTGAATATTTTCTTCTGCCTTCTTTTTCATCTCTTCTCATCCTTTCAACCTTCCTATTTTTCTCCTTTACCAAATTAGCTATACACTGATTTTTGCACTTCCAACGAGAGGTTGTATGTTTGAATATTTCCTGTCTTTCTCCTGGTAAAAATTTGAGAAGCATTTTTTTCGGCAGTTACATGGTTCTTTAATTTTTCTTTTGGGCTTCTTTTTTCTCTTCAATGTGTAATACTCGTTGCCCTGAACTTTCAATATATTTATTATATTTTTCCCAGTGGTTTGGATTCCTACTTTACTTTTTTCATGCATCTTGTTTTTTTACTAGGACTTAATTTTTTTCTACATTATCCAAATCTAAGTTAGCTTCACCATAACCAATCATCTCTTGTTCTTCAACTATTGCTTCCACTGTTATGTGATTGCAGACTTTCTTTGTCAACTTATTCCTTCTTTGCTGATCGTCACTATTAGATCTTAATTCAGAATAGAAATCAGTATAAATCCCATATGAGATATAAAACCTTGTAACCTACCATTGTAATACCAATATCTAGCCAATTTAAGTTAGAATCTCCACATAAAATAGTTCTATTTATTTCCCCATTGATATTTTCATCAAATCAATCCTCAAATAATTGCAAAACCCCTACTTTGCTGTTGTTTGGAGATCGGTATAAAACACCAAATATTTTTTATTTTGAAACAAAATGGTCCCTCCCATTATCCAGAATACACTTTCCGTACAATATCTATGCACATTAATTATTTTTATCTTATTATCTACAAATATTGCCGTTCCATCAGTGTGTCTGCTATTACTATCTGTCTTATGTATTACATAATTATTAATACTTATTTCAGAATTGAATATATACCTTCTATAACATGAGTTTCTGATAGACATATAAGTAGAGGTTTCTTTACCCTAACTAAATTTCTAATCTCATCAATATGGTTTAGATTATTTTTAAAATGATTGTAGATTTTTGTGTCTTCTATTTCTGGTTCTATTGCTGCTATTATTACTGAGTAACTCTGATGTTGGATTAACTAGTGTTTTCTTCTTATGTAGAGTTTATTTGTAATTTACAAACCTTAAATGCAATAAATATGTCCAGTATTTCTGTGATTATTTTTTTGTCATCATTGGTTATTAAACTCTGTCATTGCATTTGGAAATAATTCTTCCCAAATATTCCAAACATTAATTCTAGTCCATCCTGTATTTGGTGTGATAAAGAAAATATGTTTGTAGTTTTTGTTTTTAATTATTTCTCAATTCTCGCTGCATAGTTTTTCTGTTGATAAGGCAACGTTGTGTTGTAAGAATAAAGACGTGTTTGATTTTTCACCTACATCAAACCCGAAATTTCGAGTCTTGTAGTGACAATTAAATACAAATAACGGTAAGAAGGCAATTAAAAACAAAATACGCAACGTAAGTGCGAAAATATAAGCAATGAACAGCTCCAGACACCAAAAAACAGAGGTAAATAATAGTAGTTTCATTAGAGGTTAGCTGATAAGCAGATAACAGAAAGTAATAACGATACTGAAACTTTGACAAAGAAATATACACCCAGCCACCAATAAATAGCACAATCACAGGATACTCCAAGAGGTGAGTTACTTCCGAGGGGTTGACCCGAGTTACTCATTTAACATGGGGACCTGAGAAAACAAATACAATGGATAGCTATGATTACAGTACTGATGATGGAAAAAAAGAGGTGAAGATGAAGATATATCATTTAAAACATCCAAGAAAATATTTAGAACACCAAATAAAGACGAAAAGAGAAATGATGACATGGTGGAGAAGATGATGAAAATGATGATAAACCTCACAAGAGATATAAAGGACATTAAAGAAGATCAAATATAGAATAGACAAAACATGGAGCTATTACAAAAAGAAATTAAGGAACTGCAAAAAGAACAGATAGAACAGAAAGAAGAACAAAAAATATAAAAAAACCTAAACAAAAATGTGATGGAAGAAATAGATAACCTCAAAAAAGAAATAAAGAAAGCAAATGGGAAAATTGGAAGATGACAAAATAAGGAAGAATATAGTAATACAAGGATTACGCCTAGATTTACAGGAAAGGAATCTTATAAAACGAGAACAACTTTATTAAGGATAAAATGGGAGTAGAGGTAAAAATAAATAATAGCATACAATTGGCAGATACAACCTATTTAGTAGAATTAAATACATTGGATGATAAATTAAGGTCATGAAAAATAAATACAAGGCTCAGAAATAACACAAGGGAAAAGGTATTTGTTAACAACGATGTGAATAAAGAGGAAAGAGAAATACAGAGAGAGATAAGAAGAATTGAACAAAGGAAAGGAAATTAAAGTGGAACATCAAAAAGTAATAATAGACAAAGAAGTGTGGAAATGGAATAAGGAAGCAAAGGCTTTAGAAATACAAAAGTCAAACAACTAGGTATGTCACGAAAACCGAATGACTTGGAAACGACACTAGCAAAGGAAAATAATTACGAGAAAGGAAATAACATTGAAAATAAAAGAGTAAATAAAGAAAAATCAGGGAATAAACTAAAAGGGAATTTAAGGATAGGAACATGGAACGTCAGAAGAACATATGAAGAGGGAGCAATGAAACAAGTAACGGGAGAAATGAAGAAGTATGGCTACTATCTCATAGCATTACAAGAGACAAAACAGAAAGGAAAGGAAGTTATTGAAATAAACAACTACATATTCTTTAGCAGTGGAGGAGATAACAGAAGGTTGGGTACTGGGTAATAAATATACACGTCCCTACTGAAGAAACGGATATAGAAGGTAAAGAAAGTTACTACGATGAACTAGATAATATATTTGAAAGAATCCCGAGATATGACCTAAAAATAATCCTAGGAGATGCGAATGCAAAAGTAGGGAAAGAAGAGATACACAAGCCCACAATAGGTAGATTTAGTAAACATGAACACACAAATGAAAACGGCCAGCTGTTGATCCATTTCGCAAAAGAAAAGGGTAAGCGAATAAAAAGCACATATTTTGAAAATAAAGAAATATATAAAGGCACCTGGAGATCACCTAACGGATCATACACCAAGCAAATAGACCATGTATTAATCGACGAAGACGAAGAAAAGTGTATAACAGATATCAGAAGTTATAGAGGGCCAGAAGCAGACACTGGCCACTTTTTGGTAGGAATAAAGCTTAAATAAGAAATACCCCAGCAAATAAATCGAAAAAGGAATGAGAAGAAACAAAACACAAGTAGTAGATTGACAAAACACAAAGAAAGAAAGCTGAATACAGAAATGATAAATAATTATGCTATAAGGACAACTCACGATACAAATGACATAGAGAGTATCTGGACAAACATAAGTAGCAACTGGACACATTCACTAAAAAACTCCATCAGGAAGGAAAAAGTGGTTCGATGAAGAATGCCAAAAAGAAATAGAGATACGAAAAGCCAGAAGACTAGAAATGATAAAGAAAGAAACACAAGAATCATAACAAACATACACAGAATAGAGGAAACACTGTAAAAAATAATAAGGTATAAGAAAAAAGAGTATACAGAAAAACTTCTGACAGAAATAGAAGAAAGTTACAATAATAAAGAAATCAGAAGTCTGTACCAAGCAATCAATAGAGAAAGAAAAGGCTACCAACAGAGACTGGTGTATTACAAAAATAAAGAGGGGAAATTAATAGGAAATGAGCAAGAGATTATAGAAATGTGGAAGGAATATTTTAAAGAACTCTTAAGTCCTGCGAGGAACGTGGAATATGAGATAGAGTGGGAAGATCTAGGAGAAGAAAACACCCAATATATAGAAGAAATAAGCTAAAAAACAACAAAAGTCCAGGGAATGACCAGATAACAGCAGAAATGTTTAAATATAGAGGCCAATCCATAAGCAGGTGGATACACCAGCTGGTTGAAAAAATTTGGGAGCAAGAAAGATTTCCCAAAGACTGGAATGAAGTGGTACTACTCCCAATTTATAAAAATGGAGAAAAAAATGGATTGTACAAACTACAGAGGTATCACTATGTTAAATGTTGCATACAAAATCTTAGCCACACATCTCAAAAATAAACTTTCTAGGAAATAGGAGAATACCAGTGTGGATTCCGAAAAGGAAGATCAATTATAGATCTGATATTTACCTACAGGCAGAAAGCTACAAACATAATAAAGAAACATATGTGCTATTCATAGACTTTAAGCAAGCATATGCCAGAATAAAGAACTATATATAACCTTAAACGAACTAGGAATAAAAGGGTAACTCTAGATTAGTAAAACTAACTTTAAAAGAAACGGATAATATGGTGAGGGTAGGAACAAGAACATCTAACAAGTTCAACGTGCAAGGAGGTCTCAGGCAGGGAGATCCCCTGTCGTCGATATATATAAGAAAAGCCGAAATTAACAGAAATGGGTTATTGTATAATAAAAAAACATCAATGTCTAGCCTTTGCAAATTATTTAGTAATTGTAACCAGAAGGAAAAAAGAACTACAGAAAGTAATATTGGAATTAGAAGAGACGGCAATTCAGGTGGGATTAGAAATAAATGAAAATAAGACGAAATACATGACATGTACAGAAAAAGAGTACAGTCACCAAAGTACTTTGAACATAACAACAGAAACAGGAAAAAATTACAAATTCGCAGAAGTGGAGCAGTTTACATACTTAGGGACAGAACTCTACAGAAAACCAGAAATAAACAGAAATACAAAGAAGAATAATGGCAGGGAATCGGTGCGTTCATTCTCTTAAAAGAATAATACACAGTATAAGTATTTCCAGAAATCTCAAAATAGGCACATACAAAACAATTATTAGACCTATTATATTATTTTCAAGTGAAGTATGGACATTGGGGACAAAAGAACAGAAGCTGCTAGGAGTATGGGAAAGAACAAATAGAGAAATACTAGAGTTATTTAAACAACCAAATATAATGGCAGTTGCTAAAGGACAAAGACTTAGATGGATAGGCCACATCATGAGGATGAATAACCATAGAATACCAAAGAAATTAATTAACAGCGGAATAGGAGGAAGAAAGAGAAGAGGTAGGCCAAAAGCAAGATGGAAAGACGAAGTAATTAGGGACACAGAACAAAGCTATATTAGTTTTTCTCCATTTCACTGTAAGAAACATCACTATCTGATGCGGTAAATTCAGATTAATCTCCTTTACTATTGGAGATAGTAGACCTTGATATATGTAGGTCTTCACATCTCCTCAACTGTTTGTTTAACACTGGAATATTCAAAATTTAATATTTTTATGAAGTATGTTTTCGATATTTTAATTTGAGCTATTGATTATTTTTCTTAGTCACATTACACATATTTTCTTTTTGTTGTTATTCTACATATTACCCAGTTTAATTCCTATATATTGTGAACTTGATATGAAATATATTTTCTAACATTGTTGGATATACATAATTTAAAAAAATAGAACTTTGTATTTTATATCTTAGCCCTCACAGTAAATTGAATAACTTACTATGGTCTACTCAAGCGGTAAGTAACGCATTCCATGTTATAATATTAAATTTAACATTTTTATTTTGGATATATACTTATATACATATTTTTATTTGTATAGCAGTTGAATCAACACAGAGTGAGACAATGGAGGTAGATACTTCCATCGAAATACCTTCCTCAAAAGCTACTGTACTGCGTGGACACGAGTCTGAAGTATTTATTTGCGCCTGGAATCCTACAACTGATTTATTGGCAAGCGGATCAGGAGATAGTACAGCAAGAATTTGGGATATGTCCGATAATACAGCAAGCCCTAACCAACTTGTTTTGAGACATTGCATACAAAAAGGTGGCACAGAAGTACCAAGTAATAAGGATGTTACATCGTTAGACTGGAATGTAAGATTCTAATTGTGATTTAGTTGTACAAACAGTAAATTTGTTATTTTTCTTTAGTGCGATGGAAGTTTACTAGCAACGGGTAGTTATGATGGTTATGCAAGGATATGGACTAATGATGGACGATTAGCAAGAACTTTAGGTCAACACAAAGGTCCTATTTTTGCACTTAAATGGAATAAAAGGGGAAACTACATTTTATCGGCGGGGGTAATAATATTTGATTTAGTTTCATGTTTCTATTTGATAACTCCGTCTTTTTAGGTTGATAAAACGACAATCATTTGGGATGCTGCTAGTGGCCAGTGTACGCAACAATTCAGTTTTCACTCAGCACCAGCATTGGATGTAGATTGGCAAACCAATACATCTTTTGCTAGCTGTTCTACAGATCAATGTATTCACGTTTGTAAATTGACTGTTGATAAACCGATTAAATCTTTCCAAGGACACACAGTAAGATCTATTGTATTTACCTTAATTTCTTGAACTACAAGTGACATTTTAGAATGAAGTAAATGCTATAAAATGGGATCCGCAAGGACAATTATTGGCGTCCTGTTCGGATGATATGACGTTAAAGATATGGTCTATGAAACAAGATACTTGTGTACATGATCTGCAAGCACATTCTAAAGAAATATATACTATTAAATGGTCGCCAACAGGACCTGGTACACAAAATCCTAACATGAACCTCATTCTGGCATCTGCAAGTTTCGATTCAACAGTAAGGTAAATATACATATACATGCGGAGATGTGTAAAAGTGTTAACTGGTTTTAATAAAAGGGAAGACTTTTGGACTTGTTTTCACTTGTGAAATGATTAGTATGTAGGAGAAACTGTCTGATTATGGAATTATGATGCACTGGATTTCTAAATAAGTTTTAATTGCAAGCTCTACAATAATAGAGCTACACCAAAAAAAATTATGGAAAATATTTTTATAAACTAAAGTTGTTCAACGTTATATTGCAGGCATTTACTTAACATACTGTTTATATACTTTTATTGTAGGCTTTGGGATGTAGATAGAGGGGCTTGTATCCACAGGTTGACCAAACACACAGAACCTGTATATTCTGTTGCGTTCAGTCCAGATGGGAAATTTTTGGCTAGTGGAAGTTTTGACAAGTGTGTCCATATTTGGTCCACACAGTCAGGTCAGCTTGTTCATAGTTACAAAGGCACTGGAGGAATATTTGAGGTAAATAGCTATTATTATTATTATTATGAGTATGTGACAAACTGGCTTGAAAGTTGAAATGATGTTATAGTTAATTAGGTACCTATTATTATACTGAAAATTTGGTATAATAGTGCAAATTAAAAGACGGTTTAAATTGCAAAGTGCGTTTTTAACGTTGTGTTATTTATGTGTAATTAGAATGATAAATCTGGAGGTCGGTAGAAAAAGGACCAATGTCCATTAAGTAACTTTACAGTAAAGTAAATTAAGAAATCAGAAAGATTTTCTTGTTCAATTCGGCAATAAATATATTATAAAAATGTTGATTTTTCAAGATTCTTGGTTATTAAAAGGTGGTTATTTTAATATTATCCCTGCAATGACTCTAACCACCTCAAGGCAGGGTATACCTTATACAGGGTGTTTCATAGTTAAACCACCATAAGTTAACAGCAGATAGAGGACACTTTGGTGGTTCCAAATAGACTTGGTTAATCGGTCTAACATAATTATTAACGGAGATACAGGGTGTTTTATTCATTTAGTCCAATGCTTTTGAAGGCCATAACTTTAGAACCACCCTATATATTTCATTCATTTTTGGTAAGGATAATATTCCATTGATAACACAATAAGATAGTGCAATAAAAATAATTATAATCCAGGTCTGGTTTAAGGAAAATTTGCAAAATTCGATAATCTCCAAAACAACATCCTGTATATCAGAATTTTCAAAATCCAATAGATTATTCGATGAGAACAGAAAAAATAGAGCGGCACCAAAATATTTTTCGAAGTGCACATCCCGTTTTACTGCTTAACTTTTAATGTCAAAGTTATTTAAATGTATCATTGACATTTTCGTACGTAATAACTTTAGAACCACCCTATAGATTTCTTTCATTTTCGGTAGGTGTAAGTTACATAAACATCAAAATCTTATCATGTAACGAAAACAGTTATAATCGAGGTTCGGGTTAAAAAAAAATATTTTATCAAGAATTTTATAAATCAATAGTTTATTCCAGAAAAAATTGAGTTACACGGAAATGTTTGGGATTATGAAAATTCTTTTGCTACAAGACAAACACATTCGCAGGTATAGGTTTTCGGTTAACGTTTGGTGTGGAGTTTTAGATAATCACCTTATTGGACCATATGTCCTACACCGTACATTAACAGGGGACAACTATTTTGCTTTTTTGCAAAATATGTTACCAGTGCTATTAGAAAATGAGGAAATTGGAGGAATGTATTTCCAGCACGATGGTGCATCGCCTCACTTTAGGGTAATTGTGCAAAATTTTCTAGACGAGAATTTTGGAAACGTGGATCTAAAGTATTTTTCTTTGTAAAAAAATTTCCATCGGATAGCACTTTCTGCTGTAGGAGCCATTCAGAAAAATAATTTACGCCATTGTGTGCTTAAAAGTAGATAAATATATATATATATATATATTTACCTGCTCACTTAAGTCCCTTATTTAATATTGTCCTTTTCTCTACGACATTTTCAAATTTAGCTAAATATCCACTATACTTCTATGTGAATTTTTCTGTCGCGGTCGCTTTAGGAACGTGATTTTTGTAATACGGTATTCCCATCACTAATACATATCCATTTGGCGCTACACTAAACTCGACGCTGCTCCTCGTACTCCTACCTCCAACGACAGGACTTATATAGCGGGGTAACAGTAATTTTAAATAATCTGCATTTAAAGTCTTTTCGAGTATGACATACCCGATCTCACTTTCGCCCAGTTAAAATAACAAATTCAATATCTACTGTTATAACGGGAACTGTTCAAAGTGATATTTTAAATAGACTTGTCAAATCGAACCCCCTTTCCCCCCAATAATAGTATACTATACACCAAGGTGGTGAAGACTATTAGGGTGCGTTCAGATTTGTTTGACGTTGGGGTGTGACATCATCGGACGCGTTCTAGTGGAACGATCGCTCTTTACCTTGCAAATGTGACCGGTACATAATACAGAACCACGTGACAGAACTGACAGCACAGATCAGAATAGGTTGTTTTTGTGATAAACGATCCAAATACAACATTACAAGTGTAAAATGGAAGTTGTGGACTTGGTTTTCTTAAATAGTAGTGAGAGCGAATCTGATAGTGACCAAGAAGAATTTGTATTAGAAAACTTGGAATATAGACGAACAAAAGTGTCTAGGGTGAACAATTTTATAGAAACTGTAAATAATTGCACCAACAAAGAATTTCAACAACATTTTCGCATTAATAGAATGCAGTTTCAAAGTTTATTAGAAAGACTTACGCCTTCATTAAAACGTCAGGAAGGATCCGTCGGAAGGCTCAGAGTACCTGTTGAAAAACAATTATTAGCGATACTGTGGCTAATAGCTACACCAGACAGTTATCGGTAAGCATTTATTTTTGAAGTAATATGTTGTTAAAATCTAATTCTTAATTTATTTTAGGTATGTTGGCTGCTGTTTTGATATGGGGAAATCATCATTGTTTATTTGTTTTCAATGAATAATACGAGCTTTAAATGAAATAGCACTTGAAGTTATCAGATGGCCAGATTATGCAGAACGACAAAATATAAAAGAAAAATTCCAAAGGATTGCTGGTTTATCAGGTGTAATTGGTGCCATAGATGGTACATATGTTGCTACCAAAGCACCTCATGAGAATCCGGAAGTTTACATCAATAGGAAGTGTTTCCATGCAGTCACTTTGCAGGCCATCGCTACACCCGATTTGAAATTTATAGATTGCTTTACAGTATTTCCAAGTTCTGTTTCAGACATAAGGATTTTTAGAAATTCGGATATGTACAATGACATTGTGCTCAACACACAAAATTATATTCAAGCAGATGAGCATATTATTGGTGATAAAGCTTATCCAGTTATGAATTGGTGTGTACCACCATTTATTAATAGAGGTCATCTTACAGAACGACAAAGAAATTTTAACACAGTTCATGCGAAAACAAGTTGTCGAAAGGGCTTTTGCTCTACTTTTTGGAAGATTTCGGCGTTTAAGATATTTGGATATGAATAGAATAGATCTAATTGCAAGTACTATAATAGCAGCATAAACATTGCACAATTTGTGTCTGTTAGAAGACGATGAAGATTTAGATTTTTATTTAAATGAGGGAGAATTATTACAAGTTAATGATGAAGAAGAAGATAATAATGTGTTGATAATAATTTAAGAAGAAATGATGTAGCTGAAGGACAAATTAAAAGAAATTATCTAGCAGCAACTCTGCCTTGAAAAAATACATGTTTTTATTATTTTTAAATAAACACTGTACGTTAATCTTATTTGGTAATAAAAATTTCACTATAAAACATTTTTTTAATAAACAATATACATAATAAAAATAAATATTACATATTCTGAAGTAGAAAAATAAAGATTATCCTAATTACCTGAAAAAGTTTGAATAAATGAAATGTACTTTAAACTTTTGGTCCACGTAACTGAAAACAAATAATTTTAAAATTAACAAATGATTATTCAAATTATACCAACCATAAATCTATCTTGGTCTAAGCACTTCAATCAAATTTTTAAAAACATTAATCAGTTCTTTTTGTTGTTCCATTTTTTCTTTGTGACAAATGTTGCGTCCTTCTTCTTTCATTTCTTGTACCTCTTTATATACACTTTCACATATTTTTCTATTCTTGCTATTTTTTGCTTCTAAAGCTTCATCAAGTGTTCTGTCAATATTTTGATTAGTGCAATCAAATGACGTATTTTTTATGCCCCTTGAGGACGATGCCACAGAAACGGGTGTAATATTTCATCAAATTCTTTTAAATAATTAAAATTTAGTGGTTTTATGCCAGTTGCCCTATCGCCCATATTGTCTTTTTTCCATGTCTTTACTTTTTAGATATTTAAATTTGTTTTTACACTGCTCCCAGGATCGGGTTTTCATATCAGTACTCATTTTCTACCATACAGCATCATTTTTAATTGTTGTGGATTTAAATTCTGCTACATAATGTTTATACAGATCTATTAAAGTTAGAATTTCTTCTCGGCTCCAAGTTGTTGTTTGGTTTTGAACATTGCCTTCTTCTGTATTTTGAAGTCTAACACTAAATTTTTTTTCTACCAAACTTACATCAACTTCTAATAAACTTTCATCTGCAATCAAAAATGGGTGATAATTAAAATTGTCTATAAGTTGTTTACTAATTTAAATTTAATAAACTTACCACTAATTTTTTGGATTAAAACTTTGTTGTTATTTATTATTAAATCTCCGTCTTCGTCCGTAACGAGATTATAATTTATTACAGTTTTATTCGTATCATTCATATTTAAAAATTTATTTAATGCAATTACGCAATAATTAATTACTATTATTCATACAACTTTTAACCTCAAAAAGTTTTTATTTTGGCGCGCATCCCAGTGGAGACGAATTTCGACCTACTCGTTGAGTAGGGTAAAAATTTCATCCTAGAACGCATTCTACCTATAAATTTATGAACGATAAAGAACATCCGCTGGCGTAAACATTCTTCATTTATAAACGACTTTGGGTAAAATATGAACGCTCGGGCGCGTCTACTCTGTAAATCTGCACGCAGCCTTATTATCAACCGAGCACCATAATTATTTCGCGAGGGGATTTGCCCCGAGCGGAATAAGGTTCGCGGCGGGAAATTTTAACTATTCTGCGATTTTTACAAGTATCGTTTGTCACAAATCAAGAGAAATAACATAACCTAGCATTTTTATTATTATTTGTTTGTGTTCGAGCAATTTTTATAAAAAGAAAACAGTCACGAATGCTTGTGATTACAACAATGATTTACGAAGATATTATAGTGTAGTATGTACACAAACCTAATATCTCTCAAGAATAAATTTATGATCTGCACAAACAATAAAAAAATGACACTATAAATGACATAAAAACGCAAAATAGTTAAAATCATTTCAACTTTTTTGCGATTTATCCGCACTTTCTCGTTGGCGAATTTCGCATTTGTGAGTATGGATGAAATACAGTCTGAATTTGACACATTATGTCAAAAAACGTGAATTAGTATTAAGCTTAACTCTCTATGCAAGCTGTGTTGTCAGTTTGAATACCTATTTTAAAACTGACGCTAAGCATTTAACATATACTTCACCATAGATAAAGTAATATATTATTTGTCTATGTACTCACACTCTACACCACAAGTTCACAAACGAACCACGAGAATCGACGAGAGTGCACTGCTAGTTCCCCGCTTGCTATCGCTAAGCGCAATTCGTATAATATGTACAATGTACACATGTTCTTGTTTATAGAGCTTAAGGCACCGGTAAACGGTATTCTGTGGGTCAAGGTTAGCTACCAGTTTCTATCAACATAACATTTTCAAATTACACTGGTGATAATGTTGAAGGTAAAAAGATTCCTCGATCCACCTTTTTTCTGCAATTAACGGAAAGTTAACAACACATTTCAATGTCAAAATCAAATTTTGATAGTGTTGACCTCTCTAGGCGTTTACTCCGTCGTCTGACTGACACTGTTCTCGCTCCTCACCTCACCCATATATTACGAACGCACTCCTAATGTCAGAATCAGAAATTTTTGGTTGAGCGCGAATTTTAAACTAATGGCAGTTTTATTGAAATAATTTTATCTTGTTAGGTAATTTCAAGCAGTAAATATGTTAAACACAATCTCCTGGGTAACAAAATTATGTTGCACTAGTTTTTGTCAAGCTATTATCCCTGAATTCTCAAAACATTTGAATTTGTTCATTATTGACCTAGGTTAACAATAGAAAAAATTATTAACCACTAATAGAGAAATTTTACTTCTCAGTTGGCTAGAAGACGCAATAACTGTCAACTTCACAGCTAGTAGTGGAAAAAAATTATTATTATATTTAGTAATATCTTGACAAGGCGTGTAATATTGTTTGTTATTTTTAGGTTTGTTGGAATTCGAGGGGAGACAAAGTTGGAGCCAGCGCTTCTGACGGTAGCGTTTTTGTGTTGGATTTGCGTAAACTATAGCACTGAAGAAAGAAAGTAAAAAGTTTTTTAGTTAAATTGAAAATCAGGATTTGCTGGTTGCAAACTATGTACTATATTATTATTATTTTAAAATAAGATGACGTAAATCTTTATACACTACTTAAAAACCAATAATAAAAGATGTCTTATATTTTAACTAGACAAACTTTGAAATAAGTGGAAAAGTTTTGTAAGTATAAAATTGTTTTAGTAATAAATTTTACGTATTACAACATGTGTTTGATTTTCTTTGGTTCCCACAAATTTGCAAAAAGGTAACTGTAGCAGTTGATCGATGTGAATAATTGTCAGTTAAACAAAATTAATCCATGAAAGGAGATTAAAAACAGAAAATATAAAATAGATGAGGTGTGAAAATGAAGATGCTCAAAGTGCCATTGGAAAGTCTGGAGCTGGACGCATCTGATAAACACAGACAAGAAAAATAACTAAAAACTGGAACAAAGAAACATTTTGATAGTAGCTACTTGAAATATCGCGTCATTTAATAATAGATAATAACAAAATAGATGTATGTGCAATATAGGAAACTAGAGGATAGGATATGACCTAAAAGGATAAGTGGTGATTACATACTTTTTGCAATCCTGAGCTGTAAATCTTCCACTCATAATTCTTATTCGTTCCTCCTCTATCCTGTGTGGTTAACATTAAATAAGAACTTAAGGAATACATTTTCAACTGAAACTCTTGTATTAATTTTTTTTGTAACAATCAATAACCAAGTTGTTAAGCAGCTACGTTACTTTTTGAATATAATGTGTCCTATCTTTACTCCTGTTCAATATAAAGAATTTAATATTTTTAAAAGCATTACTACTAAGGATCACTCTTGCCGTCCTTAACAATTTTATGATGGTCCTTGTGATTCTTGTTTGAGGAACCATCTTTGTCATACTTTTATTGACACAATATTCCCGTTACATGAATTATTAGACATGACAAATCTGGACGAAAACAAAGAAATATTATGCTGGAAATGTTTATTGTGTTTTACATTTATCATACATATTAAATAAAAAAGAATGAAATAGAAGTAGTCTCACTTCATGGGCTACGCTTCCACTTATGGGAGTATTAGATATACCTGTTGTATGTCGTAACTAATTCACAATCGTTCTTCGAATTACATAAGAAGAAAACGCTGACACCATGTAAATAAAACGACGACTCTTTGTAAAATAGGAAGATTATAAAAACTGTAGCATCTAAAAAGTCATTCTTTGTTTAACCGTTGCATAATAAAGTTCTAATTGTAGTTGCAAAATTGTTTTTGAAAACAGTTTTAATATATAATTGGCGCAGTCAATAGGATACGCGTTGGTTTCGAATACGTAAAAAACATTTTAGCATTGTGTCGGGAATGAAATTCGGGATCTTTGAGTTTCAAACCTTAAGTGCGTATAACCGAACTCAAAACTTTTGGACTTAGTGGCAACGAGAGCAGGGAATCGACGAAAAAAGGAACGGGAGAGCAGAGCGATCGAGTTACCGAACAATCTGTAAATGCCTTCTTATTTTACCTTTTCCAAACCCCTATTTATAAGGATTTTGGCAAAGATAGTTCATATCGAACAATAGTCTATCGCAGACATTAGCTTTTAATTAATTTTAGTTATTTAATGAGTGACATAGATGAAATAATCAACGGAATTATAAAAATAGAAATAAATAACGAAAATAATATAAATAATCAAATTACAAATAATTCAACAATAGTAAATCAAAGTTCAAATATTACACGAAACATGCCAGAAATGAACTGGGATCTTTTAAAATCTAGAATATGACGGCAATAGTAATACATTAAATAAATTTTTGAGAAGATGCGAAGACCTCATTAATGATTATAGACAATTTAATGATGCACAATTATCTAAACACATTTTTCAATAAATTCAAGAAAAACTTATAGATGAAGCTGACATATTAGTAGGTAATCGTGCTGAGTTAATAGATTGGCCTAAATTAAAAGAGGCCCTTATACAATATTTTACGGGTCGTAGAAATATTGATTGTATAATCCAGGAACTAACAAGGATGAGACCATGTAGGAACGAATCACTGATAAACTTTGATAGCCGAATTCAATTGTTAAGAAGTAGTATTGCACAAAAAAATAGTAATAATCCTAACCATAATAATGCAGAAAGAATTTGCCAAATGAACCATTATGATAAAACTGCGCTTAGCACCTTTATCGCTGGTTGAAGCGGTACCTTGAGGAATAACTTACATCTTAAAAATCCATCTTCACTGGAAGACGCAATGACCTATGTAAACGAGTTCGAAAAACTATACGGTCATCTAAAAAACAATAATAGAATAATGACTTCTAAATTTAATAACAATAATAATCGACAATCGTACTCACAACCAAGATTATATCCTCATGATCAAATGCAACCCTCTTACCAGCAACCCCATTATTAATAGCAGCCAAATTTTATGAATAATAACGTATTCGACAATAACAAACCAATTCCCTAACCAACCTATTAATATTCAACCTAGACACGTGCCTCTCAGACAATACCCTACAAACAGATAAGTATTTGGATCCCCCACAAAACGTTTTTAGACTGAATCAAAAATACACGAATCAACTTCTTAAACCAACACCTATGTCAACAACCTCTAGAAACCCATCCATGTTATCACAAAGACAAATATGGCAAAATCATAACAATTATAATCAAAATCATACCTTTAGAAATAATGGACAAAACTCAAATTTTACTTCTGAAGAACTATTTACAAACGGATACAATCAATCAGATTCATACACAAATGAACAGTATAAGGCTCGAAAAAGACCGTTTAGGTCTATGGCCTGGTTAATTTCTTCCATTCGTCCCTGTTCCTGGCTTTTTCTTCCCTAATGTCTTGTATTATTGCTTCCCTCCATTTCCTTCTGGGCCTGCCCTCTTTTTTTCTCCTTTGGTGTTACCCACGCTACCCCCTTTACTGTCCTCCATCCTTTCTAAGTGTCCTAACCATTGTAACCTTTTTGACTGTATAATTTCATATATGTTAGGTTCGTTAAATATTTCGTAGATTTCTTTGTTTGTCCTCCTTTCCCACCCCTCTTCTGTATTTTTGCCCCTATATATCCTCCTTAGTATCTTTCGTTCCCATATTTCAATCTTGAGCTGCTCCTTCTGATTTAGTGTCCATGTTTCGCTTCCGTATAGCATTGTAGATCTGATTATTGTTTTATATACACATTTCTTCGTTTCCCATGACAATTCTTTGGATTTCAATAAATTATATAAAGCTCCTCCGCATCTATTGCTCTTTGCTATGCGTAGGTCTATTTCAGCTTGTTCTACGCATCTGTTTTTAATGAAAAAACGCCAAGGTACATGTAACTGTCTGTTTCGCTTATGTTTATTTTTCCACTGATTTTATTTTGTAATTCTAGCTTTCCAGGGTATTTTCTTAAATGTTTGTTTTTGAGTTGCATGTACTGACTCTTCTTTTCATTTATTTTTATCTCTGCTGCTGTGGGTTCCTTAACGATGCATATGGGGTCTTCATTTTATTCTTCTTTTTTCCATCTTCTTGCTGAAGTTAAGATTCATCGTTCAGTAATTGTTCGAAGTATTGTTTCCATCTTTGCTTTTGCTCGTTTTTTCGCATATTAAATTTCCCTCCTTATCCTTGATGTAAATATTTTTTGGCAAGAATTTTTTCTTTTATTTCTTTTACATTTTTATAGAAGTGTTTAATTTCTTTTTTTTTTTGCAATTTTCTTGCATTTCTGCAACCTTTCTTTCTTGGAGACGCCTTTTCTTATTTCTGCACATTTTTTTTACAACCTTCATTTGTTCTGCATACTTTTTTCTGTCGATATATTTCCCTGTTTGTAGATATTTTTCTCTCAGTTTGTGTTTTTTTTAGGGTTTCTTCATCGCATTCGTTATCTAACCATTCTTTTCTTTTCTGCGTTTTTCTCTTACTAATGTTTTTCTCCGTTGATGTTTTTATCGCATTCTCTATATTATTCAATTTCTTCTCAACTATGCTTGCCATGTTTGATTCTGTTGTATTGTTTAGGCTCCTTTCTACGCCTGCTCTATATCTACTGGATACCTCGTTTTTTTTTGTAATTCTTCCATTTTATATTTTATGTTGGTATTTTTATAGGTGTCACGTTTCATCCTTATTTCTTACAGAAAGGACATTTGGACTTTGCTTCCTCCGATCGTGTGACGCGGAGATTTCCGGTTCCCCGTTTAAAATGCTGATTTCTCGGCCATTCCTTCTCTTCTAGGGAATCCATTCCTTATGGTTTACCATCTGGACTGCTATCCTCTTTTGTATGGAATTCCAGTCACTGAAGGTTTCCATATTCTTCGTTCTTCCGCTGGATTCGACAAACATGATCCATTCTGATTTCATCACATTTGGCAACTTCTCAATCAACTTGTTTAGCACAAAGATGTTATTTAAGTAGTCATACTGCTGATGACCCACGATACTCGAGATAAGACACTGCACCGCACGGGCGTACACAACAATGTTTTCAGGCTTCTGCAGATCTGGATTCATGCGTTCTCAGTTTGACGTATCAGACTTTCAATGATAAGCTCCGGCCTTCCATATTCAAGTTCCAGCACTTCTATGATCTGTGGAACGTTGGCAGGACAGGAAAACAAATATTTTACTGTCTCATATGATGCACTCTTCAACGCCTGACGTAACCGATTGAGGTTTACCCCATCATCGGCATTCCTGATTCTGTTGTACTGCGACCTAAAATTCATCCAATCTTTTGGCTTCCCCCCAAAGAATGGTAAGTTCGAGTCAATTACACTACTTGATTGGGACTGGAGGTTCTTACTTCCTATTTCAGCTGCGGTTATGAAGGCTCTTTCCAAGGCTAATGTAAGTTGATCGACTCCAATCTGCTGGGAACTTGACTGGATTTTTGACTAAGGTAGATGACCATGAGAAGATGAAGAATTTCCAGTTTTTAGGAAGACTATTGGTAGTCCACTAGATGACGAAGGTTCAAAACGATAAGGCTGGAACTGAGGATTTGGCACACTTCCTTGTTCGATCAGCTCGCTCATCTGCTTTCGACCCACAGAAGTTGAAGCATCTTGACCTCGGCTACAGGCAAAGACTTGTTTTGGAAAATCGCGATGATCTATACTTTGAAAGGTGACTTTGTGAATATGACTGCGTTGAAGATGGGAACCTGAAAGTTCCATAGGATGTTGAAATTCTTCCGGCTGGTTTCTTCCTTCTTCATAGGGACAATCACGTTGACACATGGATGGTATAATTGGGACGAAGTGAATTTTAATGTTGATTGAGATTCCTGTTTTCAAACTCAGCTGCATTCCTCTCATCTTCAAATTCATCCTGAGTTTCATTCATGGTTGGTACCTGGTATGATCCATGTTCCTTTGTGAATATATTTCCTTTTGAAGTGTGTGCTCATGATTTTCATTTCTTTTTCTATAGCTAAATTTATTAGTCTTAGACCATTATTATTTCTCACGTTGTGCTTGCTTTCGCCCCCTGTTATTTCTTTGTAAATTTCCTCTTTGCCTATTTTTGCGTTTGCGTCTCCTAGAATTATTTTCAGATCACTTTTGGGAATTTCGTCATATACTCTCTCAAGTTCTTCGTAGAATTCATCTTTTGTTTCATCGTCTTTTTCTTCTGTTGGAGCGTGAAAGTTAATTATTGTTATATTTCAACTTCCATTTTTTATTTGTATTTTACATATTTTTTCTGTTACGGCTTAGAAATTTATTACTGATGCCTTTATATTTCCATGTACTAAAAAACCCGTACCAAATCTTCGGCTTTGGTTTCCACTTGTGAACATTATATAATCTTGTATCTCCATTGTGTTGTTCCCGGTTAGATGGGTTTTTTGCATCGCTTAGGATATCTATCTCGTATTTCTTTATTTCTGTTGCTAGATTTCTTATTGCTCCTTCCTCGTAAATTCCCTGCGAGTTCCATGTTCCTATTATCATAATAGATGTGCATAAATTATCAGCCTCGCTCTGTGTTGACGTTTAGCACGATTTTCTTTGCTTTGTGTAATAAGTTATGTATTTTGTCCTGTCCTTTGTCTCCTTGATCATATTGTTTTGTGTTTATTTCAGCTGCTTTATTTATTTTTTGTTCATTTCCATGTCCGTCGCCGTTTCCGTTCTCGTTTTCATTAATTTCATCTTCATTTAATCGTTTTTTGCATTAGGTCGTGTTATTGTTCTCACTTGTTCCTCGAATATGTTTTGTTCCGGTGATCTTTCATTTACAGTCCTTTTTTGGCTGCTGGTACCATATCTTCCCTCGTTTTTTCCTTCCTCGTTTTGGTCAGTGCCTCTTGCCTCTTACAATTTGTTGTTTATTATTAACTTGTTATATCTTAATTGTGCTTTAAGGCCTTTACTCCTTGCTTCTTTCATGTTTATTATTAGCCTCCTCCTTTCCTCTTGGACTTCCTTTGGGTCGTCCTCATCAATCCATATATCTGTACCCTTCAAGCTTTTGGTATTTTGCAAAATCATTCTTCTCGTGTTTTCCCTGTTTAGTTTCACAATTATCGGTCTCTTCCTTCCAATGTTGTATTTACCCATTCTTCGCACTTCTTCTTTCACCGCGATTTTTTCTCTCATCTTTTGTAATATTATGTATATTTTATACTTAGTTTCCTTGTCACTTTCCTGTTCTTCGTCTTCTATTCCTTTATGACAATATTCCTTTTCCTTATTTTCCTCTCTAAATTGCATATTCTTTCTTCTTGATATGACACTTTTTCTTTTAGTTTTCTGTTTTCTTCTTCTATGTCACTCATCTTGGTGTCTGCTATTGATTGCGTAAAAAGGTATGCCCCGGTCAACCCGTCGGAGGTATACCGTTTCTTCAGTTTTTGAGTTATTTCTAGCTCCTTTTATTAAATCTGGCAACACCGTTTTTTAATCGAGCGCAGGTTTCTTCCTAGCGGCTACCGATTCGTTTGAATTTGACCTTTGAACTCTCACTCATTTATTACTTATTTCTCTGTTTTATGGCTATTTCTATGTTTTTCAATCTGGTTTGTTTCACTTCACGTTGGGTTAAGCACTCTAACTTCACTATATGTAGCTGAACTGTAATAAATTTTCTCTGTATATCATATATAAAAATCAAATACGTGTTTACAATTTAACACAACGATGCCAACCTAGACAAATGCCTCTCAGACAATACCCTACAAACAGACAAGTATTTGGACCCCCACAATAAAACATGTTAGACCGAATCAAAAATCCATGAATCCACTTCCTAAACCAACACCTATGTTAACAACCTCTAGAAACCCATCCATGTTATCACAAAGACAAATACGGCAAAATCATAACAAGTATAATCAAAATTTTCCGTTTAGAAATAATGAACAAAACCCAAATTTTACTTCTAAAGAAATATTTACAAACGGATACAATCAATCAGATTCATACACAAATGAACAATATTATTACCAAAATTACGATACTTTTAATAATGACGATAATAATCCCGATCTAGACGTAAATCAAACGTCCTACTTTGAAAATGTAAACTATGATGATAATTAAAATGAAAGTTTTATAGAAACGGGCCTACAACAAGAAAATCCTTAGTAGAAATTAATATATCTTCAGATAACTTATTACCGTACATTCCAATTACAATCCTAATTTAAAATTACTTATAGATACCGGTAGCTCACGTTCTATTATTAAACCTAATATAGACAAATTTTATCCTTATTCTGTTAGTCAAATCAGTGCACAAATTAAAACATATATAAATAAAATGATGACTCTTTGTAAAATAGCAAGATTATAAAAACTTTGTATTATCTAAAAATTCATTCATTGTTTAACCGTTGCATAACAAAGTTCTACTTATAGTTGTAAAATTTTTTTTAAAATCCAAGTTTGAAGTTTTAATATATAATTATCGTCATTCAAACAAGCCTTGTTTGAAACCAAAATACTCTTCCTGAGAACATAAGTTGTACCCTATTGATTGCGATATTTGTAAATTTTACGATTATATTGATTATTCATTAAAACATAATTTTTCTGAACGAGAAATATATTTAAATGATATTATTGTAAATTGTGAGTTTTTCAACAAATCAACATCTCCACCTTTCAGACAACCTGTAATCACTTAATTGGAATTTGAGACAATTAATTCCACACCAAGTCTATTTTGAGCAATTAACAACGCCATACACACAATTATGTTATATAGCAGTAAAACAAGAGAGATTAGAACCTTTAGGAAATCACTTTAAAGTTACTACAAAATATATATTTACATTAATCTTCTCTGATACGCATACAACTCTTTGTGATCATAATATGAATGAATCAGTTTGTACATATGTTGAAAGAAATATAATAAATTGTCATACTGTCCATTGTAAGCATTGTCGCTATCATTATACAACAGTTTAAATTGGTCCAAACATTTTTCCGTAAAACAATTATAGATTCCAGTATAGTTTCTATTCAAACCCCACCTGTGGAGATGGATTTCTATTAAAAATTGATGAATAGCTTCTACAGTAGCTAAGTACCATCTCGGACTGCCCTTTTGATGTCTCCAAAACTGTGATATCCTATTTTGAATAACAACACAAGGGATGTTTTTGATTCTTTCATCTTTGTAGATACCTGAAACAGGTCTTACAATAATTGAATACACTAGACAAGCTGAAAATATGTGTAAATACGTAACTTGGAGGCACTTTGACAGATTTATAAAAAACCATAGGTGATCTAGCTACTTAAGTTACAAAATAGGAATATAATGTCTACTACTTCAAGATCAAAGCCTATCCCACCCACCAATATACTGAAGTAATAGCAAAAGAAGGTATTGCAGTTCTCATTAGACGGCATAGCAATAATAAAAAATAACACAAAAATTCCTTCAGACAATAACAAGCATAGAAATAGAAGATTGGAAAGGGTCCATCACAATTTCAGCTGCATACTACCCATGAAACTATCCTATAGAAGACGCATAATATTGACTAGGAAATATATTTTTAGCAGGACTTCTTTTTTTATCGGCTTTGAAACTCGTCATTCGGCCAGTCACAACAGGGACAAACTATTAATATATAAAAAAGATATTCACCTCACTCACACCTATCCAATTCTAAGAAAAGACAGAAACACCTACCTAAAAATACAATAAGGATATACAGGGTCACTCGCTTCTTGTTTAGGGGCCCATCAAGACATTATAATTTATCACAAACAAAACTAGGCCACGGAAAGGTAGGAATAACTACAATTGGGATAAACAGAGGTAAACAAATCTGGTTCACACATTCACAAGCATACCTTTGATTCATATATGAATTTCATCAGAACGTTATATACTTCCATTTTGTTTAAATCTAAAAGATGGCAGATATCGAAGGGTGGGAAAAACCGTTTCTTATTAGATCATTAATAAGGCTTTGAGTTTCTTGAGAATATATGCAGTTAAAGAAAATATGATTCAGATCAGTTTTGATATGACAGTGTTAACATAGGTTTGTGTCACGAATTTTTATTTTATATAAATGTGCTGGATAACATGTGTGTCCCAAGAGTAGTCTAACAATAGTTGTAATGTATTTATGTGGGTAGGAATAAAAATTGAACCAACAACCATTCGGAATTTCTTGTTGATTTGATGAATATTGGGTATTAGATATTTTACAATAATTGTTCCAATACTTTTTTCATAGACAACTTTGTTTTTGCCTAGAATTAGCAAATACGTCTGGTACAGTAAGTGGGTAGATAAATAAGCAGACATTTTCTACTGCAATTTTAGCTAAACGATCTACATGTTCATTATGTGCTTTGATCTATATCAGCAGTACATGTTTATTATCTTTTTTTAATTGAAATGACATTTTTTTATATAAAATATATAGAGATTATCTGATAAAGCAGATATAGTAGGATTTTGTATGGCTGTTAACACAGACAGAGAATCAGCTAATATAGTTGCAGAACTTTTTCTGGACGAAGAAAATTTTTTTAACGATTCATAGATGCCCACAGCTTCAGCACTGAAAAGTCTGAGGGGAGCTTAAACAATTTTTCGATATTATTACCTGGAATGTAGAACGCACAACCAGTTCCGTATAAACTTTTGGAAGCGTCAGTATATATCTGTATGGAATCAGAATAATTTACTAAAATGGAGTTTAAAATTGTAAGACTTATCATAGGATTTACATGATATTTGGGTTGAATAACATTAAACATATGAAAAAAGTATTCAAATTCATCTAAAGTCATATTTTTTTATGATCTCATTACACATAGATTGTTGTTGTTTTGGAAAGCATCACAGAGAGGCGGTGAATTTTTGCGGATCCAGTATCCAATCAAATTCGTTTAGTTTACATATATAGTGATATAAAGATTCATTGGAAGACATAATTTTTATGAGGATTTTATGGCTAAGATAATTTCTTCTATATTTTAAGGGATGTTCTAAAATTTCCACATGAAGTGGCTCAATGTGAGTACACCTTATAGCACCCATACAAATACGTAAGGCTTTGTTTTGAAATATGTCAATTTTTTGTAAGTTATGTTTACTTGCGGATCCATAAAGTGTACATCCATAATTGATTATGGATCTAATGTAAGATCTATAAAAAAGTAGTGAAGTCGACACATCAGCTCCCCACCAAGTTTTAGAAATGGATTGAGAAAAATCCATACCTCTGTTGCATCTATTCAATATATGTTCGATATGGGGTTTCTAGGTTAACTTCCTATCAAATATAATTCCCAACTATTTTATTGATTTACAAAAGGGATGTTATGTCTAGAAAAAATGCAAACTGATGATTTCGTGGGGGATACTTCAAAACCATTTTTAATGAATCATTTATAAGCCGATCCCTATATTTTATCTAACGTTTCTACACCATCATCATATTTTTGGGCCTCTGAATATAAGCAAAAATCATCCGCATACTGAATTATTTTTGGGGTGATATTTTCAACGTAAATACTATGAAAGTCAGCTGTATACAAATTAAAAAGCAGAGAACTCGATACTGAACCCTGAGATAGTCCTGAATTATTATAACGAGGTCCTATGAGGTGATTATTATGAGTTCTTATATACAATTTTCTATGAGAATAAAAGTTAATGATTGCATCAGTTAATCGAATCAGTATTAGGAAGTTATTAATCATTTTTTTCTCTCAGAATGGGTAAGCAGACGCTATCATAAGCACCTTCGATATCTAGGCAAAGTGTAGTTAAATATCTATTGGCAGAATAAGTATTTTGAATATCGGTTATGAAAGTTGTTACAACGTCAATTGTACCCCAACCTTTTCTGTAGCCAAACTGGATTCTTGGAAGGAGGTTTTTCTGAAATAACCACCATTCCAAGTCTGTGCTTAAGTACATTCTAAAGTTTTCAACATACAAGACGTAAGTGAGATAGGATGATAGGATTCAGCATGATTGGGATCTTTACCTGGCTTTTGAGAATAGGAATAATGATGACATCCTTTAACTCATTAATAATTATCGATAGATTATTCAGTATGTCATTAAATATATCAATAAACATGCATTAAGCAATAACAGGAAGGTTATCAATCATAGGATATTTAATTTCATCAAGTCCTGGACTAGTACTGATGCAATTTTTAAGAACATAGTTTAACTTTGTCAAAGTTATGGGTTTTGAAAGAAAATGGTTTTGATCACTAAATGAAGTTACAACAGGAAATGACATTGCAGCGAAGGAAGGAGAAATTTTGTCACAAAATTCTTCCATCCAGATATTATCTAAAGGCTTGACGTTGGAGATTGATTTTCTATAAATATATCTAGCTTGTTTCCAAAGTGAAGAAGACGAAACAGATTTATTAAGAGAATAAACATACCCAATCCAGTTTTGTTTAACTATAGCTTTAAATTTTTTTTGTTCTTGCCATCATTTCTTGACAAAGGAAAAAGTTTTGGAAATTCGAGATTTTTTATAAGTCAAAAAAGCCAAACATCTATCTTCCAAAACCTTTTCACAATCTGAATTCCAGCAAGGTGGGGGGTAACGTTTTATATTTTTAATAATATATTTATCGGTACTTAATAGATCGTTAACTTTAAATCAAAATACGAGTTTTTCTGTGTATTGTGAAAAAGTAGAACAATCGCTATGTGAATTTTTACAAAACTGGTGATTGACCTTAGAAACAATTAAAGATAACTAATTCCAAAAGTATCAACTATTGGGGACATTTAATTATACCAGTGGCACATGGGCGCCGTGAGGGGAGGGCAAGAGGGGGCAACTGCCCCCCCCTGGAGAATTAAACAGTGTGTATATAAAATATTTCGCGGCACAAGAACGGCCCATTATAGTCAGTTTAACAAAACAACGGTACTTCAGAATTAATATAAAAATCTCAACGACACTAACTAACTAAAATAAGAAAAAGAACAAAGAACTGTTTTAACACTCAAAAATCAAATACTAAGTCAAACTAATCTGAATTTTTATAACTAACGATTAAAAGACACCCAAGTACGTACGACAATGGTTACGACTAGCTCCTTCTGCATTCTCGTCACTGATCTGAGAGGTTTTATCCCGAAGGGCGTGTATGCGCGAATAGCTGCGCATTCTGTTCCCGCCAAGTAAGAGTCTCTGCTGTGTGTTCTATATGCTGTGGTTCGGGGGTGTACTTTACTTTATGCCACTAAGTTGAGTACATTCAGTACGAACAGTAATCGAACAAAAAAAGCCGGTTCTCGCAATTTTTCTGTGGTGATTAAAATTTGTTTTTAATACAAAAAATTTTACGTTTTTGTGCAAAGTGAAGAATAGACCTGTATTTTATTGGTAAGTTTTATTGTTAGGCTATGGACATTAGAAAGTTTTTAATTAAAACGAAAGGTCCTGTGTCTGAGGACTCTAGTGATGATTCCTTGCAACACACGAAAAAAAAAATTAAGTTAAATAATTCTAATACAGAATCAAACCAATTACCAGTGGCGTTTTCCAGTACTTCCTGTAATAATTCAGAAAATATGCAGTCAGCTTTCAGCTACGAATCATCAGAACCAACAATCGAATGTGAAAAATTTGATTTGGGAAATTTTATTTCGATGATTAACATAAGCCATGAGACTAGGTATAACCTCTTAATTAACCCTTTTAAACCGTTTTCTAACTATAAATTTAAAAGTGATGTTGCTGAAGGAAAGAGGGCATTTAGGATGGAATGGATGCAAACTTACAACTGGATGGTTTATTCAAAAAAGTTAAAAGGGGCTCTCTGCAAATATTGCGTTGTTTTTACACCAGTAGCACAGAGAGGATTTCAAGGGGCTTTTATAAAAAAAGAATTTACAAAATACAAAGATCTGCATGAATGTGCAAAATCGCATGAAAAAAGCGTTTGGCATAGAAATTCTATATTTCAATCGTCAAATTTTATTAAATCAATGTCTGGAAAAACCAGTACTGTAGCCGAACAAATAAATTCGCATGATCGATTATTAGTAGAAAGTTACAGAAAAAAGTTGATTCCTATTATTTCTTCTATATTATTTTGCGGAATGCACGACATCGCTCTTCGAGGCAAGGAGTCCCATGAGGGTAATTTCGAAGATCTTATTAGGTTTAGAGTGGAATGTGGTGACAAAATATTAGAAGAACATGTAAATACCTGTGGAAAAAATGCAAAATATACATCCCACATGTGTCAAAATGAAATTATTGAAATATGTGGTGAAGTGATAAAAAATAAAATTGTAAGTGAAGTAAACAACTGTAACGCGTTTTCCCTGTTAGCAGATGAAACAGCAGATATTGGCGGGGTTGAACAATTATCTATCGGAGTTAGATATGTCGATAAAAGAAATATAGTGAAAGAGGAATTCTTGGGTTTTGTAGCATTAAAATCAATGTCAGCTCAAGCAATATCTGATGCGCTGTTAACATTTGCCAGAGACTGCGGACTAAATTTGGATAAGCTAGTAGGATTAGGTTTTGATGGGTGCTCTACTATGGCGGGAAAGGAAAACGGGGTCCAAAAATTAATTAGAAATGTATATCCTAAAGCACAATTTTTTCACTGTTCATCACACCGGCTAAATCTTGCTGTAAATGACCTAAATTCAGTTCCGCAAATTCAAAATAGTATCGGTGTTATTAAAGAAGTTATCAAATTTTTTAGAGAAAGTCCAAAGCGAAGGTCATTAGTGACCAATATTCCACTTTTATCAGACACAAGATGGTCAGCAAAATATAAATCAATAAGAATATTTTCAGAAAATTTTGTGGCTATAAAAGAAACCCTAAAAAACATTTCAATAGATAACAACTTTAATAACCAGACTAGACAAAAAGCACATCAGCTGTTCTGCTCTACATCAGAACCAAGTTTCTTAATTTGTCTCACCATAATTTCAAAATATTCTTCGCAATTAGAACCGGTAACTAATGCTTTACAGGGAGTATCTACAAATCTCCTTTCTGTAAAAAGACATATTAATGAGTTAATACAAGTTTTTCAAAGAGAAAGGGAAAATCCAAATTTAATATTTGCAGAAATATTTAAAAAGTGTCTGGAATACGGAAATATATTTGATATTGAACTTAAAACACCTAGAATAACTCAGCGCCAAACCATGAGATCTAATGTCCAAGCAGACTCACCTGAAACATATTTTAGAATATCTATTTTTAATCCATACTTAGATTCCTTAATTAGCTCATTAACAACAAGATTTGCCGAAGATACAAGTACTGCTTTCTCCTTAGCAAATCTGCATACATCTCATGCTTCAAATATAAACGCGGAAATTATTAAAAAAATAATTAAACATTACAACTTCGAAAATTTTGAGGCAGAGTGTTTGACGTGGAAAGATATGTGGAAAAAGAAAAGTGCTCCTGAGGATATAGATTTTGTTTCACTATTAACTGAAGAATGTACTTTTTTTCCGGCAATTGCTAATGCAATAAAAGTTTTTCTTTCCCTACCACCTACTACATGTTCAATTGAATGCTCCTTTAGCACTTTAAGAAGGGTTAAAACTTGGTTAAGGTCAACGATGGCCGAGAATCGCTTAGCTGGTTTATGTATACTGAGTCTACATAGGAAAAAAATTGAAAACGATAAAACACAATTTATCGAAACAGTACTCGATAAATTTGCTCAAGATCGAAGAAGGTTAAAATTTGTCTTTTCTTAGATTAGGATTTTAATCATTATTTTACCATTTTGTTATCTAGTAATAAGATTGAACACAATAATATCTACATTTTTGTTTTATATGTTTAAAGAATATTATGTTTAGTTTTTTAATTTTTTTATAATGTTTCGGTTTGACAATAATTAACATTTTTATAGTAAGTTTTTAGAGAAATTTACTATGAGAATAGAAAAGTTTTGTTTGTGTGATTTTTTGTGTGATTATTTTTTTATTGCTCTGTTAAAACACCAAAGATTTGACCAAAGTTTGTTGTTTTAAGTTTCTTACTAAATATAAAAAAAAATATACATGTAATTTTTTTTGCCCCCCCCTAGAAATTTTTCTGGCGGCGCCCATGCAGTGGCATAGCATCAAGAGAGTAACCTGCTAGCTACCAAAGAGAGCAGACGTGATTTAGAGAACTTTAACAATAATTCAGGAGACAAAACATCACCACGAGCACAAGTGATGGAGATTACTCAGAGATGGAAATAGAGGACACTGGAACATGGAGAAAAGTGCATCACAAAAGGAAAGGGCGAGGAAACTCCTGTAGATCGAATAACCCAAAACAATTTAATCCTGATGTTGAAGATATCCACAGAGTGATATTTGGCATCCCTACTAACAGCAATCAAGCAAAACAAGCTGAACACCAAACATACACAAAAAATTATCAGCCAAGCAGAAGCAATATCAATAGAAACATACATGAAGAAAGCTCAATGGAAAATACACTGCAACACAAAAACAAAGCAACAAATGAAACAAATCCCACAAACTCACTATACACACCAAATTTTTGGGCAAAAATGAGGGAGATCACAAACAAACCATTTAAATACTTATTCTACATAAAGGCCCCTGAATACTTAACACGCAAAATATTCTCAGACGTATGGGACACAGTTCATCCAAATACAGAGGATGTAATACTTTCAAAACAGCAGGGCTTTCTGCTCAAATCCAATCTAAACAAAACAACTATAACAGATACTCTTCACCAACTAATTTCCGATAAAAAAATATCAAACTATAAGGAAACCCAAGCATCACAAACACCCACTAAAAACTTACCTGACTCTGGTTCTTTATATAGTATCATGATAGGTTCGGTTGGACACGACTTTTCCGAAAACGAAATTAGTGAACACTTAACAAAATACAAAATAGAACATCGTTATTGCAACCGAATTATATCAAGAGCAACAAACAAACCAACATTAATGACTGGAGTAGTCACACCCTGTTTGGAGGCATCAGAAAAGTTGCTGGTGGAGGGGATGTTCTATAAACACAGATACTACCCGGTTTATCCAAGCAACCCACCAGCACCAATCCCACAACCATGTTCTCGCTGTCAAGCATTCACTCACGCACGTGAACACTGCACAACACCTATAAAATGCATCAAATGTGAAGGTCCTCACCACTAGCAAATGCAACAGTCATCTACCACCAAAATGTGCATCATGCGAGCTGAAGACCATTCAGCATGGTCCTTGAAATGCCCTCGTAGACCATATAAGCCAATCGAAGGAATTTCTAATAGTCAGATCAAGACACTCAACAAGAAATCCCACAAAATCGACCCGAAAATAACCAAAGACTCCAAAATACATTCAGGAATCACAATTCACGATATGATTATTGACACATATGTCAATGAACTAAATAAAATAATGAATAACACCAACAGAGATGACATAATTGCAAAGCAGAGGAAAAAATTCGTCGCCCAATAGTCAATAGACACAGTTACGCATTTCTCAGGAAACAGACTCTATATTTTGATGTTCGACTTGGAGCAACCTTCGACGACTTCGCCCACTCAACCTATCCAAGGGAATAATAATATTCAAGTTCACGTCAACACTTAATCATGTATGCCAATCTCCACAGTTACTCGCCGAGAAAACACCTCATCAACAACATTATTGAGAGGCATAAAATAAACGGTGCATTATTTGTAGAAACAAAAACAAAAGAATATAGTAACAACAGAAACTGGAACATTCTACAACAAAATGGAAACATAGTAAACACGAATGTGTGTGGTGAAGTTTGATACAGGCACATCCAGGACTAAAAATGCTAAAAGAAAACCCTCCCAAAATGAATAACCCGCTTAATGAGGTGCTTCACTTTTCAATTCCATTTCTAGGAGATAAACTACACATTTTTCTTGTATATATTCACCCAAATGCACCCATCGAACAAACACTTTTCAACAAAGCCTCCCTATACAAATATGCTGTGATTGTAGGAGATCTAAAGGTGAATCGGAATAAAAGCAGACACATAAAGGATTTTATCAATAATGCACCCTTCGAAATGGCGTTAACTCCTCCAAACTTTAGAATGGCCAATAACCCAGACTCTACACCAGATTGTGTAATATACATGAAAAACATCAAAAATAATATAGTAACAGTAGAAACCCATCCATATTTAGGAACAGAACATGATGCAATAGAAACAACCATCGACCTACAAAGACAAATCACAGAGCAAGAAATAATAAAAAAGAACATCAAGAATTGTGATATAGATAAACTTAAGGAAAAGTTGGAGTACAATGATCGTATGGGGGATGATCCGGTTGAAATAGGAAAAATTGAACAATTCAACACCACAATAACATCATTCACAATAGAAAACAGCCCAGCCCTGAAAATAAAAAACTACATCCACGAACTACAACCATACATTATTAAAATGATAAGAAACGGAAGAAAAATGCATACTTAGGGATTATCTGAGAGATCCCAATGTTGAGTCAAAAACGCAACGAAACAATTACAACAAAAATGTACAAGCCCTAATTAGACAATACAAATAACACAAATGGGCTACAGTGTGTACTGAAATAAACGCTAGCAAAGGTAAATATTACTGGCAACAAATTAGAAAACTAACAAACTACAAAGGAATATCAAAATCACAGTCAATTGACGAAAACAACATTGTGTATTCCACCGATGAAGAAAAAGGAGAGGGATTTGCAAATTACTACAAGGAAACGTTCAGAGAAAACCATAAACCCCAATATGACCAACAAATATATGATGAAATTGGACAGTTGTATGATGAATACTTTGAAGGGGAACACGGAGCACACAACAGTAATATAGAAGATGTGTATTTTGAAATATTAAGCAGAGGAAAGAGTACTGCTCCACAACATGGCCACATTACTAAAGATCTATTATGAAAACTGAGTGAAAAGATACACAGATATCTCATCAAAATATACGAGTACTGTTTGAAGCATCACTACCTTCCTAGTGAGTGGAAGCAGGGAACCTTAACCTAATACCAACCATCATAGAGATCACTCTTCTGTCAGTTTTAGGAAAGCAACTCGAAAACATCATGAAATATCTGTTACACAAAATTCCTGATTACCATTCACCCAGTAACCATTTTAACATTCAAGCTAACCAATTAATGGGAAACCACTCTGCAGCCATATTTCTTGATATAAGCAAGGCATTTGATAGTATTTGTCACAAAGGACTACTCTACAAACTAATGACACTAGAATGCCCTCGATATTTGATCCTGCTCCTGAAAGACTATCTTGAGAATAGAACTCTGCAAGTCAAAATCAACGACCAATACTTGGCAACATTCCACAACGAACAAGGAGTTCCACAAGAATCGCCATTGTATCCTCTTCTATATGTTTACTGTCACGACATATACAACTACAGTCATAAACAAGACTACATCAATAACAATCGTTACATTTTGCAGTATGCTGATGACATGGCCTTGACTAGTCACAACAGAACCCTCTCGAAAACCGTTGAAAATCTACAAGTTTTGTTAGACAGGACCCTGATCTGCTTCAACAAATGAAGGCTGAAAGTTAATCCAGAGAAGTCACAATATATAATATTTAACCACAATAATTCACCAAACTCACCTGAAATAAATATAGACAACAAAGACATTCACTGCGTAAACTATGCAAGGTATCTGGGGGTAGACATAGACCACAAATTGAACTTTAAACAACATACTAACAACATAAAGAGGAAATGTAACAGTAGGAGCAAACACTTTCAGAGTTTAACATTCAAGAATTCAGGGATACGTAAGAAAACAGCTGCCCATATATATAGTTCAATATGCCGACCTATCCTAGAATAATGTCACCCAATATACCTTCCTGCGAAGACTCCTACCATCAAGACACTTCAAACTGCAGAAACCACTTCCTTGAGAACCATAACGAAGATAAGAGACCCCAGAAATCATCTGCAAAACCCACCCAATAACCTACTGTACGAAACCACAGGAATTGTCCCCATAAATCAACACATACACAACCTCTTTGAAAAGTTTGCACATAAAGAACACAACCTAGAGGTACTAAGCCGGTTCAGTACGAACAGGAATGAAGAAAGAAGGCCACACAGAAAATACCCACTCAATACCATATGGGAGCACATTCAAAATTTCAATTTTTAAGGAATAAGAAGACCACATACCAATTTTTTTTTGTTTTTTTTCCTCTGTACATATTTTTTTTTAATTCAATACTATTATTTGATAATTATACAAACCACCATGTAAGATATTGTAACAGGCTGAAGGACCTTGGTTGATGGCCTATTGCGTGACCCAATAAAGTACACTAATTATTATTATTAAAAAAAGCAATGCTATGTAACACGTTTTTCGAACCCTTTCCGCCCCTGTAACGCATTGTATCGTTTTACAAGAGCCCCCTCCCGGAAATTGTGTTACATAAAATTTGAACATCCCCTAAGTCCGATTACAAATAGATACAGAACTAAATAACAAAAAATATTTATTAATGTATACTGTGGTATATTATTCGTTCAACAAATCTGTTATTTCCACCTACTTCATCCCTACTCATCATTATAACCATGTATAAACTAAATGAGAAATAGGTCAATAATGGATACTAACTTTTACTTTGATTCCACGTACTGTCAATAAATATAGCTCTAGTAATAGGCAAATGTTCAAAATTTCCTCCAAATTCATACTCCTCTCTGGACTTTGGAATTTTTTTCATTAAAGTGCTTCTGTTAAAACCTGGAGGTAATTCATCTAATGGTGCGTTCTGAAACTGATTAATGATTTCCTGATCTAGACCATGCGTTACTAACTGTGATACACTTATAGCTTTCTGACTGGGAAATATGAGAACAACATTCTCATTTTGGTAGTCTGGTATATCAGGATATGTGTAAATACTGACATAGTCTTTTGCTAATATGGCTGCGTGTCCTGCTGTACTTTTACCATCTATTTCATGTTTGTGTTTAATTATATCTATTTTGATTGGTAGCTAAAAATATGCATAATAAGATCGAAATATTTTCCACCCAAACTTTCACACGTAAACTACTTACATTAACCACAGGTAATTTTCCTTCGAGTTCTTTTATAGGTACATAACAAGAATAGCAATAAAATTTTCTGGACTTTCCACATTTTAGACACGGGTGTCTACCGTCCAGTAGATCTAAAATCGAATTGTCATCTATTTTCAATCCCTCAAAAGGATTTTTGTCGATATAACTTTGGCGAGACTCCTCTGACTTGGGATTCGACATGGCATTTTAATCTTTTAAAGACACTCTTTAAACTTAACTTGAATCTTCATAAAAAAGTCTTCACAATTAAAAATGAAAACGTATACAAATGCAATTTTCAAAAACTAAAAACACCGCCTTGGTGGTCAACCTAAAACTTTCTTCTTTACTTAAATTATGAGACTTAAAAAATATGGATATACAGTTACTATCACTCAAAAGGTTAACCCACGTTTTAAGTCTATAATTGACGAAACATTTCCTTCTTAAATTTTTAATTAGTGAAATCATTGGTAAAAGCTATAAACATCTTTTAATTTTAATTAATCTCAGATAATCTTCTTTTTTTGGTAATACAATAGCAATAGCACAAGCGCAGAACTGCGATCACATGCTTCATCAATATGAGCGCGAAAAAGCTAAAAAATAAAATATATCTTCATTTTAATCAGAAGGTCTACACAGTTTGGGATCATTCTCAGAATTATAAAACCTCCACCTATAGTCGGAAAGTATTATAAAGAAGAAAAGAATCTTGAAAAATAACTTTTATTAGTACTTTTTCAATGAAACTATGTAACTGATATATTGTGGAATTATTTAGAAACAGTTAGCTTCATTAAAAAAGTAATATGAGTAGATTCCTCATCAGAGTAAGGGTCGAAACAGTAAACTTTTATTAATAATTTATTAGAACATACATTTGTTAAAAGAAATAATAAACGAAACCATCTGGTCGTGGATATGAGATTGAGTACGAAATAGAAGATGGCGAGAAAACATGTCATAAAGTTGAATTCCTTAATTCTTATTTAGAAAATAGGTAGGAAACTATACTATTCCTCACTGTATATTAAACACCAAAACCTGTCAATTTAAGAAAAAGTCAAATTTAAAAAAGAAATCCACCATAAATTTCATGAGCGCTGATATCTTACAACCTTTTTATACGCATAATGAGAGGACAATAATATCGTTTCCGTCGTGATCTATTTTCTTAATACCACAATAGAATGAATAAACAAGATAAAGAAGGCATTTAAAGTTTTATAGTAAAGAGTGATGATAACATTTTGATTAAGATTTTCATTGTTAAACGTGATTTATTTTAATATTAAAATTTAACGTTTAGTGAAAAGTTATGAACGAAGGCAGTCACGCTAAAAATGACGGTTACAATAAAATACGTCAACATCCTAGAATCAAAGCGAATATCTTATCAAGAATAACATTTTTGTAAGTAGACATTTAAAATATTTGTTTATATATTATTTATTCATGCTATGCGTCTAAGATATTGCTATGGTTGTGAACTATCTTGTGGATGCTGGATGTTAGTTTCTTCACCTGGGAGACAGAGACAGTGACTTCAATCAATTTTGGCGCGTGTGTAATAACTTTGTAAAGCAGCATGATTATAACACAATATCTCCTTACATTTTTTCATGTTTAATTCTTGAATTGATAATCAATTTTCTATAACAAAAGTGAAATGGTTGTTTTAGGAAGTCTGTTTTTGATTATATTTTTAATTGAACTTCGTCAACTGGCGTGGACATTCAACTAAATAAATAATCTTAATTTGACAAAGTTAATGTCGAAATTAATAATTTATTATGTACAAATTTACAAAATGTTACAAAGTTGAGTTGTGAACGCTGAATTTCTGTGGTTTCAGATCGGAAGACACTTTATGTTTCGATTTGATGAATTTCAAACTAACTTTGTTATTGAGCGTTGAGCTCGATTCGATGAGTGTGTAAAACTCGCGTCGATGAATGTGAAACTCGCGTCTAGAAGTGTAGAACTGACGAGTGAAAAACTAACTTGGTTGTTGAGCCTTGCGCTCGTTTCGATGAGTTAAAAACTAACTTCGTTGCTGAGCATTGCGCTCGATTCGATGAGTATGAAAAAACTAACTTTGCTGTTGAGCATTGCGCTCTTTCGATGAGTGTGTAACTGATTTCTTCACGTTGTGAGACGTGTTAAGTAGAAATCTGTGAGGGGCGTGTTTACACGTGGATTGGGTTGACCAAACGAAAATAAATATTTCCTATTGGCCAGCATCACCTGACTTGTCGGTTTTTTCCAGACAAGATTCAACTATGGGTGCCGCCAATAGTAAGTTGAGTTTCTATGGAGTACAACAATAGCAATTGTAACCTATTTACTCAGAAGGGTAATTCGAAAACGTTTTTCATGTCTTCCGAACCTCGACCATAAAATACTTGCAGAATTGACACTAAAATTAAGGTTTTTACAATCCAGTATACAAATAGGGTGAAACGTGCTTTTCTCTCACTTCTTAACTATAGGACAATGTCGACTTTCAAAAAGGTGTCATTCATCTGCCCATACAAAAGAATTTACAATCATTGTTGGAAAACGTGATATTTACAAAGCATTCTGAAAATAAAATTAAAATATCCTTTGAATTTACTACAATAGAAAGATCTTATCAATTCTGCAACATATTTCTACAAAGCTATAAACTAAAATGAATTTATGCCTTAAATATATACAATAAGAAAAGGGAAGGCATACAAATGTCTCACATATTTTAAATGAATCTTAACAAATAAATTTCAAGATTTTACAATCTTGAACAAAGTCATTCTAACGATTTTAACATTAAATATACTGTTATTTCTTTTTTAGATATAATTTGGGATTTATTTGGAATATTTACAAAAAAGGAACGTTAGAGAGAGGAGAAATTTTTGAAGTTATCGATAATTGTAAAGCACAAAAAGCCGGGGATGAATTGGAGACATTTTTGAAAAAAGAGTCTGAACAATTTAAATCTATTTCTCTCATTAGAATAATATGGAAATGTTACGGAAAGGCGTATTTGATGGTTGGATTTATACAATTAATTGCTAGAAGTGCTGTAATGTAAGTTATATTGCGTGTGTTACTACAATTTCAACAGTTTCAAGGAGGTTGGCTCATAAAAAACTTAGGTTAGGTTAGCTTAGATTAGAGGTATTTACGGAAACTTGATCGGGTTAGTGATCTACTACCGACTTTTATAAGTTCGTTCGTTTACTTGATCCGATGGAACTAACCTCTTACGAAATTTTGAATGGGTTATGGAACAGTTAATTCCATTTAACCCTACTAGAGTGGTAGGGTCACTTGGGTTATAAGCCCTCACATAAAAAATGGAAGAAGTAAAAAACTTGTTGCATTTCGCGCTAGCTTGACTCGAACGAGTAATGAAATACTTTCGGTTACCTCCCAGAACCGAGTAACAACCCGTCACGTGAATTTAAGATTCCAGTACTTGATCCAGGTTAGGTTTCCGTAAATAAAGCACTCAAGCAAACTGTCACTTAAATGTCAACATGGCGTCTGTTCTGTTGATTTTTTTGTGACATAACATTTGTGCCACGTGGCCCTAATAATCAGGGGCCACGTGGCACTTATGTAGTGCCGCGTAGTGGTACGCAAGGTCAAGCGAACGTATCGTCTCTCTGGAGTCACCTGACGCGCATTTCTGAATTTCCAGACAGTAAACGAGTATTGTTGTGAATAGTGCATGTCGTGTTACTGAATATATAAACACAATGGACGATTACGAACAAGACCAGAAATGTCTGAATACGTTGTGGGATGAACTAATGTCTGATGAGGACACTGATCCTAGTATATTTTGTGATGTTTATTCCTCAGACGGGTACACTCCCGGTTTATACGTGGCAAGTGATACGATACGATCATACTGGAAGACATCGGCATTATATAAAAATAAAATTAGCCAACTTATGTCAAGAAATCGATTTGAATTGTTGTTAAAGATGTGGCATTTTAGCAACAATAATGATAATGCTCTTGCAGATGATCGGCTTAAGAAAATCACTCCGCTTCTTGAAAAAATTATACAGAATTTTCAAAAAATGTCAACGCCAGTTAAAAAAGTCTGTTTTGATGAGACAATGGTGCCATTTCGTAGGCGGCTACGGTTCCGACAGTACATCAAAAATAAACGCCATAAATTTGGCATAAAACTCTACAAATTGTGCACGGTAAATGGGTACACCATTAATGTTCGGGTTTATTGTGGTACAGATGCCGCGAACGGCGGTCAAGCATCTTCAAATGTAGTGTTTGCACTGATGGATGACCTTCTGGATTCTGGTCGGAAACTTTATACAGATAACTACTATACGAGTATCTCCCTAGCAACTAAATTACTAAAACGGAAGACACACCTTGTGCTAATTAACCCTTTTTACCTGGGCTAATAGATGGAATGGATAGTTCTTTGTTGTTAGCTGATGCTCTCGAAGGACCAAATGATTGTATTCAATATGTTGTAGAATGTATGATGAAATGGATGAAGAATTTAAACACTCATTCACGTTCATTTTTATATATTGCAGGAATTTATAACATTTTTATTTTTGCGTAGACAATTAAGACTCACTTGATCATACGCGTTACACTGTGATTATTTAACACATAATCTGAGGGATTAATGGATGATTGAAGATTAAATACACATGTTTGTTACCGGGATAAAAAAACGCCGGGTGCTCTTATAACTTGAGCACCTTTATGTACCACGGTTAAATGATGAAGAGTGAGAACGAAGGATAAATGATAAGTGCATGAATGCCGGCTGGGAAGTTTGCATGAATGACGAATGGCGACTGGGAAAATGTACGAGTGACGACTGGGAAGTTTGTGAGTGACGACTGGCGACTGGGAAGTGACTAAAATTGAGGTTGTATTCGTATTTATATGTTGGTTATCGTGGGTGCGAGGAAGGAGAAAAATATTAGGATTTGTCCAATGGGATAAAAGAATTTGAAACGTAACGGTCAGATACAGCGAGTGAAAATTTGCAAGTTGGAGTGATTTTTGTGTGGCCTGGAATGGTTTCGTAGACACAGATAACAGAGTTTTTTTGAAGCGATAAGGTGTCGGGTACTTTGAAATATTCATTGGAATTTCAGAGAACGATATTTATCTGTATTTCTTATGTGGTAGTAAAGTTAAAATGAATTTTTTGTTGATGTAAGGAAATATTAAATGTTTAGAAGAAGTGTTTTTAAATGAAACTCAAGGTCTCTAGTTAATTCCACAATATAATACAAGTTATTGAAAATTCTAAAAAATTGACAATTGTTTCGATAAATCAATATCATCGTCAGAATGACAGAAGTTACATTTCATTTTATGCCTACCTGATGTTTAGTAGTTATATTTGGCTAGACCAAGAAGTAACCTAACTTGTGATTGGCTTAATATATGTTTATAGAAAAAAGAAGAAGATGTGATATTACAAATATTGAAGCTTAGATATTATTAGCCCTATGGTGATATCCTGGATATCATTTTTCCAATTAAGATCAGTATAACTGTGCAATGATATAGAAAACCAGGAAAACTATATCTGCTGATCTTTACAATTATCACTTAAGAAGACAGTTTATTAGTGGAGAATTCCCTAGATTTAACTGTTCATTGACAACTTCATATTGTTGGTTTCTTAAATGTCTTCTAATTTCCAGTTCTTCAAGGAAATCTAGTTCTTGTTTCTTTTCACAAATATGCAGTACTTCTAGTTTTGTGTTAGGTGTCAATGAATGATTGGTGTCAAGTAGATGTTTTGCGTAGTGGGATTTATCTGGTTGTTTTAATCTGTATGCTCGTAAGTGCTCACTGTATCGTATTTCAAAATTCCTAAGGGTCTGACCCAAATAGACAGCATTACATTCTGGACATTTGAGTTTATATATACCTGACTTCTTTAATAGTGGTATTTTTGTTTTTACATTTAACAATTTTGTACTAACGTTACTTTCTGTTTTAAAAGAAATTGTTGTATTCGTTGCTGAAGATATTATCTTTGAAATATTATTAGAAATATTTCCTGCATATGTGATCGTTTTATAAGTTTTAATTTCATCAGCTTGTTTAGGATATATAGTTGTAATGCCACTTTTTTCTCTTTTTTACTAATTAGCTTATTTATCATATCTAATGGATAACCGTTAGATGTTGCCATTTGTCTAATTGTATGAATCTCTCTATCAAAATTACATTTGTTCATAGGAACTGAAAAAGCTAATATGACATATTAGCTTGTTTTATGGGTAGTGAACGACAATTAGATGTATTTTTCAACCACATCAATAATTTACACCCGAAAATTAAATTTACATTAGAAATTGAAGAAAATAGCTCAATCAATTTTCTTGATTTAAAAATTCAAAGAGTTAATAATGTACTTGATTATTCAATTTACCGAAAACCAACACAAACTGATGTAACAATTCCATTCAATTCTAACCACCCTGTGTCACACAGACTAGCAGCATATAATTCAATGATACATAGAGCTTTTTCAGTTCCTATGAACAAATGTAATTTTGATAGAGAGATTAATACAATTAGACAAATAGCAACATCTAACGGTTATCCATTAGATATGATAAATAAGCTAATTAGTAAAAAAGAGGAAAAAGTGGCATTACAACTAATATATCCTAAACAAGCTGATGAAATTAAAACTTATAAAACCATCACATATGCAGGAAATATTTCTAATAATATTTCAAAGAGAATATCTTCAGCAACGAATACAACAATTTATTTTAAAACAGAAAGTAACGTTAGTACAAAATTGTTAAATGTAAAAACAAAAATACCACTATTAAAGAAGTCAGGTATATATAAACTCAAATGTCCAGAATGTAATGCTGTCTATTTGGGTCAGACCCTTAGGAATTTTGAAATACGATACAGTGAGCACTTACGAGCATACAGATTAAAACAACCAGATAAATCCCACTACGCAAAACATCTACTTGACACCAATCATTCATTGACACCTAACACAAAACTAGAAGTACTGCATATTTGTGAAAAGAAACAAGAACTAGATTTCCTTGAAGAACTGGAAATTAGAAGACATTTAAGAAACCAACAATATGAAGTTGTCAATGAACAGTTAAATCTAGGGAATTCTCCACTAATAAACTGTTTTCTTAAGTGATAATTGTAAAGATCAGCAGATATAGTTTTCCTGGTTTTCTATATCATTGCACAGTTATACTGATCTTAATTGGAAAAATGATATCCAGGATATCACCATAGGGCTAATAATATCTAAGCTTCAATATTTGTAATATCACATCTTCTTCTTTTTTCTATAAACATATATTAAGCCAATCACAAGTTAGGTTACTTCTTGGTCTAGCCAAATATAACTACTAAACATCAGGTAGGCATAAAATGAAATGTAACTTCTGTCATTCTGACGATGATATTGATTTATCGAAACAATTGTCAATTTTTTAGAATTTTTAATAACTTGTATTATATTGTGGAATTAACTAGAGACCTTGAGTTTCATTTAAAAACACTAATATGAGCATATTCCACGAAGTAAGGGTCGAGACAGTCAATTTCGTTTAGAAGAAGGATATATTTAGTTATTATATTTTTTGAGCAGAATATTCGAATTGTATTATACAGGGGAAGTTGAAAATAAAATCACCCTCCGCAGCAACCGCAAATATAACCCAAAATAAGTTGTACAAAAAAAATTAAAACCAAAAGAAGTCTACGTTAAAGAAAGTGATTCTGGAATAATGGTTATGAAATGGCGTGACAAACGCGATGTTATTATGCTAAGCACATTGCATTAAGATAACACAAAAGAAGTACCGCAAAGAGGGAGTGTAGTAGAAAAACCTGAAGTAATGAACTACAATTTAGCTAAGTCATACATCGATTTATCGGACCAATTGAAATCATATTCTCACTGCTTGCGGAGAGGGACCAAGTGGTACATGAAGCTGGCCACTCAATTACTATTAGGTTCCGCTATTGTAAATGCTTTTTTGGTCTATAAAGAAGTTACCATGGAAAAATTATCCATAACCGAGTTCAAAGAAAAATTATGCCACTCATTATTACGTACTGAAAACGCAGATATTGAAAAGATTGAGCCCGAAAATAATGACGAAAACTCGGACGAAAATCATGCTTTGGAACTGACCGATTTAAGATTGAGGTGTGTCGTTTAATACGAAAATTTGAAACAAAGTGACGGCCGAAAAAGAGCAACCAATAAAAGTGCGCGAAGCAAATGGTTATGTAGTGTCTGTAAAAAGCACTATTGTGTTGAATGCTTTTTTACCGTACATTCTGCAAAAAAAATGTAAATGAACAGTTTTCTTTACTTGTTTGTTATACTTCATTTTTATGTTTTGTTTGTTTATGTCTGTTCTTTTTAAAGAAAAAATGTAAATCAGGAGTCCTCTTTATTTGTTTCTTAGTTTGTTAGATATCATTTTTTGGAATATTATTCATTAAACTGTTATTTTCACTAAAAAAACGCTGTTCTTTTTATTTCCCCTTCAAGTGGCAAATTGTCACCACCATATAAAAAATTTAATGGATCAAAATCACTACTTGGCTTCCTGGGTCATGCATAGTTAACTGCCATATAAAAACTACGGAAGTGCGGCACACTGTGTGTGCCACGAGCGCTAATAAAACCGGTTGAAATCGGGCACAGCATTTGTGCCGCGAAGCCCTAAGAACAAAATTATGTGTGGCACATGCATTATACCGGATGTCCCACTTAACTTTTCGAGGTTTTGATCGCTTATTACTCAAACCGTTTTAGGAATAGAAACATGCGGTTTTCGCCAGTTTTATTGAAATTTATAAATGTTTTTTTCTCAATGATGGGATATGTTATCGTAATGCCGGTTTGACCGGAAATTAACACGGCGATTTTTAGGGATAGGGAAACTTTGTTATTTTAAATAGAACACCCTGTATATTTTTAGTCTAACACAAAGCTCAATCTTTAAGCTTTCTAAACATATATAGTTTGTGCTAGTTTTTCAGGAAATTATGGCCTAAAATTTAAGTTAAACAACGTTAAGCATTTTCGAGGGAATTTATTATAAATGTCGATAAAATTAACAATTTTGAACGTGAAGACATTTAACAAAAACTATTATTGCAACAAATTTTCAAAATGATGTCCTCGGACTTTTACACACATTCGCCATCTTTTAATTAAGTTTCGAAAACTAGCTATCAACATCTCTCTAGGAATAGTTTCAATCACATTTATTATGTTTGTCTTTAATTCTTCCAATGTTGTAGGGGGTGGGTTGTAACATCGATCTTTGATGTAACCCCAAAAGAAAAAATCCGGTACCGTTAAATCAGGTGATCGCGGTGGCCACCTCACTGGACCTCTTCTTCCAATCCATATTTCACCAAATGTTTCATTTAAAAGTTCTCTAGTGATCATTGCATAGTGTGGACTTGCACCATCCTGCTGGAAGTAACATGTTTGTAATAAATTATCTTGCTGAAGTTGCGGAAAAAAGTACTGTTGTACCATATCTACATAATTTACTGCGGTAACGATAGGTTTACTAAAGAAAAATGGGCCATAAATGTTTGTAGAGCTCATGGCACACCATACAGTTACTTTGGGTAAATCTCTTACATATTCAGTAGTTCTGTGAGGGTTTTCTGAACCCCAAATGCGACAGTTGTCTCTATTTACTTGACCATTTAGGTGGAAAGTAGCCTCGTCAGACATAATAAGAAGATTTCTGTAAATAATCTTAAACCTAAGCGGCAAAAATTAAGGCGCACGTCAATCTCTTTTAATTCTTGCACCAAGTGAAATTTGTAAGCCTTTAATTTTAATTCTTTTTTTAAAATCCTATGAAGTGTGCTCCTAGAAACGCCCGTAGTGCTATTTTTCTAACTGATGTTGTAGATTTTACTTCTACAGCTTCTTGAGCTTGAATAACTTTATTTAATAAATTGTCTTGGTTACGCTCTCTTTTTTGATGAGCAAGTGTGCCTGTGTCCCATAACTGACGGTACCAACTTCTTATTGCATTATTACTGTTTATTAAACATTCTTCGAAACCTTCTTTGTGTCACCACAATTGACTTCGTTTCTGCAAACATTATTACACACTTTCCTTTTTCAGATAAAGTGAACATTCTTAAAAGAGAAATAAGAAAACTAATTGTGGTAAACTGACAGTTCGCGTGAAATAATTATTTGCTGTCACTAAGCAAAGCCTACTTAAGAAATATGTAAATCTATTTCCAAATGCCCCGCTAGTTATCGAAACTTAATTAAAAGATGGCAAATGTGTATAAACGTCCAAGGACACAATTTTGAAATTTGTTACAATATTCTTTTTTGTTCAATGTCTTTACGTTCAAAATTGTTAATTTTATCGACATTTATAATAAATTGCCACAGAAAATGCTTAAAGTTGTTAAACTTAAATTTTAGGTCATAATTTCCGAAAAAAGCAGCACAAACTATAAATGTTTAGAAAGCTTAAAGATTGAGCTTTGTGTTAGACTAAAAATATATAGGGTGTTCTATTTAAAATAACAAAGTTGCCCTATCCCTAAAAATTGCCGTGTTAATTTCCGGTCAAACCGGCATTACGATAAGATATCCCATTATTGAGAAAAAAACTTTTATAAATTTCAATAGAACTGGCGAAAACCGCATGTTTCTATTCCTAAAACTATTTGAGCAATAAGCGATCAAAACCCCGAAAAGTTAAGTGGGACACCCGGTACTATGTGGCGCTTAAAGTGTTAAAAAAAGAATTGACGTGATTATTTTACTTCAACTAACTTCACTTCGTTTGCGAAAGGAAAATGCTTCTTATTAAAAGAGTTGTTATCTTGACAACTATACAGTGTAGATATACTCATAAGCTGACATCCACACAAACGGACACTAAAATACATCAAAGGCTTTTTCGTACTTCCGGGCCTAAAGTGACAACTTCACTCCCTTGTGACAGGTACTAAAGTGTCACATTTAATCCCTCCGGGATTAAATATTGACGAAACTCCCGGAACGATTAAATCACAAACAAACGAATTTAAGGGATATTTTATTGAAAAATATAATTAATTAGAATGGTAATTAACGTTAATATTCAAATTTACAATGACACTAGTAATGACAATGTTTCTAAATTATAACTGTCACAACGCAATGTTACTATGGTAACTTATTTTAAAGACAGTTTATTAAATGAGTTGAAGAGAGAAAAAACTGATTGAAATTATTGAAATAATTAATAAAATCATACCGGAAGTACGAAAAGTATCGTATATACCTTGCGACTGAAGTACATTTAATCCTTCAGGTAAATTATGGCCCTCCCTGCGGTCGGGCCATAAACTTTACCTTCAGGATTAAATGTACTACTTCAGTCCCGCGGTATATAATATACTATTATCTGATGGCATGTCATAATGACAACGTTATGTCACTCAATTTTGATGACATAAGGAAGCTCATTGTGGGACTAAGTACCATAATGAATTCATTATGGGACTAAGTACCATAATGTATTCATTATGGTACTAAGTACCATAATGAAATTCTATAAGGAAAACATGTAATGGTTTGATCAAAAAAGTTTATTCAAAATGCATAACTATGTACAAAACTATTTATTATAAATGGTAAAAGAACAATTACTACAATTTGTAATATTAATTCCAATGGATTCTACAGTTTTTACATCAGTAGTTGATGATTGTTGGCAAACTTGTAATCCTGTTTGGTTGTTGACACCAAAAATTGCTTCTGATATTTTTTCTTTTGCTCTTTCGAATTTTCGATGTAACCTTCAGCGATAGTATTGCTTTTCCATCCGCCATGGCGTTTCACGGTACACAGATCAGCTCCAGAATCAGCCAAAACTGAAGCAGATCTTCAGGGCGAGGTAAATTCAAGAAAGTGGCAATAACTTTTGGCATTTTACTAAAGGTATGTATTCCAACGGGTTGTTTTGTGCATTTCTTATTTCTATAAGTGACAAAAAAACGTAGATGGTTTGTGTTGCAAGGTCGTATTTTCACATATTGTCTGACAAGTTCTACCATATTCAATGTATCATTTGATGCTTCCGTTAAAAACTTTGTAACATCTTGTTTAGTAAAAATTTTGGATTTTTTAGCTCTGTAACCTTCTGATTTACGTTTTAGTAATGCAACCAGCTGTAGGTACTTACTAATATCGACGTTTTTTCTTGTTGATAAAATACTTCTTATCATCGAATAATACGACCAAAGAGAAGATGGTTTTCTTTCCTTACATAAGCATTCAAAGTAAGCCAACAATACTTTTTCATGAGTGATATTCTTGATTTTTTTAGCAGAGCACCATTCTTCGTACCGATTAAACACCATTTCATATACACTCCGTGATTTTTCCGGCAAAAGGGAGTCCACGATATTTCTCGACATTTCTTCCAAATCAGAAGGTGAACTATCAGCTTCAGAATCACTCATTTTTTAAATTATATTAAATTCTACCTGGCAATAATTATTGAGTTTGACAGCGATAAATAAATATTGCCGTTACAACCTGATGACGTTGTCAAGGAAATGGCAAAGCACAGCTCACTCACCTACTAATATTTGAAACTACACAATACTAACTCCTTTAAAAATAGTTGTCATTGTGACATGTCGAAAATGCAGTTTTTAATTTTTCGAAAATGTATTGATATAAATGCCATCAGATAAAATTTTGTATGTAATACGAATCATAAACAATCATTATGGCACACGCCGTGTTATCGGACTCGGCTACGCCTCGCCCGATAACATTCACGACTTGTACCATATAATGATCGTCTTTATGATCCTTATTACATAAATAACTATTAAAAGTTCAGGTGATATTTTTATTGTATGGCTCTTGAAACATAAACACAACTACTTGCTCATTCATAACCTAAAATTGTGTATTTATCGTATTTTATACTTATTTATTATACAAGGGAAAAAAGTATTAGATTTTAGCTCGAGGTTATGTTGTCTCGCGACGCGAAGCGGAGGGAGACAACAAACCGAGAGCTAAAATCTAATATTTTTCCCGTGTATAATACACAATTTTTTTCTGTGACAGGAAAAACGGCGATTCAATAGTGAAAGAACATATTATTACAATATATTGCAGTCAGAATGTTATCGATATGAAATTTGAATTTTTAAACTAATAAGCTGTTGTAGTCATAGCGACAATTAGACCTGCGTTGCTAAGGAAAACTTCAAAGTAATCAAATATATGTCAATTTAATTCTGTGATTTGATTCAAAAATTGCGAACTCAGTGATTGTTTAGTAGTTATTTTGGAAAATATTAAGTTAAAAAATGTCTGATTCCGAGTTTTCTCTGACTCTTGATATAAAGGAAATGTAACTTATGTTCAATAAAATATTCTAAAATCAAATATCTTCCTTTATCTATATGTATATATATCCGGGAAAAAAAGTAATTTCGTGAAAAGTTGTATTTTGTTACCTGTCAACAGAGATAAAATGTCGAATTTTTTTCCTGTCACAGGAAAAAATATATTTTTTTCAGCTTCTCAATGTTTCAGCACTCTAATACCAATGACACTGTCAAAAGTAATTCTATATTTCCAACCCGCCCAAGAAGAACTCACTAAAACCGACGTCATTAATTGTGCTACATTATTGATGGTACTCAGTTTCTTAAACATAACGTACCTCCAAAACTATTTATTGTATCTTGACGAATTTGGCATTAAAATCAGAACTGCTTTATGTTCAGCGATTTTTAGGAAATCTCTAAGACTAACCACAAAATCTTTGTCTGATATCAGCGTGGGAAAAATAGTAACTCTTATGACAAAAGATGTAGCGATGATAGAATCGTTTATTACTTATTTTAACGATACTTGGGTTGGAGTGATGCAGACAATAATAGTTTTTTATCTGATTTATAACAAAATGGGAGTGGCGACATTTGTTGGAATGGGCTTTTTTGTATTGATAGTGCCATTGCAAGGTAAAGTACCTATGTAAGATATAATTATAATAATCTTATGATTTAGTTAAGTCAATCAGTTTGTTCATTTTAACCCATCAAGGACTGGTGTTGCCACACGGCAACAGAAATTAACAGTTTTCTGTTGCTTAAAATTCATCAGATTTTCCATTTAAAACATAGATGGCGGTATACACGGCAATAGTTTGTTGCAGTGTCAGTTGACAGAACCGTGTGTAGTGTTTGCCTGTTCACTCCAGTGATATAAAAACACGATGTTGTTAGGGAATATCAAGAAGACTTCTCAAAAATGGATATCAAGTTTACGTAAGTATAAATAAAAATTAATTGTTACAGCTTTCGAAAATAAATTCGTTACAACAGCTTTGGGAATATATTATCAACGTAGAGGCGGCAGAATAACGGGAGTTTGCAAAAACCTTTGAGATCGTGAAGCTTTGGAACTCTATGTTGCCATGTGGCAACACGAGTCCTTTCTGTGGACTACCTTTTTACATTTTGCTTTTTTTTTCTAGCGGTGGGCTGGCTTTCGAAGAAGCTCTTCAGATTGCGTATAATGATGATTTAGATGTCGACCAAATTTATATTGAGCCTCCGAATGAGGGTGCGATGACAGATGAGGATTCCGGTGAGGAAGATGAAGGCGGACTCGTTGATAATTTATCTCGGAATCAATTGAATGCTCCAGCTCAACTTGTTTAACATGGTGAAGATGATGCATTAGTTGAACCAGATACGGAACATGTAGAAAAAGTTACTTATGAGGACATTGAATGGATCAAAGGCGATCTGGTAGAAAGTTCAGAAAATTATTTTCGTTCGGATTATGAAAGTTTTAAAACTTTAACCCCAACAGACCAAGACGTACTTTCTTTACTGGTAGAAGAATCAAACAAGTACGCACAATTTAAAAACTTGCCATGTCCTCAAATTACTTTGAATGAAATGAAATGTTTTATTGCTATTCTGATTTTATCGGGATATTGTCAATTACCTGGAAAAAAACATTACTGTAGTACTGATGCAGATCTTGGTAACCAACTAGTGAAGGATTCAATGAGGAGAGACCGATTTTTAACAATTTGGCGGTATCTACACTGCGCAGGTAATAATGCACTAGATCCAAATGACAAATTCTATAAACTGCGACCTCTAAGTGATCTACTACGGCAAAAATTTCTGAATTATTTTGTTCCAGAAGAAGATTTGAATTACGATGAGTGTATGGTCAAATACTTTGGAAAGCACTCATGCAAGCAATTCATCCGAGGCAAACCAATCAGATTTGGATACAAGATATGGTCGCTGAACAACAAATACGGATATCTTGTGAATTTTTCCTTCTATCAAGGCAAAGATAGGCGCGTGAACACAGAATACCAAACTGTGTTTGGAAAATCTACTGCTCCATTGCTGATGCTTTTGGATGAGTTACCAGAAGAAAAGAAAAAACATCGATACAACCTATTCATAGACAATTTATTTACAAGCTTTCACCTTCTTAGTCATCTGAAATCAAGAGGTTTCTCATCCACAGGAACCATTCGCGATAACCGAATCCCTAAAAATTGCCCGTTACTATCCAAAAAGGATATGAGTAAGAAACAACGTGGTGACTTCGATTCTTGTTTGGATAGAACCAACGGAATTTTACTAACGCGTTGGACTGACAATAATGTAGTTTCAGCAGCTTCGACCAACTTGCTAGTGTCCAACGATATTCAGCGAAGGAGAAAAAAATTGTTCAAGTAAAAAGACCGAACTTGATTTCCAAATATAATGCATCTATGGGTGGCACGGATCTGATGGATGAAAATATTGCACGCTATAGGATTAGTCTACGTGGAAAAAAATGGTGGTGGTGTCTTTTCACATGGGTACTTGATTGCGGGTCCTGTACAAACAGTCTGGCAACAAAATAACTCAACTAGACTTTCGTCGAGAAATTGTCAAAACGTACCTCAACAAGTACAAGAATCCACCGAAAGGAAAAGGTAGACCATCTGCTAGTAAATCGAGCAGATCTTTCAGCCGTGTTGGCGATGATGTGCGATATGATAATATAGGGCACCTCCTCACACCAGTAGAAAAAAAAATAAGATGCAATGGCGACAATTGCAAATCTATTATGCGCACAAAATGCATCAAATGTAATGTAGGAGTTTGTTTGTCGTGCAATGTTGAATACCATACACGAATGTAGTTTTTTTTTTCAATCAATAAATTTTTTTTTTCAATGAAACATGGGCAGTGTAAGTTACTCGCGTTGCCATATGGCAACACTAATTTTTGAAGAAAGTAAGAAAAATTTCACTATATTTCTTTAAGCAAATCTATTTGTTTCGTTCTGAAAATACAGTTTGAAAATATACTATTGCAAAGTTCTAAACTTAATTAAATCCGTCCTTGATGGGTTAAAGATGAAAACCATATCAAATCTCATAGAACATCTAATTAATTTTTCAAATTATTATTCAAGTGTAATTTTGCATATTAATATATTTCCTAGTATTTATAAGTAGTTAAGAATATAAAATGATTAATATTGTAATTGTGATCAATTATTGAAAGAAAAAGGAGTGTGTAATTTGACTAAATCTAATAGAACATTTAGAATGTTCAAATTTTGGCAAATGCATACCGGATATCTAGAAAGGATGTTTCTTTGGTTGTTTTTTTGAGAACCGAATTCTAGAAACTGGACTTTCTAAAAACGGATTTTGTACGAATTTGATTTAACAACCTAATTCTTCCTGTAATCTTTATTTCAACTTCCCCCTGCATAACATAATTCATATATCCTGCCCAGATCATATAAAGAAATATATCATTCTTCTCGAACATTTAATATTTCTTTACACCAACAAAAATCAATTTTAACGTTACTCTCACACAAGCAATACAGATAAGTATTGTCTTATGATTTTTCCACTTAATATATCAAAGCAACCGACACCTTATCGCTTCACAAAAACTATCTTCCAAACTTCGTTATCTGTAACAAACAAACCTTTTTCATGCAACAAAAAACCACCCCAAACGTGTACTTTCCACTCGCTGTATCTGACCGTTAAGTTTCAAACTCTCTTCTCCCATTGGTCAAACCCTCACATGATTCTCCTTTTTCCCACCCTGTTTGGCCTACCTATAAATAGGAATAATACCCTATTTTTACTTACTTCCCAGTCATCCTTCATACACACTTCATCAGTCAACCTTCGTACATAATGGTACTATCTTTATAAGAAAATACCGGCGCTTACTACTGGTATATAATTTTTACATTTCATTAACCATCATTCAGTTAATCTACCAGATCATGTGATAAATAGAGAAAGTGAAAAGCTTACAAATCAGTGAACTTCTTAATTGTTCAAGCAGTTGAACAAAATGTAATGTCAGTCAATAAAAACCAAGTGAAAGTGAAATAATAGTTTTTTCATTGAACCATCTTAACATACATAAGTACTACAGTAACAAGAATAAGGTCTTTCGAGTTAAACAGTGTAAAATACAAACTTCCCGTTCCATTTAATATCTCAACACAAACACAAGAGAGATATTAAAACGGATTTTAATATATTATGAAGGTAAATGACTAGACATAGCCAGTTAGTTCTAAGCTTAATTTAGTAGTGCACGAAGAGTGAACACACATTACTAAATAGTGAATAGTGCATATAAATTAGTTGAATTTAATAAATTAAAAGTGTAAGCATATATAGGGTGTCCCAGACTAATTTATCCAGGCTATATCTCTTAAACGAATAGAGATTTTCGAATGAGACAAAAACTGATCTATTCCATTTCTGATACACTTTAATATGGCGTAAAATCATCCCCTAAATATTCATCCCTTAGTTACCATCCCTAACTTTAAATTTTTAATAGCACCCTGTACATTTTTTGATAAATTTAGATGTGGTCTTCCATCGTCAACTCAACAAATTTTTCAATAATAGGTTCGTAGGTAATCAAGAAAATATCAGTTTATTTTTGTTAAATTAATCAAAAAAGCCTTAAAACTTAAAGGAACTACAAAAATAAGTGTACCTAATAAAAATTTAATGAAAAAAATAAATAAAAATAACAATTAACTAATTAATATTATTTACATTAGATGTTCGAATTGTGGTCCACCTTCTGCAACACACATTTCGAATCGTGCTGTGGCTTCAATCATTGCAGGAGTAATTTGTCGAATTGCTTGTCTTATGTTTTCTTTTAATTCGTCTACATTTTGCGGTTTTGATTGATAAACAATATCTTTTATCACTCCCCCAAAGAAAAAGTCAAGAGATGACAAATCAGGTGAACGTGCCGCCCACATAATTTCTGGAGAGTTGTTTGCTATCCAGTGGTTATCGAAACGGTTTTGTAGGTAGTCGATAACGATTCTCGCATTGTGTAGAGGAGCTCCGTCTTGTAGCCACCACAAGTCTTTGACGTTCATTAAGAGGAATATCTTCTAGCAAATCGGGAAGTATGTTTTCTAAGAAATCAAAATATCGAACACCTGTTAGAGTGTCGTTAAAAGAGTAAGGACCTATAACACGGCCATTAAATAAACCGCACAACACATTCATACCCCAAATATTTTGAAATCTTGTGTCCATCATCCAATGTGGGTTCACGGGAGACCAATAATTTGAATTGTGACGGTTGACTACACCATTATTGTGAAATCTAGTCTCATCGCTCCACAATATTTTTGATAAGAAAAGTGAATCATCATTAATTTTTAACATCATTCTTGCAATAAAATCAAGACGTCTTTGGTAATCACCAGGTTGTAATCCTTGTACCAAGTGCACTTTAAAACGATGATAATTAAAATCTTTCAAAATGCTATGAACTGAACTTCTTGAAATACCACTTTCATTGGCGAGGGTTCTAATAGACACCTTCAGCGCCGCGCCAAGCTATTCGGCCGCCCGTGTGCAAACTATAATTTGCCGCCCCTTTTTAATATTTTAAGTAAAATTTAACATTTTAAAAATTGTCACTCCTTACCCCCTTTAGCTAAAAATTGATACATAGGTAAGGTAATAAATAAAATTAAAAATTAGATGAATGCTAATAATTATATTTAATTTCGATATTAGACATATATAATATACTTACATGACATTTTAAACATGTGTAATATATGTAACTTTTAAAGTAAACATACAACATAAAGCAGAAAGCAGTGAACAATCAGACTAAAAAATCGATAGATTTATCATCAAATTCGTCACTTTGAGAATTAACTAGTACGGACGAGCCCGTCTGACATTGAGATCATTTTTGTAAAGTTAATCGCTATTTAGCGGTGAATATTTGACTGTATTTCTACTTTGGTGAGAGATGAAAATTAAAAAAGTAAAAATAAAAATCACAGAAAGTACCAAAACAAATAAAAAATGGTTATAGTAGTGTAATGTTTTTCTTATTTATTAAAAGTTTTTATTACGGGTGGGATAAATTTTAAAACACTCGGTATGGCTACTTACTAATTTATTTAAAACACTAAACTAATCACTAACACTTAATTTATATATACTCAGTATATTCACTAAAACTAATTTATATGAACACTTAACTAATTTATATTTACTGTTTGCTATTTCGGTGTATTTATTTTTACGAGATCACTTTATCAACTAACTAGGTCCCTTTATATGTTAAAGCCTTTTTTTCTAGTAAATTCCGGGCTGCGGCTTACACACACAAATAATTTTTCTGGCCTTTTCTAGATAACTCTGGTCACAAAAACAATGTTTACATAAGATAGTCGTAAACTCGTAAACAGTTTTTTATAACTGCGTATCCGCCATAATGTTAACTTTTATACCTGGCTTAGACAGAGTCGGATTTAGGGACTATACCAGTGTGCTGTTTCGTAACATTACCCCCTCCTTAAATGGAAGTTCCTCCTGGAACTTTTGTGTAGCCGAGACTGGATGTTTGAATCGGCAACTGGCCCCATTTCTACACTTTCCGATCTTATGGAAATAGCAGGGCACCGTCTTCATCGGATACTGATAACGGGGGTTGTAGCTGCAAATTAATATCTGAACACCGGTATCTTAAAAGATAATCTCTACCATGTTCCTGATGATTCGCCAATCCAACTGGTTACTCGCTATCTTACGCATAGCCAGTTTCTTCACGTTGGATTCCAGCACATGGTCTCGGAGGTTTCGAAGTGCTTCCCACACATCGCGGTAGGTAGATCGATCTTGGAATTCATTTTTAGTTACCACGTAGAAGACGTACCGCGAATTATGTTTCAGTTTCAGTGTCTTGCCAGGGGCTGGAATCTGGTCTTCAAGTTTTTCTAATTGCCCGAACTTCTTTCGAAAGACGGTTGCCAACTCTCGTGCGTTCTTGATACGGGCGGGGATGTTGTATGCCAGTGAATAATCTTCCGGGAGAGTGAACAAATCTTGTTGTTGTTCCGAAGTGACTTCATATCTAGCTTTCCCGGTACCTCCATATGCGTCCATAAATTCATCGAAGGTAGGGTCAGACACATCTCGAGTTTGGTTTACTCCTTTCTCTAGATCATGGTCTCCTTCAAATGGCGCTAGTTGGTTTTGGTGAACTACTTTTGGTTTTCCGTTGGGGATCTTGCTTATGCGATATATAGCATCATTGGTCCTTTCCTTGATTAAGTATGGACCTTTCCAGAATTTTTGTAATTTTAGAGAAAATCCTCTCTCCTCGTCGGGTTGTGTAACCATACTTTGTCCCGTTCTTTAAAACCGCGTACTGGGGCCTACGTGTCGTGTTGTTCATGAATATCGTCCAGCCTTCTTCTCAGTTGGATCACGTAGTCTTCGCCTGCTAGATGTTCTCCTGGCCGACAGCCAAATTCCAGGTCACAAGGAAGCCTCATTTCACGTCCAAACAGGATTTTCGCAGGTGTTTTACCTGTGGACTCATTGACGGCAGATCGATAAGCCAATGCGAATAGGGAAAGATACTGGTCCCAACCTCTCTGATGGGTGGAAGCTACTTTGGACAGGTATTTTCCAATAGTCCTGTTCATTCTCTCGACCATTCTATCTGACTGTGGATGTAATGCGGTTATCCTGGTCTTCCCAGCTTGATGCAAATCTCCTGGAATAGATGGCTTTCGAAATTTCTTCCCTGATCGCTGTGGACTTCCAAGAGCACTCCATATCTGCTGATAAATTCTTTCACCAATACATCCGCGACAGTGGTGGTCTTTTGATTCGGGATCCAGTTTACTATTCGACAAATCCCTTTCCTCTTGGAATATTGTGCAATGAAAAATACAGTGCTCAGCACTATCCTGCTTACCGCACTTTCCGCATTAATCGTCTCTAAATATTTGTGTATATTTTAAATGAGCCATATGATGTCAAAAACTTAACCTAACCTAAACTATCCTAATCGTTTATCGAATATTTAATTTTATTGATAATTATTAATTTATTGTGACGTTCTTTTAATTTAATATTGGGTATACATCCTTAAGCACTTCATATTTACCTACATTTTGAAATATTTTTATTCACACGTTTTATAATTAATATTTAAACAGATTACATTATATAAACAAGGAGTTTATGATTCTTGATTAGACTTGTTTTTGTGTGTCATTGTGTTGACTTTTATTCGAGTAGATAAAAAATATCGAGTATAATAACTTTTTAATATTGAAAGATATTTTTGAAAAAGTTGAAAATGCCACTTAACGAAATTTAATAAAACTTATCGAAGCTAAAACTTTTGTCGAAGGCTGCCAAAAATGATGATGGTGCAACACCATCAATCAATAATAATTTCTAATAATTCTAATGATTTCTTTTATTCAAAAATAATTGTATTTTTTCATTTGTAGTGATCATTGGGAAAATAACAACAAGACTCAGATTAGCTTCTTCGAAAGAAATGGATGGAAGGTTACAAGCTACAAAAGAAACTTTATCCGGAATTCGAGTGATAAAAATGAATACATGGGAAGAAGTTTTTGAAGACAAAATCAATAAAAATAGAAAGTAAATAGGAAAACTTGAACTTTAATAAATTAACAAATGTGTAATCCAAGGAATACACCCAGTTAACTTTTATCGACTTAGCTAAAGATTCATTAATTTAATGTTATAGGATATTTAAAGTTAGTAAATTTAGAGGAAACGTTATAGTAACATTTTAAGCTCCAAGTTCATTTAAACCAAGTGCTGAAAATTTGAATGTATTTGGTGTCAAATCTGGTCATATCAATGCTTCAGCATGTCTTGATTTCACTACGTGAGGATCTTGTTCAATCATTTTTCGCAAATATCTAGTTAGGACGATCTTCTTCAACTTCGTAAGCATATTATGGCAAGTGTAACAGCGACATACAACCACAATGTCTATAAATATTCATTTAACCTTTTGGCAATGGCGCCCAATTTTATTGCTTGTGTTCTCGCGTTGGGTCTGTAAGACTCAATATGTTCCATGTTTTTTTAATATAACCGTTTTATGGAAATTAACTTTATTTCAGAACAAAAGAAATATAATCATCAACTCCTCTTTGAAATTTGCACAAACCGTGTGTTAGACAGATAAATTTCTGACATACCTAGCACCTGTATTTTGTTTTGCTATCTTTTTTACAAAAATGGCACTTCTTTCGCAAATCAGGTGTATTCCTGATCACGTCTAAATTATGGCGTTTGATTTGCCCGCGAACATTAACAGTGCGAGGTCTGTCAGACTGGCCACGAGTGCAGGAAGGTTAAAGTGTCCCCTTGAAACTAAAATAGACCTGTTCCTCGATTTCTCATATTATTTCTTTGAGATTGCATCCATAGAAGTTATGAGGATTAAATTTTGAAGTTTACTTATTTTTTAGGAAAGAAATGTCTGCTATTTTGAAACTGTTTCTGTCAAAAGCCAGCGTCCTTTTGATGGGTAGTTTAACATCAAGGATAGCCTATTACCTACTATTAATCACCTACATCTTTTTGGGAAAAACATTTTCGGCAGAAATGATTTATTACGTTACAACTCTATTTTTGAGGATAAGACATGCTTTGAGTACGTCCATACCAGTCGGAGTAACAGTCATAGCTGATACGCTTGCTTCTTTAACAAGAATAGAAGAATTCTTGTTATCGGAAGAAATTACGCAAAAAGATGAGATTGAATACTTTGCGAAAAAACCGGAAGTAAATTTTAGCAATGTTACTATTAATTTAGACAATAAAGAAATTTTGAAAAATGTCAACTTCAACTTGGAGCTAGGTTTGGTTATAATTACTGGGCCTACAGGAAGCGGTAAAACGACTATTTTAAAGTGTATTTTAGACGAAAATGAATGTACAACGGGCGAAATATACAAATCTGGTTGTATATCTTATGCCCAACAAGAACCGTGGATATTTCCTTCTAGTTTGAAGCAAAATATAATTTTTGACCAAGAGTACGATAAAGAGAGATACGAAAACGTGTTGGAAGCATGTGGATTGAACCATGATATTTATAGGTTATCATTAGGTAAGGACTCACTGTAGATTTTAATCCCTAAAATATTAGACTAAGAGACATGATCTGAGAGACATACGTTAGAAACAAAGGCTAGATATTTTTGTGTGCATTCTCACTCGAAAGTTATAAGGCCTAACTTAAGGTTTATTTACGATAAAAAATGATGATGTCATTTTTAGTTACTTTCCTGCTTATCAGAATAAATATTAATTTACCAACCGTGAATACAATTTATCCTCAACAGCCAGGGCAATTTACAGCTAACGGGTTGGTAAAACTTCAAGACATTGTCAAATCAACCGGTAAAATTCCCCAGTTTGTTTTGACGTTTATTGACATTCGATCATCGTCTAATATTTACAAGTTTTTTTGGTGCTTTTAAATTCATTGCTTCTTTAAGATTAAAAAACAGTTATTTTCATAACTAATTATTTAAGCAAATCTGCAGTGTGTGGTTAATGAAATGCAGAAGAAGCTGAACAGAAAATGTTAAGAGATGGTAACATTTTTGTTGAGCTATTTTGAACGAGAATGCCGAAATGGGGGCCCGCTTCTCCCGCTTATTGCTGTAAGAGACGTAAGTAATAGTATTCGCTATTTGTATTCATCATTATTACATATTTAAATGTAAATGATTAAATGTTTTTTAATGTTAGGTTAGGTTAATTAAATTTGATAATATATTACTCTTTCATAAATTGAAGTAATTATATTGTAGAGAGTTGCAGAAGTTTTACAACTTAGCGTTACCACTGTTAACCGCATTGCCGCCAAGCATAATAGAGGTGAACAGTCTAAAACCCCACCTAAAAAGAGACAACGCATAAAAACTACTGTTGAAATTGATAACTTTGATCAAAATGCTTTCCGAAATGTTATATACGAAATGTATGGAAACAGTGAGTATATTGAATTTACTGTTTTATTTTATTCACAGTTAACTAACACAACATTTTTTCAGAGGAGCACATAACCTTGAAAACTTTAAGAGACAAATTCCACGAGCGTGAACTCTTTAATGGTTGTTTAACATCACTCTGGAAGATAGTGAAAATATTGGATTCAAATACCAAAAAGATGATCCTAGTCGTGGTTTAATGGAGTTGCCACATATTGCATTGAAACGTGTACATTTTCTACATGAATATGTCAAGATAAAAAGGGAAGGTTTATATCAATTTGTGTTTTTGGATGAGACCTGGATATTTAAAGACGGTACTGTTGGACGTTCTTGGCAAGATTCTAATCATAGAAGCGTGAAAAAACCAAAATTGGTGGTCCAAGGTAATTGAATAATAAAATTTAGCAATTAATTTATGATGTACTAACATTCCTGCCATTTTAAGACCTTTTCAAATATTTACTAGTCACACTATTTTATTTAAATCTATATAATTATTAATAGTTGTTTTGAGCTATGCAGTCTATCTAGGAAACCTAGTAGTAATTTGTTATTTTCTTATTGTAAGTATATAGTATTGCATGCTGGTTCCACTTCTTGATTTATTTCTGAAGCAGGGCTGGTTTTTTCTTCCAAAAAACAAGATGGTGATTACAACGGTGAAATGAACAAAGAATTTTTTTTGCATTGGTTTGAATGCCAGCTTTTAGTGAACTTGGAAGAACCTGCCACAATTGTAATGGATAATGCAAGTTATCACAGTACAGTGATCAATAAAGTACCAACAACAGCTACCAAAAAGGCTGATATACAGAACTGGTTGATAAAAAATGATATTCTTTTTGAAAATACTTTCCTCAAAACCCAATTATTGAGTTTAGTACAACGGTAAGTTGATATAAACATTTTTCAATATATTATGGTAATACTTAGATAACTTATTTTGTTTAAATATATGCATTTTTGTAGGAATAAACCACCAATAGTATATGAAGCTGACATATTATCTGAAAAATATGGTCACAAAGTGCTTCGACTTCCGTCTTACCACTGTATGTTCAACCCAATTGAACATATTAGGGGCATAGTTAAAAAAATGTATAGAGATCATGTGGGAACTGATGGTTCTTCAACAGAACAAGCAATAGGTGTATGGAAAAAGTCTTTAGAAAAAAATGACTGCTGATATTTGGACAAAGACAGTAGAGCGCTCTGAAAAAATTATACAAGATGGGTGGGATAGAGAAGTAGTATTTGATAGACAGGATGTGCCTCCACTTATTATTAATTTTGACAGTGACGATGAAGATAGTGATGATTTTGTAGCGGAGTAGTGGAAATCTTGTGTTTTATTTTTTGTATATTTTTATCCAATTTGATTTATTTCCACCTTTTCAAAATCATTAATAACTATTATTAAATTAATTAGGTACAGTTATTTTATAATACACAAATTAAAACAACGACCATAGTATATCTACATAAATAATACTGATAAAATGGGAGATTTTTCATATCTTGTAACAAAATTTTATTTTGTGTATCTATATTTTTCTTTTCCATTCTATTTTTATTATAATATAATAGATATTGTATAAAGAAACAATATTCAAATTTGCATGAAGATGATCACAGCTTGTATTGATTCCTTTCAGCGTGCTCTTGAAGATGGTTCTATAGAGCATAGAATAAGGTATAAGGACCTACAGTTCGTTATTTAAACCTCTTCTATGTAAAATAATTAAATGTTAATTCGAATATAGAATAATTGGTTAATGTTTCTTGTATCTTATCCATAGTTTTTCATGAATAAATATTTATATTAAATTAATCAAGCCTATCATACAAGCCTTTCATTTTTATATGAATATTTTTGACTTATCCCCTACGAGGCACGGAACAATGAAAAAGAAGAACTGTAAATCTAACATCAGATTGACTTTTCTAGTTTCCGTTAAGTAAAGGAAAAAACTACAGCTTGGCAACATAACAGTATTTTGTTTTGCAACGTCATCGTCTTTTTATCGTAAACAAATTATAGTTTTAAAGGTATGATTGTGGTTGTTCGCATAACGTTTTTATAATAGTATGCATAAAGCCAGACCAATTTGAAAGGTTTAACACACCTTTAGACTAGTCTCGGCGAAAGAACCTAGAGAGATCGTTTCTCGCGTGTACAAATGTATTTAACAGATACTCTTAGATTAATTAAAAGATTTAGAATATATCCAGATACTTTTTGTATAACTGCATTCCAGACACTTTTTAATAATTGAAATCTTCACAGATAGTTGTTCTCTATAAGAGACGAGTATGCCATTATTGGCAAAAACCTGAGAGGCGCGAACTCTAATAATCCCAAAAAATCTAATAAACATGTAGCGGTTGTCCCAAACTCGAGGCATATCATTGGGATCTCGAAAGCGGTAAGAAGCTTAGAAACGGTTAAATTATGGCAAAGCTACGCATTTAAGGGAACGTTAGAAAGATATTGCTAGTTCACATAACACCCAGGCAGTAATAGTGCGAAGTAATTTTGACATCTAAGCATGCGCAGAATGCTTAAATTATAACGCCAACTTTATTAAAGATAGTGGCTGCCTTTAATTGTGGAGGTATAAGAACTGTAAATTGTGGTGACCATATTTGTTTTCGGGTACTCTCGCGTCACGATCGCGTAAATTCGTTTAGTTTATAGTTTGAAGACAGTCATGTACTGAATAAAATATACGTTATATTTTGATTTTTTAAAAATGGCGAAAACTGTTAAGAGTATTAAACGATTACGATTTACATACCAATATGACTTGGCACTGTTAAAGGAATTTTTGGCACACATACCATTGGAAATTGTGGATAACTGGAACATAATCCAGGAAAACGTTGCCAATACGCAACGTAAAAAATTTTTAGTAAGAACTTTAAAAAACCACGTTCAACTCTTGTTAGAGACATGGATCAAACAGGAAGATCTGCATAAAGTTCAGTAAGTATATTGCTAGAAAGAAATAATATTCATTTTTATAAAAAATGTACCTAAGTACCAATATACTATTATATAAGTTATAAGATTATTTTTAGGGACTTAATAAAGTATATTCTAATTGCAGATCTGGTATAGAGGAACCATACTCCAAAAGAGATGCCCTTTTAAAAGAGCTGCATGCATTATCCCAAACAACACAAGTACATCCCCTGTAGATCCCGGGGACGTCCTTCATTTGCTATTAGGACGTCCCTGGGATATCCTTTATCGGGACATGGTACATACTAGGGACGTCCTAGGGACATCTACTTTCCACCGAAAAGGACACACAAGGGATATCCTTTTGGTACGTCTCAGGGATGTACCAAGTCCCGACGAAGGACATCATAGGGCCACCCTAGGGATCATCCCAGGGACATCCCTAGGATATATGAAGTACATCCCCTGGACGTCCTGGAACGTCCTTTTTTCATTTATTTAATTTGAAATATTTCATAGAAAATATGAAGGAATAAATAAAATCCAAAGATTTTCAACACAAAACCACTTTATTGAAAAATAACAAGTATCAAATAATGAAATAAAATATTTAAAAAAAATCGACAAACAAGAACTCATTCTATACATTAATTTACATGATAATAAACTAAACAAAAATAAACGGTTTTAGAGATTAAAACTAACTTTTCCGCATCTGTGGCCCTGAATACTATTCTATCATAAAATTGTCACTTGTATACACTTCGAGGGATGTATCCTGCTAACAAACCGAAATTTCTCCAAAAATAACTCAAAATTTAGTATTTCTGGATTTATAGGACCCGCTGTACTCTCTCTAGTCAACTGAAAATCAATAGGGTACATTTGTGAGACACCTTGAACAATATTAAAATCATAAAATTGATCAATCGTATACTCTCTGGAGCCTGTATCGTGCTAACAAACTGAAAATTCTCCAAAAATGACAAAAAATTGGTACTTCAAGTACCATAGCATCCGTTGCACTGGCTTTAGTGAGCTGAACATCAATAGGGTGCATCTTTGAGATGCTCTGAATAATATCCAATAATAAAATTGGTCACTTGTATATACTCCGGAGGCTGTATCGTGCTAACAAACTGAAACTTCTCCAAAAATGACAAAAATATCGTACTTAAAGTACTGTAGCACCTGGTGTATTAGCTCTGGTGAGCTGAAAATCAATAGGGTTCATTAGTGAGATATCCTGAATAATATTCAATCATAAAATTGGTGACTTGTTGAATTCCGAAGACTGTAACGTGCTAACAAACTGAAATTATTCAAAAAATTACAAAATGTCGTACTTCAAGTACCATAGCACCCGTTGTACTGTCTCTGGCAAAATGAAAATCAATAGGGTTCATCTGTGACATGTCCTTAACAATATTCAATCATAAAATTGCTGATTTATTGCAATCCGGAGGCTGTATCGTGCTAACAAGACATGTAAGCTAAAGTGGCCGACGACAACGACGACGACGACGACATACACACGGGATTTTTTTTCTAAACACCGTTTTTTCGTGTTGTTGTTGATGGAAAACGTGAAAATAACTTAAAAATTTTTTTCAAAATTCCAACTTTTTTTGGGGTAAACCAATACTTTTCTCGCATATAGAAAGGTTGGGCGGAAAAGTAACATATATTCATATGGTAATAAACAAAACAAAAATTGACGAAAGAATTAAAAATTGTACAGATATATATTAGCTAAGTGTTGCATTTGTTGTAGGCAGTGACTCATCTTTTTCTCTGAGGCTTCTTTCCCTTGCTCTCCTGAAGAACTTCTGTAAAGCCTCCTCAATTTGTTTTTAGTTACCCATGGCTTCAGAAGATCCTGTAACAAAAATATTATTACAGGTGCAATTGAATGATGAAGTTTACTAAAATAATTTACAGTAAAAATAGATAAAAATACTCACGAAGTATCATTTGTGACATCTTTGTTTCCTTAAAACATACTTTTTCTTTCGTCACATACCAGGTGAAAGATGTAGCTGTTTGGTATGTCATGAATTGTAACGTGATTCTTTTTACAAAATCAAATGGGGAATTCCCCCATATTTTTGATAATTCTTGAACCTGAAATAAAATAAGATAAAAAGTAAAAAGGTATAGCACTCAACGATTTATTTGGTAATGAACTGTTGAAACAGGAACTTTGAATGAAGCGAGTGAACTTTATAATATTACTAGCTACTGATCGATCCTTAAACTTCACAGAAGCTTCACATGAAAAAAATGCAATTTTCTATAAAACTAGTTTAGCATCAATGACAACTAACTTATGCTCAATGTAGAAAGTGATTTTTTGAAAGTTATTTTTCAGAAAAAGTTTATTGTACCACATTTGTGAGTTGGTCTTGGGGGTGTAAATAGTTCTCTATGTCTTGAAATTCTTCCACAGTGCCCTAGCTGGTAGTTTTACTTTCTCGAATATAATTTCTGTCCTCATATTTGAAGTATCTGATATCCGAAGAGCATGCAATTCAGTAATTTTATTCTTCAAAGATTTAAGTGTACTTTTTCGTTCATGCCTTGACGATACCTTCCTCATAGGATGATGCATTGTATTGAGAAGTACCTAATTGATTAATCAATATACTATAAATAAACCTCACTATAAATATAATATTATAGAATCGAATAACCCAAGTATCATTTTGGAACAATTCAAGAGAGTATATTCAGTATTATGATTATTGTTATACCAACCTTTAAACTCAACTTATTATACCTCCTCAACTAGAAAATGTTCAACTTTAACTTCACAATTTTTACATAACAAAAATACACATCACATTTATCACAAACTTTTTACTGCTTTTTATATCCAATCAAACAAAGGTTAGGTTAGAAACGTGCGTATATGACTGGCATTTAGACAAAGGAAATAAAGAAATACGATCCCCCAAGTGCGCATGTTGCATGAACAGATTTGAATTTGATTGGTAGCGGGAAATTTAAATGACAAGACAGCTGCATGCAAGCTGAAAATGCATGATTTAGTTTTCCGCTTGCCATTTACACACAAACCTAACCTAGCTTGAAATTTGAAAATGCCTGGAATTTTTAGCCAACCCTAACTTGACCTGACGTACCTTACGATACTGAGTTGAAAAAAATATCTTCATGTGACATGCGCACTTCGAGGATCAAATTCCTATGTATACATTACTTTCCTGAAGGAAAACAAAATTTTTCAAATGAAGGTAATATCAACTTTGAATTTTCAATGGACATTTTGATAAGTTTCAATGATTCTTATGTAAATTGATATTAGAAATACCAGGGACATGAATGGGACAACCTATGGATATACCAGATGGGATGTCCTCTGGACAATTTCCGCAGGACATCCCCTGTATGTCCCAATCATGTCCTTGTACCGCGGTACATAAAAGGGACATACCTAGGACATCCCTGTGTTGTTAGGGATGTGGCGAATCAAAAATGGTAAAAAAGAAAAAGAATGTGGACCCCAAAGAAAAACAAATTCGTATATTAGGTATCCAAGCAAGAGAAAATTTTGCAATGCAAAGCTTTCAAGAACAATATATAGGGCAAGGGCGTCGCCAGCCGATGGCGCAGGGGGGGGGGAAGTTGACTTCACATACTACAATTCATACTTTTCTCATTCTCTATGAATGAGAAAAGTAGATATGAATTGTAGGTAAAGTAGGTATGAATTGTAGGTATTCTGTGACAGTACAGAGTCCAATGTGTAAAGCTACACGAGCACGAGCTCTTGACTATGCAACAAAAAACTTGTAAATAAGTTATAATAACATTTATTAGAAAAATAGAATAAAAAGGAGTTTGAATTTGAATAAGTGTAGAGCGTACAGCGTATTTTTCTTAATTATCAGATTTTAATATTATAATGGTCGTTGTTTGTTTATATTAGGTTAATTAAAATATTATTTTCGGGGATTCATTGTAAACTTCTCGACCACTTTATTATTAAAATCTTGTAAGTTTCCATGTATAAGTTTTCGGTGCACACTCATCATGGCCAAACCATTGAGGCGATTTTCACTCATAGTGCTTCTTAGCCAGGTTTTTAGTCTCCTGAGGCTGCTAAACGATCGCTCTACCGTACAACGTCGTGCATGGAAGAGCGATCAAAATTTTCAACGCTTTTTCCGTGTCGGGAAAGAAGGTTTTTGCTTCTTTTAGGATATCAACAACGGTTTGATCTGTTGAGTTTGGTTTATTATGCCAGAATTGCTGCCAAAGCTCGATTTCAATTTTTATGTTTGGTAAATTATAAAACTGAGCGATAGTTTCACAAGTTTCTGTGAGATTTTCGACTGACATCGTTTGCATTTGTGCGGGGTGTAATTTAGATAAAGCAAATGATGGAGTATTTTCTTCAGCAAAGCGTGTTTCAAGCGATGTAATAACGCAGTCCAAGTATGGTATTATTAATGATCTTTTCCAGAATTCTGAAGGGCTTTCTGCTGGGTGATTGCTTCGATGACGTTGTTTCCCAACAATGCGCGGCATTGAAGTGATATCCTCCTCCAGGCCGACTTTCTCCGCAACAACAGTAGCATCCTTTATAATTTCATCTGTGACTCTTTCGGGATTATCACGGTGGCTCTTAAACAATTGCAAAATGCGTTTGACGTGTTGCGAGGCCTTAACCACATCCAAAGCTATGGATTGGAGTGCGTTGACAACAGGTTCTAACAAAGCAGAGTATTTAGCTATCAAAGTAATATAAAGTATAAACGAAATTTTGAAAGCAGCCGCATGGAGTTGAAAGGCATTTTTTCGAGTAGCACTGTTTCCTTCACGCGATAAGTTTTCTAAGGCTTCCGATATAACAGGAAAATTCTCCTTAAATACTCTGATAGTTTTATGTTTCTCACTCCATCTTGTTTCGCAGAGCCTGGCAATATTAGGTACCAATTTTCTTCTCAAAACAGATTCCCGAAAAAAATTAATAATATATTTAGTGGTTCCCATGGTGTTTCGAATTTCAGGAAGAATATTGAGATCATTTATTATCAGGTTCAGTTCATGGGACGAGCAATGAAAGAACAGTGCTTTGGTATATTTTTTGCGAAGGATCGCTTGTACTCCACCGTCTTTTCCGGACATCGTCGAACAACCGTCAAATCCAAAACCAACGCATTTATCAGCAGGATTAAGGTCTTCTTTTGTCAGAAACTCATCGATGCAATATGCAATAGATTTCGCATCCAGACCTTTCAGCTCAACAAATCTGACGAACATTTCTTGGACCTCATTGGCTTCCTCGTCAAAATATCGCAGCCCAATCGATAATTGTTCAGTACCGGAAATATCAGCTGTTTCGTCTGCTAACACACTATAAGCTTCGGCTTCTTTTACTTTTTTCACAATGTCTGCCTTAATAACATCTCCACAAATTGCGATAATTTCATTTTGAATAGCAATCGATCGATAGCTTGCATTCTTTTTCCCATGCTCAATGTGTTTCTTCAAAACTAAATCTCCCGCGTCAATTCGTAGCTTGTATAAGTCCTCGAGAATACATTCGCCATAATGTTTTCCTCTCAGAGCTAAGTCGTGCGACCCGCAAAACGTAATGCAGGAAATAATAGATGTTATAATTTTTCGGTTTTCTTCAATAATGCCCCGGGAGTATTTGTTGAGTTGTAAATCTACAGGCACACTTCCAAGAAATGATTTAGCGGCTTCCAGTGCCATCTTATGGAAGTGGGTTTTCATGTGCTTTTTGCAATGCTCGTGAATATCTTTGAACTTACAAAACGGCCTTATGATAAATGACCGTAATACGCCTCTAAAAGAATTTGGATTTGGCGGGAACAATGTACAATATTTACAAAAGGCTCCTTTTTGGTGCCTGGAATAGGCCAACCATGGAAAGTACGTTTCCAACCATAAATAATTGAATTTCCTCTTCAAATGTTTAGCGTCTTCCGCAAAGTCATACGTCGCAGACTCAGACCAAGTGTTTTCAAGCAATTCTTTCTTCATTTCAGTCGATAACATTGATGCTTGTCCAATAAATTTACCGATGTCATTTTCGTTGCAGTCATTTATCGAAGAGTCGGGAACTAAGTTCGGTTCTTTGGATGTGCTAGGTCTCGCCAGGTCACCCACGGAATCATCGCTGTCACTGCTTGCTCCTTCAGGTTTCTTTCTTTTTAAAACTGCAAAATAAAATATTTGAAATAGCAACAACTTCTTCTGGTCCGCAATTCACATTGAAAGCATAAATGCCCTTCAAGACGGCGGCAGGCTCGAGCCCGCGCAAGGACTAGCGTCAACGATATTTTTTATATCAACAGTCCTAGCTATTTCGAGCGGCTTAACCGCCGCGGCTATGCTCGCGCGGTCTCGGGCATCCTCGCTCGAGCACTCTAGAGCGGGCGCGATGACACGCACGCACCGGAGTCTCAAGCATACGCGAGCCATCTGTGCCGAATCGGCACTGCCGATATTCATTCATACAATTTTCTACTTTAAGCTATGTTAATACGGTCCTATTTTCGATTGAACCATTGAATTGAGCAATTTTCCTTTTGGTTTAAACTGACGACCCTTAAGAATCGGATACTCACCAAAAAATTTTCTGATGTCCATATTGATTATGTGGTCACAGCAACTATTTAGATGTGATGATAGCGCACAAAACAAACGTAAAAGCGGGCAGTGGCAACGCTAACGCACGAATAAATGACAGACGATAAAACAAAGGCGGCTACATGTTGCTTTGCTTCCCCACTCCCTGTCTCCCGCTTCAACGATAGAGTAGAGCAGAGCGCAGCGTAGTACGGAATATTAAGAGTGGAATTGGTGAATTCATTCGAGTTTCGACGCACGGGAATGATTGTTCAAGGCTTGAACTTCAAGCAAATCAACTCAAATACTTAGGACTTTGGTTGCATTATATTTGGCAACTTTTTTAGAATATCTACGGGGGGGGGGGCAGCGTTTTCAGACGAGAGTCACGTTCATCTTAGCGGCTATATTAATCGACAAACAACCAGATTCCTTGGATTTCAACGTCCTGATGTCATTGTAGAGAAACCACTCCACAGTCTTCGAGTTACCGTTTGGTGCGCGGTATCTGGTCATGGAATGATTGGTCCTTATTTCGTTGAAGATGATAATCAGAATCCACTTACTGTCAACCAAGAGCGTTATAGAGAGAAAATTATTATACCTTTTGTGAGAGATCTAAATAACTTTTGCCGTGCACGAAATCTACAGTTTCGCACACAATGGTTCCAACAAGATGGTGCAACGAGCCATACAGCTGTACGCACCTTAGTTTTACTCCGTCAGCATTTCGATAATAGAATAATTTCTCGGGGAACGGATTTCGAATATTCTTCTCATTCACCTGATCTGACGCCACCTGACGCATACATTTGGGGTATAATGAAGGACAAAATATTTCACTCGGAAAATCCGCCGGCGAATATTGCCGAACTACGGGAAAGAATACAAAATATTTTTCGGCAGTTACATCAACCACTTTTTATAAATATGTTTATTGACTTACAAAATCGATATGAAGCTTGTTTGCGTCGAAATGGTGAACATTTTGAACACTTACATTACAGAAATTAAAAATTAATTTTTATTTTCGGTACTGTTTATTTTGGCGGATACTGTATAAGAAACGGCACTAAAGGGAGGAAAAATGGCGGCATTATTCCTAGACATACAAAAAGATTTTGATAGTATTTGGCATTAAGGATTGATATACAAACATCATGAAATGAAAATATCGGAATACCTAATCAGAATTATAACAAATATAATTAAAAAGAGAAAAGGATCAACTTTCGTTTAGCTGAAACCAGTTATGTAAGAAATATTCGTTTATTTACCATTAGGAATATTTTTCAAACAGAAATACCAACATATTATTTCGAAATTCAAGACTAAATACCAAACCTGACTCAAACCAAATTCAATAAATTCAAAAACAAATACTGGCCAAATTACGAATATATATTTACAGATGGTTCAAAAGCAAATGAACAAACAGGCTGCGCGTTCTACCACATAAACAAAAAACATCATTCCAAATATACTTTACCAAAGGAGGCTTCTATATATACAGCAGAAATAACAGCAATTTTACAAACAATGAAATACATATTGAATTCAGATAAAAATAGATATGTAATATTTACAGACAGTAAATGCCCAGTGGACAGATTAAAAAATATGAACATAAAGAGAACATTAAATCATATTGAAGCACACATTTTGAACTTATACCACGAAATTCACACAAATAACAAAATAGTCATATATGTATGGATAAAAGCTCATGTTGGTATAACTGGTAACGAAATAGCTGATAAATTTGCAAAGGAAGCCATTAAAACAGGAGAAAAACTCCAACTTAAATTACCACCCTCCGACGTATTCAAATCACAAAAACAGAAAATTAAAGAAAACTGGCAAAAACTCTATAATGAATCTACAACTGGATTAAACTTTAAAAAAACAACAGGATAGGATCCCTAAACAAAGTTGGTTCTACAAAGAGGTGAACAGAAATTTTATAGTTACAATAAATCGAGTGCGTGCAAATCATGCACTTACTCCTGTATATAAACATCGGCTAAAAATGATTGATAACCCATATTGTTCCTGTGGAGATATATGTACAATGACACACATCCTACTTGAGTGTCCGTTACATACCCAAAATATTAGGAAATTATATAATCAACTAATAACTGCCAATATAACCCTTCCAATAGACCTTAATTGTATTAATAGTATAAACACTCTTTACATACTGTACCAACACATAATAAACTGCAAACTTAAATTGTAAAATTTGTAAGCAATTATGCAAAACACAACAAAAAAAAATTAAAAATAAAATAAAAAAATAAATAAAAAAAACGAATTATGAGAAAAAAGAAAAAAATGACTTGAAAAAAAAACAAATTATGAAAAAAGATGTTTAAAAAATAAATAACAAATTATGGAAAAAAATGATTATTAAATATATATATATATATATATATATATATAAACAAGGAAATGGAAAAAAAATTGTATTAGAATAAAAAATACTAACACAAATAAACAAATTTTAAATAAAATAATCAGACACCTACATAGTCTGGCTAATTGGCCTCAGCCAAAGCCATTAACCTATTTAAAAAAAATGTTTCAGAACACATAAAAATCAGTTTTAGGCAATCAACGAGGCAATCCCAGTTTTAGGTAGAAATAATAGAATGATTTATGAGGGGTATGTTGAGTCTTCAATTTTACGGCCCTAATCTGATCATTCGTTTACTTCTTTAGATACTGAATTTTAAAATTGAAAAAATTCATTTCAGCATAACTACTTGTTGAATAAGGGCGTAGCAAGGATTTATAACAGGAGGGGAGGGGGGGGGGGGGAAACCATGGTCCATGGTCGTCCAAAATGTAAAATTTTAGAATAAAAAGAAAAGGCAAATTAAAACAAAACTTTAAGATTTAAATTATACTTAAACTAATAACATTTTTCTTGGGTTTAAACTAAATTTATCCAAAACTTTCCTCATTATGCACTCCTGATTTTCCTTCAAAAATTTTCGATGCACACTCATCAAACACAACCTAGTGAGTCTGCCATCACCCATTGTACTCCTGAGCCAGGTTTTTACCCTTCGTAGGGCACTGAACAATCTTTCCACACTAGCAGTAGTGGATGGGAAAGCACTTGATATTAGCAGTGCGTGTCTTGTTGCAGGAAAAAAAACATTAGCTTTTTCCAAAAGCGCACCAACTTCAATGTCTTTTAATTTGTCTTCTGCTAGATTCTTTTTCTTCCACATATTAACAAAAATCTAATTCTGCAGAGACATCACCCAACTTATAAAACTCCATAAAAGATTCTGCATTATTTTTGAAATCTTTTGAAGCCATTTTGAGCATGCTGGAAAGATGAAGATAAGTTAAAGCAAAAGCAGGTGTATTTTCGTTGGAGAATCTAGCATACAAAGACGAAGTTAAAGAATCGAGATAGGGGATGATTATTGACAGCTTCCAGTATTCAACTGCAGACTCAGATGGTGGATTACTTCTGTGTACTTGCTTTTGAGTGATTCGTGGTACTGACAACTCAACCCCTACTTTCTCTGCGATATCAAGTGATTTTTTAAATAAATCTTAAAAAACATTTTCGACATCTTGTCGATCTTCTTTGATTACATTTAGAATATCAACAATATGTTTCTTCACCATAACCAAATCCATACTTTTACCTTGTAAAACGTTTAGAACGGGTTCCGAAATTGCAGACTATCTTGCAATTATGTTTAAGCCTAAGATGAACATTATTTTAGTAACTGCACAGTGCAATTTATTGATAGGCAGATTTTCATGTTGCATAGTTTTCTTCGACAGATAGATGTTCTAGTGCTTTAACAATGTCAGTGAAGATTTCTGAAAATTTTTTATGTTCTTCAATTTTTCCGACCATCTGGTCTGACAGAGCCTTGAAAGATTTGGAACCGATTTCCTACGGGCTAGCGATTCACGAATGAAGGTTATTGTGTCTTTAACCGTTGCAATTGTGTTTCTTATTTCTGGTAGCTTGCTAATATTATTGACCAGAAGATTTAGTCTGTGGCTGAAGCAATGGAAAAATAAAGATTTAGCGTACTTTTTTTTAAGAATGACCTGTACACCCCCTTCTTTGCCGGCCATCGTGGAACACCCGTCAAATCCGAATCCCACACAATTATCGGCGGAAAAATTATTATCTTCTAAAAAACTTTGAATTGCGCTAGCGATTGTAGAAGCATCTTGCCATTTTAACTCAATGTAGCCTACAAATTCCTCCCTGATTATTTTTTGGCTTTCATCATAGAACCTTAATCCAATAGAAAACTGCTCTTTTCCAGCGATATCTGCTGTTTCATCAGCCATTACAGCATAAGCTTTTGCCCGTTTACACTCTTCGATTATTTTTTCTTTGATAACTTCACCGCATAATTGTATGATCTCATTTTGAATTGTTGGTGAAGTATAGACTGCGTTTTTTTGACATTTATCCAAGTGGCTCTTTAGTTTCTCATCACCAGAGTCAATCCTCAAATTTAAAAGGTCAAAGAAAACTCCCTCATTTCCTTCTTCTCCTACTTCTCCTATAAGCGGCAAATCATGAAGTCCACAAAATATACATGAAATAATTGCTGACAATATTTGTTTATTTTCTTCAATCCTCTTATGGTGCCCTATTTGCAACTGGATATCAACAGAAGCATTTTCAAGAAATGCTTTTGCAGCAGATGTTGAAGATTTGTGGTAATGGTTGCCAACGTGCTTTCTACAATCTTCATTTACATCCTTAAACACCATGTAAGGCCTTACCATAAGTGACCCCAAAACTCCTTCAATTGTAGCAATTCTAGGCGGAAATAAAACACAATACAAACATAGAACACCTTTCAAACGACTTGAGTACACCAGCCATGGAGTATATTGTTCTAACCAGCGATGGTTAAATTTTCTTTTCAAGTGAATGGCATCAGAAGCAAAATCGTAATTGGATGATGGAACCCAAGGGTTTGTCAACAATTCCATCTTTTTTTCAGAAGGCAAGTTATTGGTACAACTAACATAACGATCAATGTAATTTTCATGGTAGCCATCGCGTTCTTCAGTTTGTTTAGAGGTCCCAGTTCCAGAGACAGCTTCATGTAGATTTGAAGAACTACTTGAGCCTTCTTCAAAAGTAGATTCTGATTTTGATATTCCGACCATTTTATTTTCATCTTCATCACAATCATTGCTTCCACTTCCACTACTGTCATCATGAACTTTTTTCCGTTTTAGAGATTTTTTAACTAAAAATAATAACCTAATATCATTCTTGTTCTTAGTCCCGAGTATGAAAATTATTATACAAAAAACTACCATGTAATGATAGCTTATAATGTGGCGTGGATATACTATATCTAATGTTAATATTTTTTTCGTACTTCCGGGCCTAAAGTGACAACTTCACTCCCTTGTGACAGGTACTAAAGTGTCACATTTAATCCCTCCGGGATTAAATATTGACGAAACTCCCGGAACGATTAAATCACAAACAAACGAATTTAAGGGATATTTTATTGAAAAATATAATTAATTAGAATGGTAATTAACGTTAATATTCAAATTAATATTGTGACAGTTCGTCATATTGACCAGTCTTTCCTGGGTTAATGCAGCAGGTAACTGACGAGTAACAGATAGGTCCTTTTCATATTTTCATTTTTTAAGCGGCACCACTTTTTAAAAGCATCGTACTGCTGCTCGTATAGTTTTCTAGATTTCGGTGGTAACAATTCTTCACCTACTTCGGCTGCTCTTTTATCAATATCAGATACACCTTCTTCACTCATGATACCAATAATTATCAATAACAATGTTTCTTTACAATGACACTAGTAATGACAATGTTTCTAAATTATAACTGTCACAACGCAATGTTACTATGGTAACTTATTTTAAAGACAGTTTATTAAATGAGTTGAAGAGAGAAAAAACTGATTGAAATTATTGAAATAATTAATAAAATCATACCGGAAGTACGAAAAGTATCGTATATACCTTGCGACTGAAGTACATTTAATCCTTCAGGTAAATTATGGCCCTCCCTGCGGTCGGGCCATAAACTTTACCTTCAGGATTAAATGTACTACTTCAGTCCCGCGGTATATAATATACTATTCTCTTAAAAACACAAAATGAAAATAGTAGCACGTATAAAGTGCTGTTTGATTTTTAATATGTGAAAATTTCAAGTTTTTATATTTAGTCCCATTTGAGAAATTAGCTGTCAAAATCGGTGCATTATGTAATTTTGGTTATAATTAGATTAGAAGGCAAAAAGTCGGCATCATAATAATGAAAAATATATAAAATTATAATAATAATGCACAAAATCTTTTGCCAAAGCTAATAAAAATTGTTTCACAAAGATACAAGCAAAGAGTAAAAAGCAATTAACCATTTTGTGAAGGGCTGCAATTGAATTTTTTTCCCAACGTTGCGATACAAAAACGACCGACAATTGAAAAAATAGTTTTGAACAAAAATTAACATCGGATATAACATGTCTACATTATAAGCTATCATTACATGGTAGCTTTATTTCATTTGGTGCTGGTCGAGCAACCAATTTTCAAATTTTTGGGCCATTTCTAATGGAATGACTCTAAAGTTTTAATGAAATCAACTGTCTCGACCCTTACTTCGATAATATTGATTTATCGAAACAATTGTCAATTTTTTAGAATTTTCAACAATTTTTATTATATTGTGGAATTAGCTAGAAACAGTGAGTTTCATTTAAAACACTAATCTAAAGTTTTAATTGGAAGTTTAATTTTCTACTGAAATTATTTAACTTACCTTTTTCTACTCCCGTATTATAATACGCGAATTAAATATCTGCTTCCGATTGATTAATATTGTTCATTTTAACACGGACTTTCATTTCGATACAGATTGTGGCCAATGAAAATACGTACTTTTCATTATGAAACAAATTCTCGGCCAATAGAAACAAGTACTTGGGGATAGTCAAGTGGTCTATGTTTCTACATACCTATTTGACATTTCACAACGCGTCAAAAGTAGATAACTATAAACATGTAAGTTCAGGTTATAGGATTATGGTCAATAAAACAATGAAAATCTATTATTTTTTCAGCCTACGTTTCGACCTTTATTGGGTCATCTTCAGGGCGTCTACAAGAACATACAAACTATAAACATGTCGAGTAGTGAAGAATTATCTTGTACACCACCAGGAATTCCTGATAAAGCTAAAAGTGTCTGTGAAAATTCAGTTCCAACTAAATAAAAAAAAATCTATGACAATGATTTGATTTGTATATGCATAATGTGCGTAGTTTTTGATACAAGTCTTCGTAGCTAAGTTGGTAACGCTTGCGGTCGTGGCGCATGAGTGCGTTGCAGATCGTGGTTCAGATCATAGGCGGGTTGAAATTTTTTTTAGAATATAATGTATTTTCTTGGAAGAAAAACTAATTGCATTGTTTGTATATTTCTCTTTATCAAAGTGGAATCATTGCAATTGAATAATGCTATTTTTTTACAGGTTGCCTTAATTATGGGAATTATGGGAGCTTGTTTGAAATTAATTCTTGTTTTCATTTTATTCTTTATCGGTCGTAGAAAAAATAGTGTATGCAACTCTCATGTAGTGGTTATTTATACACTCGCATAAACCATACGAAACTCGCCTTCGGCTCGTTTCGTATCCCGGTTAATGCTCGTGTATTAATAACCTTCATCACATGATCGTTGCATAATATACTATTTTGTAACGAATTTCTTATATCCATATTGTCTTTCCTGTCTCTTTATTCTGTGGTAAAACTATTGTTACGGATTTTCCCTCTTGATTATCGCTTCCTATTAGCCGTATGCAACTTCGTATCCTGCACTATGTACTGTACTGTACTGTCTGTTTTCGCGCTGGATAGGCAACTAACTTTATATACTCTTTTGACCCTAGAAATTGCCAGAAGATTCGCACCGCCGGTTCCCGTATATTCCTCACTTGTATCTCGATTTTCTCGAACTGGAAGAAAACCAGTGGCCCTTCGTTACACTATTAAATAGGACACTGTCGCTGGACAAGAGCACTTACACACCAACTCAATAGTTGTTATAAGAGTACTTATTTCGGATTCTAATGTAGGATTGTGTATTGAATGTTTCAAAATATTTCACACTAAAACTACTTATTGAGTAAATTAATTTTAATTAATTAAGTGGTTGAATCGAACACTAAAAATTGACGTATCCTGGAAGTAAATCGAACACTCCTTTTTATCTAATTCTGGTGTGGGACAATTCTGGTGTGTGCACCAATGCATAGATCGAAAACGCTATTAATATATATTTAGCATTATGTCAGTTTTTCATACAGCTTTGTTTTTTGCTGATGAAATATATTTTAGTGACAAAGGACACGCGAATAATTTTATTTATTAGAGCTTATTAATTAATTTTAAAATGTTCATAAAAGCAACCAAACGACCGCAACAACAAACAAAATATATGAAACAGATAACAAAAAAAAAGTGGAACAAATTGAATATTTAGGAGTCACTATCACAAATAAAGGAGACGAAGAAAGGGAAATAGAAAAAAGGTTAACAAAAGGCAGTAAAGCAGCAGGAATGGTATCACAGATGTTTAACTCAAAAGACATGTCACGAACAGCAAAAATAAGAATGTACCAAACAATAATAAGACCGTCAGTTACCTACGCTTGTGAAACCTGGACAATGAACAAAAAAGAGCAGAATAAACTAGAGATATGGGAACGTAAAATGCTCAGAAAGATTGATGGTGGAATAAAAAAAATGGAATATACAGAAGAAGAACATCAGAGAATTATCAGATTTGTATAATCACCCAAGTATAACCCATATAATCAAAGCACAGAGAGCGAGATGGTTAGGACATATAGGTAGAATGGCAGAAGATAGATGGGTAAAACGAGTGCTGAAAGGGGGAGAAGGTGGTAAAAAGAGAAGAGGAAGACCAAAGAAGAAATGGTTGGAGGAGGTTAGGAGAGACCTGAGATCAGTGGGAGTAAGGGACTGGCAGAACGAGGCATGGAATAGAAAAAAATGGAGAGAGAGAGTTAAAGATCTCGAAGCCGAGGGCCAGATAGGCCTGTAGTGCTGATATATATAACAAAAAAATGCAGAACAGAAAAATATCTATATTATAGATTTAATTTTTTGTTTATTAAAATTTAAAGAGTGTTTAATTTATTTTTGTTTCCAAGGGGGGGGGGGAAGTTGCCCCTCCTTGCGCTTCGCTGGCTACGTCCATGCGTCACAGCCATTACTTATTATTATCTCGTTTCAAATGAGTACTCTTTGATTAGTACTTTAATTAATTGTTATAAATTACTTATATATAAAGGATTAAGAGTCTATTACAATAATCAAATAAAGACACAAACCAATAGTGTTAATTCTACATTTGCATAATATGATTTGTAGGTGACGATTCTATGGTAGACGATAGCGGCACAAACTTGAGCAAAGGTCAACAGTGTAGGATAAATTTAGCTAGAGCTGTTTATAGAAAGGCGGATATATACTTAATCGATGATTGTTTGACGTCTTTGGACACCAATATTCAAAAGCATGTTATTCAGAGATGCATCAAGGAGTTTTTGGCTGATAAAATATGTCTCTTCGTAACTCAAAATCTGGGACTTTTCGAAGAAAATGATAAAATTTTCGTAGTGGATGAAGGAAAAGTGGTAGTATCACAAAAGATGTTTCTCGAACACCAAGTACATTCAAATACTTTCACAAACGAGGAACAATATTCAAGAGATTCTTTAGAAATGAATAACGGTACAATAAATAATGATGATACAGTAACAGAACATTCAAAGCTACTAAATTATAGAAATAAGAAAAATATGTACCACGAAGATATAAAAAAGGGAAAAGTTGAGTTTGGAACATATAGAAAATATGGAGGGGGAATATTTATGATAATGATTATTTTAATATTTTTTGCATTGACTCAGGTTTCGAATAGCTATAGTGAAAAGATTTTGAGCAATTGGTAAGTACTTCAATTACTTGTATTGACACATAAAGTATCGGAAGGAATTATTTGCGTTGAATTCAAATTCGGACAAATAATTGTTCGTCTGTTATGCGTCGTCTGTCAAGCGTCCTGCGTTATCTGTCAACCGTCATGTGTCATCTGTCATAAAGCATGTGTTGTCGGGCCCCCATTATGGTACGGAGTATGATAACAATATTAATTTATGAATATTTTATACACAAAAAAGCAATTATACTGATAAGTATTTATTTTCGTTTTTCTTTATCTAAGTTCAATAATAGCCTACAAGTACACCACCCTTTGAACTAAATGCCGGTATTGGGAATTATGGTTTAATAAAAACAATAAATGCAGGTTTATGTGTTTATTTCAGTTACTATCTGTAAAAGTATTGAGTAGTTTTGTTGGTGGGGTATTGCAATTTTTTCTGTGATAATATTTTTGTTTTGTTTAGCAATTGTTGCTTCGCTCCCGGGTGATTTTAATATTAAATTCTTCATGCAAGTCTCCAATCAACTTATTCATTTCCTTTTCTGTTCCAGTTCCAGAGCATCATCTACAAAAAGTACTAAAAATATATTTTCTTTTTGTAGAGACAAAAATCGTGTTGTAATTTTCAAAATTTAAACTTTAACCTGACTTCATTGAATTTAATATTCCAGCACTTTGGAGCACTTCTCAATCCATATAATGCTCCGTTAAGTTTAAAATAGTTCGAGTCACTTTTTAATCCTTTAAAAATATATTTTTTTGTCCAGCTGACCATTTAAAAATACAGTAGGCACATCTACTTATTTTAATTTCCAGCCTTTTTGTACTGCTATGGATATAAGATTTCGTATTGTTGAAAGCCTCCTGACTGGTGCGTAACTAAACTCAGCGCCTATTTCATATAGTTCTTGGAAGCCTCTGACCACTAATTGGGCCTTTTTTAGTGCCATCTTCCTTTAATTTAAAAACCCAACGGGTGTATATTGCAATCTGATTATTTGGTATTTGAGCTTGAGTCCAAGTATTCATCTTTTGATGTGAATTTAATTTTTTTTGAATTGCTTCATTCCATTCTGGACATTTTTCTCTTTATATGATTCAGACAATAAACAATAAGCTTAATGAATTTCATATTCATCTAGATGATTTGGTCTTCCTTCCACTTCTAGTTTGAGTTCCATTTTCTATTACTTCGTCGTTGTCATTTTCAATTTCTTCTTCGCTCTCTTCATAACTTTCCTCTCTGTATTCTTCTTTTGGGTCTTCTGCATAATGAAATTCCTCTTCATCTCTTTCTTCTTCGTTTGATTGAACTTTTTAACAGGCAGGAAACAACGGGTCCAGGTTAACTCGCTCTTGAGCAGTGAAACAACATGTACTTTTGGTGTTCCTCAAGGCACTGTATTTGGACCAATACTCTTTATAATATACATGAATGACCTACTTCTTCTTAGGTGTACAGATAGGTACCATTACTTCGTTCGCTGATGGTACTGCTCTAACATACGTTGGAGACTCATGGCTGAAAAAGACTTGAAGGTTATTGTTGATTGGATAAAAGGCAACATGCTCACTATGAACGTTGAGAAAACCCAAATAATACTATTTACTTCTTTTGAACCCCATTTACCGTCCTATAATATGTTGTATGTAGATAAACAACCTGTCTCACTAGTAAACTCTGTAAAATATTTAGGCATCCATTTAGACAGTTTCTTTGAATGGAATATTAAAGTATATGAAATGACAAAATAATTGAGAACCTTACTATATCGTTATCGTCAATTTAGGCATTTCTTAAGCACTTTCCATCTAAAAAATTTTTACTAAGGTTCGGTAGAATCTATATTACAATACGGAATCGACGGCTGGGGCGGAAATAGAAAATGTCATATCTTACACATCTGACACACCCTAAACGATTGTGGACTTTGCTTTAGCTTCAAGTCTCCTGAATTTTTATTGCTCCTCAATTGATGTGGTCGAAGATTGAGGATCATTTTCAATAACATCATTACACTGTTCTCTAGTTAGCAAAGTCAAGATGCGAAATCTCCAGTTGTTGAAATTATTCGCTTCCAAAATTGGCACAGAAAGATTACTCACACCTTTTTCACTTTTTGCAAACTTTTCGCGATTACGCTAATAAAAATTACCGACAGTATACCCAAGGAACAGTCCTGGGCCCATAACCTGATTGATGTGGGTATTTGGGCTTATTATTAGTTTACGGATTAATTTATTAATCGAATTAACAATAATTATATGCAGACACAACAACAACAACCTGCTATGACTGACAATGACAAGCTACGACATACATGGTAGATTTATAGACTGTAGCCTCATCTATCAATGGGAAGCCTAAGCATAATATTGCGGATTTCCTAATTTTACTTAACACCGGGCCCCTTTTTAGCCCGGGCACGTATGTTTTGCACACATTGCACATCGGTAGTTCCGCCACTGATCAACTGCCGTGCGTCCTGTGCTTTATGTCATGTGTTATGTGTCATCCATTATGTATTATCTATCACGTACTCAGTGTTATGTGTCATTCTTCATGTATTCTGTGTCATCTATTATGTATTATGTGTCATCTATCATATTTTCTGTGTCATCCATCATGAATTTTGTGTCATCAATCAGGCTGTGATGTCATACGCCGATTAATAACTTGCTTCCACCACCCAAAGATCTACGGGGATGACGTCACAGTCTGACAAATAACACAGAATACAGGACGCATGACACATGGCAGATGACACATGATGCATAACATATGACACATGATAGGATGCATAACAGAAGACACATGACAAATAACGGAAGATGTCTGCGCACTTGCTGGCCAATCAGAGAGCAGCAAAAGTAGAGTGGACATGGTCATGGCGCTACAAAATTGGAGAGGGTGGGGTAGCTCAATTGGTCCAATACCTACTCAGAGCTAATATAGAATAAAACCGTGTTTTTGCACTCTTTGGTTATGATTATTCAAAATATTGATATGATAGAGAAGTTTGAAGGCAGGATCCGGAATTTGCGCAGAAAATTGCCCCAAGATTTACAAAAACTACAATCCCTTTATTGTTGGCTAGGTTATTATTAATACTTATAATTTTTAGGGTGAACATAATACATAAAAATTCTTCAAGAAGTATAGCGGAAAAGGAAGCAGAATCTGATTTATCTTTGAAGTTGTATTCAATTTTTACTTTGGCATTGACGATTTTATCGATTTTTTCGGCATTTCTACTTTTCAATTTTAGTAGAGCAGCTTCGATGAGGTTACATAAAAATTTAGTTGAATCTGTTATAAATGCCACTATGATTTTCTTTGATACGCATCTTATTGGCAACATCATCAACCGCTTCTCCAAAGATCTGAGTATAGTAGATGAACAAATACCTTTTGCAGTATATGACTTTTTACAGGTAAGATATGTTTATCATTAGACGTCATTATAATATGGAACATTTTTGACAATGAGGATCACTATACTATAATTCAATAATAGTTAGTTTCATTTGCTTAGACATAATGATCTTATTGCTATGAACCCTTTCATAGGGTTACAAAGTTTTTTCGCCACCTAGTGCAAACGTGTAAAACCTTAAACAAAAAGTTCGTAACCATATTCTTTTCCAAAATTGTATTAAAAATGTAATTATGATATATCACTGGAATCACATACATTATCTGTTCATATTTTTGATATACGATAGGTATTTAAAAAAATGTTAGTTGATGGAAGTTTTGAAATTACGGAAAACTAAAATCATTGTAGATCAAATTGAGCCACTCCAATCTTTTCTTCATTAAACAGTCTCACTACACGCATCGAATCACCCTCATAGGCTGAATCTACATATTTCTTGGATCCCATAAAAAATACGATTGTGATATTATACAGGAAACACTAACACTACATTTGTCACTATTGGTTTTAAGTCAACTTCCAGTTGTGAAAGTGTAATCTTAGTGCACTTAGTATTTTGGCGTTAATGGGTCCCTTTAAAATGGCTTAAAAACTTTCCATCATTCTGACTGAGCAAAGCATACCAATCATCAGAAATTTCAAATAAAATTGAAAATAATCCCAAACTCTTTCCTTGAAATGATTTGAAACGTTGCGATTATAAATTAATTTCATGCTTTGTCGCAAGAAGTTTGGTAGTACCATGTAGAACATAACTTTCGCGAAATATTTGTCCGTTATTACGTGGATATTGAAAATGTAAAAGAGAACGATGTCTTTTGTGACAATGGGAGCATGACCTTTGTGACAAACAAGTATCAGCACTGTGTCTAGTGCCTAAGCAATTTACACACAGTTTTTTGTATTTAGCAAATTCATTACGCTTAGTTTAAGGTAATGATGCAAAAGTTTCGCAGGTATATATATATATTATGCGCAGTGTCTGAACACATAACGCACTCGTCAATGTTTTGATTTAGGTTATGCGAATTGTTTTTAAGATAAGATGATTGATTGTTCAAATTTTTGTTGAATTTTGGTTGGGATTGCGAGTGAAAGGCTACTTTACTTTGAGGTCTTTTGTGCGAAAATGAGTTTTGTAACGTTTGTGATTGGCTTGTTTTTCAAGCGCGGCATTGTCGAGAATTTCAATTTCCTCTTTAAGAAATTGTAAAAATTCAAGACTCTGTAAGAGTGTCCAGTTACGCCTACAAATTGTAGCAAAATTTGAAAGTTCGGTAGGATTGTGCTTATTTAATTGTGTTATTTTCAATAATTCGGAGAAATATACATGTACAATTTTTGAATAGATGAGGCTTTTACTTGATGAAGATCCATACTGAACGATGAAATAAAACAATATAGTTTGTTTAAATCTAAATTTATTTGAACTAATCTTCAATTTAAACTTGTTGACGCGTTTCACTAACACAGTAGATTTGTCAAAACGAATGAAGGTAAAATATGAAAATGTCTTAATATATACAGTGCTAAATCTATTTACTAAGGTTAACAATGGTATTGAAAGAAATTACCTGGAAATTCATTCACTACAAACATTCCTCAGCTATCTTCTAGGTAAAAAGGTTTAATAAAGGAGAGTGATTGATATTTATTTGGTCGTTAAGGAGATTACCTGAATATTTATTTTTGTTAATCTCTAGGGCCTCTAATAAATTTAAATTAAAGGATTTACCGACTACATGGAGAATTTCAAAATTTGGGTCGAAAATGTGTTGGTTTTCTAATAAATGATTTGAATAGTTAGAATCTAATTTTTTGTTGTCATAGCTACGTTTGTGTTCCGAAATTCTAGTTTTAAAATTTCTATAAGTTCTACCGATATAAATTTTATCGCAATTGTCATTACCACATTTTAATTCATAAACTCCTGATTTGTTTAATTTTGAAGATTTAGATTGATTATTTTTAATGAATTTGGATAAATTGTGATCAGTTTTAAAGGAAATATTCATGTCTAAAGTTTCTGAAAATGATTTAATTTTTAAGGATGGTGTTCCAAAATTGTTTATTATTTGTATCTGAAGGGAATACTAAAGTCTGTTTTTTTATCTTTTTATTTATGATATTGTCAATTAAATTTGGATCGTAATTATTATTAACTGCTATTTGTTTTATGATATTTAATTCTTTGTTATAATTATTAAAATGTAATGGGACTGTTGAGAGTCTGTGTATCATACTGTTGAAAGCTGCTAGTTTATGACTGAATGGGTGGACCGAACTACTAAGAATTGTAATATCTGTATGTGATGGTTTATGAAATATAGAAAAATCATGTTTATTATTTATATTTGAAATTGTATCTACAATACGTAAGGCATTACTTTAAAGATATCTTTTTAAATAATAAAATTTCTCAGCATCTAATTTAAGTAGTGGATTTTCGAGGAAACTAGTTTTGAACAGGTTATAGAAACTCTCCGATTCAATATGATTTCCTGAAAACGTTTTTATTTTTATTTCAGGTAGTCTAGTACCTGAGTTGTTTGATTCTATTGGGGTTTACCTAACTGACTCATTATGGCTACTTTCAGGTATGGTAAATTTTTCAATCGCTCTAACTAATTGACTCCTAGTTTTACGATAATAAATTTCTATTTTGTTCCTATCTTCCTGATCTGGGATTTCTTTTTCATTCTTCTTAGCTGGGTAAATTTCTATTTTATTTTGTGTAAGTTCATATTGGTTACATTTTTTTATAATTTCTTCTTGTAGAATTCCCAGATCAAATATATCTAAGTTGTTTAATTCTGATTCTAATTGGATATTTATTCTAGTGAATTTAATTTTGATTGACTCGCGTTCATTGATTTTTAGATCTATTGTTATGGTTTATTTGTTTTAAGTTTAAGAACATTTGAATGATATATTTATCACATAAAATCAGATGCTGGGAATTTTTGAGATAATGTTTTATACGAGCTACTGTAATTAAACTGAATATTTGATTTTACATAGAACTTAAAATATATTAAGCAATTTAAAGAGTTCAACAAAAATGTATTTTTTCAATTTTTCTTCAGTGAGATAGTGATATACAATACATTGGAATAAACTGACCTTTTCCAATTCAGCGAAGAGTTACCTGCAGTTTCTTGCCTACAGGTGTGAGTTTATAGATAATTCGATCGGTTGAATTTTTCTGATGGCACACTTGCTGATGGTACACTTGTTGATCTGTTCTTATCACTTTTTTGTTTGCACTTTATTTAGCGATGTACGTGTATGAGATTACGTTTAGTTTAGAGTTGCGCTTGTTTATATCACGGCTCAAAGGATCAATCTTAGGATTTGTAATGAACTAGATTAATGATGTAGACTGTTGAGTTTGTCGTTCACTACTGCACCTAAGTAGATGTGTTGTTTGTTTTTCTTCGATAAAGTTATGGAAAGAAGGACCAGTCGTAATTTTAAATAACGTTTAATAAAACACTTAAATTCGACACAATTTTAAACATGTAAATCACTTTACGACAAAATAGTAACAAGGTAGAGCAACAAGAATGTCCACAGCGAGTTGATAGTTGGTTACAGTTTTCTTAAAAATATTAAATGCTCGTGTGGTAGATATGTATACTTTTCCGCTAATTCTCGAACGAAGTCACAAACATTTGCACGTCTTTATATTGTGTCGTAACGCGAGAGATATTTTAACACTTTAGGTTGATTCAGATATAATTTACGCACACTGTATGTATCGAACACAAGGAATTGTCACACTTTTTTATGTCGACCAATCCTGAGTGGATTCAGTTTTGTACTGCCTGATGTTGAGAAACTGACTGTAAATTGGTTAATTTCTGTAAATATTTGCAAGTTTTTTGGAGGTAGAACTTTCTCTTTCAGACTATAACTCTGTCAGTTTAATGGTGATATTATTTAATGTAAAGTTAATTACCCACTTTATCGTGAAGCGATAAATAGTGTCCTGTTAGTTAATTTATGTCAATCCATAAAACATTTATTTCGAATACTTGATTCCCTATTCATTTGTGAAAGGGTTTGAAATATTGTTCAAAGTGCTAATTGAAGGATCGTAGCTCACTCAAAGTTATTTGTAGTAACATTTTAGTAGTTTTGGAAAGTTCCATAATCTCTATTTTATAAAAAGATCATAAGGTTCATTTGAACCATGTAAAATTCAATTCTTTGGTCTTTTGTTGAGCAGGCACTTAGAGCTAAACTTTCTTTTATTAATGGGCGTTTGCGGCAATTGACGTGAATAATAAGGTTTTAACGTTACAATAGACATTCAAACTTGTCCGAGAATTCACAGTAATGTGAAATTTTTTACGATTGATTTGTCATCGTGATATATATATACAGCATGTCATCTCACAACAGGTATTCACCCAAAAAAATGCTGAAAACGAGACTATATGTGTTTACTCGTTGAAAGCTTAATTCGGAATGATTTGGTTTTAAAATGTCTACTTGTGTTGGATATCTGATTTAGTTGCCAAGCACATATTGAAAATTCAAAAACATGGTCAATTGAGTAGCGGAAATTGATCAATATCATTAAAACTCACGCGGAGATTGAACTTTACCTATCATTTAGTTTGTTTATAGCTGTCAATTTAGTCAGTACATCTCAAGTGTGTTTCCGGATTTTTACAATGGAAAAGGGAAACGCAGAAAATGTTTCGACTCTACTATTTCAATGGTACCCAACTTTTGACACATTTATTTTCAAATATTCTTAATGCAATCATATTAATCTATTTTTCAGATCCTTTTTGGTTTATTTGGAGTGGTATTTCTAATAGCAACTGTTAATATCACTTTGGTTATACCCACAATTATATTTTTTGTGATATTGTACTTTATAAGAAAATTGTACATGCCAACGGGACGCAGTTTACAGAGGCTTGACAACGCAAGTAAGTCGTTACATATTTCAATAATCTACTTTCAATGTGAAGAATTCGTGGGAAATTACAAAATTCTATATGTTTGTTTACTTTTTGGTAACTGTTTATGTAATTTTTCAACACAAACTTACGTTATCAATAAATTTAGCTGTAAAAATAGTCTATCATTCTAATGTATCGAAATAATTATCAATTTTGAAATTAATTTTAATGAAAGAGACAACAAAATTGTCTGGAAAAATCGATTGCTGATTGAAGTAGATGAACATAAAAAAACATTTGATAAAAAAGAGCAAAGGCACTTACTTTACCGATAATGATGAAAGGGTGAGGTTGAAGCTCTTCTAATAAAATAAAACGTTTGACAAAATGTTGCAGATTTCTAACTACTGCCAGAAGATTAAAATTTAAACAACTGTATACGTGAGGCAATAGCGGCATTTTGGTTATATTCGAAATAAACTCCAATCATATCATACAATTCTGCATTTGATACTCATCACGAATTATTAGTACTGATAATTAGTTACTAATGTTAGCAATATTAATGTTTATTGATTAAAGGGCAAATTTCAATTCGAATTATAATATAACACTTCTTAAAGAGAACGTTTTGACTGCTGTCAATAAATAAACAATATGAGAGAGAGAGAGAGAGAGAGAGAGATGTTCGAGAGTTTTTTGTTTGGTTTTTGAGGGCTAGATATATGGAGATATTCGAGATAACGCCCTGATATAGGACGCGGTTCATCTGCAGGGCGGGGTTGGGTATCTTTAGATTGGGGTTTGTGTGCGCGTTCTGTGGGGTTTGGCGATCGGTGGCGGGTTGAGTGTGGTTTGATGTGGGATTGTTGAAGGGGGAAGAAGCTGGGGTAGATAGGGGTTTTGTTTTCCCGACGGGAGTGAAATGGTCCTCGCCGGGACTGGATGGTTATCGGACAATTGAAGGAGTGGGGGGTCGGGGATCTTACAGAGGAAGCGTAATACCTGGTGGGGGATGCGATGGAAGTGTGTTTTGGTGTTGACGCGGAGGAGTTTTGAGGGTTTGGGGAGGATGAATTAGAGGATTGTTGTCTGGAGTGGTGGAGTTCTAGATTTTTTCCAGCTTTTCGAGTTGTCGGATTAAACGGTTTTGTTCGCTTTTGGATCTGCGGGTGCGTTTGGAGGGCATTTTGGGTGTTTTATGTTGGAAATAGGTGTGGAAATTGGCTGTGAAAGTTATAATACCAACAGCAGACTCTCTGACAGAGGAAGTTGCCTCCCCAGTTAAAGGTGTCCTGACGTATTAGTTTTGCGGGGTGTTTTATATTTACCTGGGTTAAATGTCTTTCCTACGTCTGGTGTGGTTTCTGTTGGATTTAATACGGGTTACTTCAGGATTTCATAAATAAAAAAATGTTTTGAGAGAAACAGTTGTAACACTTCTAGAGTGATTAGAATGAACTGTCGAACTGAAAAGTTCGACCACGTAGGTTTGTAGGGGTTGTTGTTGGAGGCGTCCAAGTTGCCGATGAAGTCGTCTATGAGTTGGTTTGTGTCAGTGACCAACTCAGCTAGTATCACCTTCCTCAAGCGATGAACTGGAACAAGTGAAACAATATGAAGTGCTCGTCAAATTTATTGTCGCAGCTTACTTAGATTCGAAAAAACTATTTTTAATCGTTTGAAATAAAAATAGGCAAAATGGGTATCGACACTAAGATTCTTCTGCTATAACAAAATTTGAAAGTAGTACTGACTTATTTTTTAATTTAACTTATAATACAGGGTGAGTCAATACTATACTTATGTATAGTCGAGGCAATGTAGCACTAAAAAGGCCAAAGATAGGAAATCTTTTAGGATAGCACGTATCGGAATGCGGTTTTTTGCATTCGCTTACAAAAATTATTTTTATCATTCGTACCTACTTTGTACCTATTACAAACCGAAAGTTGCATTGCTGCAGCCAAAAATGCATCTTTTGAGAGGCCTTTTGGCAAATTTAATAACTATGTAATTAAGAGTCAGGCTCAAGTCGGGTCCTCGGGGGTTTTCAAGGTTGCTGATCACGATTATGATGTTCAAATTGACCCCCGAACAACTGGAGCTCAGGAACGCCGACGAACGTCATCTCCGGGGACTATCCCGAACTTTATGCGAGAGACGAGAGAAACTGGGCACTCGGGGGTTTTTTGGGTAGCTGAATTCGAATATACCATTGGCAAACACCCCACGGACACCTGGTGGGCACCAATCTGGACGCGGGCGTCATCTTCGAGAATTTTTCTGGAAATATCGACAATAACGAACCGAAAATCGTTAGGGGGGCTTTTTGTGTGCGCCGAATCCGAATTTTATGTTGAAAACGACCACCGAACACCTGGTGCGCCCTAATCTGGCCCCGAACGTCATCCCCGAGGATTTTCCAGGCATAATTGAAAAAAACCACTCGAAAATCGTTACGGGATTTTTTTGGCTCGCTGAAATCAAATATGGCACCGGCCAACACCCCACGGACACCTGGTGCACCCTAACCTGGCTCTGAACGTCATACCCGAGCCCACTATGCAAATAGATATTACATTTATGTTAATTCAACATCACACTGTGATAATTTTCTTCCTTTTTTTCCTCTTGTTTTCATCACATGCACATCTATACAACCGCTTATGCCCAGCTTCTGGCTGTTAACTTTTGCGATGTTTTAACTTAACTTCTCAGCGATGTTAAAGCGATGCTTTTTTACATTACTGTGATGTTACTAGATCTTCCTCAAAAGGAAGTCTTCATAGCGAACTTAAATCAACATTTCTGTTACATTCTGAAATGCCTCTTAACATATTGTCGATGTTAATTCAATGTCTAAAAAATAACATCTTATCAATGATCTAAATGCGACATTTCAAAAACAATACAGTGTATTCTCGTAGATGTTGTATGGACATTACATGAACCTCTAAACAATATGCCTCAAACATTCTACATGACATTCTATAGATGTTTTTGTGCCTAATCAGTAAATACAGGGTGAACAAAAAAGAACGCCGGCTGTCGGCCATATTTCAAAAAATAGTCATGGTACAACTTTAAAAAAATACCTTCAGGGAAATGACCCTGAAAAATAGCTGGAAAATATTTTTGAGTTCCTAAAATATCTGCTATGGGGTGGAATGAACACATAAAAACATAATACTGCGATTATCTCCAAAAAAGACATACTAAAGCTATCCTAGAAATACTATTTTTGATATATTGTTGAGATTATGAAAAAATGTAGTTAGGGACTTTTTGTCCTTATTTTTCAAGTAAGGGGTGGAGTAAGGTTCAACCCAAAAAACAAATGTCGTAACACTTTTTTTTAATCGATATCCATGTTTTTGGCGTCATTTAAGATTTTTTCCTCCTTAATAAGATATGCTTAATAAAAATAACAAAATTGAACAATTTTGTCAACGCGATGTGAAAAAGTCGACAATTTTCCCATTTTTCTCGGAAATTTCAAATCTAATGAGGCGTTTTTCAAATTCTGATGAAAAGGGGTTAAAAAAATAGGAACCTATTCCAAGATATAAGATTTACGATATCAGATATAAAAATTTAAAAAAATGCTTCAATTTACATTTCAAATTTCCGAGTGGATACAAAATTATCTAATTTTGTTATCAATCTTATTAAACAGAAAACACTTTTAAATGCAACTAAAATCATTAATATCGGTTAAAACACGAAAAAGTTATACATTTGTTCGCAAGTTTGAACCTTCCCACCCATTATTTGAAGAATAATGGCAAAAAATCTCCTTAATTAAATTTATTCATAATCTCGTCAAGATTTCAAAAATTGTATTTTTTGGACACCTTTAGTATGTTTTTTGGAGTATTATGTTTTCGAGTGTTCATTCCACCCCTAACGGATATTTTAGAGACTGCAAAATATTTTCCAGCAATTTTTCAGGATCACTTACCTAAAGGTAATTTTTTTTAAAGTTGTACCATGATTCTTTTCTGAGATGTGGCCTACAGTCGTTCTTAGTTCTTCATCCTGTACATTTAAAATAAAATAGCAAATAAAGCAATAAAGGATTTAAAACGTTTATTCACTATTAATGAACAGTATAGTAAATTTGAAGAAAACAGGTACAAAATTAGAAAAAAAATATCTTGCCCAGGAATCCAACCTAAGAAAAATAAAATTGTGTAAGTATATTACATAACAAGTCTGGAAAGTGGAAACTATTGAACGCATTCAGTGAAAGCAAGAAATAAAAAAGGGTATATTAATTTGTAGTTACCATAACGTAACATACTTTGGAACTGAATGAATAAAGTTTAACGGATACACATACATTCCAGCTAGTTTACAGAAAAGTTATTAGAATAGTTTTCTAATTATATTGAAACTAATAAAAATTTTACACCATAAAGATTCAATGAAACATTACGTTACATCAACAGAAATCCAATCTGATTAAAGAAAATTCTATGGTTTACTGACGGCTACTTTTTCTCACGCAAGAGTGGCTGTTTCGAGTGCCTCAACCATTCCATACCGTACACTTCAAAATCCTTATCTGTGAAACATTTAAAGATGTTCTGAACAGCAGCTAATAAAACAATTACTTTAGATCAAATTGTGCGCATGGAGAACTTTGATCGATAATCATAAACTACATCAAACTTGATTTTCAGCCAATTGACTGGGACCCATTTTCCATAAGATACATGCGGGGTTCTTCAAAGGAATAATAACATATTTTATTTCGAGAACTGACTTTTCATAATTTACCTTCTATTACATGCCTCACTCCATTTGACAGGTAAATTCAGGTGTGCTATGAAAATTCATACTTCTTTTCTGTATAAAATAATATACTATTCTCATCTTGTTATTTTCATCCTGGAACAAATTGTATATTAACATCGTGGAATTGTAACTTAATAAAAACTAATCATTATTAATACATTGTATACAAAAAAAACTACTTATGAAGAAGAGACATGAACACGTTATCAAGTTAAATGAGTTTATAATTAATTGTATCCAATTGAGTATCCAATAGCTGTGTTTCTACAATAATAAATAATTGAATGCTGTTTGTTGACTGGAGCATCCAGTATCATGAGTTACATATTCTTCAACTAGATTAATATAGGTACCATTGTAAGTGACAGCTACAGCTTATTTATTGTATTCAGTGAATTTTCAATTGGAACTGAGCTTTTTAACAGAAATTTCTGTTTTTAAAGTCTTAAACAGTCTCTAATTGTTCACGAGAATTGTTAGTAATAATGTTAAAATTTTCTAAACCTGCAAAACTATATTGATGGCTAAGACTACTACTACAAAAACTAGAACTAGAGATACTTGATTCAATATTTTTTGTACTGTTTAATACAATGTTTGTATCAGACTATCTGAAATAGTTACTCCCCTTTCATTACATAATTACCAACTATTTGTTTTTTATTTTATTTGTGTAAGTAGCTTCTGAGACATCATGAACATTGAAAATATTTTCTTCTAGATTCAAATATCTGCCAACATATGAGCATGTTTTATTATTAATAATAATATCTACCCTATTGAAATCTTAAGTTTTTTGTAGGGTATAATGGATTTGAAATATTGTGAATCGCTTTTAAAATATACTTACTAACTAAAATATTATAAAAATTGGAAAAACCCTTATTTTGTAAACTCTATTATATAATGTTAGTGTACAATTCCGCCACCTGGAATTTCAATGTATAATAGCCGATTAAAGTATTGAATGAGTATTAAGTTTTAATAATTATGATTTTTGAATAGGTACTACTCCGCCAGTAGTATTGTCGGGTGGATTGAGTAGCTCGATGATACTGCTGCCGCTCCCAAGCCCGGATAAAGGAGGAGGGTTGTAGCAGCAGGCTAGCTCCCTGCTATACGTAAAAATCAAACTTGCTAAAAAGCCTAAACATCGCCTCGGAAGCACGGACGGATATATTGGTAAACGACAAAAGCAACGACAACGGTTAATGAAAATGGGAACATGGAATATACAGGGAGTAAAACACAAAGTCAACATCATTGTATCAGAAATAGAAAAACTTGAAATGAATGTGGTGACCCTTACCGAAACAAAGAAAAAAGGCACTGGTACTGAACGAATTGGTGAATATCTCCATATATATAGCGGGGTACCAAAGGAAGAGCGAGCAAAAAGAGGAGTGTCCATCTTAATAAAGGCAACATTAAAAAACAAGATTACAAATTACGAAATTATCAATGAAAATAATGTCACGTTAATAGCAGTATATGGCCCTTCAAACGATGAATCAATCGCTAATAAAGAATCCTTCTTTGAGATCTTCAATGAAGTTGTTAATAAAATTGGGAACTCTAGAGAGATCGTGATGATGGGTGACTTCAACAGCCGAACAGGAAAAATGACCAACAGTAATATTGTAGGCCCATTTGGAGAGGAGCAAATGAATGATAATGGCAACAGACTCATACAATTATGTGAAACCAACAACTTAACAATCACGAATGGCTTCTTCAATCATAAAGATATACATAGATACAACTGGACACAACCAACACCTAATTTGAAATCAGTAATAGATTACTTCATCCTTAGACAAAAATCAAGCATACAGATAAATGATGTCAGAGTACTAAGAGGAGCTTTTGGTGGTGGATCAGATTATTTTCTGGTACAAGCCAAAATATTCATTACGCTAAAATATAAAGTACAAAATAAAGACAACCAAACGATTGACTTACAAGAAGTGCCACATACAAAATATAATCTTGATAGCCTGATACATGACAGTACAATACAATTATATCAACAAAGACTAAACAATAAGCTGATAACAAATTTTCAAGACCTCACATTTCAAGAAACCTATAATAACATCATCTCAAGTATACACGAAGCGGCTAAAGAATCATTAGGAACACATAAGCAATATATAAGTGATAATTTGTGGTGGAATGAAGATATAGAAGTTTTAGTAAAACAAAAGAAAGACTTATACCTAAAATGGTTAAACACAAAAAATCCAGATGACCTCGAACACTACAAAATAATTCAACGTGAAACAAGAAAATTGATTCAGAAAGAAAAAAATGAACTTTGGGATAAGAAATGTCGCGATATCAATACCTACATTGGAGGACGGAAAAACGGAAGCTTGGAGATTCATAAATTCAGTTCGAACATCACATAAGGAAAGATCACACATACAGATAATAGAAACAAAAAAAATGGATAGACTACTATAAAGAATTACTTACTGAAGACAGACAAGAATATCAATTACGGAAGAAATAGATATACAAGGCGAAAATGTTGAAATCACTGGGGCTATAATCCAAAAAGCAATAAAAGGTTTGAAAAATGGAAAAGCTTGTGGCACTGAGGGTGTGTGCGCTGAACTTCTGAAGAATGGAACAGATACATTGTTCGGGGGTCTAGCGTACATATTCAAATTGTGCATTAATGGACATCCCGTTCCAGAAGAATGGAAAACTGCATATATAACACCAATCTATAAAAAAGACGATAGAAAACGATGTGACAATTACAGAGGAATATCCGTAACAAGTGCAGTCAGTAGACTGTATGGACGAGTACTGAGAGATCTTATAGAGGATGTAATTAAAGGTCAAGAAGAAGAAGAACAAAGCGGATTTCGTGCTGGAAGAACATGTAACGATAATATATTTTGTCTCAAACAAATTATTGAAAAGAAGACGGCAACTAACATATAACATTTGTAGACTTACACAAAGCATACGACACAATACCAACGGTGAAACTCTGGGAAGTTCTAAAAGACACCAACATCAATCACACTCTTATTACAGCTCTACAAAATCTTTATAATGGAGCAAACTCAAGAGTAAAAATAGGAAAATATATCACTGATGAATTTACAGTGAATAAAGGTTTGAGACAGGGATGTTGTATATCGCCAACATTGTTCAAACTCTATGTGGCAGCAGCTTTGAAACAATAGAAGAGGAAAATTCATGGAATGGGAATAGAACTCGATAACACAACACTTTATACTTTGCAGTTTGCCGATGACCAAGCAACTATATCAAATGATAAGGAAGATATGGAGTACATGATGCGCAAGTTGATTGAAGAGTACGAAATCTGGGGTCTAAGGGTCAACATTCAAAAGACCAAATATCTTTGTATCGGTGGAGAACCTAGTGATCTAACATTAAATAATGATCGAACAATAACACACTGTCAGGCCTATAACTATCTGGGAGTGACATTTGACTCAACTGAGACAGATAACAAAGAAATCGAAGTAGAATAACAACAGCGAAAAAAACGATATCTTGTCTCAATGGCATTCTGTGGAATAAAAATATTACAAAGAACAGAACATTCAATATATATGAAACTTTAGTGAAAAGCAGCCTATTGAATGGATCTGAAAACTGGAGACTAACAGAGAAATATAAAAAAAGATTAGAAGCTGTTGAAATGGATGCAATGAGAAGATCACTCAGGATTTCAAGAAGAGATAGAATCAGGAATGACACCATTAAAGAAATAATGGGGATTGAAGGTACCATTATAGACGACATAGAGAAAAAACAACTTACATGGTATGGGCACATACAACGTATTTCAGAAACAAGACTCCCTAAACAAGTAATGAACTGGCAACCGATAGAACGTCGGAAAAGAGGAAGACCGAAAACTACTTGGAAACAGGGCGTGGTTAAAGCCATGAGTGCTAGAAACCTGCAAGAAGTGGACTGGGACGACAGGAAAAGATGGAGGCAAGGCGTCGGACAACGTCGAAAGACGTTCTAAACCGGCCTATATATATATATATATATATATATATAATTGATAATTTATAAATTGGATATTTTAATAGCCTCACGTTGGGCCGACAATTTATAATTGATTGATGATAATTATAATTTATGATAATTTTATGGCTAGCTCAGATTATATTATTTGTTTATTTTATTATAGTTTTATATTTTATCGGAGAACATGAGAAACTTCTCTCGTTGGGTTCTGGATATGATAATCAAAGATTGAAGAAATACATATACATAATCTTACCTTTTAATTACAACCTCTGAAAGAAATAATATCTATTAAATAAAACGATTGAAATATGATAATAGTGATATTGATACTTTAACCATAGATGTAAGAATAAAAGAAAACCAACACATTAATGTAAATATGTTTAATAAATGAATTTCAATTTTTAATCTGATTAGAACATAATAAATTATTTTGTAACTGTTAATTTATTTTGCACATTTATTCTTAAGGAATTGTGCCACCCTATATCATACATACATTCTTGGAAACAAAATGATATAATTTCTGCGTCGGCGCTATATCTCCAAACGCATGCGCTGCTACAGTATACATGTAAGAAAGAAGTTTCCTTCCATACACAACGTTTATATTCAACACACTGTTAGCGTGTCTGTGATGAAAATTGTTGGTTATAATTATTAAATGTTTTTATAATCAATTACATATAAGTAATACTTTATAAACTATATGTGTACGTGTATTTAAAAAAACAAGAAAGTGATAGATGAAAGTTATGCATGCAAAAGCTGAAAATAAGTAATGAAATAGAATTGAGCACGCATGATGTACGTGATATTTTACGAGGATAAATTTACAATAGGTGAGTTTCAATATTATCTTAAAATTATAATTCTCTATAGATGAATTTTATAATGCATTATATGTTACTGTTCTTTGGCCTTTTTATATGATATATATCAATTGAATGTTCTATTGAATTTTGAGTGTACACTTTAAAATGTTTATTGGAATTCCAAATAGATTTAATCAAAATACACAGACCTTATCTTTCTTGCTATTACTGCCGGCTGCACTTCCATCTTCCAAACTTGCCGATATCTCCTTAGAGATATGCTCCTACGGCACTCTTTAGTACTTACACAGGATCTGATACACTTATGATTAGTTTGTCATAAAATGTTTATATAATTTTAACTTTTAACTGTTTTTTAAAGAAAATTTTTGTAGAGAGCAATCTTACAGAGATGCATCCCTCATCACCATTCTAAATCCACTCATTTGTTTTTCAAAATCAACAACTATCCCGGCTTCACTAGTCCATAGCACTCTTATTTGTTTTTTTTATCACAGAAATTGTTATTCTCCAGTCTTTTAGTGACTATTTTGAAAAAACATAAATTTATTGTCCTGGAGGGTATTGACACTGATTCATTTAAATCTCTATCGTATTAAGGAATTTTAATTAAGTCCTTCTTTCCTCTTACAATAGTCCATTTTCTTATATTTACCTTGTTTAGCTAATTTACAAAATGTTTATTTTTACAAATATTACAACCTATATTATTAATTAACCTATATGTAATTGATTCTAATTTAATTTTGCGTCTTGTTTGATATTTATTATACATATACTCCTTATTATTTTTGTTTTTGTAATTAAATTTTATATCTATAATCTATAAACAATGATTTAGGTTGGTATTGAAAAATTCCCTAGCATGACATTACTTCCTATAAATATTCATTTCCTCAATATGTTTGGGGCTGTGTTCCAACTATCTTTCCCATCTAGTTTCAACCCTTTTCAATGAATGAATGAATACATGGTATTCTAAATTTATGCTACTACAAAAATAATATGTAAATAATGTTAAATTATCGTTAGACTAATTATTCTTTTCTCTTACTTTAGGTTTCAAGCTATTGTGTGACATTTCATCCTGCCGAAATTGTTATGGCTGTGTTCAGTGCAATTCCGAATTCCATGACTTTGACAACCAATCAGAATTACTGGTACAGGTAATATTTACTCTTTAATTAGCTAATATAGTGTTGTAATTTCTATTCTTCATCCTTTTCAAAATTTCACATCAATATATTATCCAATCTATACATATTTCAATCTTTTTATATTTTAATCTTTGACTTTTTATTGAGTTTATTCTAATGGTTGTGTCTACTGACACTTCTTACGTTACAATAAGACTTGTTTATTTTGTTTGTTTATTTCATTATATTTACAAAACTAGAGGATTAGTTCAATATATATATATATACTTGACGATAACAATTGTTGTTCGTCCATGTTTCGTTCGTCAGTTCCTCTTCTGTTTTCTTCTTTTTTTATGTTACTGTGATGTTTAATATGAGATATTACTGATAGTTTCATGAACTAACATCGTACAGACGTAATAGTAGGATGTTACTAAAAATTATTTCGAAAGATGTAAAAGTAACTGCAACATGTGATCATCTTAGAAGCATGTTAATTTGTAATATTACAGTAACGTTCAGTATGTGACATTAGTGAGAAGTATAGAAATTAACATCGTATGAGTATTTCCTATAGGAAGTTCCTAAAAAGAAGTTCATAGGATGTGTATGTAACTGCGAATTCAAGTATTATTTTGTGCATCAAAAATATGTTTCATTTACATGACATGGACGTTAATAGAGTTGGTAATAAAATTAAGACATCTAGGACATATCTTATTACCGTTTTAAATAAACATCACGAAAAGTCTCTATAAAGAACATCACAAAAAAGACTTGTTATGTTTCTTGTTTAGTGGGAGGGGTTTCCAGACACAATTGAAAAAGATCAACCAAAAATGGTCCCATAATTTCGTACATTCATTTATGGGTAACTCTCGCCCGGGGCCCTCTAAAAATGTGATTCGGTCCTTAAAAACGACGAGAATAATCTCCGGCTAGATCTCCGAACCTTGCCGAGCGGCCTTTCACTTTTCTCCCAACCCTCAAAACGCTTCAGTGTAAGTATACAAGTATACTGATGAATACGTCAGTGGGTGATGAAGAAAATGAAGAGACTAACGATGTGTCACTTCATGGAGAATTTGACATTTAGTTACGTATTTGAAAATCGAGGTTATAGATTGATAAGGTTACGTGGAGTAACGGGTGGATTATATTTCATTTGAGTTCAATAAAAAGTTTCTTCTTCTTTACGCGCCGTCTCCTTTAAGAAGGTTGGCTATCATCATGGTGATTTTTATCTTTGAAGCTGCGAATCTGAACAAATCATCAGAGATACTGTACCACTGCCTTAGGTTGTTCAACCAGGAGATGCGTCTTCTTCCTATACTTCTTTTACCCTGTATTTTTCCTTGTATAATAGTTTGCAACAGTGTATACCTCTCCCCTCTCATCACGTGGCCCAGATATTGCAATTTTCTGATTTTGATTGTGTTGATTATTTCCTTCTCCTTTCCCATTCTTCTCAATACCTCCTTGCTCGTTGTTCTGCTCACCCAGCTTATTCTGAGGATTCTTCGATATGCCCACATCTCGAATGCTTCCAGCCGGTCAGTGTCGCACTTCTTAAGCGTCCAGGCTTCCATTAAAAAGTTTATAAATGTTAATTACGTAAACATTGAATTTATGTTCATTCTCTTCCTTTCCTCCATACATACAACAATTCAATGTAGTTATTACAGTACATTGCCGTCAATCGCTTAAACATCAGGTTTAGTTGACATTCATACGAATAACATCGGTGTCGAGGTAAAAGTTACAGTGCGTCAGGTGTCCGTGGGGTGTTCACCGATGCCATATTTGAATTCACTGCCCCAAGAAACCCCCCGTAACGATTTTTGGGTGGTTTTATTCAATTGTGTCTGGAAAACCCTCGGAAATGACGTTCATAGCCAGGGTAGGGCGCACCAGGTGTCTGTGGGGTGTGCGTCGGTGCCATATTTGAATTCAGTGACCCGCAAAACCCGAAGTAACGATTTTTAGCTGATCTTTTCCAATTTTGTCTGAAAAACCCTTGGGGAAGACGTTCAGAGCCAGGGTGGGGCGCACCAGGTGTCTGTGGGGTGTTCGTCGGCGCTATATTTGAATTCAGCGACTCAAAAAAACCCTAGTAACGATTTTCGTGTGGTTTTTTTTCAATTATGTTTGGAAAACCCTCGGGGATGACGTTCAGGGGCAGGTTAGGGCGCACCAGGTGTTCGGGTGGTCGTTTTCAACATAAAATTCGGATACAGCGCACACAAAAAGCCCCTATAACGATTTTCGGTTCGTTATTGTCGATATTTCCAGAAAAATTCTCGAAGATGGCGACCGCGTCCAGGTTGGAGCCCACCAGGTGTACGTGGGGTGTTCGCCCATGGTATATTCGAATTCAGCGACCCAAAAAAACCCGGGTGCCCAGTTTCTCTCGTCTCTTGCATGAAGTTCGTGATAGTCCCCGAAGATGACGTTCTTCGGTGTTCCTGAGCTCCAGGTATTCGGGGGGTCAATTTGAACATCATAATCGTGATCAGCGACCTCGAAAACCCCCGGGTACCCGACTTTAGCCAATTCTGACTCTTATTTACGAAGTTATTAAATTTGCCAAAAGGCCTCTCAAAAAATGCATTTTTTGCATGCATTTTTGGCTGCAGCAATGCAACTTCCGGTTTGTAATAGGTACAAAGTAGGTACGAATGATATAAATAATTTTTGCAAGCGAATGCAAAAAACGAGTTTGACAAAAACTATCAACATGCGGTTTGCGCCATTTTGTTACAAATTTAATCCAGTTCTATTATAATTTACAATAATTAGGTGTTTCATTTATAAGAAAAACAAATTTTAATTTTTTTTCATTCGAAAGTACCCTCTACCAATGACAATTAAAACTAAATGCAATTGTTTCATAATAGATGTAATTAATTCATCTACACTCTTTCTAATGACACTAATTTCGTTAAAATCGGTTGAACCAAACCAAAGATATAGGTGTTTATCCACAAACACTTCCCCACTCTTTATTTGAGAAAATAAAAAAAAGTAATTGAACAAATTTGTGCGGAATTTAAGCCTCTTTATAGTTTACTCATTTAACACTTGGTATAATTGGGCATATTTCACAAAAAACTGGTTTTTATATCTTTCTGCGCAGGTTACGCCCCCTAGCGGTTAACCTAGAAACATGAAAGTTATTTCTAGCGATTTCTCTTGGCCGCTTTTACAAATGAATTTTTTTCTCCTAAAGTTACAACATGAATAGTTTCTGATATATAGCCGAGAGATCGGCTTATTGAACCACCCGGTACATGGCAATGGCACATGTTAATATGTACTAATGAATTTGAGGGTAAACATCCATTTTTGCTCCCTAGAAGTGTCAGCCTGTTCATTTTATAGAGCTGATCATTCTTTAGTTCGAACTACTTTCATCATGAAGTTATCCGATGGATTTATATTCAGTAGTGCTTCCTCTTTAATCTCAATTTAAATAGATGGGTAGTTTGAGGTTTATAAAGGTTTCTCTATGTTTGCCATAACTAACAAAATTGTTATTTTCAGTACCCACTGTTTATTTTGAAAAATAATTCTTGTGGTCCTTGTACCTAAGTGAATTACCTACACTGAATTTAGTCAATGAAATATCAAACCTTATAAAAATTCTAAGCATGTCTTACTTTCCGATCAAAGAAATTTTTAATTGATACCGAGAAACTGCATAACCTTATTTATAGGTATCAAAAGTATAAATAAGCAATTATAACAAGGATAAACTATAAACGAATATTGTTTATATGTAAATAACCTTAGTCAGGTTCAAGATCACGTATAAAAATTGTTGTTATATCATTGACTCGAACTTCTTTACTGGTTCCGATTATTAAAAATTAGAATTAGCAGTTTAAGATTACTTATTCCACAAAAGGGGATGATAATATAACTAATACTTGAAAGGAATAACTAGAAAATAAAATCTGCTGTACGGCAGCATTTTCAGGCAAATATCAAGCATTCGAGTGAATATATGGTACTCAGACACTTCACAATATCAGTAAAACATTTCTATTCTAAGATCTTCCAAACCGCTGAAATAATATGAAAATAAACATCAGCAAAAGCGTCACTTAAATGATTGACAACAAAATATATCTATATTAAGCGCATGTGAACGTATTTTGGTTGCCGTGGTTAATATCAATCGCCTAGATATGTACAGGGTGAGTTTTTAGTGTGACAACGGTCGAGATAGCTCCGTTATTACGGAAATTATCCAAAAAAGTTATTAACAGAAATTGTAGGCAACGATATGTAATCTATCAATAATAAATGACACGAAAATTAACAACAAAATAGTTTAATAATAAAATTTTATCAAACGTATTCTCTAACAGTTGAATCTTATCTGCAATTACGGTTTCATATTTAAAAAAGTATTCCAACATTCCTCAGTTGTGATTAAATGCTATGAATCACACGACGCAGTATAATAAAATTTTTGCAGTTTGTAAAAAAGATGGAGGTAATCAAAATGTCGAAGAATTTAAAGAACATAAATGTATGGTTAACTGACAATTACACAAAGAAAGTCCAAGAGGACAGAAAAAAATTGATACACCAATTGAAGATAGCAAGGTTAGATGGAAGAAGGGCTTTTCTTAAACACGACAAATTAATTGTGGATGGGGAGGTGTATGATAGACACATCTTTGAACAAGATGATGGAGAGGAAGGGTAAAAGAACATTAACTGATAGATCACCAGAAGTAGGAAGCGAATGGGAACAAATAAGGAAACTGTCTAAAACGAGGCAAAAAACTGCTAGAATAAGGAAGAGAAGTAAGCGGAAACGAGGACAGATATGAACAGGAAAAGTGGAATGGAAACCAAAGTAGACTTAAGATTAGTGGTAATAATAATTATACTCAGTTATAATATTAGCAATAGTGGGATTATGAGTGGGATGGATAGGAAAAATATTTGTAGTGATAGAGGAGTGAGTGAAGATAATGGGGATATTATATCTAATAAAAATAAAAATAAAATAAAGAAATGAGGAAAATATTAAAAATCCCAATAGATTTAGGAATGAAAACAAATAAATTATGCACGTGGAACGTCAGAACAATGTTAATACCGGGTAAAATTATGAACATTGAGGACGAATTAAAAAAATACAAAATAGACATAGAGGAAATAAGATGGAAAGATCATGGGGTGGTAGAAAAAAATTATTTTAGTTTTTATTACTCAGGGAATAAAAACCAAGGACAATATGGGGTAGGTTTCATAATAAGGGGTAATTTACGAAATCTTATATTAGAATTTAGACCAATAAGTGAACGACTGGCATGCCTGAAAATAACCAATGAATATATCGATAATAAATGCATACGCACCAACTGAAGGTGCAGATAACGAGGAGAAAGATAATATGTATGAAAAAATTAAAGAAGAAATTGAAAAAATACCAAAAGAATACACAATACTTTTAATTGGCGACTTCAAAGCACAAATAGGAAAAGAGGACTACTTGGGAAAAGTGTCAGGAAAGTACACTGTACATGAGAAAACAAACAGCAACGGGCAGCGCCTATGTAATCTGGCAGCAAGGATGAATATGATAATAAGTAGCACCAAATTTTCTTACCCAAGTAAACACAAGATAACATGGACATCGCCGGATAATAAATATAGTAAACAAATAGATCATGTGCTTATTAATAGAAGAAAGCAGTAGTCGAAGGTACAGAGGGGCAAATGCCGACTCGGATCACTACATGGTAGTGGCCACAATCAAACAAAAATTTTAACGCTACAAAAACAAACCGAATCAAATAGAATCTCGAAAAATTTAATAATGGAAATATAAGAAGCGAATACGAGGAGCAAGTGGAAAAAAGTTAATGGAATGTGAAGAAACGGAGAATGTGGAATTGGAATGGTATAATATTAGAAAATGTTTACTGAGTTCAGCGGAAAGTCAATTGGGGAGAGAAAAAAACGGAATAAACAAGCAAAATGGTGTGATGAAAAATGTCGAGAAATTGTGAGAGCAAAAGCAATCGCTAGAATAAAATGGATAAGTACAAACAACCCAGAAGATAGAGAAGAATATGAGAGAATAAGGAAAAATTGATAAGAAATGGTAAAAGGGAATTGATGAATGACAGAATAAAAAAATGGAAAATGAAAATACTAACAAAACAACAAAAGCCTATTATGAAAAAATACATGAACAGAATAAGACTTATAAAGGTAAAATTAAAGGTATAAGGAATAAAACGGCAAAGTGATACAAGAAGAAGCTCATTATAAACAAATTTGGAAAGAGTATTTCGAGGAACTGCTAACTGAGGTACTCTCAGATAATACAACAAAAGAAGAAAGCGGAGAAGATGAAGAAGAAAACATATCACAGGAATCAACAAAAAATGAAGTAGTAGGAGTTATTAAAAGAAGTAAAAATGGGAAAGCACCGGGCAAAGACGAAATAAACATGGAATTGATCAAGTATGGAGGAGACGAACTGCACGAAAGACTATATCGGCTAATAAAAAAATATATAGAGAGGAAAGAATTCCCGAAGAATGGGAGGTTGGACAAATTGTCATAATACACAAAAAAGGGGATCAGGAGAAGTGCAAAAACTAAAGAGGTATAGCTCTAACTCTCTTAAATGTAGCGTACAAAATAGTGTAACAATAGGTCCAATACCAATGCCGTTTTACACAAGGAAAGTCAACAATTGACGCTATTCACACTATCAAGCAGATAATGAAAAAAGCCCATGAACACAAAATGGAAATAGAAATGTTATTTATAGACTTCCAACAAGCATTTGACTTTGTAAAACGAAGTAAACTGATAAGAGGACTGAAAGAACATGGGATAGAAAGTGAGTTAAGAAGATTAGTTGCAATGACTATGAACGAGTCAAAAGTGAATATACTTACAACTAAAGGAGTAGCAGAAAGCTTTGTAGCTAATAGAGGTGTAAGGCAGGGTGATGGCCTATCAACAACACTATTTAATCTAGCCCTGAAGCATGTTATGAGAAACGTGAAGAAGGGAAATTTAAGAACGAGCGAGCTAGGTAGTCGCATATGCAGATGACATAATGATAGTAACGAAAAAAAGAAATATTCTTAATCAAATGCTACTAGAACTAACAAAAGAGGGCGAAAAAATGGGATTAAAAATAAATAGCAACAAAACCAAAATAATGAGAGTTGACAAACATTGTGAAAACTGAATGATAAAAATTTATACGTTCCCATCGTTACTAGTTTCAGTATCTGAAACCCTCGTAACAAAAGGTTTCAGCTTATCTGAAGGACATATGCCCCTATAAGCAGTCCTACTTCGTTTTGATCCTAGGAGCTCTGTAACCACATAACGATCCTTATCTAATACCTCAGCAACTATGAAGGTTTCCTCATATTTTGGTTGAAGCTTTCTGCTTTGTCCGACATTAGAGCCTTTACTTGCTTGTGTTGGCCAACCGTTAACTGCTTTAAAGGAGCATGTCGTTTGTCGTAATATTGCTTTTGTCGGTGTTGTTATTTTTCCGTGACTTTAGAAACGTTATCTCTCAATGACTTGTTGTCCATCCGTTCACTGCTTATGACCTCGGACTTAATAAATGCATCGTTCACACCTCTGGGGCGATACCCAAAGAATACCTCGTATCTTACCAATAGTAGAATTAACCGTTGAGTTAATACCCCACTTAACTTTACTCACCGTTTCGTCCCACCGAGTCTCATCTTCCGTTGAAGTATTCTAGAAAACATGAGCTGATTGTCGAAATAATATAGTGATTGCAGATCTTTGTATTTCCATCGTCGTCAATCTGTTTCCATGGATTATCAGGAAATTGACACATCACTGACACATCAGATGAATCTTCCAAGGTTTTACTAAAACATTTAATATCAACTGCAACTGCAAACTATAAACACAGATCCTATACTGAGTGCAAATATAGAAAAATTTCCTTGATACGAAGTTGTGGAACATTTCCAGATAACACCCAGCCTAAGCTGCGACTTAAATTGCGGAAGGTGACAAAAGGGGTGGTGAGGCGACAGGGGTGGGTGTTATGCAATACTATTTGAAGATAACCGAATATGACCGACGTTTTTACCATGATTGCTATAAATAAGAGCGTCTAAAGCAATACCACAGCATACGAATCAAACAGCATGGACACTCGATGATGCCGCCTTTGATGTGGGAAAGTATCGAGACGCCATTTTGGGAGGTGCCGATAAGAGGACAGGACTGACGAAATGGTTTTGGACAGATTCGAACTGAACATTTTTTTATATCCAAATTGAACAATTGCTCATATAATTTCGATAAACCTACTGAATATAAAATTGATTTGATTCAGAACCACTTGTTATTAATTCTTATGGCAAAAATCTAACTGAAAAAAGGATTTTCCTATAAAATATTGAAATAGATTCTGATAATTTGCGTTTTCCTTCTCTTGCATTCTAGAAGTTCACAACTTGTCAATATAAATATCTTGTTTTTGTTGAGAAACGTCAACTAAGCTCTAACCAAACATTTACTTTAAGGCAATTTTAAAAAACATTAAGGTTGAAAGTAGCCTTTTCTTAGAATATAAAACTGAATAGGAAATCTTTAGGTCTTGTGTGAAATACTATGAATACAAATAATCTATTTTCAAATATTTGTTCATGTCTCCAAATTGTAAGTTTGGGAATAAATGCAGATTACGGGCATTTGCCTTTTTTCGATTATTTTTTGTTTTTCGTAACTAAATAAGCCTCCTGAACATAGAGAAGGTAAAAAAACTCGGCGGTCTCATCAAAATTGCCCCCCTCCTCCAATAATTTTTGTTCCTGAAAATCGGGTTTTTGTTATATTTTTTTCATTTCGTAATTAAATAGCCTGTATAAACATAAAACAGAACATATTGACCCCCCCTCCTCCCAACAAAAAATAATTTTACGCGCACATCAGATTATTCAAGAAGGGAAAGGGCGAATTCAATTATTATATTCCCTTTCCCTTCTTGAATAACTCAATGTGCGTTACAAAGTATTGGATATTAAGTTATTCAAGAAGGGGAAGGGAATATAATAATTGGATTCACCCTTTTCCTTCTTGAATAACCTGATGTGCGCGTTATAAAATAATGGATATTTTTCAAGGGGAAGGATGAATGCATATTACTTTCACTATGGGGAAAAATATGTGCGAAATATACGTATATTCAATACCGAAGTTTATTAAGTATTGGATATTAAGTTATTCAAGAAGGAGAAGGGAATATAATCATTGGATTAGCCCTTTCCCTTCTTGAATAACTTAATGTGCGTTACAAAGTATTGGATATTAAATTATTCAAGAAGGGGAAGAGAATATATACATTGGATTTACCCTTTCCCTTCTTGAATAATGTAATGTGCGTTACAAAGTATTGGATATTTAGTTATTCAAGAAGGAGAAGGGAGTATACTCATTGGATTCACCCTTTTCCTCCTTGAATAACTTAATGTCTGTTACAACGTATTGGATATTCAGTTATTCAAGAAGGGGAAATGAATATAATAATCTAATTCACCCTTTCCCTTCTTGAATAATTTAATGTGCGTTACAAAATATTGGATATTAAGTTACTCAAGAAGGGGAAGGGAATATAATTATACATTATATTTCTTTCCCCTGCATATTACTTTCACTATGAGGAAAACTATGTGCGAAATTTACGTATATTCAAAACCGAAGTTTATTAAATTATTATAGTATCAAACATTTATTAAATCATAAATACAATTATATTATTCAATATTATTAGATAAATATGTGAAATTATTTTATTATATTGAAAATGAGAGATACGTGAATTCTTTTTAGGGAAAAAGTTTCCAAACGGTTGGCGACACTGCAGTATATTATTGTCGGTTGTCGAGTTTGATATTGACTTTCATAAGTGTATTTGCATAGAAAATACATATTTTTAATAATTTTTAGTATTCATATTTATAAAAGTATTTGTTTTCTCAACTCGTGACTTGGTATAAAACGTTTCTATAATAATAACTGTATGTAAAAAGATATGAGACCCCAACGTGATTGGAGATATTTTGAAATTGAAAATGTGCAAGTAAGTTTTAATAATTTTGAAAATTCATATAACGAAAAGTAGTTGTTTCCGCAACTTGTGACATAGTATAAAACGTTTTTATAATAAGACCTATCTGTAAAAAAAATTTCAAGCCCGAAGTCATTTGGTGGTATTCCAAAGTTTAGCCATATGGCCGACTCATCACTGCTACTTCATTTCTTTATATGGGTTTCGCATATTTTCCAAAAAAATTGCGATTTGGCAGTATCAATAATTACCGGTAACGTCAAAGAGAGCGGAGACGTCAAAAAGAGATTTGAATAATAAACTTGAATTCAATACTTACCTTTTATTACAAAATAAACGTTTATTTTTATTTTTTCATATTTCCATTACATTTCCAACGAAAATCATCTATGCAATCTGGCCGTGATGTCAATATGAAATGTCCGTCACAAAAATCAACCGGACACTTAATTTCATTAGTTGCGGGTATTAAACCCAAACACTGCCTTGCGATATAATCTCATTATTATTTCGCCAGGTATACATATCGTCTAGATTAATAAAATTCATTATTGTCGGAAACCAAGAAAACCTTAAATATAGAAGCACTACAAAAATAAACAGACACACAATACCAACCGCAACAAATAATAATGACAATAGATTGACACTTTTATGACAGCTAGAAATAAATTTTTTATTATTGCCATTGTTTTATAACTTCCAAGAATGAACCTTTTTAAGTGAATATTTTCATTAAAATTAGAGATCGCCAAGATTTTTTTTTATTTTTAGGCTTCTAGAAACATAATCTACCTAATAAACTAAAAATTTTAGTAATACAAGAAAACCCCGTAAACTGCATTTATACCTAAGTTTGTTTTTTCTTCTTTTTTCCTCGAGATTTTTCTGAGATTTGAAGTTTCTATTGATATATTTGACTCACTCACTTTACCATTTAATTTCAAAAGATGTGATATTAGGAAATTTTTGCATGCGTGGGTATAAACAAATAAACAATAAAATCCACCATACAGTACAGCAAATATAAATACACACAGATCAGAGGTATTCTCCGTATATGTATAAAAGTTATCTATGACACAGTATCCATATATAAAGGTTATCTATGGCACAATGAGAAAGTTTGGCACCTCACAAAATGGCGGACTGTCAACGCGAAAGATATGCGCGAACTTTACATGACAAGGAGAGTGTCCATGCTGATTGTTGGTTATGCTGTGGAAATACTCAGTTTAGCGACCGGTTTAGCCAACGAAGTTTACAGTTTAAACGAGTTATACGGGAGAAGGGTTAACCGACTAACGAAAGATTCGGAACATGGTTACTAACAGATAATATAGGCAATCTAATTACGGATATTGGAAATATCGAGTACACGTAAGGAGAAGAGCTACTTAGAGAGGCACTTAGACCGATAACGTATCCATTTTGTGACGGTATAATGATAGTAAAGTTATGCGGTTCGGAAGACTGTAATGGAGGAAGTGCACTTGTAAAAAAGGAAATGTGTGGCCCGTTTAACAGTTACCTCCTAGGGAAATTTGGCGCCCTTGTTTCTGTGAGACACGGAGTTAAAGTCAAGTTACCCTTCTTCTTGCACAGCGACAATCAGATGGCCAAAGGTGTTCGAGAAGTTCTTGGAGAAAGTATGGAAAGAATAACGAAAAAATAGGATAAATCTGTATGTATACCATACAAAGTGGAACTAGCAGATGTAAATGTGGAAACACTATTAAAAGAATTACCCGAATTATTAAAACAATTACAAAAAGAAGATTGATATTACCCAAGAGTTCTGTGGGGTGTTCCAGAAAGAGGAAATGAGAAACTACTTAACACGTAACTTTAACTTTCGTAAACATAGAATGTATCATCATCATCATCAGTGGCTTCACAACCCTGGGTGGGTTTTTGCCGACTCAACCACACGTCTCCATCTTTTTCTATCTAGCATCCGATCGGGTCCATCTTCGATATTCATGGCTTTTAGGTCCTTTGTAATATTATCTCTCCACCTGAGGCGAGGTCGACCTAATCGATTTCCCCCCGGGACCTCCTCCCACACCAGTTTTACTATTCTATCATCTGGCATTCTTTTAACGTGTCCTGCCCACTGTAGTCTCCTGGCCTTTATTTCGTTTATTATGTTGGTATCAGTGTAGAGTTCTTTGAGTTCTTGGTTGGTTTTTATTCTATATTGTCCTGTATTTTCGTCTCTATTTGGGCCGAATATTTTTCTTAGTAATTTTCTTTCAAAGACCTTAAGTTGTTCTTCGTTTGCAACCGTTAGAGACCAGGTCTCACATCCATACATTACGACAGGCCTTATAATTGTTTTGTATATGTTCAGCTTAGTTTTCCTGGTAAGTATTCTAGATTTAATTAGGTCTTGAAGAGCAAAAAGGCATCTGTTTGCAGCCTGTATCCTGTTATTTATCTCTTCTGTGATGTCGTTGTTTTCGCTAATACTTGTACCCAGATATTTAAATTGTCTTGTCCGCTCAAAGCTGTAGTCTTCGATAGAGAAGTTTTGTCCTACTCTATCTCGGTTCCGATTTTTTCTGCTGAGGTACATATACTTGGTCTTGTCTTCGTTTATCTTGAGGCCTATCTTCTCTGCTTCCTTTTCGAACTTTATGAAGGTGTCTTTGACGTCAATCCTGCTATTGCCAATCACATCGACATCGTCTGCGAAAGCCAGGAGCAGGTTGGGTCCTCCTTTATGAAAGATAGCAGCTGGCTTCTCAATTTTGGAGTTCCTAATTACATATTCCAATGCTATGTTAAAGAGTTGAGGTGAGAGGGAGTCCCCTTGCTTGAGACCATTATTGATATTGAAGGAGTCGGAGAGACTCTGCCCCACTCTTACTTTACATCGCGTACCCTCCATGCATACTTTCATCATCGATATAAGTTTTTTTTGGAATCCAAGTTCTTGCATTGCTTGCCACAGCTTTGATCTGCATACTCTGTCGAATGCCTGTTTAAAGTCAATAAACAATTGGTAGAATGTATCGGGAGAATTGTAACGTAAATGCAAATAATAATAATAACAAGATTTATGCGTCAGTCGAAAACTAACAGCGTCAGAAGTGAAACTTTTTATGTTTTATGACGCAAAAACCACCAATGAGTGTACAAAGAGAATTCATAAATATCAACAACATAAAAAAACTATAATTTAATAAAATTAAAACAAAAATTATTCCCAAAATAAAAACAATAATTTTTCGGATAGACTATAAAAAACTATTTACAATAAAAGACAAACAAAAGTAAATATTCTTTTTAAGAAATTTGAATGCATATTACGTATTCTTCCTTTTTAATACCTAAGAAAAGTTCTGGCCGCCCATGGGGGAATCGAACCCGCGTTTTTCGCGTTATTAGCACGACGCGCTAACCAACTGAGCTATTTCGTTTGATTTTAAATCGAGTCGAGTGATAACAGAAGGGGAGAACAGCGTTGCGTTTCTCTCACTTAGTTTAAATGTAAATGATAATTAGAGCTTCACAAAACTTGTTAGCCTTTACGAGATTACCTCCTAACCAAAACTTCTGTAGTGTCCCATAAAAAGTTTCACTTCAATAAAATAAAATAAGACAAACATCTGAACAAGCAATTTCCATCGCCAACGACTGAAATTGAAGTTTTTTGTCCATTCATTTTCATTTATCAAAAAATAATTTTAAATTACAATTACAAAAAAAAATATTTCCATAAATAAAGCAACACTAGTTACAACGACTTTCTCTGATGAACTGAGACTTACTTGCTCTTCTACGTACAGGTTAGCAAATATAGCTGAAAGTTTGAAAGTGGACACGCCCACGATGCGCGTTGGTCTCAATGCGGAAAGTAGGAGATAACACAGTTTATGCTTAAACTTTAATGAGTACAGAACTTATCTGTACGGACAAGTATACCTGTTTATTTCCTTTTTCAATATATTTCAATACTCTTGTTACGTTTTATTACATATTTTTTTCAAAATAATACAAATAAATACACAATGCAAAGAAATTTCCTAGTTTTTATCGCCTTAATTTTAAAGGTAAACAATTTCTATATTAATTTCGCACTGGATTATACCAATATCGGCAGAAATTATTAAGCGCTTTTGGTATCCTTTTCCCCCCGAATGCGTTCTCACTTTATCGTTCGCGCAGCGAAGTGGGGATTGATAAACGGAATAACATGATCGCCATCAATAAACAATGCCCTGCGACTATTCTCGGCGTCTCCTCTTTGTGCGGATCTTCGTTAATTTTTTCCGCCTCTCTCACAAGGAGTTTAACAGTTTTGTTAGCTCGACGAGTTAACTCTCATGACAAAACGCTAGTGTCCCATAAAAAGTTTCACTTCAATAATACAGTCGGAATTGATTGCCTTACTTGGTTAACTTCTAATTCCAGAAATGTATAACAAATTTATTTGCCAAGTAACAAGTCCTGGTGTTAACAAGTGCATTGGTAACCATATAAGTAATTTTTTAAACTGTCCAGATAAGAGATTAAAATACATATTTTCCAACACTTTAGCCAGAGAACATGGAATTACAAGATTAGAAGCAACCATATATAATTATTCCATAGCCGATAACAAGACAGGGGAATATAACTGCTTAGAAGACTGTCTAACCTTACTGGAGGATAGCAAACTTTATTTCCAAAATGTATCATTATATTCTATCTCATTTGCTAAAATGTGGACGAAGTTGTCAAAAAGTCTGCAAAACAGTTGCTGTCTTGTATTTAACAATATACTGCAATAATTATAATGGGGGAACAGTAATATAAGGAAATTAACCGGTCTACAGATAAGTTTACCAATGGAACCCAACGCAAGATAAAAAGTTTTAAATTATTGTCTTTCTGCATTTAGTTTTAACTTCTTACCTATTACCTAATTGTATAGGAGTCGTAGAAGAGACGAGTAACAAGGAAAAAAATATTAAAATTTCTCAAAAATGCTATATTAAGGCTGGAGATAATTCTTTGCCCAGTCTTTCACACTGTTTAGCACTATCCCGGAAAATATCGACATCCAGGAGCTCAGACTTGTATCTATATATAATATTATACTCAAAGTTATAAGAAAGAGGGTAAACAAAAATAGTAAGATAATGCCTTTTGCGCTAAAAGAAGTAACACCAATTTCCCAAATTTCTGTATTATCTGTAAAGAAACGGAAATTAGAAATGGAGGAAACAGAATTTAAGAAAAGGAAGTATTTAGAAAATACAGCTACGGTTAAAAAGAAATATAGACATTTTTTAGAGAAAGAACAGAAGATAGCAGATATAAAGGATATACTAGACGATTTTTTCTACACCAGGTGGAAAACTTTGGACCCACTGAAGAGTATAGCGTATCCGCGTTCATCGTTAACAATAAAAATAAAAATACCTATGTAGGAGTTTTGGCGGATAAGGAAGGGCAAAGAGACATCTATTACTTAAGAGGATTACCACAAAAATACGTTTTTGTGCATTTACAATAATAGAGAAACTCTTGTTGCAGACGGTGATGTCACATTACCTTATAACAATGGAATGGAATTAATATTGTTGCCAACCGAAAAACCATTTGCTACCTTTACTATAACTGGATATTTAACGATAACACATTTGCTAAAATCGAAACTATGCAATTTTACAAAGACGCATGGAAAAATGTAGACGTTTCATTTACCCAAGTGGATGTGGAGGTGGTTAACGTCGTTACAATGCAAGAAATTGCGGATAACATAAAATATATGGATTGTCATCGACTAGAAGAATTTGCAGAAGGTACAGAACTAGTAATATCTGGAATTAAAGAAGTTATGCATAGAGTTAGAGTTCGGTACATATTAAAACTGGACAATATAAATGTATTGTACCTTTCGAATTACTGGCTGGAACAAGAATTAAAAGAAATATTTTTAGATTATAGAATAAAAATAAAAATTGACGTGCTAAAACATACACTCAACATAAAAAAGAAAGATTTGTATTTTATGTATAAGTTTTGTTAAACCTATATAATAGTTATTTATGTAATAAGGATCATAAAGACGATCATTATGGTACAAGTCGTGAATGTTATCGGGCGAGGCGTAGCCGAGTCCGATAACACGGCGTGTGCCATAATGATTGTTTATGATTCGTATTACATACAAAATTTTATCTGATGGCATTTATATCAATACATTTTCGAAAAATTAAAAACTGCATTTTCGACATGTCACAATGACAACTATTTTTAAAGGAGTTAGTATTGTGTAGTTTCAAATATTAGTAGGTGAGTGAGCTGTGCTTTGCCATTTCCTTGACAACGTCATCAGGTTGTAACGGCAATATTTATTTATCGCTGTCAAACTCAATAATTATTGTCAGGTAGAATTTAATATAATTTAAAAAATGAGTGATTCTGAAGCTGATAGTTTACCTTCTGATTTGGAAGAAATGTCGAGAAATATCGTGGACTCCCTTTTGCCGGAAAAATCACGAAGTGTATATGAAATGGTGTTTAATCGGTACGAAGAATGGTGTTCTGCTAAAAAAATCAAGAATATCACTCATGAAAAAGTATTGTTGGCTTACTTTGAATGCTTATCTAAGGAAAGAAAACCATCTTCTCTTTGGTCGTATTATTCGATGATAAGAAGTATTTTATCAACAAGAAAAAACGTCGATATTAGTAAGTACCTACAGCTGGTTGCATTACTAAAACGTAAATCAGAAGGTTACAGAGCTAAAAAATCCAAAATTTTTACTAAACAAAGTGTTACAAAGTTTTTAACGGAAGCATCAGATGATACATACTTATTTAATAAAGTTGCCATGATAATTGGACTAAGTGGAGCATGCAGAAGAGAGGAATTGACAAATATGCTTGTTGAAAATGTAATAGATGAAGGATCCGTTTTTAGAATTACATTACCGAATACAAAAACAAAGGTAATGCGAGAATTTTTTGTAACTTCGGGGAATATCCCAGGATTGAATATGGTAGAACTTGTCAGACAATATGTGAAAATATGACCTTGCAACACAAACCATCTACGTTTTTTTGTCACTTATAGAAATAAGAAATGCACAAAACAACCCGTTGGAATACATACCTTTGGTAAAATGCCAAAAGTTATTGCCACTTTCTTGAATTTACCTCGCCCTGAAGATCTGCTTCATTTTTGGCTGATTCTGGAGCTGATCTGTGTACCGTGAAACGCCATGGCGGATGGAAAAGCAATACTGTCGCTGAAGGTTACATCGAAAATTCGAAAGAGCAAAAGAAAAAAATATCTGAAGCAATTTTTGGTGCCAACAACCAAACAGGATTACAAGTTTGCCAACAATCATCAACTACTGATGTAAAAACTGTAGAATCCATTGGAATTAATATTACAAATTGTAGTAATTGTTCTTTTACCATTTATAATAAATAGTTTTGTACATAGTTATGCATTTTGAATAAACTTTTTTGATCAAACCATTACATGTTTTCCTTATAGAATTTCATTATGGTACTTAGTCCCATAATGAGCTTCCTTATGTCATCAAAATTGAGTGACATAACGTCATTATCACATGCCATCAGATAAATATTGTAACAAAACTGTAGGGCGTGAAATAACAGTTACTTTATCAGCCGTCTTATTTATTACTTCAGCTTGCTGATATAACCTGTACAATTTATTCTTGAACTTATTATATTACAAAACAAAACATGTATCTCTGACATCTGACTCCAATAATTATCAATCATGATTATGTCACTTTTTGACACATGTTACAATGACAACCTCTGTAAGGTTTTTGGCGAGCAACCACAACATTCAATTATCTATGGTCCCCTACAGTACTCCCCCCTTAAGTAACGTATTACAATAACGTTACAATTAAAGGTTAAAATATTAACAAGTTTTAACAAATTATCATAATAGCTGATTATATCTATACAAAACATTTTATTTACTTGGAAATCTCACTTTCCGTCCACTACGCGATGTTCGAACTCTTTCATTATCACGATCATCACTTACAGTTTCTGTAGAGTTGACTGGTTGAGCTTCCGATTCTTGTGTGCCCGAGGATGTAGACTCTGGGTTTTCATTTTGATCTTCTTTATCTGCTAATGAAGATGCGGGCTTAAGTCTGTCGATATTAATATTCGTTGACTTGTTCTTCATTTCCACCGTGTAATGTTTATCATTTCGTTCTAATACTAAAAACGGGCCCTCATATACTTGTTATAATGATTTTCTTAATCGGTCAATTCGTACAAACACATGTGAACATGTTGCCATATCTTTATGAACAAAAACTGTTCGTGCCGATTTGTGATTAATTTTTACAGGTTTTAACAAATCCATACATTTTTGCAAATTGGATACAAAAGTTGAAGGATCTGTTTCAACAGATTTATTATCGAAAAACTCACCAGGCAGGCGAATGTGTTTACCATAAATCATTTGTGCTATTGAACTATTACTATCTTCACGAAGCGCAGCTCTTAATCCCAACAACACAGTAGGTAAAATATCAGTCCACTTGATATTGTTGTGAGGTTTTATGGCTGTCTTCAATGTTCTATGAAGTCTTTCAATCTTGCCATTGCTTTGAGGTCTATATGGAGTAGTACGTTGTAATTTCCAAATCGTGTAACCCATTGATTGTAAAAATTTTTTGCTACTGTTTCTGCAGTGCAATCATACACTGGGACTACTTCCATCCAATTCGTAAATCGATCTATCATTGTTAAACAATACAAAAATCCATCAGATGGAGGCAACGGTCCCACAATATCAATATTTACCGTTGTGAATCTTTCATCTGGTTCTTTATATATCCCAATCGGTGCTTTAGTGTGCTTATTTACTTTATTTCTCTGACAAGGAATGCAAGCCTGTGTCCATTTAGTCACATCTTTCTTAATTCCAGGCCACACATATTTTGATGTCATAAGTTTTACTGTGGCACGTACTTCTGGGTGAGCCATGTCATGAATTTGATGGAAAAATTGTTGTCTGAATGTCTTAGGTATAAATGGCTTTATTATATTTAAATTTGATGTATCACACCACAAATGTTTTCCTGATGAAAGTGGATAACTGATAAGTTTAAGAGAAGAAGTTTTATTTTTAAGTAATTGGTTTAATTCTTCATCATTTTCTTGACCTTCCGCTACTTTGTCAAAATCTAAGACTGAAATAGCTTCGATTCTTGATAGTTGGTCAGCTACTACGTTATCTTTACCACTTATGTGTCGTATATCTGTTGAAAACTGTGATATGTATTGTAAATGTCGCAATTGACGTGTTGATGCTTTTTAATTTTTTTGTTGAAATGCGAATATCAAAGGCTTATGGTCTGTATATATAACAAAATTTCTTCCTTCTACAAAGTGTTTAAATTTTCTTACAGAAAGATATATTCCCAATAGTTCTCGATCATATGTAGAATAAGAAATTTGAGCCTCGTTAAGTTTTCTCGAGAAGAATGCTATTGGTTTCCATGTTCCCTCTTCAAATTGTTGTAAGACACTCCCAATCGCAAAATTGCTTGCATCTACGAATAATGCAATAGGTAATTCAGGATTTGGATGAGTCAACAATGCAGCATTTGCTAAATCGTTTTTACATTTTTCAAACATTTGTTTTGCTTGTTCTGTCCATTCTATTTTGCGTTTGTCGTTTTTTCTTGCTCCTTTGAGATAATTATGTAGGACACTTTGAGTTTGTGCAGCGTCTTTCAAATATCTACGATAAGAGTTTACTAAACCAAGAAATGTTCTTAACTGGTGAATAGTTTCAGGTAGTTTATATTCTAATATTGGTTTCACTTTTTCAAGTAATGGTGTAGATCCTTTTGAGTTAATTAAATACCCTAAAAACTCAATTTGCTCTTCCGCAATTATCGATTTAGAAATATTAATTCGTAATCCATATTGACTAAGTCTCTGAAATATTATTTCTAAATGTTTCTTGTGTTCATCCAACGATGATGACGCTATTAAGGCGTCGTCAAGGTAGGGGAAAACAAAATCCAATCCTTGGTAAACTTGGTTAATAAATCTTTGAAAACTGGCAGGGGCATTGCGTAACCCAAATGGCATAAAATTAAATTCGAATAACCCAAATGGAGTTGTAATAGCCGTTTTGCATTTATCCTCTTCCACTATGGGTATTTGATGATAAGCTTTAAATAAATCAATTTTTGAAAATACCTTTTTATTTAGTAGTATATATTGAAAGTCGTCTATTCTTGGTATTGGATAACGATCGGGTACTGTGATACTGTTTAATTTTCTGAATCAGCACAGGGACGCCATGTTTTGTCTTTTTTTTCTACTAAATGCAGAGGGCTGGACCATTGCGATTGTGATGGTCTTATAATTTCATTTTGTAACCAAAATTGGTTTTCTTCTTTAGCTACTTGTAATCTTTTTAGATCCAATTGTCTAGGTCTGCAGAATATAGGTTCTCCAGTAGTGCAAATATGATGTTTTATATCATGTTTAATATTATTTGGGATACAATTAGGTTTAGTTATTTCTGAAAATTTGTTAAAAAGTTCACCAAATTTGAATGATTTTAATCTATTGCTTAAAATGTATTCGGATGTGATATTTGAAACTTGGCCACTAACTGTTAGCTGGGTTTCACCATCTATCAAACGTTGGTTTCTTAAATCCACTATTAAATTGAATTTTTTCAAGAAATCTGCTCCAATGATCCCTTTTTGCATTCTTGCTACAATGAATTGCCATTGGAAATTACGACGAAGACCAAGATGAATGGTTAATGTTTTATATTCATAAGTTGGAATTTCTGTTTCATTTGCGGCATATAACTTATATTCGGAATAATTATTATTTGATACATTTTTCGTGCACACATTTCTCGGGGTAACATCGATCGCTAAATTTAAAATGGTAACAGTATTTACCTGTAGGATTGTAACGACTACGAGAATTATTTCTGCTACGACTTCGGCCTCCTCTATTATTTGGACTGCGAGTTTAAGTTCTGTAATTTGTTTTTCCATTGAAGCTAACTGTGCTGAGATTGATACTATCCACTCGTTAGATGATGCACTTTCAATCATTGGTTTCTGTATAGTCTTCTCTTCAATGTTGTATAAATTAAATCTTGGGTTCATGTCCACAATTTTATCTGCCATTTCTGCTAATTTTTCAACGTCCTCATGTCCTACTGTAACAAGAATATTTTTGATAGAGTCAGGAAGTTTTTCAAGCCACAGAGTTTTGAGTCCTTTTTCTGAAAGTTCACCACTGGATAGTAATTTCGTTCTTGTATATAATTGACTGGGCTTTAAGTCCCCTAACTCCAATCCCGTTAACAATTTTTTTAATTGTTTATCATCACTTTCTTTGAAAATACTTAGTAGCCGGATTTTGCAGCTGTATATTTATTGGAAAGCTCCTCATTAGTAATAATGTCCCATATATTTTCCAGGATTCTAGGTTCCAAATTCGCCACTAAATGGTTAAATTTATTGTTTTCACTACGAATTTGTTCAATGCGGAACTGTGCTTCAACTTGATAGAACCAAATTTCCGGCTTTTCGTTCCAAAATGGCGGAAGTTTAAGACGAACGCTTTTAATTTCATCTTCTAACATTAAATTGTTTATGCCGTTATTTTCTGATTTTGATGTTGTATTGTTACTTCCTTTAGGATTGTTTGGATCACTCACATTATTATTAGCCATATTAAAAGTTTGTTTTTTATTTTACCAAGCACTACGTTCAAGTTGTCTGTTGTAGGCAGCAATTTACAATATTATTGTACACGTTGCCATGGACGGCGTCACCATTTATGTAGTGCGTGAAATAACAATTAATTTATCAGCCGTCTTTATTACTTCAGCTTGCTGATATAACCTGTACAATTTATTCTTAAACTTATTATATTACAAAACAAAACATGTGTCTCTGACATCTGACTCCAATAATTATCAATCATGATTATGTCACTTTTTGACACATGTTACAATGACAACCTCTGTAAGGTTTTTGGCGAGCAACCACAACATTCAATTATCTATGGTCCCCTACAAAACTTTTAAAGTCATAGTTGTGTTACAAATTTTCCCACCTTTGTTCTTATTTAATGTTAAACCATCTATCTGGATGGGAGGATAGTGGAAGTTGGCAAAAAGGGTGGGGAGGTGACAGGAGTGGGGGTCATGAATGGTAAGGTAATCTAAAATTTCACCTATATGAATGAATATTATGTACGTGTATAGTTGTTGCTGTTGTTATTAAACATATTTGAATTCCATTTAATATTATCGTATTCGTGGTGCAGTGGCTAGCGCGCTGGTCTGTGGATCGATAGATTTAAACCTCTATGGTCGCAGGATTTTTTTCTGATTTAATTGTATGAAGGCATGCTGTTTACGCCACACACACACACACACCTAAGAGATAGATAACACAAAATACATGATAGAATACCAGATAGATGACACGGAACATATGAGAGAAGACGCACATCACTGAACACAAGATGGATGACAGACACGACACATATGACAGATGGCACATACGACACATATGGCAGTTGACAGATGGCGCAGGTAACGTCACAGAATACAAGATGGACGACGACACTCCCCCACCGAGCATGACGTCACTTCCGGCGCGCGCGCAGCCAAGATTGCCAACTTCCGCTTCCATACCCGTGTTGCTGATCTACTTGAGAATTTATTACCCCTCGACCCATCCGGTTACTTCGGTTTCTTTTTTCCAAACCTGAAAACTGACAATGCTTTTAGTTGAAAGCTTACTTCCGTCGACCATATTTACAGTGTTGGTAGGCTCATTAAGCTCTTTTTTGTCTCAACAGTTCTTCATGTTGACGTAGGCTGGATTCAGATTTTTCCAGATTCAAGTTAGGATCTAACTACAGTCGACCACTTATGGATGTATCTTTCATACCTATGATTAAGATCAGTAGGATTAAAGCATCATGTTAATCGGGATGGAATGTGAGATTTTTCAATGTCCTTGCATTAGCTTTTGTGTTTAATTTATTATTGTCAGCTTTGTCTGGATATTCTATTTTTTATGACAATAAAGCAGTTTCTTTCAGCAAGAAGTCCTATCATGGGTTATTTAAATTCATCCCTGGAAGGCTTAACTACAATTAGAGCATTTCGAGCCGAAAAAGTTCTAATTAAAGAATTCGATACTCATCAAGATTTATACACATCCGCAAACTACACGTCGAAATGTTGTAAGAGGGCATTTGGATACTCTATGGATGTGTTCTGTACTATCTATATGGGGGTCATTATGGCTGTGTTTGTTATTTTTGACAATGGTAAGTGTATTTGATTCACATTTCTGTTTGAATGTCTTCAATATGTTGTAACAGCAACAGTACGTCCTTTATTCTTGTTTTTTTCTTTCAAGAGACTTCAGTTGGAGATATTGGATTGGCTATAACGCAAGCTATCAGCCTTAATGGTATAGTCCAGTACGGTATAAAACAATGGGCTGAAATCGAAAACAAAATGACATCTGTGGAAAGAATCTTAGAATATTCAGAAACGGAAAAGGAAGTACAAAATCCGAACTCTGTAAGTCTAAGCTGGCCAAAGCTTACTAGCATACAATTCGATCGAGTAACATTTTCGTACGGAAATGGTAGTAAATGCATTTTGGAAAATATTAATTTGATGGTTAATGCTGGAGAAAAAATAGGCATAGTAGGCAGAACAGGTATTTCATTGTTATATATTAAAAATTTCTTCAGTAACGAATTAAGCTAATATAAAACGGAAACTTTTACTTCCCATGTATCTTCCATTACTGCTTCTTAATCCTACAATGCTAATGTCGAGTTTACTGGATTTTTGTGGGTTCTTTGTAGCATGGATAAGCATTTAGTTCACTATCCAATGGGCAACTTTAGGGAACAATGCAACCGCAGACTTGAAAACCATTTTAAACGCGGTATCACGTGTTACTCCTTTTCATTTAAAATATTTTTATTGGTAGTTATTACTTAATTTAAAAGTTGGAATGACAGACTTCACTTTTATTGTGTTGCTAATCCATACATTTAATGTATGGATTAGCTTCACGAAACTGTTTAGAGGCCAGAATATTTCCCAACCAGAGCATTGCCAGACGATTGTTTGAGCGTATTGATTTGAGGTTACAAGAAACAAGTAGGGATAAGTAAATACAATTTTGAGGTGGTACAAACCAGAATTTGAAATTTTAGGAAGCTTATTGCCAAAAAGAGATGGGGAAAGTCCAGTATGGAGTGGAAACTGAACAAGATTTATTAAATTCTGTTGATAATGAAGCATCAACGAGTGGACGAAACTATCAAGAGACTATAACGTCTCAACAGCAGTTGTTCATCGTGTCCTAAAAGAACAACTGTTATATCCTATTCACGTACAAAAAGTACGGCCGATTATCCTACACAACTTGAGTATAGTCACTAGTTTCCACGACATAAACAAGCAGTCAATATCTTTATTTCTAACGTTCTTTTCACGGACGAATCCGGTTTCACCAGAGACGGTGTCATTCACTCTCATAATATTCATTTATGGGAGTATGAGAATCCACATGGTATTATCCAAACAAGGAATCGGCATAGAGTTATATATAGTAAATGTTTGGGCAGGAACAGTGGGAAATAATGTGATAGGACTATACTTTATCAAGGATACTTTGACTTCGCAGAAATACATGAATTTTTTGCAAAATGAGTTTTGAAACCTGTTTGATGATGTGCCACTACAAACTCGTTTAAATTTATAGTTCATGCATTATTGATATGGTTGAAATATATATCCAATTGTCGTTCACTACCTATAAAACAAGTTAATATGTCATATACATATTGTAACGGAATAGATACATAGTAACAGGCCTCGAACTGTCAATATGACAGCGACATAACCTACAATAGGGAAGCTGACAGAAAAAGAGGACGTTTAGAAGATAAATATTTCTCAAGATAAATATCCTTCTTAGTTGTTTTTTTAAGAGTTTGTAGTTTAGTAGAAATAAATTGTTTCAACATACACTCGTACTACATTTGGTGTCAGGTGTGGGGTGAAGATTTCAAGATGTCCGGGAAGAAAATAAGCCAGTTGTTAGTTGCAGAATTGAGAAGGAAGCTGGAAGAACTTGATTTGGACACGATGGGTCTAAAGGCGGTATTACTGGCACGATTAAAAGGGCATTATGAAAGCCAGGGTATTGATCCTGAGACTGTGGAGTTTGAAGATCCCTCCATGAAGACCATGAAGATGTCCAACCTGTCCACAGAAATGTCCAACCAGAGCGATGAAATATTCCAAAAGATGTCCAGCCAGCGCGACGAACTATCTCCAAAGATGTCCAGCCTCTTCAATAAACTCTCCCATAGGGTGTCCACCGACATGTCCAGCCAACAAGAAGAAATCTCGCAGAATATATTAAATCTCTCCGATGAAGTCTCCCAGAAGGTGTCCAGCCTGTCCATGGAAGGTGTCTCAACAAGAAGGGAGAATAGCCGTCATCGAAGAAGAGATGCAAAAGCTGCAAGATATCGTCTCCCATCCACCAAGGCCCGTATGCAGAGAGGGAGAGCCCAATCCACAGGTAGAGAGGTTATAGAGTAGCTTGTCGATCCTAGAAATCAAGTTCCATACGATAGAAGAACGATTCTCCCACCAGCCGTCAAGGGGTGAACTGCGTCAGGAGACCAACACAGCAGGAGATACCAAGGCAACATTGAAGCCACCAACCTTCGACGGCACAACTTCCTGGCCCAACTACCTCAAGCAATTCAACACAGTGGCCAGCGCCAATGGATGGTCCTCCAGAGATAAGGCGGTAACTGTGACAGATGTCAGACTCTCCATGCCGACGAGTCGGAGGACTTCGACCAACTGGTGGAGCACCTGGAGATGAGGAGGAGAAAGCTGGTGAATCTACCCAGGAGTTTGAAGCGGAGGTTGCAAGAATGGTCCGCTTTGCATATACTTCGGCCAATGAGAGCATTTTGGAATACCTAGCTGTCCAGGCATTCATAGACGGCTTAAGAGACCAGGAGTTGCAAAGAGCGCTGCGCATGGCTTATCCCAAAGCTTTGGTGGATGCCCTGTCAACAGCATTGGAGTTTGAAGCAGCCACTGAAGCGTCTCGTTCCCATTCCAGAGTTAGATCCATTACCAGCCAGTCCAGAGAAGCGGTGCATCAAGAGGAGCCGAACCAAGAGATCCTACAAGAACTGGTGAGCCTGATTAAGACGATGGGATCGAGGAAGAGGAGACCCGTACGATGTTGGAACTGCGCTGAATTTGGTCACGTCAGAAGCGCAAGCCAACGTCGCGGGAAGATAACCCCAAGCAGCAGGAAAACTAGAACGGGTCGACTCCAGGAGGGCGACATCTACCCCAAGCAGCCTGCAAGACCCTCTACTCGTCCTGAATTCAGTAAGACATCGACCCAACAACATCTACGTAGATGGAACAGTAGACGGCAAGAGATATTCAATGTTGGTGGATACAGGAGCATCCAAGACCATCATTCGCCGAAGGGTCGTTAAGAAAAAGAAGTTGTCGCCCTCCAGATGGCGACTACGTACCGCTACAGAGGAAGCAGCCAAGGTCTACGGCGAAGTAGACGTGAGAATTATGTTTGGCTCTACCCAGGTTTCGCACTCAGTTTTAGTTGCCGAAATTGAAGAAGACGTTATCTTGGGAATGGACATCATGGATTCCTATGGCTTCCAACTAGATCTCAAACATCGAGTCATTCACGTCAGTGCCGAGGAATTAATTGTACATCAGCGAGAAACAGCCATCGCGGAGGTGATGCTATCTGAGGATGTCAAACTACCAGCAAGGTGTGAGTCCATAGTCGTAGCGAGTAGGACCATGGAAGACGCAACTGCAGTCATAGTAGAGCCCAGAAATCACGACCAGGAGCTGGGACGGGGCATTCTTATTGGTAAGGCACTGATCGAATCCGCTTCAAGGGTGCCAGTTCGTCTGATCAACCTAAACGACCATCCAGTTACCCTCAAGAAAGGCACTCAAGTAGAACCCTTCGAGCCAATAACCGAAGTTATCCACCGGGGACCCCTACGGAAGAGCAGCACTAGGACAAGCTCAGTCATATTCTAGCCACCGTCCATCCATTCCTGTCCCGGCAACGAAAGAAAAAGGTGAGAGACCTAGTTAACCGTTTCCATTCCATTGTCGGTTCATCCGATGGCAAACCAGGAAAAACCAGCGTGGTAAAACATAAGATCGACACTGGTGAAGCTCGTCCTATCCCTCAAGCTTCTCGGCGACTTCCCCAGGTGAAGAAGGCAGAAGCAGAAAGTACTCTTCAAGGGATAATAAAAGACGGAGTAGTAGAACCTTCAAACAGCCCTTGGACCTCTCGAGTAGTTCTTGTGGAAAAGAAAGATGGTTCGACAAGATTCTGCGTTGACTACCGCAAGCTCAACGAAGTCACCAAGTAACTACCCGCTGCCTAGAATCGACGACGCATTTGATGCACTCACAGGTTCCAAGTTGTTTTTCACTTTGGATTTGGAGAGTGGTTACTGGAAGGTGGAAATGGATCCTGCCGACAAAGAGAAGACGGCTTTCACCAGCGGAACAGGCCTGTGGCAGTTTACGGCACTTTGCAATACTTTGCAATACTCCAGCCACCTTCGAAAGACTGATGGAGAACATCGTCAGGGGTTTGTCTTGGGAGACCTGCCTAGTGTATTTGGATGACGTCATCATTCTGGGGCGAATATTTGACAAGCATTTGAAGAATCTTGAAGAGGGTTTCAAGAGACTTCAAGCATCCTATATGACATTAAACGTGAAGAAGTGCCGCCACCTTTTCCAGACTAAGGTCAACTACCTAGGGCATGTAGTCAGCGGGGAAGGTATAGCTGTAGATCCAGACAAGATCCACGTAGTCCAGCAATAGCCAACTCCTTCAGACAAAGATCAACTTCGAAGCTATCTGGGACTTTGCTCTTATTATCGACGCTACGTGGAAATGTTTGGGGATATCGCCAAACCGCTAACCCGAATGACCAAGGAAGGTAGAAGATTCAGCTGGGATGAGAAATGTCAAGTTGCCTTTGAAACTTTGAAGAAGCAGCTGACATCAACTCCGATTCTGGGCTATCCACTTCCTGAGGGAAAGTTCATTCTCGATACAGACGCCAGCAACGTGGGAATTGGTGCCGTTTTTTCATAGCTCCAGGATGGTCGTTGGATACTTTAGCAAGACCTAAACCTGAGCGTAACTACTGCGTTACCAGGCGAGAGCTCCTGGCAGTGGTGAAATCTGTTGAGTATTTCTACAAGTACTTGTATGGAAGGATCCGAACCGACCATGCCAGCTTGAAGTGGCTACTTAATTACAAGAATCCTGAGGGCCAACTCGCAAGATGGTTGGAAAAACTTCAAGAATATGATCGAACACCAACCCGGTACAAGCCACCGTAATGCCGACGCACTCTCCAGAAGACCATGCCAATCGACTTGCTCCCATTGCAGTCGCATGGAAGAGAAGGATGCCAGCTTGCACCAAGTCAAAGTCATCAGTGAAGAATGGCCTCAAGAGAGATTTTAATTCAAGAGTATCAAGTGAACGACGCAGACCTTGGAAAAATAATTGAATGGAAGTCAGTAAATCGTCGACCGACCTGGCAAGAAGTATCGTCATCTTCGCCGATTTTGAAGTCATACTGGGCATAGTGGAATTCTCTGGTTATTGAGGACGGCTTGCTGAAAAGAATCATTGAAAATGACGAAGGCACCGAATCCAAGAGACAGCTATTAGTTCCTAGGAATTGAATATCTGAAGCATTACGACATCTTCATGATGGACCGTCCGGAGGACACCTAGGTATGAAGAAGACCTTGCAGAAGGTACGGGAACGATTCTACTGGGTAAACTGTTACGACGATATAAGATATTGGCGCTGAAAATGTACCTCCTGTATTTCAAGCAGCGGACCACACCGTAAGCAGAGGGCTGGTATGCAGCAGTACATCGTGGGGAGCCCATTCGAGACAGTCGCCATCGATGTGATGGTACCGCTACCAGAGAGCGAAGCAGGTTTGAAGTACATCGTCATCATTATGGACTACTTCACCAAGTGGGTAGAAGCCTCTGCAGTTACCAATCAAGAAGCCGCTACCATAGCCGAAGTCCTGGTGAAGGAATTCACCAGTCGGTTCGGAGTGCCCTTGGAACTACATTCGGATCAGGGAAGAAGCTTTGGAAGCAAGCTATTCCAAGAGGTTTGCCAGAAGTTGGGGATCCAAAAGACTAGAACAACGGCGCTACGTCCACAGTCCGATGGAATGGTGGAACGCATGAACCGGACTCTAATCAAGCATTTGTCGAAGGTCATTAGCAGGACTGGGACGAACACATTCCATTCTTCTTAATGGCATACCGATCAGCTGTGAATGAGTCTTCAGGGCAGACACAGACGAAAGTCCTTTTCGGTCGAGAAATAAGCTTCCATGTGACCTGGTGTTTGGTTGTAAGCCTGGTGAAGATATCGCCGGAGAAGATTATGTATCCGATCTCCGGAGGAAGATGGAAGATACCCATAAATTGGTTCGTACTAACCTGCAATGTCCAAAATTACAGAAGAACTGGGAGGGTCCATATGTCATCAAGAAGAAGATCAACGATGTTATTTATCGAATCATAGAGGAAACCCGATTATAGTCCATTCTGATCGGCTAGCATTATATGCCGGGGACTACGATGAAGGTGTGCAAATACAACTACTGGGCGAAGAGCATTCCAAGTTCGTAGTCTTCATGAAGGTTTACGGAGGAATCAGAAGAGCAAGATATGGTGTCGTTGATGAAATCAAACAGGATCTTCTCAAGTTGCCGCAGGAGTATTCCCTAGTTCATAGCACATCTGCCAACCTTGACGTTCCACATAGTTTAGCCAATACTTTCAGGAAAAAGTATGGTGATGAAGAGGAGTTAAAGAGACAACATCCAGCAGTAGAAAATGTCCTGAAGCTTCGAGATGGTCGACAATTTATTTTCTACCTGATAACCAGAAGTACATCTAACCAACAACCATCGCACAAGAACGTCTGGAAGGATTAAGCTCTGAAGGTCAACCTGTCCAAGCTAGCTATGCCGAAGTTGGACGGTAGTCACACTGGTTTGAATTGGAGAATTGTTCGGAATATGATTGAAGTAATCTTCAGAGAGACAACGATCGAAGTCCTGGTCTGCAGTCGCCGTCACCCAGAATCTGGATTGAAAACCTTCCCCTGCTACTTCTATGAGACCTCTTTCTGTAAGAACGGAACCAACTGCCGTTACAGCCACAAATCCGAAGAGGGTAAAAGCATTCCAGGAGTAATGCATCTAAGGAGGATAAAAATAATAATTTGAAGACAACAACAAAATATTGATATCAATTTAAAAAATCATAGCTTAATTTTAAAGTAATTTTGAATGGCGCGATTGAACCCTACCTTTGATACAGTTTTATTCATGCTTGACGATTGTTCTGTTTCTAATAATAATTCGCTAGATTCTATAAAGTTACTTACTTAAGATTTATAATCTTCTGTTTTTAATATTACAGTGGAAATTCCTTTGTCAGATTTTGTATACACACAATATAGAATATAGAAAATTTACAAATGACATCAAACAAATATTAGCTTCAGTATCAGAAATAGCTTTAAAATATAATTCAAATAATTCAAACCTCACAATTACAATATATGTTAAAGGAATTGCCATTGTTATATCAAAAACTGAAGATTATAGATCTTAAATAAATAACTTTGTAGAATCTAGCGATGTACAAATTCTTAGAGCAGACCCAACAAAAAAGTTTTCTAATAATGTGAGATATATTGTTAATAATTCAAATGATTGATTATTAAGAGAAATACATCATAAATAAAAATCCTTAATCTGCAAAATTATATGTAACCGTTAAATTACATAAAATATGGAAACCAATTAGACCTGTAGTTTCTTATGTTAATACTGCTAATAATAAATTAGCTGGCAAACAACATACTTAATAATTGCGATTATATATCTAAATACTTAATAATTCAATAGAACTAATAAAAAAATTATAAACATTCAACTCTAAACTCATTTCATTTCATGTTACCAATATGTACACCTACATTCCTCCAAAAGAATATCTAACACTTGTAAGAAAGTTACTGAAAGTTAAAAATATTAATCCAGGAATTATATCAGATATACTCAATTTATTTGAGGTATGTATTAATCAGAATTATTTCACTTCTGACAATAAGGTATATATTCATAATAAAGGTTTTCCAGTGGGAAACCCTATATTACCAATGTTGGCAATATTAGCTTGTTTTATAGGTAGTGAACGACAATTAGATATATTTTTCAACCATATTATTAATTTACACCCAAAACTTGAATTTTCATTAGAAGTTGGGGAAAATAACTCAATAAATTTTCTTAATTTAAAAAATTCTAAGAGTAAATAATGTACTTGATTATTCAATTTACAGAAAACCAACACACACTGATGTGACTATTCTATATAATTCCAATTATCCCATAAATTAGCAGCATATAATCATAATCCAATAACACATAGAGCATTTTCAGTTCACATGAACAAATATAATTTTGGAATGAATACAATTAAACAAATATCAACATCCAATGGTTACCCATTACATATAATAAATAAATAATTTAATAAAGAAGAGGTAATAGTGGTATTACAATTAATATTTTTTAAACAAACTAAAAAAATAAGAAATTACAAAACCATCACACATGCTGGTAATATTTCAAAGATATTATTAGGAACAAATACAATTTCTTTTAAAACAGAAGGTAATGTGAGTACAAAAATGTTAAATGTAAAAACAAAAATATCCCAATTAAAGAAGTCTGGCGTATACAGGGTGATTCATAAATATTGGGACATAGGCTAAGGGTATATTGTTTTGACCTAAATATGGCGATAGGACCAAACATCCCTCAATAAAATATTGTTGTGGAAAAAGATAAAGGGTGTTAAAGTTGATATTTTTTTTCGTTTTTTGCTAATAACTTCACTGTAAATTTATCGATTGTTATCAAAATCGGCACAGGGGCATAATTTTATACAGGCAATATTATTTTATTTATTATTTGACATTTTGTTACAGGGGGAGCCTCGTGAAGGATTTCTGATGATGAAATTGATTGGTAACTTTTTTTGACGAAACTTTTTACTGATTTTTATTAAAAAATATGACATAAACATCATTTCTACGTAATATTGATACTCGTGTTCAAACACGTTATTCTCATTCGTTTTCGAGAAAAACACAATTGAACAGTTCAGATTATCGGAAGGGGATTTCAAGTAACGGACAATAAAAAAACTTGTATCTTAAGGCTTTCTACTTCGACGATAAAGCATAAATAAAAACAATGTAACATAAAAAGAGCATACTCAAATGAAATGTTCTACGTGGCCTCCTCCGACTTATATGCCTTTTCTAGTTCTTTTAATAAAGAACTTACGAACTTCAAAGAACATATTATTCTATACCCTTATAAAGTTAGCCGCATTTTGTATTTTCCTCCAGAATTCGTCTCTCGAGTTAATTTCATTGGCATAAACTAAGGACTTCATATGTCCCCAAACATAAAAATCAAGCGTGTTATACTCAGGACTTCTTGGTGCCCATTCAAAATCACTTCCTCTGCCAAACCATCGTTGAGGAAATATGTCATTTAGATGATTTCTAACAACTTTATAACAATATTGACATAGATATTTGTACAGAGGCTTTTATAAATAGGTTTAAATTTTACAGAGACAAATCAACAAAAACAAAAGAAATAAAAAAACTGACATGAAACGTAAAAACTGGATTACGCCAGCTCTTGTAACTTCTGTTAATGAAAAAGATAGGTTGTATAAAATAATGAAGCATAATTACACACCACAGAATATATTGGCTTTTAGGAGATATATAAATTATCTAAATACATTAATGAAGCAAGCTAAATCATATTACTAAAAAAATAGATGACAATAGGAATGTTGGAGGGAAATTGTGGGAATGTGTTAAGGAAATCTCAGGCACCCAACGACAGAAAAAACCAATAAATGAAATTATAACACATACAAATACTGTAGTACATAACTCAAAACAAATTGCAAATGCATTCTGAGAACACTTTACAAACGTTGGAGAAAAGATGGCTAACAAGATAAGCAATGGGAATGTGATGAAAAATATTAAACAACAAAAGATATCTAAAACAATCTTTCTTTCAGACACTGATGTAAAAGAGGTAATAAAAACCGTGATGAGTTTAAAAAATAATAAGTCACCGGGGCTAGATGGTATACGATCAGGAACTATTAAGGCAGTAAGTGCACCTGTGTTAACATTCCTAATAAATAAATCAATAAATGATGGTAAGTATCCAAAAATATTGAAAATTGCAGAAATTTTACCCCAGTTTAAAGATGGAAATCCTAAGGAAACTTCAAATTATAGACCCATATCATTAATTTCAAATGTAGGAAAGGTATTTCAAAAAATAATACAAAAACGAATCGTATCGTTTATAAAAAAATATTATTTTATCAGACAGACAATACGGGTTTCGTGAAAACGTGTCGACGTCGGATGCAGTGGTTAGGTTGTTGGAAATGATATGTGATGCTTTAGATAAAAAACAACCATCCATTATCATCTTTGTTGACTTGGCTAAGGCATTTGACAGTGTCGATCATAACAAGCTTTTATTGGTTTTAGAGAATGCAGGATTTAGGGGTATGGCTTACAAGCTACTTGTGAGTTACTTGCACGAAAGAGTGCAGTGTGTGAATGTTGGTGGAGCCCACAGTGAATTCAAAACTGTAAAATGTGGAGTACCCCAAGGAACAGTCCTGGGACCAATCCTCTTTAACCTATACCTTAATGATATATTTTTTCAGGACACAAAGGGAGAAATTGTGAGCTTTGCTGATGACACCGCTGTATTCTATAAAAATGACAATTGGTTGGCTCTCAAGAATGACATCGATATCGATTTTGTTAAAATAGTTGATTTTTTTGAGAACAGACTACTTACAATAAACTATAAAAAAACCTTTTTTTGCCGTTTACTTCATACAGCACCGGCTTGCCACTATTTGAGCAAATATCTATTACTGTGTCCACAAGAGAAATGTTTCATATCAAAACATCAAATAAAATTAAATATCTGGGAATTTTCCTTGATTCCCATTTACGATGGGATCACCAAGTAAATTATTTAATATAAAAACTTATATTTGTACTATATAAACTTAAATATCTATCTAATATTAAAAAATTAACTTACCTTAAAATTCTTTATTATGCACTGGTCGAAAGCCACCTAACATATGGTCTTATTGCTTGGGGATCGGCTGGGAAGACTCTCATCGAGTACCTACCTACAAAAAGTCCAAAGAAGTATATTAAAAGTTTTATTTCACAAACCCAGAACCTACCCTACAACTCAGCTCTACCAAGAAACTGGAGTACTTAACATCTGCCAACTATATGTTAAAGTCATTTTACTAAAGCAATATAAAGACAAAGCCACTCTAAAGGCAATTCAACATAGTTATCCAACCAGATATAAGGAAAGTGCTGCCGAAACACCATTAATGAGAAAGGCTATAGGTAAAAAAAGTTTCACATACCTGGCTCCAAAATTATATAATCAATTCTTATCTCTTCCGGCCGATATAATGCAAAACTTTATTTCTCCTCGAAATGAAACTTATTATAGTCTCTCAATTTTATCGTGATTTGTAAAACCTGAAAAGTTTTTGTCTTATCGATATTCTGAATGATTTTACTTACGTTTTTGTTGTTGTTTTGTGTTCTGTGTTCTATATGTTATAGCTCATATTTACATTCTTTGAAATATTCCCATATATATTTAGGATGTTTGTCTTTGTAAGTGATGGCTTTTTAAATTCTATATAAATACTTCTTATGAAAAATGAACTATCACATTCACGCACAAGCCTTGCTTTTGTGAATGTACGCTCTTTTGCGATGAAAATGGGTGACTACTTATTTACTCAACTTATTTTAATATACTTGTATCTTTTGAATGTATACTTAATTATTGTAACTGTAACTGAGGCAAATAAAGATTATTATTATTATTATTATTATTATTATTATTATTATTATTATTATTATTATAACTAAAGGGAAATAAGGTGGAGCTCCATTCCGCATCAACCACATTTTATTTCTTACAGCTAGTAACAGATTATCCAAATATCACTAAAAGTATTTTGAAAAAATAAATAAATAAGAATCTCCATTTAGATTTAGAGGCAGAACATATGGCCCTAGTAGTTGGTCGCCTATAATGCCACACCAAATATTCAATTTAAACTCATGCTGGCAATGTGTCTTTCTTTCAGAGCATGCGAATTTTATTCTTCCCAATAATGGCTGTTTCGTCAATTAAATACCTCTCGTCTGGTAAAAGTCGCTTCATAGGTGAACATAATATTCTAAATAAAATTTCGGTCACCATTATGCTTGATGAGAATACGTTGGCAGAACTGTAACCGTCGTGGGAGATCTCTTGGAAGCAAATTTTGAACAGGAGTGAAGTGATAAGGGTGGAACTTTTCATTTTTTAGAATTCTAATAATAGACGACTGACTTACTCCTGTTGCTGATGACAAATGACGTGAACTTACTGTAGGATTTTCATCTATTCGAACCAAAATTTCATCTTCTTGATTAGGTGAAATTTGTTTCGGACGACCACCTTGATTTTTATTGTGAAATGACCCGGTTTCACCCAACGATGAAATAGATTTGAAAGAGTTTTGTGATTTGGTTGCCTTCTGCCTGGATATAACAATTCATACCTTCTGGCTGCAGAGCGCCCGCAAAAATGTTCTCGTGCGTATACACAAATCATATCCCGCATGTCTTGATTCGTAAAATTATTGTAACGAGGCATTTCAATCGAAAAAGTATATGATATCTTTAAAAAATGCAACAATTGACTATAAACTCGCAGAAAAAAATATTCACTGACAAGAAATTTCATTTACCAGCAACAATTATCTGACAGTCCAAAGCACACGTTTCATAAATGAAATAATATTTGAAGTCCCCTTCCGATACTCTGAACTGTTCAATTGCGTTTTTCTCGAAAACGAATGAGAGTATCGTACCAATATTACGTAGAAATGATGTTTATGTTATACTTGTAATAAAAATCACTCGTTTCGTCAAAAAAAGTTACTAGTCAATTTCATCATCAGAAATCCTTCACGATTTTGATAACAATCGATAAATATACAGTTATATTATAAGCAAAAATCGAAAAAAAATTCAACTTTAACGCCCTTTATCTTTTTCCACAGCAATATTTTATTGAGGTATATTTGGTCCTATCGCCATATTTTGGTCCAAACAATCTACCCTTAGCGTATGTCCCAATAGTTATGAATCACCCTGTATAAACTTAATTGTCCAGAATGTAATGATATCTACTTGGGACGAACCTGTAGAAATTTTGAAGCTAGATACAGTGGACACTTACGATCATATAGATTAAAACAACCAGGGAAATCCCACTACGCAAAACATCTACTTAACACCAAACATTCATTGACATCTAGCACAGAACTAGAAGTACTACATATTTGTGATAGTAAAGAAGAACGGGATTTCCTTGAAGACTTGGAAATTAGAAGACACTTAAGAAACCCACAATATGAAGTCGTCAATGAACAGATAAATCTAGAGAGTTCTCCACTTTTAAACTGTCCTCTTAAGTAAATTGTAAAGATCAGCAGATATAGTTTTCCTGGTTTTCTATATCATTGGACAGTTATATTGATCTTAATTGGGAAAAATGATATCCAGGATATCCCCATAGGGCTAATAATATCTAAGCCTTAATATTACATCGGGTAGTCATCACATGAAATGTAACATCTGTCATTATGTCATGATTGTATTAACACAAAAATTATCAATTTTTTTTAACGTTTTTCATTTTTCAATATATTGTGGAATTATTTAGAAACAGTTAGTTCCATTCAAAAAAGTAATTTATTAGGTTACGTTAGTTTTTTATTGATTAGAGATTAGGTTTTTTCTAATTTTTTATAACTTGTATTTTTGGACGTTTTCTTAATGGTTTATTAACTTTGTAATTTTGATGCAAAGCAACTAATTACGTTCCTTGCATATATATTTAAATTCCAATTAATAAGTTGTTAATATGTTTCTTACCGATTATTGCTAACTTATTAATTTCTTCTACAGTAGGTGAATCTTGGACATGGTATCAATAAATTACTTTTAACTTGTTACATAGAAACATATACATTATAAGTATGCTGAAAATTTTATAGAGATCGAATGAACAGTACAAAAACTGAAAATAAAAAACGAATTCAAAGTTTAAACTTTGGAGACCTATAATAGGAAAAAGAGAGCCCCTTTTGAAAAAGTTTATGTGAAGTACTAACATTATATTGGCGCATACTATATGCTTCCTATTTTTTCCAGTAGTCCCGGGCATCCTGTAGATATAGATTACCTAGAGCCTCTTTTATATTGCCTACCCAGTGGACGGGTTAGCATATTTACTTTCCAAAGAAACCATAACAATATCAATAATTTAATATGTTTTTCAGGTTCTGGAAAATCCTCTTTGCTGTCTTTACTTTTCCGTTTATACAATTACGAAGGGACAATATTGATAGGAGGGGTAGATATACAAAATATTCCTTTGAGGATTCTCCGTTCTAATATATCCATTATGTCCCAAAATCCAATGATTTTCTCGAGTACGCTTCGTAAAAATTTAGATCCTTTGAATAGATATTCGGATGATGAAATATGGTATGCTGTCAAGACGGTTCAATTGGATAACGTCGTCAAATCTCTGGATGTAGAAATGGACGAGTCTGGATCGAATTTAAGCACGGGACAAAAACAATTATTATGTTTAGCTCGATGCCTATTAAGTAAAAATAAAATCATCATATTAGATGAAGCTACTTCTGATATGGATTTAGAGAATGAGAATTTGATCAATACTGTTTTTCAAAATTACTTTAAGGATTGTACTTTACTGATAATAGCGCATAAGTTGAACAGTATTTTGACCTGTGACAGAATTTTAGTGATGCAAGATGGAAGAATAATGGAGAATGGGACGGTAAGCGATTTAGGAAGGGATGAAAACACTTTATTTCATAGTATGTTGAAAAGGTCTCGACTACTGGATTGTATTTAAACTTTTTTCAAGAAAATTGTTTGTATTACCGATTTTTTAAACTGCGAATAAACAAATCATATTTATAAACTTGTTTATATATTGTTGTAGTATGAATGGGTGCGTATACTGTAATCAAATGAAATATTAAATAAACGAATTAAAGATCATATTTTTATAATAGCTATAATATATAACCAATTCTGTCAGTTGATGTTTAATTTCATCAATTCACCATAATGGAAGAATACGAAAGCTTTTAACATAAGTTTTGCAACAATTTAGTTAAAATAAAGCACACAAGGTCTTGTTATAATGAAGAAAAATAAAATATTCGAATATAAGTTTTGAAAATAAATTGACGTAACGCAGAACGGAACATTAAACAGAATGTTATATTAACAGAGGAATTTAAAATGAAGGATATATGAGAAGTCAGCGGTGGATGTTGATGTAAAATTCCTTAAATTTAGAGAGCTTCACGTTCAGTAAATGAGCTAAAAAAATGGTGATAATTTAAAAAAAGCAATAAGGTAGACACAATGAGAATCAGTAAACAGCACTACCGAAATACTACAGATCTCGACTTTGACGATACATTTTCTCTGGAGCTATTAAAGCATTAACAAATTATTTTATATCATTCAGAAGCACCAACAAAGATTCAACGCCTAAGAAAATATGTTCTACGATAAAGTGTGACTGTGAAAAAATTGAATATATCTAAAAATAAATAAGTATATTCCGAATGAAGCTTTCAACGAGTAAACTCATATAGTCTCGTTTCTTCATTTTTTTGGTAAATACCATTAAATACGCGTTAGTTTTATGTGTATTGTTTTTCCAAGTGGTAAGTCGCTTTAAATCTACTGTATAGTAACGACTAAATAATAGGCCAGTCCATCTGGCCAATTTCACTCAATATTTTGGTATTCAAAATATTAAAACCAAAAAATGTCAACAACAATAAACCAACCACAACCAGCTGGACCTAGCTTCGCAGCATTCACTAAAAACTCAGTGAATAAACCGCAAGCACTTACATCATTCCCATCAGAAATCAAGCTATTGTCATGAACGCTCTCCCAGACGTCGTCCTTTTTGACTACATTAGGGCAATCGGTGAAATTGTAACACCGAAAGGGATTACCTTTACATCACGGATTTCCAATCACCGTATATGTATATACCTATCTACTGTATCCGTTATAGATAATCTTATAAAAAATCATCCTTTTGTTAACATCAAACAACAAATCTTACCAATTCCTAGACTTATCACACCGGAAAAAAGATTACTACTCTCCAATGTTTGTCCCTCTATCCCTAGCTCACTCATCGAATAGGCACTTAAAAATGAGCTTGAGCTGCAGCTCGCCTCTCCAATTTCCTTCATTCGACGAGGCTCCCCAGAAGATGAATATGCACATATTTTCAGTTTCCGACGATCTATTCATGTTATACCTGAAAATGAACCTTTTGAAATACAAACTTCAATTGTAATCCTACATGAAAATACGAACTTCAGAATCTTCATTACTTCGGACAAAATCCTCTGTAAGCAATCTGGACACACCGCAGATTCCTGCCCATATCCGCAAGACGTATCCTGCAACCCCCCTTCACCTTCTATCTTCAGACACGAAAGTCAAGACATATCTTCTGACATATCACCTCCTCAACATTCGTCATCCGAAGAGCATCCTGCCGATAAGACCTCTTCCATTTAAAAAAAAACTACTGAACAACCCCAAATTTAGATGTTTTAACACCCAACTTTGGCATTAAGAGGACACACTCCACTGACACCAGCCTCGAATCACCTCCTATACAATTTACTACTATTCTCCCAACTCTTGACCTTGAATACTCCATACCCCTCAACTGCTGCTTTTGTAACACCAATTTCAGCCCGTAAGAAAAAATCCAAACCTGAAAACAAAGACGTTTGTAAGTCCCTCTAATCAAGCCAAAATAGAATAAACGGTTTTAAGGATTAAAGCTAACTTTTCCGCATTTGTGGCCCTGAACAATATTCTATCATAAAATTTTTACTTGTATACACTTCAGGGGATGTATGTGCTAACAAACCAAAATTTCTCCAAAAATAACCAAAAATTCAGTATATCTGGATTTATAGGACCCGCAGTACTCGCTCTAGTCAACTGAAAATCAATAGGGTACATCTGTGAGACACCTTGAACAATATTCAATCATAAAATTGATCAATCGTATACTCTCTGGAGGCTGTATCGTGCTAACAAACTGAAAATTCTCCAAAAATTACGAAAATTTGGTACTTCAAGTACCATAGCACCCGTTGTCCTGGCTTTACTGAATTGAATATCAATAGGGTTCATCTTTGAGACGCTCTGAATATTATCCAATCATAAAATTCGTCACTTGTATATACTCCGGGGGCTGTATCGTGCTAACACACTGAAACTTCTCCAAAAATGACAAAAATATCGTACTCAAAGTACTGTAGCAGCTATTGTATTGGCTCTGTTGAGCTGAAAATCAATATGGTTTATCAGTGAGATGTCCTGAATAATATTCAATCATAAAATTGGTGACTTGTTGAGCTCCGGAGGCTGTATCATGCTAACAAACTGAAACTTCTCCAAAAATGACAAAAATATCGTACTTAAAGTACTGTAGCACCTGTTATATTGGCTCCGGTGAGCTGAAAATCAATAGGGTTCATCAGTGAGATGCCCTGAATAATTTTCAATCATAAAATTGGTGACTTGTTGAACTCCGGAGGCTGTATCGTGCTAACAAACTGAAATTTCTCAAAAAATTACAAAATGTCGTACTTCAAGTACCATAGCACCCGTTGTACTGGCTCTGGTGAACTGAAAATCAATAGGGATCATCTGTGACATGTCCTTAACAATATTCAATCATAAAATTGCTGACTTATTGCACTCCCGAGGCTGTATCGTGTTAACAAGACATGTAAGGAAAAGTGGCCGACGACAACGACGACGACTATACACAGGATTTTACTTTTCCGCCCAACCTATCTAATATGCGAGAAAAGTATTGGTTTACCCCAAAAAAAGTTGGAATTTTGAAATTTTTTTTTGAGTTGTTTTCACGTTTTCCATCCACAACAACACGAAAAAACGGTTTGTAGAAAAAAAATCCTGTGTGTATGTCGTCGTCGTAGTCGTCGTCGTCGTCGTCGTCGTCGTCGTCGTCGTCGTCGTCGTCGTCGTCGTCGTCGTCGTCGTCGTTGTCGTTGTCGTCGGCCACTTTTTCTTACATGTCTTGTTGGCACGATACAGCCTCCGGAGTGCAATAAGTCACCGATTTTATGATTGAATATTGTTAAAGACATGTCACAAATGAACCCTATTGATTTTCAGCTCACCAGAGCCAGTACTACGGGTGCTATGGTACTTGAAGTACGACATTTTGTCATTTTTTGAGAAATTTCAGTTTGTTAGCACGATTCAGCCTCCGGAGTTCAACAAGTCACCAATTTTATGACTGAATATTATTCAGGACAACTCACAAATGGACCCTATTGATTTTCAGCTCACCAGAGCCAATACAACAGGTGATACAGAACTTTAAGTACGATATTTTTGTCATTTTTGGAGAAGTTGAGGTTTGTTAGCACGATACAGCCTCCGGAGTATACACAAGTGATCAATTTTATGATTGGATATTATTCAGAGCGTCTCAAAGATGAACCCTATTGATATTCAGCTCACTAAAGCTAGTATAACGGGTGCTATGGTACTCGAGGTACCAAATTTTTGTCATTTCAGGAGAATTTTCAGTTTGTTAGCACGATACAGCCTCCAGAGAGTATACGATTGATCAATTTTATGATTGAATATTGTTCAAAGTGTTTCACAGATGTACTCTATTGATTTTCAGTTGACTAGAGTGATTACAGCGGGTCCTATAAATCCAGATATACTACATTTTTGGTTGTTTCTTGAGAAATTTCGGTTTGTAGTACGATACATCCCCTAAAGTGTATACAAGTTACAATTTTATGATAGAATATTGTTCAGGGCCACAGATGCGGAAAAGTTAATTTTAATCCTTAAAACCGTTTAGTTTTTCTAAAAACCGTTTTTTCGTGTTGTTGTTGATGGAAAACGTAAAAGTGACTCAAAAAAAAATTTCGAAATTCCAACTTTTTTTGGGATAAACCAATACTTTTCTCGCATATAGAAAGGTTAGGCGGAAAAGTAATAAACGGTTTTAAGGATTAAAACTAACTTTCCCGCATCTGTCGCCCTGAACAATATTCTATCATAAAATTATCACTTCGGGGGATGTATCGTGCTAACAAACCGAAATTTCTCCAAAAATAACCAAAAATTCAGTATATCTGGATTAATAGGACCCGCTGTACTCGCTCTAGTCAACTGAAAATCGATAGGGTACATATGTGAGACACCTTGAACAATATTCAATCATAAAATGGGTCACTTGTATACACGCTGGAGGCTGTATCGTGCTAACAAACTGAAATTATCCAAAAATGACGAAAATTTGGTACTTCAAATACCATAGCACCCGTTGTACTGGCTTTACTGAGTTGAATATCTATAGGGTTCATATTTGAGACGCTCTGAATAATATCCAATCATAAAATTGGTCACTTGTATATACTCCGGAGGCTGTATCGTGCTAACAAACTGAAACTTCTCCAAAAATGACAAAAATATCGTACTCAAAGTACTGTAGCACCTGTTGTATTGGTTCCGATGAGCTGAAAATCAATAGGTTTCATCAGGGAGATGCCCTGAATAATATTCAATCATAAAATTGATGACTTGTTGAACTCCGGAGGCTGTATCGTGATAACAAACTGAAATTTCTCAAAAAATTACAAAATGTCGTACTTCAAGTACAATAGCACCCGTTGTACTGGCTCTTCTTCTTCTTCTTACAGTGCCATATCCGTGATCGAACGTAGGCGACCTCTCACTTCTACCTTTGTTGTGCTCTCCAGTTACCACAGATAGAAGGGACCTACAGTTTAACGACGGATCCGAACGTCTATGTTCAGAGGCTGTACTAGACAGAATACTGTCGGTGGTTTGCCATTGCCTTCCGACAGGTGGCTCTCCGAATTTTTAATTATGATGTTAACTTGGCCCGGGTTTGATCCCGGGGCCTCTCGGTTAGCAGACAGAGCACCATTCCACTAGCCTACTGGCTCTGGTGAACTGAAAATCAATAGGGATCATCTGTGACATGTCCCTTACAATATTCAATCATAAAATTGCTGACTTATTATAATCCGGAGGCTGCATCGTGCTAACAAGACATGTAAGGAAAAGTGGCCGACGACAACGACGACGACATACACACAGGTTTTTTGTCTAAAAAACGTTTTTTCGTGTTGTAGATGGAAAACGTAATAATAACTCAAAAAAAAATTTCAAAATTCCAACTTTTTTTGGGGTAAACCAATACTTTTCTCGCATATAGAAAGGTTGGGCGGAAAAGTAAAAATTAATTGCTACCGATCCTAAAAAAATCTCACTATCGTTCATACAGTTAATAGCTTTCCTGGAAAGTTCTTTTGGCGGTAGTGATCCTTTAAAAGTAGAATCTTTACCACTAATATTAAATCACTCATTGAAGACCTTCTACAAATATACCAACTTTTATCAGATAGATCTCTTAAAAATCGAATCACTATATTGCAAAAAAAATTGAAACTCGCAATAAACTCCAATGATGCTGTCGAACTTGCAAGCCTATTGTCCATCAATTCAAACGACTCCAATCAGGAAGATTCCGATCTATTTTAATATATCTTTTATCCAACACATTTTCAACACTTTTTTTAATATTCTTAATTCTATAATTCAGTATTTTACAATGGAACTGCGACGGATATTATCCGCGCCTAGAACAAATTCAGCATCGAATCTCAATTTACCGCCAAGATTTCCTCTGTCTACAGGAGACCAATTTTAAAACATCTAATATTCTTCGAAGTAAATCTTTTGAAGAGTATCATTCTAATAGAAATAACTACAAAAGAGCGAGCGGGGGTTCATCAATATTCGCCTCAAATGAAATGTATTCAGAACCACTTCCTCTGACAACAAACCTGGACCAGTCGCCATAACGACATACTACCCCAACAAGCTAACCATATGCTCCATATATATTCCTCCAGATCATCCTCTAAAAAAAGAAGAGCTCATTGAAGTAATATATCAACTACCCCAGCCGCTTATCCTTACAGGAGACTTCAACGCTCATAACAGTATGTGGGGTTCACAAAAGACATTTGGACGCGGAAAGGCAGTCGAAAATATATTGAATTGTACAAATTCTTGCCTACTCAATACTCCGGCACCTTTTCTGCTATAGACCTAAGCATAAGTGATCCCAAATCAGCCCCATTTAAGTCTTGGAAAACAGCTGATGGACTTTATGATAGTAATCACTACCCAATAATTATATCAGACAATCACAATGAAGCAGTTTCCGAAAAAAGTTATTGGTGCCTCACAAAAGCTAATTGGTCTGAGTATTCCACTACAGTTGACATTCTTTTACTCACACATGATACTTACGCTTTCAACAATGTTGATGACTTGATAAAATCAATAACAGATTCAATTCTCTCGGCTGCGAAGACCCACATTGGAAAAATGTCTTTTTTACCCAATCATAGGGCAGTTTCTTGGTGGAACTCCTCTTGCGATGACGCAATACGCCAATCCAAAAGAGCTCTGAACCAATATTTGAAAAACAAAAGTTCCGACAATCTTATTAGCTACAAAAGGCTCAAAGCTAAAGGTAAATACGTGGTAAAACAGAGTAAGAAATCATCTTGGAAGAATTATGTATCAACCATAAACGAAAATGCCAACCCCAGTCAACTATGGAAGAAAATTCGACAAATTCAAGGTCACAAAACTAATAGCAAAATTACCCGCCTCATTTCAAACTCCTTCTAGTTACATTCCATGTATATATAGCCTTACTAAGCTTCTGAATGTATACAATTTCATAATGATGTCACAAAAGCTCCCTTCTCAATGGCGCAAGTCGATAGTTATTTCGGTACTTAAACCGAATCAGTCACTTATGGAAAAGATGATCAATATGCGTCTTTTGTGGTTTTTTGAAAAACATAGTCTCATCTCAAAGGAACAATCTGGCTTCCAATGTCAGCGCTCAACCAGAGATAATCTTGTACTACTACAAGCCAACATTTCCAGCGCAATTAATAACAGACAAGATGTAATAGTTACTATCTTCGACATTGATGGAGCATTTGATAACATCTCTAGAAAGGCAATTCTCGAAAATCTCACACAATACAATATCACTGGTAATGTATATGCATTCATAAAAAGTTTTTTAACATCAAGAACATTTAGGGTCTCTGTTAACGACTCCATTTCCTCTTCATATACCCATCATGATGGAGCTCCCCAAGGCTCAGTTTTAAGTACATCCTTGTTTATCCCCACCATTAACAAGTTATGCGACTTCCTTCATCTGTTAAATGTTCTCTATACGCGGATGACCTAATAACATACTGATATGGCAAAGCCAATGCCTCTACTTCCAAAATACTTCAGCTAGCAGTAAATGCCCTACAAACCAAAATTGCCACTCTAGGATTGACTACACTTTCACATACCAAATCGAAAGTTATTGAATTCAGTAGGAAAGCGCAAACTTATATCCCTAGTATCACAGTCAACAACTTTCAATTACCTGTTGAAGATGAGTCTTAAATCCTGGGAATGTTATTCCACTCTAAATTATCCTGGAGACAACATATACAGGAAATTGAAGGAATATGTCTTAAGCGACTAAATATTATTAAAACATTGACTGTCTCGACCCTTACTTCGTGGAATATGCTCATATTAGTGTTTTTAAATGAAACTCAAGGTCTCTAGTTAATTCCACAATATAATACAAGTTATTGAAAATTATAAAAAATTGACAATTGTTTCGATAAATCAATATCATCGTCAGATTGACGTTACATTTCATTTTATGCCTACCTTATGTTTAGTAGTTATATTTGGCTAGACCAAGAAGTAACCTAACTTGTGATTGGCTTAATATATGTTTAAAGAAAAAAGAAGAAGATGTGATATTATAAATATTGAAGCTTAGATATTATTAGCCCTATGGTGATATCCTGGATATCATTTTTCCAATTAAGATCAGTATAACTGTGCAATGATATAGAAAACCAGGAAAACTATATCTGCTGATCTTTACAATTATCACTTAAGAAGACAGTTTATTAGTGGATAATTCCCTAGATTTAACTGTTCATTGACAACTTCATATTGTGGGTTTCTTAAATGTCTTCATTTAATCTTAATCTCAGTTGGCTTGTTTTGTTTTGTAGAGTATTTACTGCAGTTTGAATGAGGAAAGAAGTAGTGATCATTTATTGCCCGTGACAATAAATCACTAGGTCGTCGGCGTGCATTGCATGTTTGATGGGAGCAGTGAAGTAGGAGCCGAGGTCATTTGTTACAAGGTTAAATAAGGTGAGGCTTAGCACAGAGCCTTGAGGTACTCCATCTGTTTGGGTGTACGTTGTTGAAAGAATACCGTTAAGACTTACTCTAAAGAACCTAAGAGATAGAAAGTTTTCAATGAATTTAAACATGTTTCCATTGATATTGCAAAGCATTAATTCATTGAGTATTGTCTGCCTATGTATGTTGTCGAATGCGCTTTCTATATCAAATGAGGCGAGTATGATTTCTTGTTATTTGTTTAACGCTGTAGCAATGTGTGTTTGAAGCATAACCAAATTATCTCGAGTTGATCGATTTCGTCGGAATCCAGATTGTTCTTTCGATATAATCTTGTATTTATCTAGGTACCAAACAAGTGGCTTGTTAATCATTTTTTCCATAATTTTACACATAGTGCATGTTAGTGAGATGGGTCTATAGGACTTAGGTGAGGTAGGTGCTTGGTCAGGTTTTTAATAGGTATTATAATGGATAATCGCCATTGGGATGGAAATTTCTTGGATGACCAGATTAGGTTAAATAGTTCCAGAAGTTTTAGTTGTCCTAAGGTATCGAGATTTTGGAGAAAAAAATTTTACTACGGAATTTAGCTTCGAAATGTTTGGCCACAATTTCAGCTATTTCTTGGTTATTATTTATTATATTTCCATTATATATGAGATTTGGTATTTTACTATTGGTATTTTTCCCTTGAATACACTTAATTTTTTTCCAAACCTGATTTGGAGGAGTACTTTCATTTATGGATGAAATGTAGCTTTTTCAGGAGGATTTTTTACTCTGCTTTATAATATATTTTGTTTTTGCTCTGGCTCTCTTGAGCTTAATCAAATTCTCGGGTATTCTGTTCTGTCGATACAGTTTTAATGTCAGTTTTTGCTGTTCTACAGCACTTTTACAGGAAGGATTCCACCAGGGAACAGTTTTGTGCCTGTAGGAATGTTTGGTTTTACCTATGTGGGTTTCAGCAGCTGATATAATGCATGTTGTGAAGAGCACTATGTTATTATCCATATTTTCAGAGAAAATAAGGGAGGATAATGTAGTTTCTGTTTGAGACATATAGCTGTCCCAATTAGCGCTGTTTAGTTGCCAATATGCTCTTGTTGAAATTTGTTGGTTGGGAGGTTCATCGGAAGATATGACTATAGGAAAATGATTGCTGTCATACAGATCATCTTCAACGTGCCAAGTAAGTAAAGGGGCCGACTTAGGGTCGTAGAGGCTTAGGTCGATAGCAGAGAAAGACCCAGAGGAAATATTGAGATGAGTATTAGATCCTGTGTTTAGTAAGCATGAGCTAGAAAAATTCATTACATTCTCGATGGTTCTTCCTCTGCCAGATGTTGAATTAGAACCCCATAGGTTATTATGAGCATTAAAGTCTCCTACTAGTATGTATGGATGAGGGAAATGGAAGATGAGGTTTACTAATTCCACTTCTGTAAGCGAATAGTTAGGTGGAATATATATGTTACAGTTAGTTTATTTGGGCACCAAATAGTTACTGCTATAGCTTCCAGATCGGTGGTAAGAGGCAATAGCGATGAGAATAGTTCGTTAGAGGTGAATATAGATGTACCACCACTAGCTCTATTGCAGTTTTCACGTATGTAGTGATAGCCTTCAAAGTTTTTTTAATTGGGGGAGTTTAGAGACTATTGAGTTTGTTTCTTGGAGGCATAGTATTTGGATGTTTTGCTCGGATATAAGTTGTTGGATTCTTTCCAGACGTGGAAAGAAACCGTCACAATTCCATTGTATTATCTTGAAGGTTAATGATATTTAAAAATAGAAAAAAAAATGCTGTGCGAGTAATTGTGTGTATTTATGTTGATTCGTGGTCGTGTTGGTACTGATGTTTATTTATCTCATCATCAGTTAGATTTTCAGATGTACAGCTGCTTTTATCATCGGATGTATCTTCAGCATCAAGTTGATGTTTTATTTTGTTTTGAATTCTCGAGATTCGATTTTTAAGGGATCGTTCTTTGGTTTTGGAGCGTAGGAGAGATAAATCGTTTAGAAGTCCTTGAATATTTGGAGTAAAGGAAAGAGCTTCGTTGAATGGGTCTGAGCTGCCAAATGAATTTTCTAGGAAGGCAGTCAGTTGGGTTTGAGTGAGAATGAGATCAGTCGGTTTATTTTTAAAGAGATCGTGTAATGCAGTATTGATACTGGTTGACAGTTTGGAATCTTCTTTCGGAGATGTTTTAGGTTTTTTTTACAGTAGGCTTGAGTATATTTTGAGATAATGTAAATTATGGGGGAGGCATTTGGTTTTCTGTGGGGGTTGAAGAGGGGGAAAGTTGAGGAGGAGTTTCCGTGTTGCTGGCCGAGGATAGAACTCTTTTTTGACCATGAGTTAAACAGTTGTTTGAGCTGCGGCTACGTAAGATTTTGTAATAGTGGGAGGATTTAGTGTTATAGATGACGATGGTTGAGGTTGTGTTTCAGTTTGTTCCATTTTTGTAAGAGGTCCTGGATACCAAAACCTCTACAGAGTAAAAGGACAAGAGTCCTAGATGGACTTTTGGGAATGAAAGGAAATAACAGTTACCTGTGTTAATGGTCGGCCACTGGTGAAAACTAGGTTCTTCAGTTTATGAAGTTAACTGTTCATAAATGTATTTTTGTAAGTTCATTCACAAAAGATGTAGAATCTCACATTATATAGTTATTAACTTTTTCACAACACCGTAAAAAGGAATAAAAACTCGTAATTAGTAAATGTATTGTTTAGACGACCGATAATCGATGTTTACTCGTAGGCTGCCTAAATATGAATGTCGTTAATATAAATAAAATAAAAATAAGTATAAACGTAATTATTAGAAGCAGTAAAAAGTATTAACAAGAAAATAAACCCGGTAAAATTTTCATTAAGAAATTTTACACGTTAGCTGAGGGACCTTAAATTTTCTATGCATAATAAAGGTCACGACTTGGTTCTCGTAAACTAAAGCAAAGAATATAGCAAACCCTTAAGAACCTTCTGCAAAACTTTAGTTTTTGCTGATTGAACATACATTTAAAAAATAGGAATTTGCAAATTTCATTTTTGCAACTAATAGGTGAAGCGGGTGAAGCGTTCCAGAGGAGGGGATAGTCGGCACCCGGTTGTTGGCGGGACGAGGCCACGTGACGCGTATTCCCTGAAATCTTCCCGTATACAACTAGTGGTACACGTACCACCGGCTGGGAACCACTGATCTATAAACAACAAATGGAATGACAGTACATTAGAATGCGCGAAGAATTTTTACGGCCACTATGCGAGTGTTGAAAATTGGATACGGCTCATGCGCATTATGTATACTACGTCACAGTGGATGTCTGAAATCAATTATCTGGTGTGTCGTTGATACGTATGTTAATTCTTATTGTAGATTTTACCAGAGCTGGCACAGCCATTTTCATATTTAGTCGTTCTCGTACGTTTGAATCGTTAGATTATCTTCTTCTTTCGGTTCCGTCTTCACCTTAGTGAAGGTTGGCAACAATCTCGGCGAACTGGGTTCGATTCTTAGCAGCTCGAAATAAGGAATGTGAGTCTAGTCCGGTCCAGTCTCTTATGTTTTTCAACCACGAATGTTGGCGTGTTCCTATACCTCGTCTGCCTTCTATTTTGCCTTCCATTATTATTTTCAGCAACCTCATTCTATCACTCCTGATTACTTGTCCCAAGTATGCGGTTTTTCTCTTCTTTATGTCGACAACTAAGTCTCTGTCCTTACCTAATCTTCTCAGAACTTCTTCATTACTGATGTGGTCTGCCTAGGGTATTTTTAAGAGCCTTCTATACACCCACATTTCGAAAGCTTCTAGCCGCCTTAGTGTTTCGGCCTTTAGGGTCCAGACTTCGGATCCGTACAGCAAGACGGAATAGACAATTGACAAATCTAAGGCGTAATTTCAAGTTCAGTGATCGGTTACAAAGCACTGGTCGCATTTTATTGAATACTGATCTGGCCTGTTCTATGCGCGATCTGATTTCTGTACTAGGACTCAGATCAGATCTTATCCAGGTACCTAAATACTTGAACTTGGTTACGTTTTCGATGGGTAGTCCTTTTATGTATATATCTGGTGCTGGATTAGTTCTTCTAGTGATGGCCATTACTTTTGACTTCTTTATATTAATTTTAAAGCCCAGGGTCTCTCCTACTCTGTCGATTCGATTTAAAAGTTGTTGGAGTCCTTCTAAGCCATCGGCTATGATGGCGGTATCATCTGCAAAGCGTAAGTTGTTAATCAGATGCCCGTTTATTCTAATGCCGTGTTCCATACCCTGTAGAGCTTCATCGAATATGTAGCCAGAATATATATTAAATAGTAAGGGCGATAAGACACATCCCTGTCGCACTCCCCTATGAATGAGTACATCATCTGTTTTGTTTCCTTCGTCCCTGATGGCTGCTGTTTGGTCCCAGTATAAATTTTTCAGGAACCGGATGTCGTTATTATCGAGACCCTTTTCTTTCACGATGTTGAACAGGGCTGTGTGTTCAACTCTGTCGAACGCCTTCTCGTAGTCGATAAAACAGATGAAAGCCTCTTTTTGTTGATCTCGACATTTCTGTAACAATACAGATAGGCTGAACAGTGCTTCCCTCGTGCCCATTCCTTCTCTAAAACCGAACTGTGCGTCATCTAGATCTATTTCGCATTTTTTGAATATCCGTTTGTGTATGATTTTTAAAAGAAGTTTTAATGCATGACTCATTAGGCTAATTAGTCTGAAATCTTCACATGTATGTGCATTTGCTTTCTTCGGTATGGGAATGAAGTCGGACTTCAACCAGTCGCGTGGGATGTTTCCGCTCTTGTAGATTTGATTTAGAAGCTTAGTCAAAACCTTTCTATTCTGCTCGTTCAAGAGTTTGAAAGTCTCAATGTGGATTCCATCTGGCCCAGCAGTCTTTCCTGTTTTGCAGGTTTTGAGTGCTCTTTCAACCTCCGATGTCAGAATATCTGGTGCCTCTTCTGAATCTTCTTCATTGTTAAAGTGACGTGGATCTTTAGTAGAGAATAGTTGTCGAATATAATTTATCCAATGGTCTTTCAGTTCTTTTTCGTCTAATATAGGTTTATTGTCGTGTCCAACTATTCTGTTTGGGATGTTCTTTCTTCCCTGGACTACCATTTCTTTAACTTTCTTATGAATTGCGGAATGATCGTGCTTTTGTTGTAACTCTTCAATCTCACAACATTTCTGGGCCATCCAGTATTCTTTTGCTTCCTTTATTTTCTTTTCTATGTGTTTATTAAGTGTTTTGTACAAAGTCGTATATCTATTCTTGTATGTTCTGCGTTTATCCATCATATTTAATATTTCTTCAGTCATCCATTCTTTTTTCTTGTTTGTACGTGTTGGACCAATTACTTCCTTCTCAATTCTATGTATTTTATCCCTCATATTTTTCCAATCTTCCTCAATATTTTTTCCAAATTCTGGGTTGTTTATATTCGATATTTCATAGCTGACTTTCTCTCTCAATTCGTCTTTTTTAGATGGGTCGCGGAGGTTGTTGATGTCAACTAACGTTAGATTATAACCAACGTTATTAAAATTTGTGTTTGTTTTTCGTTTTGTCATTATCGTTTTACTACTGTGTGTGAACTGTGTTTCATTACCAACAGTCATCAGCGTTACTGGACTTTTTGAGACTTTTTTTCATCAGTTTTTTCCATAATGGGGAAAAACTGCATGGTGGTGTTTTGTAAGAACCAAGGAGACATTGATGGAGTTGATTTTTTCTGGTACGATATATTTTTAATTATTCAAACAATGGATCATCGTTTGAATGAATTATTTTTACATCATACAAAATTATTCTAACCCATTTATGATTAAAGCTTAACTTCTAAGCGCTATAGGCCATGGATGAGAGCCATTGGAAGAGATCCTACTCTGGAAAAACTCCATCCTAGTAATAGGATATGCAGTGAGCATTTTTCAGAAGACAGCTTCCATGATGTCAAAGGAAAACTATGTTTTAAATCAAGTACCATACCTACCAAGAAGCTTGGTCCTAGGAAACCACTCATGATTTTGAACACACATGAACCTAGGTTGGTACCTACTCAATATTTTGTTGTTTGAGGGTCATTGATAACATAATGTTTTGAGATCCCCATTGTCCGAATAAGTAACTGGAAACAATTAGTTGTAAAAATTGAGAAATAACATAAATTTCATTTCACAGTATTTTCATTGTAATCAAAACTCTTCCACCCTTTTCTAATCATTTCAATACTTCATTTCTTTTTAGGTAAATTTTCATTGAATTTTTCTATTCTTTCTTTCATTAAGATTGATTCTCTACCTCCATATCCATATATCAAACTTTCATTTAGACGAGTTCGTAAATCAGCCAAATCGGCCCAGTAAAAACAAAATGGCGGCCTGTCAAAGTTAAAAAAATCGTATTTCCTTTGTTTTTCATTTGACGCAAAAAAGTTACTGAGCTTTTTCATAGACCTTAACACGTTCTACAACTTTTGTATGCAACATTTTTCTCTAAATTGTACATTAAAACATTCATTTAAGGAAATTCACAAATTTACCAGAATTTTTTTTATTTTTTTGTTTTTGATTTGATGCCAGAATGTTACTTTGGTTTTTTGTACATCTCAAAACATTCTATTACTTTTGTATCTAATTTTTTATTCTGGGTTTTATGCAAACATGTTACTGAAATAAGCCTGTCCAATTGGTCCTGTGCCATTGGGATTTTTGTAAAACATATTTATCAGGAATTAATTGCAGCCGAATAAATATTTCGTTTTGAATAAGGTGTGTATTATTCAACATTAACTTATATGTATACAGAAAAAATTGGTAAGAAAGTAACATTTATCACTTTTGAACTCTTCTGCCTGACCAAATGTTCATTTATAAAATAGAAATGAAAATTTCTGTATAAGTAGAGTTAAATATACCCACTCAATTATGATGTATAAAAGGTTACTGATCTCTGATTATGTAGGCATATCAAGTATATAACAATTACAATTTTTCCACAAAAAGTGTTGATAAAATATAAATCACAATCTGTCTAAATTCATTCTGTAATTATTTTATTTTATTTTTATATAAACAAGTTTATAATTTTAATTCAGTCCTTACAAATAAGACTTTCTCAGTTTATTTAAATGAAACATAAGTATGTAATGTACCAGTTCAATAGTATTATTTATTTTCTAGGCCGGTCCTGTACGGTTTATTGAATGCGCATGCTCCGGATCCAATTTTTCCAAGAGATCACGTGGTATGCGCGAATTCAATTTAGCGTAATACTGACAAATTGCATTATCCTTCCATTTGTTGTTTATAGGTCATTGCTGGGAACCCATGTCTTGGACTATTAATAGTCTAAATACCTTTAATCTGGATATACTGTAAAAAGTTTGGTCATGCTTTACTTTAGTACAGAAGCATTCAAAATATATCGAAATGTATTCTTGTACCAGACGTCTTAGAAATAAATATCAATTGTCGCGGTAGTACCAAAAATATGTTGTATTTCTTCCATCTTATTTGAAATTGGATATGGTGTTTTTAGGGAATAAAAGAAGTAACTCCTTTTAACCCGGATGGCAGTTTGCACCTCAATAATTCTATTCCAAGCGAATGTACTTATCAATCCACATATATTTGAGGCATTCTGTTTTCGATTTCTACCCTACAATAAATACCTAATATTAAATAAACGGTTTTAAAGGTTAAAACTAACTTTTCCGCATCTGTGAGATGCCCTGAATTATATTCTATCATAAAATTGTCATTTGTATACACTTCGGGGGATGTATCGTGCTAACAAAACGAAATTTCTCCAAAAATAACCCAAAATTTAGTATATCTGGATTTATAGGACCCGCTGTACTCGTTCTAGTCAACTGAAAATCAATAGAGTACATCTGTGAGACACCTTGAACAATATTCTAACATTAAATTGATCAATCGTATACTCTCTCGTGCTAACCAACTGAAAATTTCCCAAAAATGACAAAAATTTGTTACTGCAAGTGCCATAGCACCCGTTGTAACTGGTTTTATTGAGCTGAGTATCAATAGGGTTTATCTTTGGGACGCTCTGAATAAAATCCAATCATAAAATTGGGCACTTGTATATACTTCGGAGGCTGTATCGTGCTAACACACTGAAACTTCTCCAAAAATGACAAAAATATCGTAGTCAAAGTACTGTAGCAGCTATTGTATTGGCTCTGTTGAGCTGAAAATCAATAGGGTTTATCAGTGAGATGTCCTCAATAATATTCAATCATAAAACTGGTGACTTATTGAACTCCGGAGGCTGTATCGTGCTAACAAACTGAAATTACTCAAAAAATGACAAAATGTCGTACTTCAAGTACCATAACACCCGTTGTACTGGCTCTGGTGAGCTGAAAATCAATAGGGTTCATCTGTGACATGTCCTTAACAATATACCATCATAAAATTCGTGACTTATTGCATTGCGGATGCTGTATCGTGCTAACAAGACATGAAAGGAAAAGTGGCCGACGACAACGACGACGACGACGATGACGTTATACACACAGGATTTTACTTTTCCGTCAACCTATTTATATGCGAGAAAAGTATTGGTTTACCCCAAAAAAAGTTGGCATTTTGAATTTTTTCTTGAGTTATTTTTACGTTTTCCATGAACGACAACACGAAAAAACGGTTTTTAGAAAAAAAATCCTGTGTGTATGTCGTTGTCGTCGGCCACTTTTCCTTACATGTCTTGTTAGCACGATACTGCCTACGGAGTGCAATAAGTCAGCAATTTTATGATTGAATATTGTCAAGGACATGTCACAGATGAACCCTATTGATTTTCAGCTCACCAGAGCCAGTACAACGGGTGCTATGGTACTTGAAGTACGACATTTTGTAATTTTTTGAGAAATTTCAGTTTGTTAGCACGATACAGCCTCCGTAGTTCAACAAGTCACCAATTTTGTGATTGAATATTATTCCGGACATCTTGCTGATGATCCCTATTGATTTTCAGCTCACCAGATCCACTGCAACAGGTGCTACAGTGCTTTAAGTACGATATTTTTGTCATTTTTGGAGAAGCTTCAATTTGTTAGCACGATACAGCCTCCGGAGTATATACAAGTGACCAATTTTATAATTGGATATTATTCAGAGCATCTCCAAGATGAACCCTATTGATATTCAGCTGATTAAAGCTAGTACAACGGCTGCTATGGTACTTGAAGTACCAAATTTTTGTCATTGTTGGAGAATTTTCAGTTTATTAGCACGATACAGCCTCCAGAGAGTATACGATTGATCAATTTTATGATTGAATATTGTTCAAGGTGTCTCACAGATGTACCCTACTGATTTTCAGTTGACTAGAGCGAGTACAGCGGGTCCTATAAATCCATATATACTAATTTTTTGGTTATTTTTGAAGAAATTCGGTTTGTTAGCACGATACATCCCCAGAAGTGTATACAAGTAACAATTTTATCATAGAATATTGTTCGGGGCCACAAATGCGGAAAAGTTAGTTTTAATCTTTAAAACCGTTTATTTTTACTAAAAACCGTTTTTCCGTGTTGTTGTTGACGGAAAACGTCAAAATAACTAAAATTTTTTTTTTCAAAACTTACCCCAAAACTTTTTTGGGGTAAACCAATACTTTTCTCGCATATTAGATAGGCTGGGCGGAAAAGTAAAAATTGGAAATACGCATTTATTTCATATTTTTATTCCGATAATAATTATTATGTCGTGCTGATTGTGGAGAACTAGATAAACCATTTCATGTAATCCATATTTACCTACAAACATTAATAATGCAAACAATTTTAAAACAATGTAGAATATTTTCAATAGGATGTCCTTGTCTTTGAGAGTAGAAATTCATCTTGGATTAATCAATTCATCCACGTGTTTTAATGGTTTATGTTGAATTATTTGTATTTTCTCTGTAACATTTACAGATGACTTTTCTGTTTCAAATGATGATATTTCAAATCAGTCTTCACTTATAAGAGTCTGAAGCTTTGTACATGTATCAAGAACACAAGAAGAAAGAAATGTTTATTCATTAGCATTAACAGAAAAATACCTGGGCTTTGTAATTGTTTTCCCGGCACCACTAATGAACAACATTGTTAACTATAATAGGGACTCAATTTTTACTTTTCACCCAACCTATCTATTATGCGAGAAAAGTATTGGTTTACCCCCTAAAAAGTTGGAATTTTGAAAATAATTTTACGTTTTTCATCAAGAACAACACGAAAAAACGGTTTTTAGAAAAAAATCCCGTGTGCATGTCGTCGTTGTCGTCGGCCACTTTTCGTTATAAGTCTTGTTAGCACGATACAGCCTCCGGAGTGCAACAAGCTACCAATTTTATGATTGAATATTGTTCAAGACATCTCACAGATGAACCCTACTGATTTTCAGCTCACCAGAGCCAGTACAACGGGTACTACGGTTCTTGAAGTACGGCGTTTTTGTAATTTTTGGAGAAATTTCAGTTTGTTAGCACGATACAGTTTTCGGAACGCAACAAGTCACAAATTTTATGATTGGCTATTATTCAGGACGTCTCACAGATGCACCCTATTGATTTTAAGCTAACCTGTTGATTAGGAGCTCAAGAAATGGATAAACTGCGTCGAAATAAACTTATGTGTTTGACAGTTTTTATTAATTCAGGAAGTCCATCTTTCCAATCTGACATTTTTTTCTTAGTGAAATATATAGGGTGATAATAACAACAAAGTATTCCTCCCCCCTTAACAATTTCATGTTCTAAATAAAAATTGATAAGAAACAAAAACATAAAATTCAATTAAATCATTCAAATTCATAACGCTTTGGTGCCACTATTGCACGTCCCGCTCGTGTTACTCGGCGTACTTCATCTTCATTCTTGGATACAACATCGCTTTGTGGTATATTTCTTCCTTTTCTCAATGTGTCTTGCTCTTCTCTTCTCTCATCATGTCGATGCTCCTTTGAAGAAGTCCAGTTCTCTTGACTGGTGATTTCCAATGGGTATAGTCGTTGGAACGGACGTAGAATTTCCCCGTGTGCTGTCTTCACTTTGGCCACTCGGTGTGGATCATCTCTTCAAGGATATGTTTCAAGTATTCTGCCCAAGGGCCAGTTCATCCTTTTGAAATTATCGGCTCCAATATATACGATGTCTCCAACATTCAGGTCGCGTATTTTGCCTTGACCAGAATGGACCAGCTCCGCTAGGTATTTTCTTTTAAATCTTTGTCGAAAACCATCTCGAATCCTTTGAATATATCGATGTCTGGTTATGAGATGATTTCTGTCAATTTAATCCAAATCTGCTACATCACTGCTTGGCATATCACTGATAAACAGAGCTGGAGTTAGAGGGCTTAAATCATCATTACTGTTCGATGTATATGTAAGAGGTCTAGCGTTGATCACTGTCTCACAATCGCACAATAAAGTTAAGAGTTCTTCATACGTTACTGATGCTCTTCCTAGATTCCTTCGTAAAAGTTCTTTGATGACACGAACTAGGCGTTCCCACCATCTGAAAAAGACGGTAAGAAATTTCCATTTTGTCTATTTTGTGAGAAGTCGCATTCAAGTCAGGACTGTTTGAAGGCACAAAAATTATCATTTGATGAAAAGAAGAATCTTATCATGAAGAGAAAGGGTTGCTTCGCTTCTCAAAAAATCTAGTAATAATGATAAATTATCAGTTTCCAAAATATCATTTCCCTTAGTTTTGTCCTGAATAAATGGATATTTATTTATATTTGCATTTCTATGCCTTTCCCAAACCTTTAATAGGTCTTCTGGTAACGCAGACTCGACGAGTGGAAATAACATAGCTGCATACTTCTCCTTTGTAACACCCAGTGTTTCCAAAGCCCTCAATTGAGTTTCTAACTTATCATATAATTGAGAAAGTGTCATACCTGTATCTTTCATGGCCTGTTTCAGGACCAAACTCGAAAACTCTCTTACATATACTTCAATAAGGAATTCGTCCCTGGCGAATCTGGCCTTCAACTGGTCAATAGCAATATTGTAGTTCGCGCCTGACGGTGGATCAGTTCTCTAGCGGCAGAACCCTCTTCAGTGAACTGGAGCAGGTACTGAAATTTGTCCTCCAAATCGATATCATGGTCGTCATGGATTTTTTTGAATTGCCCCCAGAAACCAATCCAATTTTTGACATTTCCGTCAAATTTTCTCAACTCAATTTTCGGAAGATGAAATTTTCTCTTGGTGTGTTCGCTGCAAACGCGTGAACTGCATTGGTCCTCTTCTATCTTTCTCTTAAGGAAAAATTAACATCTTGATCTGTATTCAATCAATGCTTTCCGAAAATATTCAACTTGATTGTATTCTTCCTCAAAAGATGCGTCGTCAATGTCTGTAGATAGTAGTAGTTCTCTTATATTTTCGTCTGCTCTGAACAATCTATCGTTCTTGTCTTCCAATTGTCTCGAAACTGCTGACAGATGTTGCTCATTTGTGGATTCATTGAGTAACATCTGGTCCAACTCTTTGCAGATTTTTGAAAAGTTTTTTCTGATGAGTTCTCTTTCCTTCTTGATATTTTCCATTTCGTAACTTATTGAGTCCTGTCACGGTCGCCAAATGTTGATTAGGAGCTCAAGAAATGGATAAACTGCGTCGAAATAAACTTATGTGTTTGACAGTTTTTATTAATTCAAGAAGTCCATCTTTCTAATCTGACATTTTTTCTTAGTGAAATATATAGGGTGATAATAACAACAAAGTATTCCTAACACTAACCAGAGCCAGTAGAACAGGTGCTATAGTACTTTAAGTACGACATTTTTGGAGAAATTTCAGTTTGTTAGCAAGATTCAAGCTCCGTAGTATATACAAGTGACCAATTTTATGATTGGATATTATTCAGGGCGTCTCAAAAATGAACCCTATTGATATTCAGCACACTAAAGCCAGTACAACCGGTGCTATTGTAGTTGAAGTACCAAATATATGTCAATTTTGGAGAATTTTCAGTTTGTTAGCACGGTACAGCCTCCAGAGTGTATTCAAGTGACCAATTTTATGAATGAATATTATTCAGGGCGTCTTATAGATGAACCTTATTGATTCTTAGCTCACCAGAGCTAGTACAACGGGTGCTATGGTACCTGAAATGCCACATTTTAGGTCCTTTTTGGATAAATTTTGAGTTGTTAGCACGATACAGCCTCCGGAGTGTACAAGTAACCAATTTTATAACTGGATGTTTTTCAATGTGTCTTAAAGATGTACCCTATCGATTTTCAGCTGACTAGACCGAGTACAGCGGGTCCTATAAATCCAGATATACTACATTTTTTGATATTTTTGGAGAAATTTCGGTTTGTTAGCACGATACATCCCCCGATGTGTATACAAATGACAATTTTATGATATAATATTGTTTAGGGCATCTCACAGATGCGGAAAAGTTAGTTTTAATCTTTAAAACCGTTTATTTTTTTTATTTCACACTGTATAAATAATTACTTAAAAAAATATTTTTTTTATGAAAACGGGATTTTTCTCAAAAAAACTTCTTATCGTGAAAGATATATAGCCACACCATTATCAGTATCTTCCTTTTATTTTCATTATTTCAACTCAAAAGTATGTTTTCAATTATAAGCAGAAACAATATTTGATTTGTTTCAATTTATTATTCGCACGTTCAATGAATTGTTTAAACAAAATAGAATTCACTTAATATTCAACAGACCAATAAATATATAGGTAACCTTTGCATAACGTCCCTCAATATTTCGTGAATTAGGTCAGTGACATTTGACTAAATACAATAAACATTATTAAATTAATTAATTTTTTCATGGAAGGTATTTGTTACAGTCAGCAATTGCTAATAATTGATAACTATCGGGATTTTCAGTGATGGTTTATCTGTTTTAAGTAAAAGACGTATATTGAATATTTTTCTGTGGTTGTGACGTAATTTGTTGTGAATATAGGTTTGTTTTTATTTTTCTTTAGCAAGAATATCAAAAAAGTTTTAATTAAAGATTAAAAATGAACTATTAATTAAGCAGTTGATGCAATTTTTCCTAATTCTGCTGAATCATTCACTGAACCAATTCACTCACAGTACATCTTATGTAATTTCGGTTAGGACAATAATACACTGATTTACTAAAAAATATTTTTTGAATTTTTCTTTCATTTGATGAGTCAAATATCACTAATTTTGGGTTGAGAAAACGAATATAATAATGATAAAATATTATTATAGTTTCTACGAATAGGTAGATCACAGGGTATTGAAAAAACAAAATTTATACACATTTCTCACGATTATCTCCAAACTACTGGCAAGATTGTAATAAAATTTTTCACGAAATGTTTTGAACGCTGACAGTTTGTATACATTTGTTTCTATATCTACCTCTCATAGAGGGCGCTAGTTACACGGTGCGCACACCGAGTAATTTTGAATCTCTGTTTTGAGGTTGAATTTTATAGCTCAAATTTCAAGTGAACATATACATGATTCAATTTTACAGCAAAAAGGTACTCTTGGTAAAACTGGATACTGTCTACCGTTTTCGGAATATTTTGATTTGAAAATGATGCTGGTATAATATACTTTTAAATAAACGGTTTTAAAGATTAAAACTAACTTTTCGGCAACTGTGAGTTGCCCTGAACAATATTCTATGATAAAATTGTGACTTGTATACACTTCAGAGGATGTATCGTACATTAAATTTGGGCTAGAAAATTTAACGTCAAGAAGATATGTTCAAATTTACTCGGTTCAAACAGTATAACTAGTGCCCTCTATGAGAGACACATATGATTTATGCGATCCGTCAGCTTCGAAAATATAATCTTTGCTAATTTGATCGCAATATTGCCAGCAGTTTTGACATAATCGTGTAAAATGTGTAAACTAATTATTTTTTTTCAATACCCTGTATCTTGAAAACGGATGTCGTTACGAAAATTTTTTACTTAACGAACCCAACTTATTTTGCAGTGTTCTACCTATCCTTACAACGCAGCCCCTTTTTTGAATCACCCTGTATAATACACAATGGACCAAAATAAAATATAGTATAAAATACACCGTACAAAATAATAAATAATTTTATTAATTGCAACAATGATGAAAATCGAATAGAGCTTGTTTTAAAGATATTCAAATAAATTTGCAAATCAAAACAAATTGTACATATCACTTTTAAAGCCACCATACCACCTGGAAAAATTAAAGAATTAAATTGGAAGCAACAAGCATCACACTTTTGGTTTCTAATAATAACATATGTAATTAACTGTCTCGACCCTTACTTTGTTGATTCTACTAATATTAGTGTTTTAAATGAAACTTACTGTTTCTAGTTAACTCCACAATATAATGAAAAAATGTTAAAAATTCTAAAAAATCGACAATTGTTTCGATATTACCTAAATATCATCGTCAGAATGACAGAAGATACATTTCATTTGATGCCTACCTGATGTTTAATTATTTTTGGCTAGTCCAAGAACTGACCTACCTTATGATTGACTTAATATATGTTAACAGAAAAAAGAAGATATGATATTACAAATATTAAAGCTTAGATATTATTAGCCCTATGGGGATATCCTGGATATCATTTTTGCAATTAAGATCAGTATAACTGTGCAATGATATAGAAAACCAGGAAAACTCTATCTGCTGATCTTTACAATTATCACTTAAGAAGACAGTTTTAAAGTGGTGAACTCCCTAGATTTATCTGCTCATTGACGACTTCATATTGTGGGTTTCTGAAGTGTCTTCTAATTTCCAATTCTTCAAGGATATCCAGTTCTTGTTTCTTGTCACAAATATGTAGTATTTCTAGTTCTGTGATAGGTGTCAATGAATGATTGGTGTCAAGTAGATGTCTGGCGTAGTGGGATTTATCTGGTTGTTTTAATTTGTATGGTCGTAAGTGTTCACTGTATCGGATTTCAAAATTTCTAAGGTTCTGAGCCAAATAGACAGCATTACATTGTGGACATTTAGGTTCATGTATACCAGTTCAAGTAAAATTACTGGGAAGGAAGGAATAGATAGAACAGATTGGAAGCTTATGCTCCAACACATAAAAAACTGAATCTGGTTTTTAAAATAAAACCAACAGAAGTCTCTTCTATCCTATTCGCTTTGTTCCCTAAATAAACAGAAAATGTGGAATTATGAAGCAAAAAAGAATGAAAAGAAATTATTAAAAATTTGCTTCAAAAGAATATGAAATGTTCCTTTTTTATAAAAAAAATAATTGAATATACCAAATTTAACAAACACCTGCCCATATTATAATTTGAAATAAAACCTAGAAAATACATGGAGTAAAAATATTTGAAGAATTTAACTCACTAGCAAATATGTGAAACCACTACGATATTCTAGCTTCTAATTTTTACTGATAGGAAGAGACTTTTCTTATGTACGATACCGTTCAAATAAACAAAAATTTGGAAGTGAAACAAGTTTTTTCAATTTCCAATCATTAGTACGATGAAATTAAAATATCATAGTCCGATGGAAATCGTAACAGCCGATGGGCTTGTTACATTTGTTTGTCTCTTACTTTCTATTGTATATACAGGTGAACAATTTTATGATTGGATATTTATTCAGGATGCCTACAAAATGATCTCTATTGTTTTTTAGCTCACCAGACCCAGTACAACGGGTCCTACAAATCCAGATATACCATAGTTTTGGTCATTTTTGGAGATATTTCGGTTTGTTAGCATAATACAGCCTCCAGAGTGTCTAATTATGGAAAAGTTAGTTAAATCTTTAAAAAACCGTTTATTTACTTTTGATATAACCACAAAGTGGTCACTTCTGATCTCTGGTTCTGTACGTATTTGTATCTATAGGAGAGACTGGAGCACATTCGACACTTTTTTTTCGAACGTCTGTTCTTCAACATTTTTCAGGTGGGCTGCCATATGAATATTTCAAAAGGCGGGTATTTGTCTTACATTACTTGCATATATTTCATTCTTTATACAATGGAATTTTTTGGGGGGGTAGATTCAACTTCACCATGGGGTAGTTTCGACAAGCCCTTCTCATTTATTATTTTTGCCTAAAATGTGAGAAAAAGTTAATCAATGAAAAAGCTTTAATTCAATGGCCACACATTCTAAAATACATTATATTTTTCCACATTAATCTTGAACGAAAAAATATTTTGAGTTCTTGATGTTCCTTTATTCTCGATAGCTCTCAGTTTTCCAACAATATCAGTCCGATCTACAGTTGAGATGTCTTCAACATCTGGAAATGAAAATTGTATTCATTGTCCTCTTCTTCTCAGAAATTTAATGGCATACTCTCCTTGACTGCAATTTGTGACTTGACCAACGTAGTATTTGGTAGTAGTTTTAGTACAAAATTTGACTAGTAGAAAATCTTTTGCATCAATGGTGTCGTCATCCAGAAGAGTCAAACTTTCGTGGAAAATGGATTCGTTTTCACTGAGACAATCCACATCACTTTCTTCGTCAATTTGTAGTTGCATATCAACCTCACTGGATGATGAAGAGGATGGCGTGAAGACCTTCCTTTTACATAGCCCCTTGTTTCTATTTCTAGTTGCAACTTTCATCTTTCTCTCTTGTATTTCTCTTTCTCTCATTTCCAACTGCAGTTTCTCAGGAGAGTCAGTATAAATTTTTGATTTTCCCTGCAGTCTTCTTCTAGGTTTAGACGATTTGATGGCTTTTGGAAGATGTCGGACATGTTCAGGTGTTGCTTTTTCGATGATTTCATTATTGCATTTTTGTATGAGTTCTTCTTCATTATTTGCCTCGGTTTCACAGCTTGTGCTCGCAATAGGTATCATTTCACATGATTTGGGTATGTTTTCGTCAATTCTACATTGAAATTGCTTGTCAGAAGGTGATTCTGTGTCATAAACATCAGTTGCACTGAAAATCATCGTCAGTGAATGCTAGGGGATTCAATGGCAAATTCCAGGTTTCTTGAAAGTATTGATAATGTTGGATGGCGTGAAAGCTGCTAGGAGGCATGTCGAGTCAGCCTTGCTAAATCCATCATTTGTATAGTTTTTCCTGGATGTATCAACAACCAATTGTTGAAGGCATTGGCACAGTATTGCTTGAAAGGACCAAATATAGCAATGTCGCAAGGTTGGAGCCGATGCGACGTATGTGGTGGAAATGAGAGCATAACAATGCCATTTGCTCTACAGTAATTTACAGCAGCCACAGAAATATGTGATTCGCGATTGTCTAATGTGAGTAAGATCTTTCTTTCTTGTGAACATTGTGTGTGCTTTTTTATATGTTCTAAAACTTTGAGGAATAATTCCTTGGTCATCCATCCAGAGCTATTACCTAAAGCTATACTTGAAGGAGGTGTCTCTTCAATCAAATCTTCCAGCCGTGGGGGTGAGTAACCACCTAAAGCATTTATGATTCCAACTATGGTTACCAATTCATCCCTCTCAGCTGATGAAGCCTGGCTAATTTGCTTCTTTCCTTTTGTAGAAATCACCTTAACTGGCTTGGTGAGAGTAGTAACACCAGTTTCATCTAAATGTAGAATATCTTCAGGTTCGAACTTGTATTTCGCGAGAACGGCATCATAATTGTTTAGGAATTAATCGAAATTTCTTCTATTGAAAGCTGTAGCACGTGCGACGCTGGTATTTTTGGGTTTACTAAGGCTCTTGATGTCTCTTCATGAAATTCATTACTCAATCTAGACCAGCTATCTTGTTTGTTTTTCCGGCTTTTGGCTCCTTATATTCAGGTATGATATTTGCATAATTATATGCTAGGATTCTTACTTGGCGGTAACTCAATCCATAACTCAAATTAGCGCATTTTGCTAAATACTTTGCAGGCTCATTTTCTTGCTTCATTAGTTTACTGTCTATTTAGAGCTATAGCTCACAGCTTTCACTGGCCCAGGAAAACGAGGAGCTTGTTCCTCATCACTTTCGTTGGCGCTATCACGTTCCTCCAGGTTTTGAGATTATCTGTAGAATGTTGCTTTTCTAAGGCTTTTATTCTAGATATCAATGTTGTTCTTTTGATATTGTAAAATTCTGCTGCAGCTTTTGTACTCCTCACCTTGTGCAGAATATCTTTTACTGCTGCCGAAACTTGGTTTTCATCAATATTAATTCTGGATGTCCTCTTCTTGTACACTCGCACCATCTGGAATCATAATAATACCAGTATGGTATATCCACAAATATTGATCGAATATATGAGCCGTGAATTTTATAATTATTGTTAATAGGTATTATCGAAAAAGTTGCATGGGGTACATTCGACACCATGTCGAAACTGCCCCATCTACATGGTGTCGAATCTGCCCCATCCCGCTTGTAAACAAATCCTCAATTCAAACAAACTCATGTTAAAAGTTAGGTTAGAATATTGTGCCTTGATGATTCAATAAGTAAATAGATTTCCTTTATTGGTAAATATCTCAAGAACTAGCAATAGCAATAGAAGATACAATTGAAATAGAAAATGTACGACTTACCGCTTTTTTGATGCACTTTATTTTTTTACCGAAAAACTACACCCACCTATGAATTGCAATTTCGCACACACTATTCTTGATGGTTGTAGAACAGAATAATGTATTTTACTTTCCCGCCAATTGTATATTTTTCAAATGAAATCTGGGTGTCGAAAGTGCCCCAATGTTGAAAGTGCCCCAGTCTCCCCTAATTAATTTTCTATTTTCTCTGTATATTCCAAGATTTATGTTAGTGATACTATGTATGGGCTTCCTTCAGATTTTAATGCAAAATATTAATTCTTTGTGGTACATTTTTGGAGTAATTGAAAAATTGTTTGACTCTGTACATGTATATTTATCAAATAATTTTATTTCAACCCCCACAAAACTTGACAAATCCGTTTCGGTGGTACGAAATATCCCTCCTACCAATTTCTTTTATTTTAGCCAGCCTTATATAGTCCCGTAATAGGAACGTCATTATTACATTGAAGCAGTTGAATATAGCAATTTCCTCTTTAAAATTAATAAAGTAGGTATTGTAATTTTTAAAGACGTGACATATATATTTTCGCTATTGATATTCCAAGTATAACGGCGTTCAACCATTTACAATATAAAGTTCGATAATTATGATTTTTTATAGCGCTATTGTGTTGTTTCAGTGTTACATAAGCTTTTCTTACGAGGAAAATTATCAGCGCGTCGTTTATGAGAAAAAATCAGACATAATTTGGAGATTAATGTGGTGCGTCGTATGAACATCCTCGAAAATGGATCATTGCGAACAAAAAAAGAGGAAGAGGAACCCCCGGGAAACTGCTAATATTTTTTCGTTATTGAGTTTTGCGTAAGTACCTATGTTAATTTTTGGCAGTTAATAATAATTTTTGTTGAATAGATGAGGCTTTTACTTGACGAAGATCCATACTGAACGATGAAATAAAACAATATAATTTGTTTAAATCTTCATTTATTTGAACTCATGTTCAATTTAAACTAGTTGACGCGTTTCACTAAGACAGTAGCTTTGTCAAAATGAATGAAGGTATAATATAATGTCTTAATATATACAGTGCATAAATACAGAATTCTATTTACTAATGTTAACAATGGTATTGAGAGAAATTATGGAAATTCATTCACTACAAAGATTCCTAAGCTATCTTCTAGGTAAAAAGGTTTAATAAAGGAGACTGATTGATATCTATTTGGTCGTTAAGAAGATTACCTGAATATTTATTTTTGTTAATCTCAAGGGCCTCTAATAAATTTATACTAAAGGATTTACCGACTACATGGAGAATTTCAAAATTTGGGTCGAAAATGTGTTGGTTTTCTAATAACTGATTTGAATAGCTAGAATCAAATTTTTTGTTGTCCGAAATTCTAATTTTAAAATTTCTAAAAGTTCTACCGATATAAATTTTATCACAGTTGTCATTACCACATTCTAATTTATCAACTCCTGATTTGTTTAATTTTGAAGATTTAGATTTATTATTTTTAATGAATTTGGATAAATTGTAATTAGTTTTAAAGGAATACTTGTTCTAAATTCTGTTTTTTTATCTTTTTATTTATGATATTGTCAATTAAATTTGGATCGTAATTATTATTAACTGCTATTTGTTTTATGATATTTAATTCTTTGTTATAATTATTAATATTTAATGGGATTGTTAAGAGTCTGTGTATCATACTATTTAAAGCTGCTAGTTTATGACTGAATGGGTGGTCCGAACTATTATGAATTGTAATATCTGTATGTGATGGTTTATGAAATATAGAAAAATCATGTTTATTATTTATATTTGAAATTGTAAGGTCTAGAAAGCTTATAGACTTATTTTGTTCAAGCTCTACGGTACATTTGATATTATTGTGAATCGAGTTTATGTAAGTAATGAAGCTCTCTAATTGTCTATTTGTACCGATGAAGCTACCTAAAATGTCGTCCACATATCGGTGCTAGTACATAAATTTTTCACTAAGGGGGTGTTCATGAACTATTTTTTCTATATTATTCATGAAAATTTCTGCTAGTAGGGCGCTGAGGGGGTTGCCTATAATCAAACCGCCTTCACTGCTCTCCTCTGCATTGAAATGAAAATAATTTTGATTCAGACACGCTTTTAATAAAGTAATGATATCAGAGTGAATTATAGGATTAACATTATTGTATGTGAGCAAGTTATCAACAAGAGTTATAGTTTCTTTAGGAGGTATTCTAGGGAATAGATTCGTTACATCGAACGATATGAATTTGGAATTATGGGGTAGTATTATATCTTGAATATTATTAATTAATTCCGTTGAGTTTTTAACTGAAAACCGAGGTAAGAATGAACAATATTTAGAGATAACATCTATGAGAATCTTTGAAATTTTGAATGAAGGTGCTCTTTATGGAGTTTAATTAATGAATAAAGTTCAGGGTGCTGCGGATTGGGTAAGTCAGTTAAAAACTCACCATAATTCTAAATTCATATCGTTCGATGTAACAAATCTATCCCCTAGTATACCTCATAGAGAAACTATAACTCTTGTTGATAACTTGCTCACATACAATAATGTCACTCTGATATCATTACTTTATTAAAAGTGTGTCTGAATCAGAATTATTTTCATTTCAATGGAGAGGTTTATAGCAGTTAAGACGGTTTGATTATGTGCAACTCCCTCAGCCCCCTACTAGCAGAAATTTTCATGGATAATATAGAAAAAATAATTCTTGAGCACCCCCTTAGTAAAAAATGTATGTACTGACACCGATATGTGGAGGACATTTTAGCTAGCTTCATCGGTACAAACAGACAATTAGAGAGCTTCATTACTTACATAAACTCGATTCACAATAATATCAAATTTACCGTAAAGATTGAACAAAATAAGTCTATAAACTTTCTAGACCTTACAATTTCAAATATAAATAATAAACATGATTTTTCTATATTTCATAAACCATCACATACAGATATTACAATTCATAATAGTTCGCTCCACCCATCCAGTCATAAACTAGCAGCTTTCAATAGTATGATACACAGACTCTTAACAGTCCCATTAAATATTAATAATTATAACAAAGAATTAAATATCATAAAACAAATAGCAGTTAATAATAATTACGATCCAAATTTAATTGACAATATCATAAATAAAAAGATAAAAAACACACTTTAGAACAAGTATTCCTTTCAGATAAAAATAATAATAAACAATTTAAAAGCTTAACATACTTTGGAACACCATCCTTAAAAATTAAATAATTTTTAGAAATATTAGATATGAATATTTCCTCTAAAACTGATTACAATTTATCCAAATTCATTAAAAATAATAAACCTAATTCTTCAAAATTAAACAAATCAGGAGTTTATAAATTAAAATGTGGTAATGATAACTGTGATAAAATTTATATCGGTAGAACTTTTAGAAATTTTAAAACTAGAATTTCGGAAGACAAACGTAGCTATGACAACAAAAAATTAGATTCTAACTATTCAAATCATTTATTAGAAAATCAACACGTTTTCGACCCAAATTTTGAAATTCTCCATGTAGTCGATAAATCCTTTAGTTTAAACTCATTAGAGGCCCTTGAGATTAACAAAAATTAATATTCAGGTAATTTTCTTAACGACCAAATAGATATCAATCAGTCTGTTTTATTAAACCTTTTTACCTAGAAGATAGCTTAGGAATGTTTGTAGTGAATGAATTTCCAGGTAATTTATTTCAATATCATTGTTAACATTAGTAAATAGAATTCTGTATTTATGCACTGTATATATCAAGACATTTTTATATTATACCTTCATTCGATTTGACAAAGCTACTGTGTTAGTGAAACGCGTCAACAAGTTTAAATGGAACATTAGTTCAAATAAATGAAAATTTGAGCCAATTATATTGTTTTATTTCATCATTCAATAATTTTTGTATCAAGTGTCGTAAGTGATATTTTACGGAATGAATAGGAACTTTCCGTAGGATTCCAGCGAATTTACTTTTGGATAGTGTTACGTTCAATATTTTTTTGTAACTGTTGTTTGTGTAATAAAGGATATCGATGGATAATACCGTACGAACTTTATATATAAAAGCAGGAATATTGGGATAACGACAATATTGTAAAAACACAACTCTTTATACTATGTCGCCAAGCTTTCGTGATTAATTTATTTCCATTTTCATGAATAGAGTAAATGAGCATTTTTTACAAGTAGTTCTAAATGGTAAATTATACTAAAAATTATTTGAATTTGATTTTTATTTAAATAATAGTCACACTAAATGAAAAAAATTGAATTAAAAAAAGTTTTGAATCAGTTTGGAATTTTTTTTCAAAATTCAAATAATTTTCAATATAATTCACGATTTAGAACAACATTTTAAATATTCTTACTTACTCTGTCCTTTTAATGGAAATAAATATATTCCGAAAGCTTAGAGAAATAGTATAAAGAGAATTACGTATTTTACTGAAGAAAATACTTTTCTTACAAAAATTTGTTACAATTTGAGATTTAGCTGTACAATTAATGTCGAACTAAAATCTAATCAAATCTTTGATTCAGTTTTAGGCTTGATAACTATTCCATTTTTTGTCCGATTTGAAAGATTTTTTTATAGAAATGTAGGTACAACGATCTTCTTTAACGTGTTTTTTATCAATCTCAAGTAACGTCGGTTATTCCGCATACTATACAAGGATAATCCCAATGTTTTTTTTCTCTAATTTTAAAACACCGTGTGGAATAACCAAGTAGCAAAATTATTTTAGAATACGAGTTTTCATTTAGAGTCATCTATTCTTCATATTTTGTTTTTTGGTTCATGTGAATGCATGCATATGGAATTATTTTTCGGTTCCAAATTTCTTTCTTCCAATTCAATTTCTTCCGTCTTGCTTTTTTCTGATCTTCCTTTCTTCTTTTGTATCTTCGTATGAAATAAAATAAAGTTATAGTAAAATAAATAACTATTATCTTTGAAAATATTCCAAATGTTGTGTTTTCGGAGTTTCTACTTCTATAATTGGTTTTATATTTTTTGCAATTTTGTTAATTTCATACAATCCTTCAAAATCTATTCTGCTTAAACATGACGAACTATATTTTTGGACTTCTAAGATCTCTGCATCTAATGTCGGAAATATAATTGATTTTCCTTTTCTAATCTGCTTATTAGTTGAAAATGTTTATTCTCTTATCCAAATTCTGCAATTTTTTGGAATTCTAATAATTGATGGATGATTTACTTCTAAATATTGGTCTGAAGTACATCTGAACAATACTGTTATTAATGTATTTGGAATGATCAACACCTCCTTATTATTCACTTATTCTATAATGTTTCCTTGAAAGTTTGCATCATGGGCGTAACAATGCTTGGGAGAATGGCCGTCTAATAATTCCATACTGCAATTATCTCTTCATTTGAAGTATTGTAGGCAATAATACTCTTTTTCAAATATTGAACATTCTGTTTAGATTTATGTTTTTACTTTTACCTAATTATGGGTTGAGATAATGAAATAATATATCTTCGCTTGAGCAGGACTCGGTGACGAGAATCCTCGTTTATTGTTGACGTCTGTCAAGTGTACAGATAAAGTGCGTTCACAAGTGTTACACTATAAAGTGTGTTACACAGTAAAAGTAACAGGTTGAGTCATGCGACATCCCCCTTTTTCTAAGTAACATTTTACTAGTATATTAAAGTATACGTAGATAAAGAGGTCATTCAAATACGCGCGATTTTTGGAGCACGACGGCGCAGCCAGAGTGCTCGAAATAGAGCAAGTGTTTGAAAGACCAGTTATTCACGAATACTTTACGCTATATTTTTTATTGGTGCACTTCGAAATCATAAAATATTATTATTATACTAATACTACAAAAAAATGGAAGTCCGTCCTCGATGCCCAACCAAGAATCATTTCATAAAAGTCCGCCCTCGATGCCCAGCCAAGTTTCGTGAAAGTCCATCCTAAATAGTATTCATTTTTATTTGACGTTACGAGGTACTGCTGTCAGATCAATAATCAAAAAGTTTCTTCATTTATATTTAAAAGGATACAAAGTATATATGAATATATAAATAAATTTTTTCCGCAAACGTCAAAAAAAGTAGACATTATTAACGTCAAGTCATGATGTTGAAATATGATTTCACAGACGCCACTTTTTTGTACGGCCGTGAGCGGACAAAAAAGTACTTTTTTGTACGCTGACGGCCGTACAAAAAAGTAGAATTTTTAACAGGGAAAATAATTATTAGTTGAACTTTTAAACTTTATTAACGATAATAATTATTAATAGTAAAATTACAGTTATTTAAGGTTGCACCGCACATATTTAATGCACTACCTGATTCATTCACTTCCAATTCAAGCGAATTTTGTGCAGAGTTGAAAGAGTTCATCGACAAAATTTCCCGTGACTCATTACTTGTTGTTGCTTCTATTACATCAACGTCGACATAATTTCGCTCATGAGAAGCTGCATTCAGGTACAGTGAAGAAGAATTCGACATCAAGATTTTTTCTGCAGTTTGTTTTTTATTAGACAAAGAGTCTTCAATGTATCCTTCAGCGACAGTGCTCGACCTCCAACCTCCATGCCGTTTCAAACAAGTAATATCAGCTCCTCCATCCACAAGCAAAGTAGCTGGAGTTCTTCTTAACGCATGGCCGGTGTAATCTTTTGAATTCGGTAGTTTTAAATAAGTTGCTACTGCTTTGGGTACGTTACTAATTGTATGAATTCCCATGACCATGCGATAACATTTTCCCTTTTGAAATTTCAAAAAAAAGCGTCGGCTTTCCATAGCTTGTGGACGTAAAGAAGTATATTTTCTGTAAAGATTTATATATTTTTCTCCAATAATTGTGAACGATCGTGGTTTTTTAGATTTACTATCAGGAATCTTTATATGAATAACAGATCCTAAATCTTTTATATCGTCTATTGTCATGTTCACCATTTCATCGCATCTACATGCTCCAGATACGCCCATTATTAGAATAACCTAAAAGTAGTATGTATTTAAAAACTTGATTGTATTTATGCAGGTTAGAATATTATTACTAACCTTAATTCCTAGATATTGCTCATTAGGTGCATTATTTAAAAAATCTTGAAACTGGTCTTTTGTGAATACCTTTGACTTTTTGGGAGTATACCCTTCATTCTGCTTCTTCAGATAAGCACGTAGTTTCATATATTTGCTAATATCTAATTCATGTTTAATATTCAGTAATGATTTTATCATGGAATACTGAGACCACATTGTTGAACTCTTCATTTTTAATTTAGTTGTCATTTCAAAAAAATAAGCTAGTAGCACATTTTCCGAATAGTTTGAAATGTTTTTATCATTGCACCATGTGAGAAATCTTTCGTAAGCATGATTATAAACTCTACTTGACTTAGTTGGAATTAAATCATTCGTAGCTGCCTTAGCAATCTCAACAACGTCGGGCGGTGTACAGTTGGGTTCTGAATCCGACATAATATAATCTAAAAGAAAATTTCAGTACACTTTACTACAATAAACGAAATTTTGATGCTCAAGTACTTACCAAAAATGCACAGTCCAATTGTTGCTTTAAATCACTTACAATATTTCTGACATTATAAAATATTATTGAACTGTCAAATTTGTTTTTGACTTGGCAATCGCAAAACCAGTAACCACGGAAATGTAGTGCGCAGTTTTATAATTATTATTCTCTGAATTTATCAACTTCGTTGCAATCGTTTGGAATTTTTATTTAAATATTAATTAGTTGTATAGTCTGGATGCCGTTTGCGGAAAAAATAGCATGTTTCATTCGGAGCAAAAGCACTTTTTGTGGCTCGTCTGAAATTGTCGGCCTCACTAACGTTCGGCCATCAAACATTCAGACTCGCCACAAAAAGTTATACTTTTACTCCTAATAAAACAATATACTATTGCAGAAAAAAACAAATAAGACATTGATTCACAATGAAAATAAACAATTTAAAAACTAATAAAAAGAGTTATCATTGATACTTACGTTTCTCGAGTTGTTGTTATCATAGGGACTTTAAAAAATGCGCGTGTTTGAAAGTTCGATTTAAACACGCTGAGGCGTGTTTTAAATAGGTAATATGAAGCATCAATAAAAAAAGAAACTTTTTATTACATTTTGATTTTACAATTTAAAAAAAAAGTTTATATAATTATTATTTGTATAATCATAACATTTATTTTATCACAGTCATTTTTATAATTATACCCAGTTAATTTATGCAAGTATTTTACTGAGATTAAAAAAGAGAGTTTTTACATTTGACATTTACATGTAGGTATAATTTACAAACGAGTACACTTATATTTACCAAACAAACATTTAACATTTATGTTGTAGTGATTTTGACGTTTGACGATTTTGTTGTCAATTGGTAAGGCAGTTAAAATTCAGTTTGAAATTGTTAATATCGGATTGTTTTCTAAACTTAATTGGAATTACAGCCCTATCACTAACAAGACACTCGTCATTCAAATCTATGTTGAATTTCATGGAAATTAGATCGTTGATACCAATAAATCCATCAAAGAATTCGTGAAAATCGTATAATATGAACCTTAACATATGATATGTAACATGTACCGATCCGAGTGGATATAAAATAAACATAAAATAAGTTCTAGTAACACTGCTTTTTATTCATTGAAGTGAATCCAAAATTGACAAGCTGTCAAAAACTAATAGATCACCTATTGGACTAGAAAACTATAACTATGTCTAGTACACAGCTGGTGGTACAAGTAAGAATTAGAGACGATATGAGGTATTAACTTACAGGCACAAGTATCTATATAATACATCCCCTCCTATAAGTTAGGTTTTTCCGGTTTTTTTATTACCCGACCAGGTCTAGTTTTAACACCAGGATCTAAAACTCTTGGACTGGATAATGAAGATTTTGGTGAAGCTTCCGGTGAAGGGCTTTTATTTTTAAGGAACACGGCAGGCTGAGCTGAAGGTTCGATATGACTATAATCTAAGTGAGGCTTTTTAGTTTTAGGAACATAATCATTTAATGATTCTTCAAGGTCAATTCGATTGCGCCTGACCAGATTGCCAAAAGAATCTTTTATGATGTAAGACCTAGGAGAGCTGTGCTTAGAAACAACTTGTGCAGGCTCCCACTTATTCTTTACATGGTCAAACATTGTTACATTGGCTTTAGGGTCCAAAGGTTTTAGATCTTTACTATTCTTATCATAGTGAGACTTGTAAATATTCTGTCTATGTAACAATTTCTCAGAAACGTCTTCACAGAGTTTGGGTTGCAACAAACTGCAATTTATCGGTACTTTTGTCTTACAAATCCTATTCATTAATAACTGTGCAGGTGAGTAACCAATATACTTTAGCGGTGAATTTCTATATTGCAATAATATGTCAGAATTTTCTTTCAAACATTTTTTTAGAATTTTCTTACCTATATCTACTCCTTTTTCTGCCAGTCCATTAGATTGTGCGTAATAAGGGCTTCGCAGACTAATTTCAAAATTCCAGTTTTTTGCAAACGTCTTAAATTCTAGGCTATTAAATGGTACATTGTCAGCAGTTACTTTATCAGGTGATCCGTGTACAGAGAAAACAGATTTTAAAGTTAAAATAACTGATTTTGCAGATTTGTCTTTGATTTGAGGCATTTCCAGCCAATTAGAGTAGGAATAAAATACAATAAGGAAACTTTTATTAGCATATGAAAAAATATCTAACCCCACTCTTTCCCACGGACGTTTAGGTAATTTGTAAGGTAATAGCGACTCTTTCTGCTGCTTTTTAGCAAAAGTTTCATAAATATGACATTTTTTAACATAGGCTTCAATATCAACAGATAACCCTGGCCAATAAAATATTTGTCTTGCACGATTCTTGCATTTTTCAATGCCAAATGCCAATTTATCAACATAGCTTAGGTTATCTTTGATTTTATAGTAATGCCTTACAGAAACAGGGACATCATTCTTATTATTGGGCCAGCCTTTTTTATGAAAGTTAATGACTAGTTTAAGGACCTCATCTTTCAAGATTTCTTGCCTAAACTGTTCTTTTCTCTCTTCAGACATAGCCAAATTCTTTGACACGGAGTGTACTGCAAAATTAAATTCTTGATCAGACTTTAACCTAGTTTCTGGCAAGAAGGCTCTCGAAAGAGTATCAGCCACATAGAGAAATTTGCCAGGTTTGTAATTGACTCTAATGTTATAATTTAGTAAACGGAGTCTCATCCGTTGCGAGCGACATGGAATAGATGCTACATCTTCTTTCATCATTGTTTCCAATGGTTTGTGATCTAAGTTAATTTTTTACATCAAAGCCATGAATAAAATAATGAAACTTTTGTGTGGCGAACACAATTGCTAGCATCTCTTTCTCTATTTGTGCATATTTTTGCTCACAGGGAGTTAAGCTCCTAGACGCAAAAGCTATCGGGTGACCTTCTTGAGACAGACACGCACCTAGACCATCCTTAGATGCATCGGTGTCTATTTCTATAGTTTTTGATGAATCAAAAAATGATAGAATTGGGGCATTAGTTAACATGTTTTTTAGCTTTGTTAGAGATTCATCGTGCGATTCAGTCCAATTCCAATCAACATCATTTCTGGTCAAGTTTCTCAATGGGGCTGTTATTTTTGACACATTAGGTAAAAATTTGCCTAAATATTTTAGCCATACCTAATATTCTTAGTAACCCAGTTTTGTCTTTTGGTTTTGGCATTTCTAGAATTGGTTTGACATCATTTTTATTCAGTATGACTCCTTCCTTTGAGTAAATTTGACCCATAAACTTAACACATTTAGATTTAAATTGAATTTTATCTTTGTTGAATCTAATATTATATTTTTGTGCTTTTTCCAAAACCAATTGTAAATTATTATCATGTTCAGTTTCATTAATGCCTGTTATAATTAGGTCATCGAAATACAGGCCTACGCCTTCAATATCACCGAATATTTCATAGTTTTGTTTTTGAAAGACCTCAGGAGCTGAACAAATTCCGAAAGGTAAACGACAAAACGCATACCTTCCAAAGGGCGTTCCAAAGACACAATATTCTTGACTCTGTTCATCAATACGAATTTGAAAGTAACCGTCTTTCATGTCCAAGACTGTGAAATATTCTTTATTGTTGAGTTTAACAGCTATTTCTTCTGTTGTAGGTATTAAAAATCTTTCTCGTTTTATTGCCAAATTCAAGTATTTTGGATCAAGGCACAAGCGTGAATCTTTGTTTTTCTTTTCAACTATAACTAGTGGATTCAACCATTCAGTCGGTTTATCAATTTTTCTTATGATTCCTTGTTTTTCAAGGTCATCAAGCTTAAGTTTTAGACGGTCATGCAGAGCAATAGGAATCCGTCCGAGTGGTTGAACTACAGGAATTGCACCTTCTTTCAATGCTATATGATGTTCTCTAGGAAAAGAACCAAGACCCCCGAAAACGACAGGATATCTTTTAACAACGTTATCAAGTGACGTAAACTGACAAGACTCTGCAAATATTGCGTCTACTCTTCTAACCAAGTTTAGATCAACGCAATCAACAAAACTCAGTAATGGCAATTCATCATTATCACAAACTGTAAAAAATATGTTTTTAATAATGTTGTTAACTTGACATTTTAAGGTGATTTCTCCTAATGGAGTGAATATATAATCAGAATTGCCATAAGGAGCTAGTTTGACTTTGGTTTTTTGCATTTTGTCAAGTAACTCTAGTTTTCTAACAATATTCATCGTTAAAATGCTTACTTCACATCCAGTATCTAACTTGAATGTTACCTTATGTCCTTCAACATCAATTGCCTGCAACCATGACATTGCCTTTTTTGCATTATTGACAGTATCGATTTTTCTTATTGACTGTACATACAACTCATCAGAACTGCTCTCACAATCACTGTTTTCTGATTCACTATCGCTGTAATTTTCTGTCTGCACATTATGCACTTTTTTCTTACCCGATCTTCTATCTCCTTTCTTTCTCTCCCATTTCTTCTCCTTCTGGTCAGTATTTTGTACTTTTTTGCACACACTAGCAAAATGATTGCGACCCTGGCACTTGGCACAAGTTTTATTCCATGCGGGGCACACATTTTTCTCTCGGTGTACACAGCCACAAAACTCACATTTCCCTTCTCTTTTTTCTTTTGAAAACTGCTTAGATTTTACAGAACTCACAGTGGCTTCATTCTGCAAAACTTTCAACTGTTTTCGACTAACTTCTCTAGTTCTACAGATGTCTATTGCTTGCGACAACTTTAAATCAGATTTTCTTAACAATTCTTCTCTCGTGCTTTGGTTATAGATGCCCATCACTATCCTATCTCTTATGAACTCCTCTAATAAATTACCATAACCAGTTGTTTTTTCGGCTGTTCTTAATTCTGTCAAAAAGCTATCAAAACTTTGTCCTTCTTGCTGAGTAATGCTGTTAAATAAGAATCTCTCATATATGACATTTTTCTTGGGTTCACAGTGGTCTTTAAACTTCTTTAAGACATTGTCAAGCGTTTGTTGGTTTACCGGTAAGGGATGATCAAACGAGTTATAAGGATCAAGCCCATCATCACCTACTAGGTTCAGTAAAATTGCAATGTTCTTTCCATCATTTCCATTACTCAAGCCTGTAGCAGTCAAAAAATTATGAAATTTTTGTTCAAACTTCTGCCAGTTATCAGCCAAGCTTCCTTCAATTGACAAAGTATCTGGAGGTTTAAAGTATGATCCCATTGCTACTGGATACTGTTAAATCTCGCCCAATTTACTTTTTCAAGACTCGACAGCGGTTGTATGCGAAAAAAATGTCAAGAATTTTTACAGTCACGTGAACTTTTTGCTTTATTATGAGAGGTGTACTTACTAATTATTCTCACGAATATAATACTAGAGTTTCGAACTATCTCACAAGAACTAGAGTGTATTTATATGCAATGAATGGTACTAATCCAGCAGATACCAATTTGCTTGCTAAGCACAAACACTTTTCATTTTCAATCGAGCTTTTCTAGGACGTATCTCCAGAGTTCTGCAATCAAGTTTTTTACACCTGACACCATGTAACATGTACCGATCCGAGGGATATAAAATAAACATAAAATAAGTTCTAGTAACACTGCTTTTTATTCATTGAAGTGAAAGTAATACATCCAAAATTGACAAGCTGTCAAAAACTAATAGATCACCTATTGGACTAGAAAACTATAACTATGTCTAGTACACAGCTGGTGGTACAAGTAACAATTTAGACGATATGAGGTATTAACTTACAGGCACAAGTATCTATATAATACATGATATCTGTTAAATTCTCGGAAAGCTGGTATGTCGACTTGAAACTGCACGTTTTTGGTTCCCAGAGAGGTTGAGAGTGATACATTTGAATTAAATATGCAATTGGGATAGAATTTTTCGGCAATGATAGGCTTTAAGATTGATTTAGTACTTCCGGTATCTATTAGCAGATTTAATGGAGGTTTAGAAATACTGATATAGGGTAAGGGATTATTAGAGGTAATGTTCAGTTCGATTAAGTTATGAGGCATTCTCTTGAAAATTTTCACTAACATAGCTTTCTTGCTCGCAAAAATGGGAGTTTGCGTCGACGTCACCATGCGTCGGTTCGCATTCCGTCCCAATGTAATCGTTAGAAAATAATTCTTCAGCTATGGAATTCGACCTTTGGCGAAAATAATTGCTTCTAACATTATTGGATCTTTTACCATATGATGGGGGTAGTCTTGAATTTGTATAAATAGCCATTGGCTCAGGTTTCGGAAGACGATGCATAGGAGTTTGATTATGTTTGAAAACATTACGGGGAGGTCCGAAAACTTCTGAATTAGTTGGGTATTTTCTGGGTGGTAATTGTTGGGGTTGAACGTTAATGGGTTGGCGAGGCCTCGAAAAGCTTTGAGATAAATACGCATTCGAATTAGGGTTTGAGGGATAAGAAGAAGCTGACTGATGGTAATATTGGTTACTGTGGTGTTGATGAGTTCGGGGGCCGTAATTCTGATTTCTGAAATTATTTTTGCTTTGGTAGAACCTTTGATCGTTTGAATGAGAATAAACCTTTTCGAAATTTTCAAATTCATTAACATAAGCGATGGCGTGCTCCAGTGATGCTGGTTGCTTTAAATGCATGTTGTTCCGTAAAGTACCGGTGCAGCCCGCGATAAAGGTATTTAACGCCGTATTGTCACAAAATTGCATATGTATAATTTTCTCGTTTTGATTAAGATTATTATCGTTACTAATTCTTTGTATGATGCTGCTCCTAAATAATTGCAACCTATTCCCGAATTCTATCAAATTTTAATTTTTATGCGGCCTGTTTCGCGCGAGCTCTTGCGTTAAACATTCTAAATTCCGTTTGTCCGAAAAACATTGCCTAAGCGCACCTTTTAACAGTTCCCAACTATTCAACTCTACTCTATTCCCGACCATTAATTTGGCTTTTCCGACAAGCTTACCCTGAATGCATTCAAGAATATGATCGCTCAAATCCGTATCATTATAATCCTCATACGTCGCGATTAGGCTATCGCAAAGAGAAATAAATTTGTTTAGAGTATTCGTATCCCCATCATAGGGTTTGATATTTGAAATTTTTGACTTAAGCAACTCCCAGTTAATAGGACGAGGTTCCAATTGACCGATTGGCATTTTAACTTTACTTTTATTACTTTGACTGCTGATATTCAAACTCTTAAGAGATTCTACTATGGAATCAGTATCGATCATAAAGGTTTTAATTAATTACAAATAAAATTGTCTTAACAACTATCCTTCCCGAATTAATGAAAATAAGGAAAAGGCAAAAAGGAAACTTTGCACTTACCTCTAGGGTTTTCTGGCTAGTTGTACCTTCCTCCAGTTTCTGTCCACCACGTAACTGTACCACAGAAGGGATGATTTGCACTAGTTCCACTGAAGGGATGTAAGTTCGTATTTTTAAAACACGTTAGGATAATACGCGTTATCCTACTGATTGCGCCAGATTTGTATTTCCAAATAGAAATACTATTTTTATAAACATATTTTATTTAATTATTACAAAGAGAGATGTTATTCTCGGAGTGGTTATACAAAAGCTGATTTACAAATATAAAGCAAGTAAAGAGCTATGATAACAAGTTTACATGAATTCTAACTAATGATATATGATATGGTGCAGGTGCAGCGAATTATGACCTCGTAACTAGTGTCTCGTTTTTGTGTGTATGGTGTTACTAAATTTAACAAATACACGTTAGTTTCCGTATCCACCCCCAAGTAATTGCGCCAAAAGTTAGGTTCACTACGAAGTTCGTTTAATAATCTAACATGAGAAAATTCGGATCTCTTCAAAAAACATTCCCTGGACCACTTTGTTCTTCGATTTCTTCTTCTGTTATTCCAAGATTTCCTTGCAATACAAATGGCACAAATTGGCCACATGATTACTTCTTCCATGGTGATAGTCGTCAAACTGGAAGTCGTATGAAATTAGAACAATAATATTAAACTGTATGGACGCGCCATAAGTATTACGTTTTGTCGAAAGACGTATATCACCGTTTGATCGTTCAATTAGTCGTAGTGTCTGTACCGGTCTATAGATGACTGGATCTTTGATAAATTTTGTCTTTTCGATTATGGACTTGATATATCTGGGTTTATATGTATATATGTGGTGAGCTTTACAATGAATAACCTATAAGAATTTCTGTGCAACAAGTAGTGTTCAAATTGGTATGTAACAAAGCAAATCAAATTATTTTAAGAATAGATACAGATCATATGACCAACCATTACTAAGACATGAACAAAAATATCATTCAAAACTCATAATTCACGACGAAACTAACAATCAGCCTTGTTTCTTGGCACATTGCTTCCGTAGTTTTTACACCAGTTAGTTTTCTACACCAGTTTTTACCACACAGTACACTGAAATAAATACAGAATAAAGCAGACCATACACTTTAGTTTTATTGTTCTCGAATAAAATAAAATAAAATGAATGAAACAATTTTAAAAACGTTGAAACAAATTCAAGAATATGTAATTAGTAGTAAAAAGAAGTTGAATGCAGCAATAGAAGATAATGAGAATAGGATCCTGACAAAGTTAGGTGTATTGAGTGAAAGAATAATTCAACTAGAAACAGAAAATGAGAAGCTGAAAAATAAGGTAGATGTACTTGAAATAACTTTAAAAAGGAATAATATTATAGTATATGGCTTAGATGAAGCAGGAGAAGAAGTAGCTACTCATGAGTATATCTGTAATCAGCTAAATAATTTATTAGGTTTAAGTATAACCGCATCAGATATAAATGATTTCCACTTTTTCAAGAACTGTCGAGGTAACCCCATCAAACTAGAAATAAAGAAACAACTGAAAAAAATTGAGATTTTAAAAAACTGCCGGAAATTGAAGGGAACAAACATCAGAATTGCACACGATCTTACACAAAAACAAATAATAGAAAATAAAGTACTGAGTACTCATTTGAGGAGAGCTCGAGAAGATTCAGAAGTCCAATCGTATATCAAAGGAAATAAACTTTACATTGACAACAAATCATATACAGTAGAACAATTGAAACAAATATCTGCTGAGGTAGATAAAGTGCAATCAAACAGTGCCCCAGCTACACCCAATATAAGAAACATCTACCAAGACCTGGAATCACCTGAAGCAGAAGGGGAAAGTTCAGTAGAAAATCAAGTAATTAATCCAGTATCCGAATCTCCCGCACGAAAAACTAGCGATATACAGAGCATACAGAAGCAGACAGAAGGAATCACTTTCAAAGATAAGAAACCAACTATAGTTCCTGTATCAGTTTCCAAATCCAAAGTCAGATTGCGATCTGGAAGAAGCTGAACCTTTAATAAGAAATCATATATGTTAGTTTATAAGTCATTTCGTAAATAATCAATATATGTATATGTATGTGTGTGTGTGTGTGCATATATGTGTATGTATGTGTATGCATATAGGTGTATGTATGTGTGTATGTATATTTTGGATTGGTTTTGTTACATTCCATTTTACATTTATACATGTCAAACTAAATTTTAAATTCAGATAATGGATCAATATATAAGAGATTGTCGGCATAAACCAGTGGAAACTTGTGAAATAAGGAATATTAAGAGGTTGAACGAAATTATATTTCAGGGTGGGACAAAACACTTTAGCTTATTACACCAGAATATTAGAAGCATACAAAAAAATTTCAGTCAACTGGAAATACTAATGAACCAATTGAGAAATGACTTCGATTGCATCATTCTGACAGAAACGTTCAGAATAGAATATGAGAATTTCTATCAAATAGACAATTACAACATGTTTTACAATCATGGCGAGATAAATAGGAATGACGGTACTGTCATTTATTTGAAAAAAAACTATTACATCTTCTAACAAAATCATATATATATAGGGGAATGTAAAATAATACAAACAAAAGTAACGCACGAAAAAAATTCTATTCTTATAACAGCGGTTTATAGACCTCCATCAATAGACGCTAAGGCATTTGTAACAAACTTGAAAGAATACCTGGAAAATTGTAAAAATATGCCAATTTCTTGTCATATCTTTGCTGGGGACTTAAATCTTAATCTGAATGATGATAATGAAATAATTTCGGAATACTTAGACACACTGAGCGAGTACAACTTCATATCAATGATAAATTTGAATACGCGTGTTGATCGGGGCTCCGCGACTTGCATAGATCATATTTTTGTCAATGTAAAAAATGATGAAATTGTGAGTAAATCAATCTCTGGCGTCTTCGATAGCTCAATTACAGATCATAAAGCAATAATCTTAATTACCCCGTTAAAACTGAGAAATGGAGTCGACCGCGAATACATACAAAAATGTATCAACTATAGCAATCTAAATAGAGACTTGCATAATTACGGTTGGGAAAATTATTTTTAAATTAATGATGTTGATAAATTAGCAAAATCACTAATGAACACTTTGCAAAACTTAATAAAGCAAAATACCAAAGAAATTAAAATAAAACGAACAGATATAAAACATAAAAAATGGTTAACAACGGGGCTTATCACTTCAATCAACAGAAGAAATGAATTACACAGAGAACATAAAGAACATCCCGATGATATTGATAATAAGATTCAATATCATTATTACCGGAATTATGTTAATAGACTCATAAAAATAAATAAGGTCAATTTTTACAAGAGTGAAATATATAAAAATAAAAATTATTCTAAAAACTTGTGGAATATTGTAAACTCAACAAAAACAAAAAGGTCTGAGACTGTAAAACAAATACTTACAAAAGACAATAAATTAATACCTGATGAAAAATCAATCGCAACAGTTTTCAATGAATATTTTGTCGATGTTGGTGAAACATATGCTGGTAAAATAGAGAAACCATCTGGACCCCTACCAAAAAGAACATCCATAGGAAATAGTTTGTTTCTAGAGCCCGTAACAGAAAAAGAAATACTAAACATAATAAATTCATTGAAAATAAATAAATCTCCAGGCATAGACAATATCACTGCAGATACTTTGCAAGCAGTATCAGTAGAAATATCTAAACAACTAGAACATTTAATAAATCAAATATATAGAACTGGTACATGTCTTGCAGAGTTCAAAATGTCGATAGTAACTCCAGTATTCAAAAAAGGGGATAAATGTATAACATCCAACTACAACCCAATTTCTTTGATTACATCAATTGCTAAAGTGTTTGAAAAGGCATTCAAAAGTAGATTAAGCAACTTCTTTATTAAAAATAGTATAATTTCGCCCTTACAGTTTGGTTTTAGAGAAAATTTGTCTACTAATGATGCTATTTCGAAGCTAGTCGGAGGTATTTACAAATTATTGAATGAGAGTAAACCAACAGCTTGTGTGTTTCTGGATCTTGCAAAGGCGTTTCACACTGTCAGTCATGCGCAGTTGTTGGATGCCTTGCGGGACGCAGGTATACGAGGTGTAGCATTGGGGCTTATGGCAAGTTATCTAAATTGTCGTAAACAACGTGTGAAAATAGGCAGAGTGCTTACCACAGGGGACAGTACTTGGACCACTATTATTCTCCCTATATATTAATAATCTACTTACTTCTCATAAAAGTACGGGACAGATTATCAGTTTCGCAGATGACACTGCCATTCTGTATAGTGCCGAAAATTGGGATGAGCTAAAAAGGAAAATGGAAACTGATTTGAAACGTATCGTAAACTGGCTCAATCACAAATTACTTACAATGAATTTTGAAAAAACATTTTACGTACCTTTTTCGAGTTACAATGTAAACCTACCCCCATTTCGAGAACTAACTTTGGATGATGAAGATTTAAGGAAAACAAGATATTTGGGTGTTATTATTGACTCTCATCTCAGGTGGGACCAACAAATTAATGAAATTACCAAAAGCCTCAGATTATTGACATACAAATTGACATACAAATTTAAATGCCTGAACAAAATATTAGATACTGCACACCTCAAAGTTTTGTACAGCGCTCTTGTGGAGTCCAGACTAAGGTATGGTATTCTTAGTTGGGGTGGTGCATTATACACCCATCTCAGGAAATTGGATATTCTCCAGAAAAAAATTTTGAAAATAATTTACAGAAAGGAATATGTTTACTCCTCTAAAAAAATATTCGTGGACGCGGGTGTCCTCAGTCTGAGAAAGTTGTACTTGCACAGTGTTGTCATCTTCATTTATAAAAACAGAACATCTCTTTTAGAATTATCACATGATTATCTTACAAGAAATAAAACAAATTTATATGTACAGGTTGCTACATCGAGAAAAAGAGTAGGACAACGCTGTTTTACTTACTTAGCAAGCAGAGTTTTCAATTTCCTAGACGAAACGTACAAGAATTATATACTGCACATAAATTCAGTTTCAATGATAAAAAAAATATTCAAAGAGTATCTTCTGAATTTGGAGATAGATATTGTTATACAATTCATCGAAAGCAAATCGGGATATTTATATTCCACTGGTTGTTTCACAAAGTAAAAAAAAATAAATCTTTTCAATTTCAATTGTCTATGCACAGTATGCTTGCAATATTGTTTCATGATGATGATGAAACTGTATGTTGGTTTATTAGACAAGAAGTAATAGGCCATGCGCAACCTACGGGTTCTAATGAGTCTTCTCAATGTTTACAATCCTAATCAATATTCTATTGTTATCATTATTAAAATTTATTGTAATATTTGGAATTTGTGATATTTGAAATTTGTAATATTTGAAATTTGGAAAATAAACATTATTATTATTATTATTATTATTATTATTATTATAGTTTGTGACCTAAGGGTGTGTAGGCATGAGCTTTGTATCCGGCATAGTGTGGATTCCATTTCAGTTTTCCAACTTTATATTAGGCAATCATTAGTGGGATTCTGAAAATCCACTTGCACATTTTTATTTGTTGATTTATTTGAAACGTTTCGTCTGTTGTTTACTGGAAATATTTGAAATTTAAAAACCAAATTTAAACTTTCAAACACTGGACAACCTAAACAATTCATAACGTTTTCCTTACTCATAATTTCTATAACTATTATGGACTTAATTATAAGCAAATTTCTCTTCTGAATTTTTTAGATATACGGTTAGTTTATTCAAGAAAGCTTACAAGAACAATGATCTCGAAGAAGATGATTTATACGAAGTATTAAGAGCTTGTGGTTCTACAAAATGCGGAGATAAATTAGAAAAACAATGGATCATAGAAAACAATACAAAAAAAGCAAAGAATCCTTCTATATATCGTTTAATGTGGGCTAGATTCGGAAAGAGGTATATTGTGATAGGAGGTATACACCTATGCTGGAAAATATTTAATAGGTAAGTTATTTAAATTAATGTTTGTTTCAATTCTGCATTATCCACTATTGTTTTCATACAATTCTAGATATGTATAAAATGAAATCAATAAGTTTTAGTAATTTTAAACAGTCTTGTCCTTTATCTGTACACATTGTATTTGAGTACCCTATTTATTTATATGAAAAATTTATATATATATATATATATATATATATATATATATATATATATAATGGATATTTTGGTGGGGATGTGGCAATAAGACACCAGAGTAAACTCTCTCAGATATTTATTTCGGAGCTTTCGAATAACTTTTATTCATTTTCAAGGGCTAAAATCGATTGGTGAATGTTATCATTATTAACAATTAAATAAAATGATAAATCCTTACATAAAATCTATCGAGAATGTTGGTAAAGTTGTACATTTTTATAATAAATTATTTTAAACATAAATCAGCGAAAAAGTCAAAAAACAATGTGACAATAAACAAACCATTTGATCTTGAACTACTATAATTTTGATTTATTTTTCATAAAATTAAAGATTGTTATGTTCTTTTTTCAAAATCTAAAAGATAGGCATAGATAACAACACTAAGGTTATTTGAGTCTGTTTTTTATTTATGCAATAATTTTGTTCGGCAATTTAAGCTGTTTCCAAAAAAAGACGTTTCCTATAATTACCTTCCATTGCCAAAACTTTGGCAGATTGATAATCCATAGAATGGCCTTCATAAAACACGTGCTCAGCTAAAGCACATCTGTCAGGATATAATCTACTGTCACTTTTATGAGAGGCCAATGTGACCAATGTATTTAATAAACAATAGGTTATTTATAACAAACTATTTTTTTAAATCCAAAATTAGCAAAAGAACCAACTTAATAATGTGATTAAGAAAATAAACGGTTTTAAGGATTAAAACTAACTTTTCCGCATCCGTGGCCCTGAACAATATTCTATCATAAAATTATCACTTCGGGGGATGTATCGTGCTAACAAACCGAAATTTCTCCAAAAATAACCAAAAATTCAGTATATCTGGATCTACAGGACCCGCTATACTCGCTCTATAGTTAACTGAAAATCAATAGGGTACATCTGTGAGACACCTTGAACAATATTCAATCATAAAATTGATCAATCGTATACTCTCTGGAGGCTGTATCGTGCTAACAAACTGAAACTTCTCCAAAAATGACAAAGATATCGTACTTAAAGTACTGTAGCACCTGCTGTATTGGCCCCGGTGAGCTGAATATCAATAGGGTTCATAAGTGAGATGCCCTGAATAATATTCAATCATAAAATTGGTGACTTGTTGAACTGCGGAGGCTGTATCGTGCTAACAAACTGAAATTTCTCAAAAAATTACAAAATGTCGTACTTCAAGTACCATAGCACCCGTTGTACTGGCTCTGGTGAACTGAAAATCAATAGGGTTCATCTGTGACATGTCCTTAACAATATTCAATCATAAATTGCTGACTTATGGCACTCCGGAGGCTGTATCGTGCTAACAAGACATGTAAGGAAAAGTGGCCGACGACAACGACGACGACGACGACGACATACATACAGGATTTTTTTTCTAAAAACCGTTTTTTCGGGTTGTTGTTGATAGGAAACGTAAAAAAAACTCAAAAAAATTTCAAAATTCCAACATATAGAAAGGTTGGGCGGAAAAGTAAAAGTTAATTCAGTTCTTACAACACAAGACAGTTGGATTAAAAATCTATCCGATACAGAGATGGATGGTTTATATCATGATAATATATAGGAAGAACCGTATTGAAAATGGTTATTTAATTCAATGTAGTTTAAACTGCCTGTCTATACTTGCCAACTCAGTAGTTACGCCAAGAAAAAAATAAACACCTCGGTGTTTGTATATTCTATAGGCTTCATTATTTCTGTTGGTATTAAATTTATTCGTTAAAATCATGAGTGCAATGTTTAATAAAAAGTAATTTTTCAATTTTCAATTAATCATAGTCTGGCGAGAAGAAACCCACCCGCAATATATATTTTAAAATACTAAATTTGATATAACACACTTTTTATCCATTAAACAGATGGGTGAAGGTCGTTTCTAATTCGGATCCTCTACTATAAAAAACACATAGCACATCAATTTTTATAGCTAGCACTCCAACAGCTTACAATAAAAATGGATTTGGGCCTGTATGGCCCCCAAATTTGGGGACCTGTATGGCGCCCAAAGGAAAGTGTGGAAAATGCTAGAAAACAACAAGTTAACGAGTTTGTGCACACCAAAGGAGTACCAATAGAGACATGGCAACAGCATTATAAAGAGCTTTACGATGCTGAGGAAATGCCGAATATATACAAATACGAAACAGATATAAGTGGAGTGGTCACTGATGAAGAGGTGGAAGCAAAACTCAAGAAATTGAAAAACAGAAAATCACCCGGACCGGACGGCATCTCCAACGAGCTTTTAAAATATGGAGGCCCCGAACTTGCAAGGAAACTATCGCAACTATTTAACAAAATCTTAAACAAAACGGAAACGCCAGACGAATGGCATAACAGTATCACCATACCTGTATTCAAGAAAGGACTAAAAACCTGCCCAGAAAACTATAGAGGAATAACTCTCTTGAATACGGTAATGAAACTTTTCACGAGTATTTTCAAGGATAAACTGGAGACACAAATTAAGAACGCTGAAGACCAACAGGGCTTCACAAAAGGACGGTCAATAACAGACGCAGTGTTCATAATAACGCAAATAAAAGAAAAGGCTACAGAGTATAATATGCCAGCATATATCTGCTTCATTGACCTAACAAAGGCGTTTGATAGGGTCCGATTGATGGACATTTGACAGATATTAACGGAAAATAAGGCACCAGCAAACATAACGAAGATAACCCATAACCTAAATAACAATAACGTAGCAAAGGTCAAGGTAGGAGATCAATTCACTGAAAATATCCCAACACCGGGAGGAATTAGACAGGGTGACAGTCTAAGTCCCTTTTTGTTTAATCTCCTCATGGATAAAATTATAAACAAAGTAAGATGTCTCAACCTCGGATACAGACTGGGCAACAAAAGAGTTGGTATGGTGTGCTACACTGATGATGCAGCAATCATCGCCGAATCAGAAAACGATCTACAGAGACAACTCTTCCAGTTCTTTCTGGTAAGCCGCCAACTCAATATGAACATTTCTATCAGCAAAACCATATGTATGACAATCGCGAAGGATCCGCTCAGATGTAAGCTGGTGGTGGAGGACAATCCCATAGAACAGGTGATGCAATTCAAATATCTGGGCAAAGATATATCAAGTACCCACGACCTAGTTAAAGACCTAAGAAGCCAGATTAAAAAAGCATCTGCAGCATCAGGATGCCTACGAGATATAGTCTGGTTCAACCCGTACATGCGCAAGGATAGCAAAATTAGAATCTACAAGTCTTGTATCAGACCCATCATGACGTACGGCACGGAAGTCCGCGAGGACACCAACAAGACGAAACAAATGCTAAGGGTGGCCGAGATGAAAACACTGAAAACAATAGTGGGGAAAACAAGAAGAGACAGAGTAAGAAACACAGATGTCAGAGAGCAGTGCGGGATACAGGATATTGTGAGATGGGGAAGACAACGTAAGAGGCAGTGGTACAATCATGTAAGACGGATGGACGAGAACAGACATCCGAGAATAGTCCTAGAAAACAACCCGCCCTGCTCAAGACCTCCCGGGAGACCACCTAACAGGTGGAAAGATAGTTGGCAATCCACTTCCCAGGAAAAGATGCAGAGGCAGCTTCAGAAGTAACAGATCAACAGATCTCCAAGAAGTAGAAGAAGAAGAAGAATTTGGGGGAGGACCAGGTTAACGCTACTAACCTTCGAAGTTGGGCTCTTTTGCCAGAATATGAAAATAAACTCATCCAGATTTTAGACAACATGCTTCCATAAAAAATTATTGGTAATTTTGACGCACTTATGTAATTACATCCGATAATTTTTCTGTCAAAGTCATATTAAAAAAAACGTGAACATTTAAAAAAAATGTTACCACTAAAAAATAAATTAAATGATCATATCAAAGAAATGTTACATAATATTAAAATTTTGACAATTAAATACGCCATTAGTGCCGTTATTATAAATTTGATCTGGAATGGTTATTGAAAATAAGTACGCCAGCAGTATTCGAGATGAATTAGCTTGAAAATATATGAGGAAAAATTCATTCCTAACCTATCTACTCTACAAGGAGCAAAATCAGATTTTTTGAAATCAAGCAATGCCACAATAGGATCATCATCTATTCTGGTTAATTTCAAAAAATATGATTTTGCTCCTCGTAGAGTAGATAGGTTAGGAATGAAATTTCCCTCATATATTTTCAAGCTGATTTATTTCGAATACTGCTGGCGGACTTATTTTCAATAACCATTCGAGATAAAATTTATAATAACTGCACTAATAGCGTATTTAATAATAAGTAACACTTCTTTATGAAATTAACTGTCTCGACCCTTACTTCGTGGAATCTACTCATATTAGTGTTTTAAATGAAACTCAATGTTTCTAGCTAATTCCACAATATAATGAAAAATGTTGAAAATTCTAAAAAATTGACAATTTTTCGATAATGAATATCATCGTCAGAATGACAGAAGTTACATTTCATTTGATACTTACCTGATGTTTAGTAGTTATTTTTAGCTAGACCAAGAAGTGACCTACCTTGTGACTGACTTAATATATGTTAATAGAAAAAAGAAGAAGATGTAATATTTCTAATAATATAAGGAATATTGTTAATAATTCAAATTATCTTTTAAGTGATTACGAAAAGAGGTCCATCATAAATAAGAATCCTCATTGTCCACAATTATATGGAAGCGTTAAATTACATAAAATAACTAAACCAATTAGACCTGTAGTTTCTAATATTAATACTCCCAATAATATATTGGCAAAGAAGCTTAACAATATACTTAATAGTTACGGATATGCATCGGAATACTCAATCAAAAAATTAAAAGCATTCAACTTACAAGATAAATCTGAGCTTATTTCATTTGACGTTACTTATATGTTCACTAAAATTCCTCCTAAAGAATGTCTAATACTTGTAAGAAAATTACTAGAAAATAAAAATTTTAATCCAGCAATAATATCAGATATACTTAATTTGTTTGATGTTTGTATTAATCAGAATTATTTCACTTTTGACAATAACATATTAAATCCTCTATCTAAATTATATAGAAAACATTCAAATAAAGAAAATATGCATATGTACATGTAATACTAGTGATACACACTGTATTATCAATAATTTGAAAGGTTCAATATACCAATAAAATTTGACATTTCAATTTCATATGACATTACTGCAGAATATACTTAATGACAGATAGATTTTAAAACGATTTGAAAAACCAGAATACAGATGTCTCTATTAGCAAATGGCACTTATAAATAAAATAATGAAAATCTCTTGGTATATAAAAACGTAAATTTGTAATTTTTAAAAAAAAAAGAATGCTAGGTAACCAAAGGAGAAGAGAATTATTTATTGAAACATTTTAGTGAGTTGAATTTGAAATCCCCATGAGACAACATCATAATAAGAGTTGTTTCAAATTTAATTTTGAATATTAGGGAATTTATATAATTGTTATCAGTTCAACATATATTGCCTTTTGTAAAGCCAGTGCGTGTACTATTCACAAAGAATTACCGCTAAAGTGCAAGTGGTTTTCGCGTTTTCTAAATTATTGATTTGGAAACGTTTGTTCCGGAAATTCTAAAAATACGTTTTAGAATACGTACGAGATCTTCTAGTATTCAGTTTGGTGAGTCCAGTCCATATTATATAATATTCTCGAGAATTAATAGGCCTTTGATCAAAATTATTTCAAAAATAGATGCATGGTATGATAAAATTATAGTAACGTTACTTATATAAAATTATACGTCAAGTGCAGACAATTTTGGGAACAGACAATTTACAAGAAAATTTACGTATTTTACATTGACAGATATCAAGTATAAATTTAGACATTTTGAATTTTCGGTTAAATTTATTTAGATAGGAAATTTCTAGTATAGATTGTTTTTAATATTAAGGTTTGATAGAAAATTCTATTTTTGTTTATGCGTTTATGATATTTTTGAAGAGTTTTAATTTTTGTAAGTGTTATTTTGATAATATATTATATAAATTTGAATTCCAAATCTCTTTGGCTCTTTTTTCATATTCATTTTCATTATATTTGATAATTTTTATACTATAGAAAATTTAGTATAATAAGTGACATTTAGTTAATCTCCTGACAGTAAATTCATATATGCCATAAGATAATTTAAATTATCTTATAGTGTATTGGATAAACAGTTACTGTAGATTTGAATACTGTGATACGTAATTTAGAAAATTATTTGGAAATTTACAAATTTGAATTATTAGTTGAAATAATTGATCTCTCCCTGAGAAAAGAGTGAGTTGATTGGTGTTGTATTGATTTATCTTTCATAATATAAAATTTAATATTTATTTAGCCGGGCATATTAATTTGACAACTGCTGTCATTAAAAATTTTATAGGTTATATTTAGAGGTAAAGGTATTTTCACAATAGTGTAGTTATTATCACAAATTGTGATGACAGCTACAAATTAAATTCAGCATCTTATAAATTCATATTCATATATAAAATATAATATAATTAGTAAAACACATTAGATATACTATGACAAATGACTATTCAAAATGAAGGTTTACCAATGGGAAGCCCTATATCACCTATTTTGGCGAACATTTTTATAGACAGTTTAGGAAGAAAAATCTTTGAAAGTAATATTTCAAAAAATGTTTTATTTTGGTATAGATATTTAGATGACATATTACCTTGTTTTATAGGTAGTGAGCGACAATTAGATATATTTTTCAACCACATTAATAATTTACACCCAAAAATTAAATTTACATTGGAAGTTGAAGAAAATAACTCAATCAATTTTCTTGATTTGAAAATTCAAAGAGTTAATAATGTACTTGATTATTCAATTTACCGAAAACCAACACACACTGATGTGACAATTCCATATAGTTCCAATAATCACCCCATGTCACATAAACTAGCGGCATATAATTCAATGATACTTAGAGCATTTTCAGTTCCTATGAACAAATGTAATTTTGATACAGAGATTAAAACAATTAGACAAATAGCAACATCCAACGGTTATCTATATGATAAATAAGCTAATTAATAAAAAAGAGGAAAAAGTGGCATTACAACTAATATTTCCTAAACAAACTGAAGAAATAAAAACTTATAAAACCATCACATATGCAAGAAATATTTCTAATAATATTTCAAAGATAATTTCTTTAACAACGAATACAACAATTTCTTTTAAAACAGAAAGTAACGTTAGTACAAAATTGTTAAATGTAAAAATAAAAGTACCACCATTAAAGAAATCAGGTATATAAACTCAATTATCCAGAATGTAATGCTGATAAATTTTAATAAGTTTGTCCCGTAATTGTGTATAACCTGTTAGAAAATAAAAAAAACTTTTTATTTACAAAGACAAAAAAATCAAAATAACCCCCTCAAAGTTAGGTATATCTTATTTTCTGGATCCCATTAGTTCATCATTCTGATGTACGAATCAATTATCGCCCTTACTTTCATTTTTATTTCTAATGAGATACCTACCTACATTAATATATGTATCATACATTAAACATACATCTATATGTTTCCAAGATCCAAAATAATATAAACAAACCATACAAAATACAAGCTTTTTTAGGTTATTGTTTGAATATGCGCGCTTCGATCAACGCACAAGGCCGATGTACAAAATAAATTCGTACATCCGATGTACTGCTAGTCACGGCGTATAATTTTATCTTCTATTCTTTGACCTCTATTTAGTTCGGCTTTCAAGTCCTTCCCCTTTATTATCATTTACCATGTATCTTTACGTAGCCATTCTGTTTTTTTCTCATCTTTGTAGCCCAATACTTCTTGCGCGGTTTGGTGTAACATATGTTTCATCACATCCCATTTGTTTACAATATTTGTTTGTGTTTTGTTCATACTTCCTATATTGTATTTTATTTTGTTACTCCTTTTTTTGGGTTTTACTGTGCTTTAGTCGTTGTAAATTCTCGAATTAAAACCGAAGAATATATTTAATTTCGTTCAATACCACAAACATTAATGAAATTACCAAACACACGTGCCTTTAAACTGTCACAATTGAGTAATGACTGAATTAACCGTTTGAACAGTAATTTCGTCATTTATTTTCCTGATTTCTAATAACTGCATAAATTGGGTTAGCCGGCATAAGTTGGTTGCGTAATGTTGGAGGAAATGAAATTCCAAGGTTTCGTCTGATTCTCCCAATACTCGAAGATGATTTTTTTAATTCGCTCTTCCCTCTATTACGTTTAATTGTACAGGATATGAGTTATAAATTAATTTAAAAAAGGATGATTGGAATGTTGCTTTTAAAACTCTACAGTGCTATTTAAAAGTCACCCCTTGTGTCTCTGAGAACTAGTGAAATTTGAAAACGGTTGTAAACTGGCGATGGAATTATTCAGAGTAAACAAAAACTACAAAATAAACTAATAATTTCGGCACAACGACTTGAAGGTAATGTTGAGGAAAGAAACGTATAGAAACGATAAAAGAACTTTCAGTGACTGTTTTTGATTATATTTCTAGTTGAATTTCGTCAACTGGCGTAGCATTCAACTAGGTAAATAATCTTAATTTGACAAAATTAATGTCGAAATTAATAATTTATTATATACAAATTTACAAAATGGTACAAAGTTGTAAATGCTGAACTTCGGTGGTTTCAGATCGGAAGACACTTTATGTTTCGATTTGATGAATATTAAACTAACTTTGTTATTGAGCGTTGAGCTCGATTCGATGAGTGTGTGAAACTCGCGTCGATGAATGTAAAACTTTGTTATCAAGAGTATTGAACTCGCTTCGATGAGTATAAAAAACTAACTTTGTTGTTGAGCGTTGAGCCCTTTACGATGATTGAAAAAAACCAACTTTGTTGTTGAGCGTTGAGCTCGTTCCGATGTGTGTAAAACTCGCGTCGATAAGTGTAAAACTGATATCTTCACGTTGTGAGACGTGTTAAATAGAAATATGTGAGGGGCGTGTTTACACGTGGATTGGGTTGACCAAACGAAAATAAATATTTCCTATTGGCCAGTATCATTTGACTTGTCGGGTTCCTAGACAAGAATCAACTATGGGTGCCGCCAATAAATAATTAAATTTCTATTGAATACTCCAATAGCAATTGTAACCTTTTTACTCAGAAAGGTTATTCAAAAATGTTTTTCATATCTTCCGACCGTCGACCATAAAATTCATGCAGAAGTGACACTAAATTTAGGGTTTTTACAATACAATATATAATAGGGTGAAACGTGACCTTTTCCTAACTTCTTAACTATAGGACAATGCGACAAGATGTCGACTTTCAAAAATGTGCTATTTCAATGCCCAAATAAACTATTTACAATTATTGTTGCAAAACGTGATATTTTAAAAGTATTTAACAAAAGTTGAAAATAAAATGAAACTATCCTTTGAATTCACAACAATATAAAAGATCTTATCAATTCTGAAACATATTTTTACAACGCTATTAACTAAAATGAACTTACGCCTCAAATATATACAATGAAGAAAGGAAGAATACAAATATCTTACATATTTTAAAATTATCGTAAACAATAAAATTCAAGATTTTGCAATCTTGAACATACTCCTCCCGTTGAGGAAATACGATCAATTATAAAGTCTATGAATGTTCATCTTCAGCATTAGTCGGTAGAATCGGAAGTAACGCTACCTTCTTCACATTTCGGACAACTGAAGATTTCGCGGTTTTCACTAAAACAGTACGTACTACACCGTCACTACCGGTATAGCACTTTATGATTCTTCCCAGGGCCCATTGTGAGGGTGGAATGTTGTCTTCTCGTAGTAAGGCCACAGCCCCTTCGTGGATTTCAGGACCGGCCTTTTCCCATTTGGTGCGAACCGTCAACTCGTTCAGGTACTCCTTACTCCATCGCGTCCAGAAATGCTGCTTCACCTTCTGTGTGTGCTGCCAGTGTGACAGACGGTTACTAGGAATCGTGGAATAATCACGACTTCGCAAGTTGGTCAGTGAGTCCCCTATTAAAAAATGGCCAGGAGTAAGGGCGATAGGATCGGTAGGGTCAGAGGAAATACTAGTTAATGGTTTAGGATTTAATATAGCTTCGATTTCGATAATTAATGTATTAAATTGTTCATACGTAAATAGCATATCACGTCCGGCAACTCGGTATAAATGTTTTTTAAAGCTTTTCACTGCCGCTTCCCATAAGCCCCCAACATGTGGTGCTTGGGTGGACTAAAATGCCACTGAATACCCTTGTCGCTCAAGTATCCTTGCATTCTATCTTGTGCTTCGCGTGTATGGAAGTCTTCAATGAATTCCGGTCAGCTCCAACGAAATTCGTGCCGTTGGCACTGTAGATGTCGTGACATAAGCCGCGGCGGGAAACGAAACGTCTCAACGCTGCCAATAATCCTACAGACTCAACGCTGCCAATAATCCTACAGACGTGAGGTCTGTAACTACTTCCAAGTGTACAGCCTTTGAAGCTAGACAAACAAATACAGCAACGTAAGCCTTTACAGATGCTTGGTTACGGTATTTCTTCTCCTTTAAGAGAAATGATCCACAATAATCAATCCCAACTTGATAAAATTGGTTCGAGATATTGATACGAGCTTGCGGCAATTTACCCATAATGTAATTGGTAGGTGGAGGATTAGCCTTGAAGCAGGCACAACATTGTTTGATATTTTTATACACTTGACTATGTCCGTCAATAATCCAAAATTTACGACGAATTGAATATAAAGTTTGCTGAACTCCAACATGCAAATGTTTTTTATGAAAATATACTATAATTAAATTGGTCACGTGGCTATTTTTAGGTAATATAATCAGATGTTTAGCATCGAATGGTAAGTTATAGTCTATTTGAAAATCAAGAGAGAGTAAATTCCCAGAAATGTTTTGCAGTTATCAGTGTTAAAGGCAGTAAACCATAGACGTGCGTTTTCAAAATTAAATTAATATGGAAATAGAAATATTTAATTTGTTTTAGTTATTTATACCTAGATTACCAATTTTAGATAGATAAACATAATTCGTAAGTAGTAATTTAATTTGGGTAAAATGAAGAAAAAGTCAATATTATTTTAGGCATTTTGTTTTAGGCATATGTTTATTTATAAAATATGTATATAATATGTACAGATAATTACAATTATTTATAAATTAATATGAGGAGCTAAAAAAACAATTAAGTAGGTATATGAGAAAAACAAAACCAACCGCAAGGATAAAATTTGACGAGCAACATGCAAAAAATACGACAATATTAAATCTTAAAAAATTAAAATCTAAAAATAAAATTAAAGTACATAAATTAATAATTTTAAAGTTATGGTTCCTCGCACTCTGTGTCAGAAGATTCACCATCTGATTCTAGAGAAATTACAATGGGCTCTATAGTAATATCAATTATGTTATCTAGCTCCCACATTTTTTTTTCTATTTCTGTAACGTGTCTAATACATTTTTGCCAATTTTCACTTGTTACTTCAGATATTGCCTTATTGAAGAGATTTTTAACATCTGATAATTAAAAGTCGTGTTATTTCTGGCAACATAACCTTTAACTTGAGCCCATATTAATTCTATCGGATTCATCTCACAATGGTAGGGTGGTAAACGAAGGATTTCAATTTCTCGTTTTTTGGCTATCTCCTCAATATTATATTTTTTATAATTTTGCTTATGTTTTTTAGCAATAGTTAACAATTCTGCCCTCAGCATTGTATTGTCAAAGGCTAAATTTTCAGAAGATAACCATTTTGCAATTTCATCCTTTTTCCATTTAGTGGTTGGTAAAGGTTCAAGTAATCTGGAGTGGTAACTTGCATTGTCCATTATAATAACCGATCCTTTTGGTATGAATTCAATCATCTGTTCAAAATATTCCTCAAACACGTCTCCATTCATTTCTTCGTGATAATCAACGGTTTTTTTTTATTCAAATAAGAGTAAACCATTCTCAAGAAAACCGTTTGTACTGCCTATATGACAAATAATTAATCTTTTACCTTTTCCTATAGGTTCCTTAAAACCAGTAGTATATCCTTCTAGAAAAGCTTGATGGGATGATTTTATATTTTTGTCTTTCCAAACTCTTCCTACACAATGTCCTTCATTAACCCATGTTTCATCTAAATAATAAATGTTTTTATTTTGAGCTTTAACTTGTTGTATTCTTCTGAGGTACTGTCTTCTCCAACATACAATTTCTTCAGAATCAATTATCATTGAGTGTCTGCCCATTTTTTCAAATTTAAAGTTTAACTCTTGTAACACTTTCCATAGTTTATCCCGGCTTATTGTGGGTAAATCAACATCATTCGTAATGGCTTGCAAAACTTTATCTAAAGTTGGTATTTGCTTGTTTATAAAAAATGAGTGAACAAGCTTACGAATAGCATTTTTAAAAAACTCGTCCACGTTGACTTTTAATAGTTTTGGTCTACCTGGTTTCGGCTTTGGTGAGGTTACTCCACCTGATTTTTCCTCCTTTAGAACTCTATATATTGTAGATTTTCCATATCCCATTGCCTTAGATGTTGTTTCAACTACACTGTCAATAGTGTTTGAGGGATTTTGATGTTTAAAATAGTGGTACACATTCACTACAGCACTCTTTTCATTGAGCGATAAATGGTCTAGTTTTAATTTTTTCACTGGCGTATACTCACAAACTGCTTCCATTTTTAGTCACTACTATTTGTCACGTTTATCGAAAATCAAATAACTGCATTTCTAGAAACTTAAGCACTATTTAAGTCAAAATATCTGTCATTAGAAGCGGTCGGCGGGCGTAATTTCGGCCGGTAATCCCTTGGCCTACCTGCATAAATCAAAGGGTACCATTTATGACAGGGGTAATTTCGGCCGAGGGGTTGATGTTTACGATGAGATTAAAATATTGGTAATTACGCTTAATAGTTTCTGTAAAATATTAGTTGTGTATTTATTTGGAAATACCTAATCCTGTGTACCTGTCGGAAATACCTTTAATTTACTTATCTCTTTATTCTAATAACTATGTTGTACCTACTTAAGATTATTCCTTTAAATGTATGAAATTCACAAATAACAGGTATAAAATTATTATAGCTAGTCAGTATTATAACTTATCTTTAAGCTACTAGTCGATAGAAAGCATAAAATATATTATTTGTATACGATGGCATCAGTTTCAGTAATTAAGAGTTCACGCGGTTGTGACTTACTAGTTGTAGAAAAGTTTCAGTTTTGTAAACAGGACGTATTAAAAAGTGGTGAAGTACGTTGGAGGTGTATAAAGAAAAATTTAAGATGTTTAGCCAAACTGTACACTGTTGGTGCGGAATACACAGTTACTAGAAGTGAATTAATCCACAACCACGAGTCCGATGAAACTACGTTGGAGAGAAAAATAGTGACGACTTCATGCAAGCGCAAAGCTGAGGAAGACATATCGGAGAAACCTTCAAAAATTATTAAAAGCGTTCTTTCAAATCATTTGCCAGAGAATTTGTCATCGATAGATGTCAGTCTAATAAGAAGAAATTTGTACAACAGCCGCCGTAAGCTCTTACCAGCCCTGCCTAAGGATATTCACGATGTACATTCTGTACTCGATAGTTATGGACCGAAAACCACAACAGGTGAAAATTTTTTGTTTATTAACAGCACAGCTGATAATATCATTGTTTTTTCTTGCCATACAAATATAATAAGTTTATGTAAAATGAAAGATTTTTACATGGATGGCACATTTTCTTATTGTTAAAAATATTTTTATCAGTTATTTACCATCCATGGACTGGAAAATGGGCATTATGTTCCCCTTTTGTATTGTCTGTTGCCCAATAAGACCAGTGACACATATATGAGACTTTTTCTGTTGGTAAAATCTAAAATTTTTGAACTTTATAATATTGTTTTTGAACCGAAGGAGGTATTTGTGGATTTTGAAATCGCAATTCATAACGCATTAAAAGTTGTCTTTCCCAAAACCAAACTAAATGGTTGTAGATTCCACTTGCACCAGGCGTGGTATAGGAAAATACTATCATTAGGGTTAACCCAAATGTATAAAGATAAAAACTGCGAGGAAAGCAAATGGCTTACTCATACTTTTGGGCTAACTTATTTAGACCCCTCTGAAGTTGAAGATTGTTTCATATTTGATCTCATGTTATACAAACCGGACCATAAACTTATAGATAAATACGCAGACTATTTATTAGAAAACTACATAGCGCCAGAATCTCATTTTCCACCAAATATATGGGCATATGAAAACCCATCAATTAAAAGAACCACAAATGCCTGCGATTCATTCCATTCGCACTTTAATTCTAGTTTTTATTCAAGTCACCCTTCTATATTTATTTTTATAGAAAAATTAAAAGATTGTCAGATCGATGCATATTTAAAAATAAAAAATTTAAATATTCCAGCAAAAATTAAAGACAAACAAGTAAAAAACAAACTAAAATTTATCGAAAACATGGTAAATATGCTTCGATCTGACAATATTTCTAGAATTAATTTCGTTAAATCTGTATCACATCAAAACGTTTTTTAAAAATTTATAGTTTACCTAAGTTATAGAAATAAGTTGATGTAATAATTTTATTGAAATAAAGAAATATTTTAATATAAAGCATTCTGTTATTTTATTTGATTTGCGGCCGAAAATACCTATGAGATAAGGAAGCAACTTAAAACCTCCGGCCGAATTTACCTACCGGCTTTTAGTACCTGCCCTTTTTCCGGCCGAAATTACATCCGCCCGAAGCGGTTGCCATTCTTGCCATTCGGAGGTCGTTAAATAACAATTATCCCTTTCTATTCTGGTTACGCCTATGACGCACGTTAATCCTCTTAGGCCTACTGTAGTAACAATGAAAGATCATAAAATAATGTGATAGTCCAAGAAATGTAATAAATTTTGTATTGAAATTAACAAAAACCATTTAGAATGCATTACAAATATTGATGTTTTACCGCACGTACTGTACTATAGTTTTGCATACCGAATTAGTTTTTATTCTGGGAATTTACTCTCTCTTGATTTTCAAATAGAGTATAGACAAAATCAAGCGACCGCCTACCCTCATTACCCTTCTTTGTCCAGAAAAGGATTTAACTTGAGCAAGCTAGAATCATATTTTATATTCACCTTCTACGCCACTGCTTGTTTTGTATGATTTATTTTTCTGTTCAGTAGGAAAAAATATGTGCTTTTTTATTTCGATTGCATATCATTTATAAAAATATACTATTTTTTCACATAGTCAGTTTGTTTTTTTTCACTTATTTAGGCCCCCATAGTAACGCCACTGGATAAAATCACTAAATTCACTTTCAAGATAACTAGAAATACTTTCCCAATATACTGCCACCATAATCAGTGGATTACAAAAAAAAAATGGAAAAAGGCATTTTTCACGTCATCTGGGATATAGGGAGCGGCTTGAAAAATTAAACTGGGCTTGAAGGGGTTAATTCTTTAAAATTGAAGGGACAGGACAAATTATCCTGGGAGTCGGACAGTTCGACCACGGGCCAGGTACCTGTTTTAAATACACCGATCAGTTGGACCACGACCGCTCTTCGAGCGGATTAAGGTTGTGTTCTAAGAATTAAAACAATCACTATTTACTTAACATATTATTAAATATTGAGGTGAATTATAATAAGACATAATTTTTACAAAATCTTTTTGTGATAAAAGGCCATTTCTATATTCTGCTATCCTAGCTTTAATAAAATAATTTTTTTCTGTGTTGCACTTTTTAGTTTTTTGGTGGAACATTTTGCGGAATTTATTTTAATATATGTTTCTTCTTAAAAGTTTTTAGAAGACATGGAGTAATAAATCACTCATTTTGGCCGGAACCATGGGCGTACCACATTTAGTCATTTAAAAAAAGTTAAGGCTTCTAAAATTATCTCATTTCCGAAAATAACCGTTTTGTAATATTATTTAAAATGAAATTTCAAATTATCAATAATATAATAAACTGTGGATTATATCACTGACATCAATTTTCCAGAAAATTTATTATTATGTATAAAAGAGCGTAGACGAGTCCCTCCACTAAGCTCCAGGTAGTTATAATCCTACATACAATAAATAATAAAATAAATGTTAATAACAATTTTATACAAATACATACATATATATATATATATATATATATATATATATCCAAACCAACCCCATTTGCCGATTATTTCACCCAATTAGCAGGTAATTGAAGAAACTTGACAAACAGGTAGCTCAAAAATGGTTTTATTATTGTGAAATATAGTCTTTTCAGTTTTAAGAAAATGCCCCCATAATACAATGTACTTACTAGAACTTTTCAACTATAAAAGTAGCGGAAAGGTTGAATATTTTCAATTAACAGTTCATCTGTTCTGGAGAAACTGATGTGTTGATCGATTTCCCCATTATTACTGTTATTTGTTATTATTTTTTACCGTTGTTGTTAACTGGTGTTTATTTTTGTTCATCTATACAAGTTCTCTTCTCATCACACGAGACAAACACCTAACTACACCTTCCAACTATATAGTGTTCCAACCAAATTCGACCAGATATGGATGATTTATCACCATCTAAGCGACCTAAAGTTGGCCCATTGTCGCTGAATGAGAAAAATCTGATATTAGATTGCTATTCCTCGTTGAAGAACGAAGAAATTAGAAGAAAAATCATGAATTTGACAGGAAGTGTTAATGAAACAGTGGAGATTACTGCAACAATGATGGGTGTTTCAAAAACAACAATTTATAATTTAATGAAGGAGAAAAAAAATGGAAACATCACAGCCCCAGCAAAGTCCCCAGGCCGGCCCAAACTTGAAATGGATGACGACTTGAAGAATGGAATAAGGCGCAAGGTGCATCCTTTTTTCTTTAGAAAAGAGATCCCAACTCTCTCCAAAATTATGGCTTCGGTTCAAGAAGATTCATATTTTCCTAAAATGTCTCGAAGTAAATTATGGAAAATTTTGAAGGAATTTGGATATGAATATAAAAAAAATTATCGGAACGCAATGTTGATTGATAGAGACGACATTGTCATTTGGAGGAGGAGTTATTTGCGCAATATTCGGAAAGCAAGACTAGATCAAAAACGAATTTATTATTTGGATAAGACTTGGTTAAATGAAGGTCATACTGTTTCAATGTTTTGGCAAGACACGAATGTCAAAAGTCGGAGGCAGGCAGCTCTTGAAGGGTGGTCAACAGGCCTCAATCCACCAGCAGGAAAAGGACGTCGGCTCATCATTACTCATATCGGAAGTGCCGAAGGTTTTGTTAAAGGTGGATTGTTGTGCTTTGAGTCGAAGCAAACCGGAGATTATCATAAAGATATGGATGCAGACGTTTTCGAAGAATATTTCTCACAAATGTTCCAACGTTCCAACGGGCTCAGTCATTGTTATGGAAACAAATACATATAAATTCAGTGTATTCCTCTTTTTCGCTAACAAGATATCATAAAGTGGAAAACGTGCAATACATGTCCATAACGACAATGTGTAACATTGTAGGTACTACTACTATCAGAATATTACTTTTATTTAAAAATAGTAGGTACTTTCATTAGAATTTGATGTTATTTAAGTGTATTATAGTACCGTTTTTTAATTTGTACTATGTGTATTTACACTAAGAGTGCGTTTCTCATTTGGAAACAAACGTAAAAAACAGTAAAACTTTTTCCATTAATACATACAAAAACCACACCAAATGTTCAGCGACATCTTTCACGTTGCCAAATCTGAAAAAAGTAAAGGTTTTAACCGGTTTCAAACTGAAAACTAGAACAATTCACATAATTACAATAAAATGTTCAACAAATAGATCGGATTAATTATCTGGATTTGTTACAACCTCTCGAATTATCATAATTAAAAGCTTCTTATAACTTGTTCTCATGTTAGACCAATGCATTTTACAATTGATATAAATGTACAATGAAAATTGGCAACACTGTTTCTGTTATCCTGTTAGTACCTACAAAGAATGTGTAACACATTGTCGTTATGGACATGTATTGAACGTTTTCCACTTTATGATATCCTGTTAGAGAAAAAGAATAATACACTGAATTTATATGTATTTGTTTCTTTCTAACACATTGCCGCTTAAACATATGTGTCTACAGAAAATTCCTAATACTGTATATTGTACTCACAGAGCTAAGAAAATGCAAATTTGTATAACACGAAAACACAATTTGGTTTATCAACTACACTTAAGAATTCCTCAGCTTTATCAGTTTTTAGTTGCATGTCCAAGAGTGTATCATAAACTTCATTTTGATTTTTAGGATGTGGTGGTAAAACACTGTGACGAGCGACATATATATTCCGCTGTAAACATTCCAAATCGGAAGATATCATTTCACCAGTAATTTCATTATCCTGTTAAAAACAAAAATAAAAATGTCTAAACGTAACCCTGGCAGCGCATTTCTTCTATTAATAATCAATTTCTTTGCAGTGTAGTGGAACCATGGGCGCTCAGCAGCTTAATTTCATACTTCAAACCCGGCCAAACGAAAGTAACTAAAAACGAAGCCTACTATTACGCTGCATTGGTATTAATCATCCATATTGTATACACAATTTACATACACAACTACATAATATGGGTGCAACAATTAGGAGTGGAAGTAAAAACGGCATTCTCTTCTTTATTGTACAGAAAAGCATTGAAGCTAACGCCGACGGCTGTGTCAGAAATAACACTGGGAAATATTGTTACGCTTATTACAAAGGACGTTTACTCTTTCCAGCAATCTATATGGATCGTAAACGATATGTGGATAGCAGTGGTACAGACGTGTGTGATTTGTTATTTATTGTATGCCAAAATCGGAGTTATCTCTTTTATAGGAATCGGGGTTATACTGAGTGTGATGCCTCTACAAGGTAAATAAATAATTATTTTCATTATTTTGAATAACTAGTATATATGAGCAAAAAAATCAGAGTGTCCAGGAACTTATTACCAAAATAATGTATGAGTGAAAGGTCTCTAAGCGAAGGAGAAAACTGTCATTAATTGTAATTACTTATTGAAAACATTTTGAGATAGCGTTTAACCCTTTAACGGGCAGTACTATTTTTGGTCTTTTAGATGCTTTTTTCTGCCGCGGTTGAGTAGCGAAATGCTTTATGAGCAATTTTTGTTGAAATATATTTTTTTAAATTATCTGTCATTTTCGCTCTATGGGCTGGTTGATTTTTTGACCAAAGACCGTTTACGCCCTTAGACACCACGAAAAGTTCTTGGTCGATTTTTCAACCACTTTATTTCAATTCAAAAAATATAGGCAGAATATAATGAAACTAAACTTTATTTTATTAGAGAATGGGAAAAAAAAGATTTTAGGTGGAACGGGACAAAACAGTCCAAACATAAAGCAATGCCGCATTTGCGGCATCCCATCTGCGAACGTTTTGGACTTTGTTTAGTACTGCAATAGCCGCACCGTCGAGATGTTCCCTTTATGGGTAGGTGCTCCCCTACATTTGTCTTTCGTATATTATCTTCGATGACACTTCTGCCATCAATTTTTCTTAATTTTTGAGCTACAGGTTGAGCCGGACCTTTCCGCTTCCTGTAGTTATAGGTTCCTATCAACTCATCTGCCAGCACAGATCTAAATTTTAATTGGGAACAAGGTTTTTCTTTTCAAGTCTGCGCAGAATACTTAAGCAAAATATATGAGTTCACAATAACACTGTCTATACAATAATATAGGAGCTTGACCCACCATCTTCTGGATTTCCATGAAATGGAGTAGGCTGCCATTGCCTGATCAAATTTATCCTCCCATATATTTATTGTAGGCTGCTATTGACGCGGGACATTGGCTTTCTTGTCGCTCTCCCGTTTTATTTGTTCTTTTAACAATGTTGAGTTTAGTGGGATTGTGCATGTTGCTTACCACATTTACAGATTTCTTTCCTCTGTCCTTTCATTTTACAGCAGATATATCTCCCGCATGAGCAAAATTAGAATCACCAACTTTCATTTTTTGTCATCTTTAAAAATTAATTTAGGGTAATACTTTCTGTTGACCCTGAATGTGCCGCAGTTCTGTTCCAATAAAGTTTTCATAAGGTTAAAAGTGGTAAAGAAGTTGTCGAAATATAAACAGTAACCTCTTCCCCAAAATGGCTCAGACATTTCCATTACAACTCTTTCTCCCAGTGTATCTTGGCTCGTTTCTCTCTCTTTTCCCTGATAAACTTAAAATGAGAGCATGTATTCACTAGCACTACACGCTAAAACCCATACTTTGAATCCGCGCTTGGTTGGTTTCATGTGCATATACTGTTTTAGAGTAGTTCTCCCCTTGAAACCTACCATGCTCTCATCAATTGCCAATTCTCTGTGCGGAACGTACAAGCCCTTAAAGTTTTCGTTAAGTTTTGTAAGTAGTGGCCTCACTTTATATAATTTGTCAAATTTTTCGTCTTCTCTTTTAGGCATATTTTCGTTATTATTTAGATGAAGGAAACGTAAAATGAATAAAAATCTTTTCAGTTGCATTAGACTAGCTATTCGGTTAACTTTAAAATTGTCATCTGTTAACCAATAATGTCTTATGCTTGGAAGTCGATGAAACCCTATAATAATAATGAGGATTCCCATAAATGCTCTGAGTTCTGCAATATGTAGGTCTAAATTTTTTCCATTTTGGGTGGCATAGAGATTTGATTCATAGACCATTAGTTCCAAAGTATCCATTCCAAAAGTTTTCTCAAAATGTTTTAACGGCAACGAACTTTCATTATTGTCAATTTTTGGACCACAAATTTGACTGAATACAGTCTCGGAATATTTTTTTGGTTCTAAACGGATTAGAAGGTACATCGTCATTTGCCTCAAGTTCGTCATTGTCAATGTCGCTTCCATCTATTTCTGCTTGCACCAGCAGCTTTTCTTTCTGTGCTTCATTTTCATAATTTGGATCATTTATGGAGTCATCGGAATCGAAGTCAGTGCCATCTTCATTACTTTGTTCAATGTATGTGACTTTTTTATCATTTCTTCGTTGCCTTGAAGACAATATACCTGTAAATTTTGATACAAATTAACTTGTTAATCAAAAAATTTATAAAATGCACATTTAGATGTACTTGGAGTCTTATGTATGTCCACCACAAGCTTTGGGGTTTTTTGAGAAGCGCCGGAAGATGATGTATTTGTATGCGAAAAACGCGTAGTACTACCCGTGTATGATGTACCGACGTCTGAATATTCAGCTTGGTCGTCTGGTATTCCCTCCAACCAGTCAAATATATCGTCAGTAAGCATCTCATTCAACTCCTCTAAATTTATTCTAGACATCTACAAATGAAAATAATCAACTCTTGACAACACAGTAATTAAATTTCACATATGCATTAGTAAGATTACATTCACGTAGGCTTCGTAATTTTGTCAAAAACTCAAATATAATGTTAAATTTTTTCTGAGCCGTAATGCAGTGACTACAACCGGCATAAAATTACGAAAGCTTCAACATTCCCATGCATATAAATGTAATTTGTTTGAGGTTTTTAGAAAAATTAAATGAAAAAAAAATTAAACAAAATGTTATGTTTTGTTGTAAAGTAGGGTTATTTCTACAAAAGTTCAGATTCAATGTTAATTCTTCGAAATTTTGCAGCTCTAATTTAATAAAATGAATTTATTCGAGTTCCTTATACTTTTTTATTGATGTATACTTACTTTGCAGTGCACTTATAAACAACAAATGTAAATAAACCGTGCCGACAATCACATTTGTGAAACAATAACACATGGGCGGTAGGCGTAACGCTTAGTGTCAAATAATTAACCACTTGTAATAAAAAACGCGGGATTTTTAACTTGTGGTTGATATTTCGGCTTTAAACGATGCATACCAGTCTGTCATACCAAAATTGTTGATTATAAAACTTTGTTCATACTTGATACCCACTGGAAAACAAGTGGTCGATAAATCGACAATGCCGGTTAAAGGGTTAAATGCAATAAAACATTGCGGTATTAGTTTTAGTTCAAGTGTTCAAGTCTGACTATGGTCCAGAATGTCTGTTTTTACAGAATATGACAAAGGCGCTCCTCTACATACATTCCGATCTAAATATTCAAATTTCTCCTCAACCGTTAATGTTATCGACTTCAAACAAGAGTACGTTTCTATTAGTAAATAGATAGGAAAATAATATTTCTGGGATTTAAATATTATATAGGTTGTCCCTGTTAAAATTACCGATTGTTAACTACTGGGCACAAGCCGTCTCTAGATTTCTGTGTGTAATGTAGATTAATTTATACCATCAAACACTGAAATTTCATGGTATTCTAATGGTTAAAAATTATGTTCAAATATAAATTTTTATTTCGGTGCTTTAAAGACCTATAACTCTGAAATGGAGGTTCATATGACATTTATTCGAACTTAATTGGTTTTCTTCTAGAGGTTGTAACCATTTATCGTTCACTCGAACAAAATCCCAGCATGAAACTTCTCAAGGGGGGCTCGACTTCAAGTTAATGACACACTTATATAACAGAGGATGATCAGACTATGAGAGACTTAGGGCACCACTACCTTTTCAAATGTTACGAAAGAACAAGAACAAAACTACGGTGATAAAGGTAGAAACACCGTGTAAAAGAATTTACTCTAAATTAAAATGTCATAAAAAATTAATATTAAAAATGTTAAAATAAAATGTGCTGAAACTTAATCAACCCGGGCACGATACCCTGTGGCTCTCACAGCCGGGTGGATTAGAAATAAAAAAGAATATATAAAAAATTACTAAATTCTGCCTTAGAGCGGGACGGAAAAAATACAGGATGTACTTAACTGACGGTACTGTGGTGGTTTAGATGTTCTGAAAGAATGGAATCGGTGTTTTCTATGGTGAAAGATGTCTCGGACCAATGGAAGCTGTCTTCAACGGTAAAGGTGTCTTAGATAAATGGAAGCTGTCTTCAACGGTAAAGGTGTCTCAGATAAATGGAAGCTGTCTTCAACGGTAAAGGTGTCTTAGATAAATGGAAGCTGCCTTCAACAGTAAAGTTACGTAGTTCTCACGTAGTTGTTACGTAGTTCTCACATAGTTGCTGTGCTTACCACAGCAAATTAAGAAAAATTTCAGTAGAACAAGAGAAAAAGTGAGTACGTGTTTTCTCTTCAACGTCGATATCGGAAAGGGATTATTTTTAGCTTATAGCAAACAGGGGGAAATTGACAAATGTCAATTGTCTCAACGTTCAGTTTTAATTCTGTGGTTGTGAGTGGCTAATGAGACGGCAAGCGGGAATTACACGGAATTTATTATATGAAATCGAAACAGGTCGATAGACATGTTACAAGGTTTTATGTTCATTATTTTCTATATGTTTCGTTTTATTTCCCATTATCCAATTTTACGAAAGACTTCTGTGTAGCCGGAACTGGATGGATGATTATATCGCAACTGGATCCATTTCTACACCTTCGGGTCGTACGGAAATAACAGGACATTGTCTTCATCGGGTACTGATAACCGGAGAAGTTGCTGCAGATTAATATGTGGATACGATGACTCGTCAATCCAACTGGCTGCTCTCTATCTTAGGCATAGCCAGTTTTTTCATTCCAGCACATGGTCTCTCGTAGCTTCTCCTCGGCGGGTTCTGTAATCATAATTTGCCCCCTTCTTTGAAAATGCCTACTGTATCCAGCGTGTCGTACCATTTTCTCATTCTGTCGCTGGCAACTTGAATATTCGTTCGACTGGATCATGTATTCTTTCCCTGCTAGATCTTCTCCAGGCCGACAACCAAATTCCAGGTCACAAGGAAGTCTCATTTCGCGTCCGAACCAAATTTTCGCAGATGTTTCACTCATGGATTCACTGATGGCAGATCGATAAGGCAATGCAAATAGGGAAAGGTACCAGTCCCAATCTTTCTAAGGGCTATAAACTACTTTGGACAGGTATTTTCCAATGATCCTGTTCATTATCTCGACCATTCCATCTGACTGTGGGTGCAACAGCGTTGTCCTAGTCTAGTATTTTTTATTCCCAGCATGTGATCATTTTCATGAAATACCTGGCTCTCGAAACTTGTTCCCTGATCGCTGTGGACCTCCAAAGGCACTTCACATCGGCTGATGAATTCTTTCACAAATACATCCGCAACGGTTGTGGCCTCTTGATTTGGGATCGCGTAAACTTCCACCCACTCTGGTAAATAATCCATTGCAAGCAGAATCTATTTACCCCCATTTTCTGTCGTCGGAATTGGTCCAGCGATATCTAGAGCAATCCTTTCGAAAGGGCATTATATTCTTCCATAGGTGTTTTTCTCTTACTCGTAGCACAAGTAGTACATTTCTTATACCAATCCTTCACGACGCCGGAACTGTCGTCAACTTTCTCAATACCTCAGCTATTCTCTTCTTGTGATAAATAACTAGCTGTCTTCTCTTCTCGAAACCATCATCGTTTTCAAAAATTATTTTCAACTGTTCTTCATCCAGAACAAGGACGTCCTACTGAGCCCAATATGCCTTGAATGTCGGTAAAAATCTTGACACTTCTTGCCTCGATGTTCTTTCTTCCATTACCGAATCATTCTCCTGATCTTCTCTGATCCTGATGTGTGACCATTCTTCGTTGACTACTGTAGTTATTAAAACTGCAGCATCCTTAGATTCCACCTTGTTTGCAGTGGGAACAGTCTGCTGGGAACGGCTATCTAGACAGTAAGTCGAAATTTCAGTGACTCACCAGTTTGACGTTCGATGTTGAAATCGTTCTCTTGAAATCGTTTTATTCATATAGCGATCTAGCCCTTAGTATTCTTGAACTGCGTCAATCACTTGAGTGCTACATGATCAGTACTTCACAGAATTATCACAGCACTTTTTCTTGCCCTCCTTGGGTCTGTGAGAGCACACCTCCGATTCCTCCGTTGCTTGCATCAGTGTCAAGAATGAAGTCTCCCTCTGGTAATGGAAATCGGCACCGTGGTTAATTGTTTCCTCATGGTTTCAAATACCGTTTGACACTCTCCATCCCAATAGAAAGCAATTGCTTCTTCTGTGAGTCGAGTTAGTGGCTTGGCAATATCTTCAACTTTCCTTATAAACCTTCGATAGGATGTGTAAAATCCAAAGAAATTCCTAATTTGATGTTTGTCGGTTGGTTGCGGCCATTGCTGAATGGAAGCACTATCTGGCCCAGATAGTGACTCAGTTCTGGAATAGCTAACATTTCTTCGGATTTAACATAAGCTGAGCAGTTTGAAATCGTTTGAATACATCTTCCAAATTATTCAGGTTTTCCACAAATGTTTTCCCCAGTACTACGATGTCGTCCAAATAGACCAGGCATGCTTTCCAAGATAACTCTATCATTTTCCACGAGTCTCAAATGTCGTGGGCGCTTTAAGGAACCCGAATGGCATGACGTTGAATTGCCACAAATTGGATCCGGGGGTAAAAGCAGTTTTCTCTTTGTCTTCTGGGTCCATTTCTGCTTGCCATTAGTGAGACTTCAGGTCCAAAGCGGAAAACAGGCCAATATATCTAGCATATCATCGATTCAGGCAGAGGGTAGCTGTCTTTCTTCGTCATGTTGCTTAGCTGGCGACAGTTCACGCATAATCTCGTAGTTCCATCCTTTTTCTTGAGGAGACAAACATGGGCTGGCTTCTTCCATCTCTCGAATTATTCTTTCAGCTTCATCTCTCTTCGCTCGTGGTAGTCTTTGAGCCGATTGCCTCATTGGCTTGGCATCACCTATACCGATTATGTGCTTGACGGCTGACGATCTTCCAGTCTTACCTCCTTTTGGTACAACTAGGCTTCGATACTGCAAGAGAAATTCTTTCATTTTCCTTTTCTCAGTTGGATTGAAGGATTGACCAGCTACTGATAACTTATGTTTGAATATGTCATTAGAATTGTTAGTTGTCGTTATTTGACGAACTATACACGTTACTGGTCCGCAAGATTCAATCCTCGCTTCCTTCTTGATGATAATTGGGTAATCGTTCATGTTTATGACACGTTGTATGATCCCAAAAAGACATTATTCAAAAAGACGTTGTTAGATTTGTGTAAACAATAATTTCAAATATTGATAGCGGCCAGTGAACTGACAAGGACAGTGAAATAGATAACAAACACGTCCGTTTTATGAATATCGGATTCACACGACCTACAAGGTCAAGAATACGGGTTAGCGACTGTGTTAGCTTTAATAATTTCCTATATAAACAGATAGTTCAATACTTTGAGGATGATTCAGTATTATCGCTAATAATAGTACAAACGTATGTATTGTGTGCCAATAATTTATATCTGTAGTTTATAAATATATGTTATCCCAGTGAGTTTTAAAAACGATATTATTTCCTAACCCTAAAGAATGGTTCACTAGGTAAGTGTTTCCCGAAGATGAATAGTTCTATGGTTAAAGAAGTATATACGAGAGGCACTTGCTAAGTAACCACCACAACGTGCTTGAATCGCCTTCGCCCACGTAACAATCCTTTTTCAATTAGTACTCCTTTTCCAACTTCTTCGTCGTGGTTCAATGGTTCCATCATAAGTGGTGTAGCTTCCTCCATGATTCCCTGTAGCCAATACGCAGGCTGTTGAAATATCTTTCAATTTCAAAATAACGTAATCATCTCTAATCTCTATACAATACTTTTACAATTCAGTCTCATCCCTTCAATTCATTCATTCTCATATAATATACATTTTCGTTTCTTTTCCTTTTCCTCAAGATTTTTCTTGTGGTTTAAAACAACAATTTTCTATTTTTTTAGTAATTATTGGAAGATTTGTAAGTAAACTTCGACTATCTGCTGAAAAAAAGACAGATCAACGATTACAAGCGATACAAGAAATTTTATCCAGCATTAGAATCATCAAAATGTACAAATGGGAAGAATATTTTCGAGAAAAAATCAACAAAGCTAGATTGTAAGGTACAATAAAATTTTCATCATCCTTCATTTTACCTTATATTTTACTTTTAGGGCCGAAATTAACCGGATGCTGTTCGCATTCTATTTAAAAATAATAATCGTCCTTCTGGGTGTTCTTTTTTCAAAAATAGGATTTTACGTGTTGATCATTTCATGTATATGGATGGGTTATCCGACAGAAGCGGAACTAGTATTTTACCTCTTAACTATTTTCAGAGATCTGAAACATTCTTTAGGAGTTATCATACCATACGGCATAGGCCGAGGAGCTGAGTTATATTCAGCAATAATACGAATCAATAAAGTAATCAAAGGTAAGTCATATTTTTTTTTGTGAATTTTGTAATGAATCAAGACACTAAAAACACTAGATTTGCAGGTACCATTTTGTAAATATTTTTTCCTTGCCTCTATCTTAACATGTTAGATTTAAATGAATGAACATCGCAAAGGATAGGGGAAAATGAAGGTATCATGGAGAAGTCTATTCAAAAAATGGACAGATTGAAGCTGTATACCATACCATACCATTTATTCACCACATAATAGTCCAGGAAAATCAGACTTAAAATGATCATTTTGCGTCATTTTCGAGGTAACGGCGGTAAAAAGTTAGTAAAAATGGTGTACAACAATACTTAACTTATGCGACCTCTCAAATCGGACCGAAACATTGTTTATGATTCGATTTACACTCATTTTTCATGCCTTTTGTAGATTTTTCAGGTATATATTTTTTCTCGTGCATTGTACAGACAAAAAGTTGTATACTCTTCTTTCTTCTTTTAAAGACCTACAATTCTAGACCTTACACGTAAAAAAAATTGATTGGGTCAAAAGTTATTGGCAAATAAACAACTGATAACGTTATTGTTAATAAATAAAAATATAATGAGCATTTTTTACACTAACACTTCCACATCACGGTTATCTATTCTCACTCATTAAAAAATGATACTCCGAAAGATGGAGTCTGTAAGTTCAATAGTTTATGAATTATGGCCTTATAAACAAATTAACTAAAAATTGACTTGCAGAGTTCTGTAAGCTATGCGACCTCGCGCCAATTTTTTTGCTGTTAGATTTCATAATAAGACATCGATACCCATCATTGTTTTTTAAAAAAATACATTTTTGCACAACGCGAATTTTTTTTCATATTTGGCTTAGTTGCATAATTAATTTGACACTATATCCGCCGATTTTTTTCGAGAATTAAGTACGCACATAGGAGGGGCATGGAAAGAGCTTTAATTGAAAAAGTTTCACTTCAAAAAATTGATTGGGTGAAAAGTTATTGGCAAATAAAAAACTGATAACGTTATTGTTAATAAATAAAAATATAATGAGCATTTTTTACAATAACACTTCCACATCACGCTTATCTATTCTCACTCATTAAAAAATGATACTCACGAAAGATGGAGTCTGTAAGTTCAATTGTTTATGAATTATGGCCTTATAAAGAAATTAACTAAAAATTGAATTGCAGAGTTCTGTAAGCTATGCGACCTCGCGCCCATTTTTTCGCTGTTAGATTTCATAATAAGACATCGATACCCATCATTGTTTTTTAAAAAAATACATTTTTGCAACAACGCGATTTTTTTTTCATATTTGGCTTAGTTGCATAATTAATTTGACACTATATCCGCCGATTTTTTTCGAGAATTAAGTACGCACATAGGAGGGGCATGGAAAGAGCTTTAATTGAAAAACAAATACGTTAAGATTTATTGACAAACGACTGAGTTACGGACAATCGAAGTCGGAGGCCTGTCAGTCAACAATTTATGCGAGTATCGAAAAACAAAACTTTAGCTCGACTACACTCTCTGAGGTTCACGGTACGACTTACAACACAAAATACGGACGATGATAGAATGAAAAGCTAGGCGTTCCCCCCACTCCGCTGCCACGCAGTAGCCAGCCGAAATATCCGCCCTGCTGACCTTCGAAAATATTTTTCATTGGGTTGCAATTTACGCGACGTCTCGCTATTTCGTACAATAAAAGTACATTGACTAACAACTTGAGGGATATTTTTTGTTTTTCGATACTCGCATAAATTTTTGACTGACAGGCCTACGACTTCGATTGTCCGTAACTCAGTCGTTTGTCAATAAATCTTAACGTATTTTTTTTTCAATTAAAGCTCTTTCCATGCTCCTCCTATGTGCGTACTTAATTCACGACATGAATCGGCGGATATAGTGTCAAATTAAGTATGCAACTAAGAAAAAAAATTCGCGTTGTGCAAAAATGTATTTTTTTAAAAAACAATGATGGGTATCGATGTCTTATTATGAAATCTAACAGCAAAAAAATTGGCGCGAGGTCGCATAGCTTACAGAACTCTGCAAGTCAATTTTTAGTTAATTTGTTTATAAGGCCATAATTCATAAACTATTGAACTTACAGACTCCATCTTTCGGAGTATCATTTTTTAATGAGTGAGAATAGATAACCGTGATGTGGAAGTGTTAGTGTAAAAAATGCTCATTATATTTTTATTTATTAACAATAACGTTATCAGTTTTTTATTTGCCAATAACTTTTCACCCAATCAATTTTTTGAAGTGAAACTTTTTATGGGACACTAGCGTTTTGTCATGAGAGTTAACTCGTCGAGCTAACAAAACTGTTAAACTCCTTGTGAGAGAGGCGGAAAAAATTAACGAAGATTCGCACAAAGAGGAGACGCCGAGAATAGTCGCAGGGCATTGTTTATAGATGGCGATCATGTTATTCCGTTTATCAATCCCCACTTCGCTGCGCGAACGATAAAGTGAGAACGCATTCGGGGGGAAAAGGATACCAAAAGCGCTTAATAATTTCTGCCGATATTGGTATAATCCAGTGCGAAATTAATATAGAAATTGTTTACCTTTAAAATTAAGGCGATAAAAACTAGGAAATTTCTTTGCATTGTGTATTTATTTGTATTATTTTGAAAAAAATATGTAATAAAACGTAACAAGAGTATTGAAATATATTGAAAAAGGAAAAAAAGGAAATAAACAGGTATACTTGTCCGTACAGATAAGTTCTGTACTCATTAAAGTTTAAGCATAAACTGTGTTATCTCCTACTTTCCGCATTGAGACCAACGCGCATCGTGGGCGTGTCCACTTTCAAACTTTCAGCTATATTTGCTAACCTGTACGTAGAAGAGCAGTAAGTCTCAGTTCATCAGAGAAAGTCGTTGTAACTAGTGTTGCTTTATTTATGGAAATATTTTTTTTTGTAATTGTAATTTAAAATTATTTTTTGATAAATGAAAATGAATGGACAAATATATATGTATATGTCTATTAAATTATTTCATATTAAAAATCTTTTAATATTGTTTTTATTCTCAGTTATTGTCAATGAAGATATAAAAAATGTATGCGTCAGTCCAAAACTAACAGCGTCAAAAGTGAAACTTTTCATGTAATTCAAAAACTGTCAATGAGTGTACAAAAAAATACATTGCAGCAAAGAAAAATTGACTGGAAAATATAATAAAAATGATTTATAATAAAAATCAAGAAAAATCTACGGACTATCCCGAATTAATTACTACGGAAGTTTCACTTGTACGTACTATTATTTACATATACATAAAACTATATACATATACGTACAAGTGAAACTTCCGTAGTAATTAATTCGGGATAGTCCGTAGATTTTTCTTGATTTTTATTATAAATAATTTTCATTATAATTTCCAGTCAATTTTTCTTTGCTGCAATGTATTTTTTTGTACACTCATTGACAGTTTTTGAATTACATGAAAAGTTTCACTTTTGACGCTGTTAGTTTTGGACGCATACATTTTTTTTACGTGTAAGGTCTAGAATTGTAGGTCTTTAAAAGAAGAAAAAAAGTATTTCACTTTTTGTCTGTACTATGCACGAGAAAAAAGATATACCTGAAAAATCTACTAAAGGCATGAAAAATGAGTGTAAATCGAATCATAAACAATGTTCCGGTCCGATTTGAGAGGTCGCATAAGATAAGTTTTGTTGTACACCATTTTTAAACTGTTTACCAAGTATCAGCCGTTAACTCGAAAATGACGCTTACATACCCAGATTTCCTGGACTAATAATATACAAAAGTACATGTGAGGTATACATAGTTTAGTCAGGACAGAAATGATAAAAATCAGACATTGAGTAAAAACAGTTATTTAGCAGAAATTGCTTACTTATTTTATAGAATGATCTAACAGAGAGATTTCTAATTTCAATTTCCTTATTAAAACTAACAAATCTATTGTATAAGATTACATCAATTTTATTATTTGCACTTGTTTGTAAACGAGAGAAAGGTTTTACAATGTTATTAGCAGATCGAGTACCATAAGCATGTACATCGGCATGTGTTTCATACATTGGTAAGTTCCTATGAACAAGGTTTATTGTCTCTAGAATATACATACACGGAACAGTAAGAATATTATATTTTATAAATAGATCTTTGCAATGTGTGTTCGGTTTGGCTCTATCAATTATGCGGAGTGCCGTTTTCTGCAATCGAAACACTCTCTCCATACTACTTGAATTACCCCATTGAATGATGCCGTATGATAAATGGCTGTGTATTATCGCAAAGTAGACCGTTCTTAGTACATCATTATTGAGGCAATGTCTTAATTGACGCAACGCAAATATTTGAGATGAGAGCTTGGAACACAAAGCATCAACATGAGGTGACCAGTTAAGGTATGTATCAAGTACAATACCCAGATACTTTACCGGTTCTGATTTATTCAGTAATCTACTGGATGTAAACATTATCTCCTGAGTTTTAGTAGGATTCATCTTAAGTTTGTTTGCTGAAAACCATGTTTCAGCTTTCATTAATTTTTCAGCATTCAAAGCTTCCCCACGCTTTGTTGCTAATATTGTATCATCGGCAAACACCCTGTTTGTTCGAAAATTGCAGGTAGGTCATTAATATATAACAGAAAGAGCACTGGGCCCAAAACAGAACCCTGTGGTACACCATTCAATGTGGTCATCAAACTGGATTCTGAATCCTTGCAGCTTACATACTCTTTTCTGTTTGTCAGGTATGAATTGAAAAGATAAAGTTATTTATTGCGTACTCCATAGAATTCTAGTTTTTGTAACAGTAAGTAGGTAATACACGTATGTTCTGTGACACTTTATCGGATGAACAGGCGGATGGCCTATGGGTGGTTACCGATAGGAAGAAGTTTCCAGAGGGTTTACAAGAAGTAAAAGAAGTCTCTAGATGGTTAGCAAGTAATGACGGTAGCGTCTACGGGGGTTATGCAAAAAGTGTGTATGTTGTTACGTGTATAAGGTAGAGGGTGGTTTAGAAGAAGCGAAGGGGTTTTTAAGGGTAGCGTCTACGGGGATTACGCAAGTAAGGGTGTACGGGGGTTATGCAAAAAGTAAATAAGTGTGTATGTTGTTACGTGTATAAGGTAGAGGGTGGTTTAGAAGAAGCGAAGGGGTTTTTAAGGGTAGCGTCTACGGGGGTTATGCAAAAAGTTTTTTGGGGGTTTGGCCTGAGCAAATTGCCAAAATTTTTGGGATAATGACGGTAGCGGCTACGGGGGTTATGCAGAAAGTAAATAAGTGTGTATGTTGTTACGTGTATAAGGTAGAGGGTGGTTTAGAAGAAGCGAAGGGGTTTTTAAGGGTAGCGTCTACGGGGATTACGCAAGGGTGTATACAAGAACGGGGGTTATGCAAAAAGTGTGTTTGTTTTTACGTGTATAAGGTAGAGGGTGATTTAGAAGAAGCGAAGAGGGTTTTAAGGGTAGCGTCTACGGGGGAGGGGAGCGTCTACGGGGATTACGTAAATAAGGGTGTATACAAAAACGGGGGTTATGCAAAAAGTAAATAAGTGTGTATGTTTTTACGTGTATAAGGTAGAGGGTGATTTAGAAGAAGCGAAGAGGCTTTTAAGGGTAGCGTCTACGGGGGGGTTGCGTAAAAAGTAAATAAGGATGTATACAAGAAGTAATTAGAAGAAAGAAAATATATGGGGGATTGTGTGTGTGTGTGTGTGTGTGTAAGAGATGAGGGGTAGAGCTTACGAGGGGGAGGGGCTATGCAGTTAAGGGTTCTATATTTTGAAATTCTCAAAGGAATGTTATTAGATTGATAACCAACATATTTTTTTAAACGGATATGTGTGTGAATTCATATCATTTTATAGAAGGTTTTTTATATTGTAATAAATGAAATCTCGCATTATTATGAATACATCTAAGACAAACAAACAAATTACAGCAACCACATTAGACGTTGCAACTTAGCAATAAGTGATGGGGATCTAACCATTGGTACAATATTTTGAAATTCTCAAAGGAATGTTATTAGATCGATAACCAACTTTTTTTAAAACGGATATGTGTGTGAATTCATATCATTTTATAGAAGGTTTTTTATATTGTAATAAATGAAATCTCGCATTATATTAAATTCGCTTAGTGGGTAATATTTTGCAATAGCTAGCAAACACGTGCAAACCAAATCATTTATTCAGACAATAGCGAACTTGTTTCAAAATATGATAAGATTGGAATGTCATGATTTCTAGTTTATAATTGTTAGTAACAGATTAGATTGTACGAAATCGTAGAAAAATATAGTTTTCTGGAAATAGGATGATGATATCAAAAATAACTCATTGGACTTGTGCATCCCCTCTATAATAAAATATTCTTTTAAATAGTGCTCACAGTAACTACTAGACAATAGACTGTACTTAGGGTTCCAGTGAAAAGTTGTCGTTTAAGGTTCCACAATTCATAGTAAGTTTACTATTTTTTTTTCATTCATCTTTAACTATTTCAAAAAACTTAATTGTTAAATTATTATTATTATTATTCTGTTATCTTTTCAAATAATTCTTTCTTTATTACAGATGAATTTTTTAAATGAGATTAATACAATAAGCACTGCTTTTGCAGAAATAAAACCCGTTATAAAACTGAACGATTTACCAAGGGATACACCACATAGAATAAACAGCGCAAAGGTGCACCAGGGGCAATTTGGAGTCCAAATACTTCTGGAGCTGGACGAAAATATAGTATTTCTCCCCAAAAGAGTGACGGATGCATTTGCGTCGCATGTAAATCAATTTACGCCGGGGAAGTTCAGCATTACATTCCTAGGACTTCAAACTTTCCAAAGGGTTTCCCCTAGGACCCTCTTCAAAATAGAGGAGAATGTATAAAAAACATAACAAAACAGTACATATTGAATTTCAACACCTTGAAAAATAATCTGGACACAGGTGAACAGCTTCAGTTTTCAAAATCGTAAGTTTTTATAATTTTTTGAAAATGAATTCTGAGGAAATAGCTCTCCTGACTGATAATATTGTTAAAAAGTTTCAAGCAATTGAAAATATTTTATTTCAAAAAAAAAATTGTACTATTTATGATATAGAAAAATGGTCAAAACAAGCTAAATGCCACATTAGACTTTGCTACTTAGCAATACGTGATGGGGATCTAACCATTGGTACATTACGTAAACTACAAACCAACTTGGGTCACTTAAAGCGGTTTAGAACAATAATTCAGAATCTAAGTAAATCTGGAAAGGGGCTTACTATTAATAATAAAAAAAGAAGTAATAGAGTAAAATGGGAAGATATTAATTCAATTTTTGAAAATAGAGTTCGAACCGGGATTATTATAAATAAATCTCATAAAGATATCTTACAGTTTTTTGATGATTCGTTGTTTCTTTTCAGCACTAGAATGAAAAACGCATTAAAAAAATGCAATATGTTGAAAGTAAATACTTGTTTTTGTGCAGAATTTATTAGAAAATCAGGTGATACTGAAATTACAGAAAATAAATATTTTTCTACAAAAAATGAAATAATTGATAAGACAACTGACTTTAAAAAAGGGTTTGCAGTTAATGTAAGAGATGTCATTTTAAGAAAACTTTCAGAATATTCTGAGGAAGGATCGGGGTGGGCCTTAAGTAAAATTATATCTCTGGAAATCAATATAAATAAATACGAGGTGGCTAGTGGAATATCATCATATATTAAATTACCAGACATAATAGCTAAAAGAAAGGCGTGTATCAACGTTCAGAATGACGATAATGCATGCTTTGCTTGGGCAATTGTTTCAGCTTTGTTCCCTTGCGTTATTAATAAAAATCCTACACGTACTTGTTCATATCCTCATTATAGCAAAGTTTTGAACATAAACGGTCTTACATTTCCTGTACACCCAAATCAGATTACAACTTTCGAAAGAAATAATGTTAATATTTCGGTTAATGTTTTTGAATTGGAAATTTTCAGACCATCAAATTTTAGTGTTGTGCCAGTACGTTTAACAAAACAAAAAAGAGAAAAGCATGTCAATTTACTGATTATTCAAAATAAATATTTTCCTAAAAAGAATGATTGCGAACCAGAGTCAGATAATGATGATTATGATTTTAATGATGATATACAGTATCACTATATTTGGATAAAAGATTTGTCAAGACTTTTATCCAAGCAACTCTCTAAAAATACTAGGAAAAAATATATATGTGATAGATGTTTGAATTATTTTGTTTCTCAAGAAAAATTGGATGACCATTTCAAATATTGTGAAAAAATTGATAATAATTGTAAAATTGAGTTTTCTAAAGATCCATATGTCAAGTTTAAAAATTTTGTATACAAAGAAAAAGTACCTTTTATTATTTATGCAGATTTTGAATCACTACTTATTCCTTATATTGATGTAGATGCTAGAATAAAATCTCAAAAGGGTTATGGTTCGCAGTCGGTAACGAGAAGTGCTAGGTATCAAAAACATAAAGCTTATAGTGCTGGAATATATTTTAAATGTAATTTTAACGATAACTGGTCATTTTATGATAGTAATCGAAGTTCTGATTGTATGTTATGGTTTGTAGATAAAATTGAAAATATTGCAAAATTTGTAATGTCAAAATTAAAAAATGTTAAACCAATGAATGTTGAAGTGAATTTAAAAGATGCTTCAGATAAATGTCATATTTGTGAGGAGATATTTAAGGAAGGTGATAAGATTGTTAGGGAACATTGTCACCTAACAGGTAATTTTCGAGGTTTTGCTCACAACCACTGTAATCTTAATTATAAAAAATCATTTGTCATTCCAGTAGTTTTTCACAACCTAAGTGGTTATGATTCACATTTCATAATTAGAGATTTAGCTAACCGAAATTATGTTCAACTTTTACCTGTTAATAAAGAAAAATACATAAGTTTTACAATCTGGGATAATAATACAAATATTAGGTTTAGATTTATAGACTCTTTTAGATTTATGGGATGTTCATTAGATTCATTGGTATCAACATTAGAACCAGAAAATTTCATTCCACTTAGAAAAGAATTTTCTAATCTAAATACTGAACAATTTAGTTTATTAACTAGAGAAGGTGTTTTCTTTTATGATTATTTAGATGATATAAAGCGATTAGATGAAACTGCATTACCTAGTAAAGAATATTTTTACAACAAACTTAACGATGAACATATAAAAGATATTGACTATAGGCATGCAAAATTAGTTTGGTCAGCATTTAATATGAAAACCCTTGCTGATTACAGTGACTTGTATATGAAAACAGATATTTTACTTCTAGCGTCTGTTTTTGAAACATTTCGTGATACTTGCTGGAAAACATATGGTTTGGATCCTGGTCATTATTATACAGTTCCTGGTTACACTTGGGATTGTATGCTCAAGTATACTCATTGTAAATTAGAGACAGTGCAAGATATTGATATGCTGCTATTTTTTGAAAGAGGTATAAGGGGTGGAATATCTCAGTGTTGTAATCGATACGGCGAAGCCAACAACAAGTATATGCCTACGTATAATGAAAACAAACCTGTGAAGTATCTTTTATATACAGATATTAATAATCTTTATGGTTGGGCTATGAGTCAGGAGCTTCCCTACGGAGGATTTAAATGGGTAGATCATAATATTGATATAACTCAAATTCCAGATGATTCCCCTGAAGGGTACCTGCTCGAGGTTGATTTAGAGTATCCAAAAAATAAACACGATCTACACAAAGATCTGCCATTCTGTGCAGAACATATTTCACCACCAAATTCTAAACAAAAGAAATTAATGACTACTCTGTATAATAAAAAAAATTATATTATACATTACAAAAATTTTAAGCAAGCTATAGCTCATGGATTATTGCTTAAGAAAGTTCATAGGGTATTAAAATTTCAGCAAAGTTGTTGGTTGAAGCCTTATATAGAATTGAATACTTTGATGAGATCCCACGCAAAAAATAATTTTGAAAAAAATTTGTATAAACTTATGAATAATGCAGTATTCGGGAAAACGATGCAAAATTTGCGTAAACATCGGTTAGTGAAATTAGTTCGAACGTGGTATGGCAAACGAGGAGCTAGAAATTTAATTGCAAGTCCCACATTTCATAGTCGTGTTATATTTAACGATGATGTTGAGAATCCTTTATTGGCTATAGAGCTTAAGAAAACTAAAATTGTATTTGACAAACCTCTTTATATAGGATTAGCAATTTTAGATATTTCAAAAATATGTGTTTATGAATTTCATTATGATTATATGCTGACCAAGTTTTCACCTGAACAATGTAAATTACTTTATACCGATACTGATAGTTTAGTATACGAAATTCAATGTAATAACATATATGAAGAAGTAATAAAGGCGGATATTCACCGTTTTGATACTAGTGATTATCCTGTAAATAATGTGTGGGATATTCCTCTAGCTAATAAGAAAGTACCCGGAATTATGAAGGATGAAAATAACTCAAAAATTATGACACATTTTGTAGGTTTACGTTCTAAACAGTATGCCTTCAGAGTGTTAGGTGAGGAAAACGATGTAAAAAAAGCTAAAGGTATTAAGTCTACTGTGGTAAAGAAAAAAATAACTTTTGATGATTATATTCTCTGTTTGCAGAAATTTATAGAAAATCCTCAAGAAGAGTGTTTCATGCATGCAACTCAACGTTGTATACTATCAAAGTTACATGATGTATACACCATTGAACAGACAAAAATTGCTTTAAACCCATCAGATGATAAAAGATATTTGATACCTGGTTCACATGACACTCTTCCGTGGGGACATTATAGTATTATGGAGTTATAATAAATTGATTGGAATTTATTTTCAGATGAAGAGTTTGGTAGATCTATGTACTAAGATAATTTGTAATCGTATTACTAGAATTTCAAGTTTTCTTGTACAAGCTCAAATTCCTCAGTTTTTGCTTTTATCTGTATAACTATATTTAATATGTACTGTCAAATGTATAATTTTCATTTTGCCTTTAATGTAATATGTACTGTTTTTTTATTTGATGTAATATGTATATAAATACAATTAATAAAACAATATTCATATAACCTTGAAACTTGATTTTTTATCCTAGCTCCTTCCCACAGGCTTTCAAGAATTTTTCACGTTATTACGTCGATTTGAAGTTTCATAAGTAGTACATGAGTAAGAAGTGCTGTTCCTTTAGACTGGTGTTTAAATTGTAAATTTGGAATTTTGTTGCCAAATATGCCTTTTCAGCAACATATGACGGTGATGCTTGAGGAAAATACCGATTTAGGTTAGTCTTTTTCCCATTTTGTTCTAACGCGATACGAATGTTCACCATCATGATCGTTTTCATTTACACTACATCGAGGTCGCTCTAATAGTTGAATAGTTGCAGGATTTAGAGTGCCATCTACAGGAAAATTTAATTTCTCTTGGAAAGCTTTTAAAATCGATGACATATTTGTGATATCATGTTCCGACTTGTTAACATATCCAAATCTTTCGATAATTTACATCAATTTTCTCAGATGCCACTAAAGGTAGAATTATTATTAATAGTAAAAGAAACATCCTTCACTTCCGATGTTCAATACTGATTCCAAATCAACATAAAAGTTTTCATCATCAGCATTACTTGTGTTAGAGGTGAAATGAAACAAAGAATATTTTCATAATTTTATAATGTTAAATCATTGATTACATGGACTTTGTAATAGTACAGATATTCTCTAAGTGCTCTTCCTATTAAACTGCTGTTGTCATAAGAATAAATATCACAAACAGCATACATTAAATCTAAACAATTGGAAAAGCCACATATTGGATTCGATATAAATGTTTTTAATAAATTAATGATATTATAATAAAAATCGCAAAAGTTCACTTTATTTAAAATTGAAATGTGATGTTGAAGCAAATTCTCATGAACACGTTGAATTTCTACAACTTCTTCTTCATCGAGGAAAACTGTTACATCATCTTTCTGAATTTTCAAAAATTTTTGATTATCATAAATAACTTTAGTTATTTGACAAAAATCTTGGTACAACATGATGGGATTAGAATCTACAACATCATCATCTGGAAAATTGAAGAATAACTCGTTACTTTTATGCAGCACTTCTATGATCTCATCCCATTCTAAAGTATTGAATGACATTTTTGAAGGTTCCACGATAAACGATGATAAAATGATGGCAGGTGCAAAAGTTCTGACAGGACTCAGGCAACATCCAACTTCAAATCGACGACCAACATTGAAAACTGTATGCAATAAATAATGTCTTTCTTTTCTTATTGCAATTTCATAATTAAGTACAATTTGATCTAAATCACGATCATAATTTGGTTCTTCATCATAACTACTATTATCACTACATGACATTGTAACACTATAATACCCAGAATCGTGACTACTCATTATGATGACTTCTAAACTAATGTCGATCAATTTATATGTTTATCTCTGTCCTCCACTCAATTAAAGTTGATTGGTTGCTGGTGATCTATACTACTACGTCATCAGTGTTAATCCAACTGTTATGTTTTTCATCTAATCCTAACCATTTAACGTACATTTTGTTACGTTTCCTCTTCAACACCTTTTCAACGAGATAAATGTGGGGATTTTTGGTTTTTTGTAATTCTTCTTCATAGAAACAACCTCTAATAGGCGATCCAGTCATATCTTCTATCAAATACGTTACAGGATTCGTTATTTTGACTTTCGTAATTTTGAATAGTTCAGTTGTAAAATTGGGAGTGTAACCTTTTTCAAAAGCATGTTTCGCTTTACTTATTCGCACAATATCTCCCACATTTAATTTTCTGGGTCCGGCGATTTTCAAATAACTGAATTTCTTATTTAAAATCAATTTTTCGTTACTTCGATTCACCTCTGATGGTTTGTATCCAGTTTTACTATGTTTTGTGTCGTTGTATTCCTTTGTGATTTGAGGTAAAATATCGATCCATTGGTATTTCCCAATTAAGCTGAAATGTTTATAGAGTTTCGTTTTGAGCGTTCTAATAACTCTTTCTGCAATTGCAGCTTTCTTCGTACTAAATGTACTATAATGATTGATATTATGTTTTTTCATTAGCGATTTGAATTTACTATTGTAAAATTCCGTTCCCTGATCTGATTGTAGATTTTTTGGTGTTCGACTCCTGATAATACTCGAAAATGCTCGTGTTATTTCTTCGGCTGTTTTCGTCTTGAGTGGACGAGTCCACATGAATTTCGAGAAACAATCGATAACCACCAAAATCATTTTAAATCCTTTATTATGCTTTGCATAAGGTCTCATTTCGGCTAAATCCATTTGCCATAAGTCATCAAGACCTTTGATTATTGTTCGTCGACGTGGATAATTTCGTCGAATCGGTTTATGCAATTCTTTAACAAGTTGAATCCTGTCTGCAGACATGATGTATAGTGAACAAAGAAGGTTATTTTGTTATATATATATATATATATATATATATATATATATATATATATATTTTCTAAAGGTCAATTATTGTTCTTCTTCTAAATTACACTGTACGAGAAGATCCATACAAAAATAATCTCTACTACCCAATTTGAATTCTATTTTATCGTTCTTCTTTATGCTAAGGCCGTTTAACTGTTGATACTGATATTCCATATTATTCTTTAATAAAACGCTGCCATCAGAAGCATAATGTTTACAATTTTCAATTTTACAATCAAAAGGGAATACAAAAGCCGTACCTTCCGTATCCAAAACGTAAAAGTTCTTGTTGAATTTCTTCGTGCCCCTAAAGCTGATTAGACACTTTGTGTGATACTTTTCTGCGAATTGGTGTATCTGTCTGCTGATATTTGTCGATGAAACGAGATTATCGACATATTTTTTTATCGGAATGTTTGTATTGAGAGTAGCAATCCTTGAATCATAGTTTCTATGTATTTCATCCAATGTATCTTTCATTTTTTTGTCAAGTATGTTTACTATAAATTTTCTATTTGATTCTATTGCATTATCCACATACTTTTGAGTTGATCCATTATTTATCAAGGATTTTATTTTATCATTTATTTGCTGAATACTTGTGTTCAACGACAATTGAGCTATTTCGATTTTTTTAAATCGTGCTTCGAGATTTGTATCATACTTCTTTTTATATGCGTCAGAATGTCGACCAAACTTGTCGAGACTCATTTTGAAAATGAACATAAATCAATCGATGGTTAATGTATATAATCGGCTTCACGAAGTTCATGTATAATGGCAACAATCTCATTATCATTGGAAGTGTTACCTGCATCCTTGGAAGCTATTAACTCTCTAAGTCTTTCAACAATCTCGTTGACATCGTCCCAGTAAACGTACTCTATATCTTTATCATTATAGGTCATGATGTGATCAGGTAATCCTTTACCTACGATGTTAGTGGTAGTGTTTCGTCTTATAATAAATTGCTTTTTAATAATATTAATATATTTCCACCGCTGAGAACCTTTTAGTGTTCTATCTTTTTTCAAATGAACCCCCGTTCGTTCCAATAATATTTTGTATGTAGGTAAATCATCTTCGATATATTTGGGATGTTGGTAGAAAAGTAATTGGTAAAGACCTGGAGTAGCAGGTATTCTATCCCATCCTTTATCTCCTTCTACGAATATATCTCCGTTTTTTGCGTCAAAGTTTATGCGTTTATTCCCCAGAGTCCACTGATCGTTTTCAGCATTATACTTTGGACCGTACAAATCATCGATTTGTGAGTCTTCGTTAAAGAAATCGATGACACATTGTCGACCCATTGTAGGATATTGTTCGATGTACTCGTTGACTGTTCGTGGTGAGAAATGTTCACTAGTATTCACTTGAGGTTCACCATCATCATCATCATCCGTAAATACTGATTCATTTTTCGGATCATAACTGTATAATTCTTCATCACTGATAAAATTGGGGACATGTTCTTTTTTCTCTTTAGATGATGTGGGCTGTGGTGGTGGTGGAGGTAGGGTTGCTGTAATCTGCTTGTTTGTCTTAGATGTATCCATAATATTTACGATATCTTTGAGTGGATTAGATATAGGTTTGAAAATTCTATTTAGTGTCTCATCATGCTCAGTTTTGTTCAGTTTAAAAGATAAATACTTTTTTAATCATTCGTTTCAGATCTGCAATTTTTCGTTTTCGCACAGCGTCTGCATCAGATGACATCATAATGAAAAATGAATTGTTAAATAATTATTATATTTTTATATACATATCGAATCCTTTACGATATCTACCATCTTGTAAATCAAAGTCTTTAACAATAACCAAAGCGCCATATTTATCATTCCAGCATTCAGAGCACATTTTCTTGAATTGTTCAAATGACATGTCGGGGGAAACGTGTTCGTTGAAGGCATGTTTAAGGTTAATTTCATCCTGTTTAAACATTACAATCATATTGCAGTTATCACGTATTAGCTGCTTTGGTATTTTCGAATGAGTCTGACATAGGTAGAAGACATCAATACTTCTGTGCCTACACATGGAAAAATATTGTTGAATTGTTTGTTGTTTGTCGCATGACACATCGTCAAAAATGAAAATCGAATTCGGTTTGGATTGTGTAGGACTTACAATTTCATCGTTTTCTTTAAACGGATAATATCCCACACCTTTTACACCAGTCAATACTTCTTCGAGCAGTTGGTATTTTGGTTGATATAGAGATTTAGAATAAACGTAGACATTTTTAAATTTTACACCATTTGGATTGAACAGCAATGATAGCACAATATTTGTTTTCCCACATCCGCTGGGGCCACAAATAATAGCACGAAACGAATCAGGTAATAAAAGTCCATGTTTTCGGCTACGTCTATCTTCCAAAACGCTATCGAAATTTTCAATCGGTAATGACTGCTCTTGTTTAACAATCTCCATCTTATGATACTTTTCAAACAGTGCAGCTATAATTATAGGTTCCATCGTGAACAAATAGTCAGTCTTCATGTTGATTCACGAAGGTGAAGGTGTGCTAAATTCACTCATAAACAATTTGCCTTTTGAGCTTCATTTTCCTGGCTACCAATACTGTGGACGTAAGTTTTACTATTTTTATTTTTTCACAATATTTAATCCTCTATTTATATAGCTGGAACGCGTCTGAAAAAACGGCTACTACGAGGAGATACAGGTGTCAACGCTCTCGACGCAGCTTGCAAAAATCACGATATCGCATACGCATCTAACAAGTCACTCACAGATCGTCATAAAGCTGATTTGGTACTAGAAAACGCCGCTTGGGAGCGAGTAAAGTCAAAAGACGCTAAATTAGGTGAAAAGGCAGCCGCCTGGCTCGTTACCACTGGAATGAAGGTCAAACGCAAGTTGGGAATGGGTATGAAGCCGAAGCGTCGTAGATCTTTTCATCGTGCTGTTGTTATGAAGGTGAAGAAATCCATGAAAAAGGGATCTTCGCTGTCAGATACAGCGATGTTTGCATTGCGAGCAGCAAAATCTCTTATTCAAAAATTCGGAGGCCGAAAACATGTTCCAATACCTAGAATAATACCTGTAGCTAAATCTGGAGGATTTTTACCTCTAATACCTCTTTTCGCTGGACTTTCAGCTTTGGGAGCATTATCAGGCGGTGCTGCGGGAATTGCGAAAACTGTGATCGATGCAAAAAATGCTCAAAAGAAATTGGAAGAAGATCATCGTTATAATAAAGCTATGGAGCCTATAGGTAAAGGATTGTATTTGCGAAAGAACGCTAAAGGTGGATATGGATTATTCTTGAAAAAAAACTACCATTGAAGCTACCCAATAGAGCATTATTCGACTATGAATTAATCAAGTTTGCCAAATTATTGAAAATAAAATATTTTCGAGATGTGTACATGCGCGATTCTCTACCGAAAAACGGACCTCGACGATGTGAATCAGCAATACTAAATTTGGATGTGTCTAAAAACTCAGGCACGCATTGGGTAGCATATAGGAAGATGAATGACTGCGTCGAATATTTCGATTCATTTGGTAATCTGAAGCCTCCGAGAGAACTTGTCACTTATCTTGCTGGCAGTAAAATATTTTACAATTACGAGCAATACCAAAATTACAATCAGATCAACTGTGGACATTTGTGTTTGCAATTCCTCTATAATGTTTGAAGCATGGTTGGTTGGCGAAACACAATTGTTGTCGTCTTTTACAAGTGCCGAATTGAGAACTATTCCTCTAAAGTATTCGGTAGAGCGAGTTAAACCTTGGGATTTATTAGACAATTGGCATAAATTACCAAAAGAATATCAATCGAATTTCAACTTGCAAATTTGCTTGCCTTGTTTTGTGCATTACAATCGACCGGATCAACGTACTCATGTCGATGGTCCGGTTAGCTCACAACGCAACTGTCATGCATGTAATTATTATTTGAAAAAATAAAATTGTTTTTTCTAATCTAGTAATATTATTTAAATACACCACTCCCATAAACATCACAGTCATGTCTCAACTGTTGAACTTAACGTCCACATCGAATGAATTCTCCTTCACTCCTCCCACACCGATAATATTGAAACCTGAAAAAGAATACTTTATTGGTGTGTTGGGGTTTCATTCGTATCATTCTATACCGAATATCGATGGTGAGAAATTTTATTTCTACAATAAAAATGATCGTAAGAAAGGACTCATCACCATTAACTTCCCGTCAGGATGTTACGAAATCACAGATATTGAAGCTTATCTCATCGATCAATTCAAATTGAAGACGGATACAACTGTGGCCGATATATCTTTGAAGCCCAACAACAACACTCTTCAGTGTGAAATTTACAGTCGACAGCACGCCATCGATTTTCAATACTCTGATAGTTTGAGTAAAATACTAGGATTTTCTCCAAAGATACTAGATCCTGGTAAAGTCCACCGTTCCGATCTACCTGTTAACATTTGTAAAATATCAACTTTACTATCCGATTGCAATATTGCTGAAGGATCGTTTGACGGAGATAAGCCTGCTCATACAATATTCTGCTTCCCAATTACAGTGGACCCTGGTTATGCAATCAACGAACGACCAAACAATCCGATTTACTTAGCTGTGAGCAGCACAAACGAAATCACCAACATTACCGTAAGAGTGTTGAATCAAGATCTCGAACCAGTAAATTTTCGAGGAGAAAAAAGCACGTTACTTTTACATCTATTGGAACGTTAATGGGTCTACTTATCAACAACGACTATTATAAAAGTCCCTCATCATCTACAACAAAATTAGTCTCTTGCAGATCGTTCAAAAGAACGAAGCTTCATCTAACTCCTGCAAATCGGGCGTTTCTCAAAGCAATCGGATTAAAGTTGAAGAAGAATGACACTAAAAAGAAAGTACGTGCGTTCTGATAGGACACCACCATCAACGAAAATATCTTCGATATTTGACCTTTACCGAGATCCACAATATGAAGAGTCGATAAGAAAAGAAGATTTTCACACCTATGTTCCTTATGTGAAATCATTCAATAACAGCGATTCTGTGGAATTTGACATACAACAAACTGACGCATTTTTTCTCATGTACGAAACTCAACTTGAAATTAAGGGAAAATTAGAAGTTAGTGGCGGAGGAGGACATGTTAATCTAACGCCAAATTGCGGTGCATTCCTCTTCGATTCTTGTTCCTACATTCAAAGTGGAAAGGAAATAGAAATAGTACGAGATCCCGGTATAGTAACTACCGCAAGAAGTTTGTTGTGTTATAATCCACAATCGAAAGAAATGGCTTTAGCTGGCTGGAATTATCCCAATAAAACGCTATTGAATGATGTTGATAAATCGTTTAGTTTGTTGATTCCTCTAAAACACATTTTCAATGTATTCAATGACTATACTAAAATCACATATGGAAAACAAACTTTTCGATTCATACCTGCTCGTCATGATAACGATGCTGTAATAGTAAATGAAGTAACAACAGGTACTACGACATCTAACACTACAATAAAGTTTGTTATAGATAGCATGGCATTGAAAGTTAAACACGTCTATCCTAACGATGAAATAAAATTACGTATGATGGAGCAAATAAAAAGTGATCGACCAATATTCATTCCGTTCAGGAAATGGGAACTTTGTGTATTGCCTACGTTAACGAAAGACGCTAAAAATGAGATTTGGTCAGTTAAAACGAGCTCGTCTGTCGAGAGACCTCGATATGTTATCGTATGCTTTCAAATAGATAGACGCAACAAGAAGACAAACGATCCTTCGCAATTCGATCACTTGAACACCAACAATGTAAGATTGGCTTTGAACGGAGATTTTTGGCCCACCGAACGATTAAAGATGGATTTCGGAAAAAACGACTATACTCTTGCCTATCATAATTACGCTTCATTCTATAGAAGCTATACCAATTCCAGCATAGTACATCCAACATTGGACTATGAAGCATTCAAAGATCGTGCTCTCTTTGTCATAGACTGTTCCAAACAGGAGGAGGGTATGAGGGCATCGACAGTTGATATAAAAGTGGAAATTGAAGTAGGTGTAGGATTTCCTGCAAATACTAGAGCATATTGTATAATTATACATGACTGTTTATTAGAGTATTACCCCCTAACGGAAATTATCAAAACGATCATATAATACCAGTGTTGAAATACACAGCGAGGCAGTTACAAATAAACCACGATGAGAATAGCATTCATTGACATTCAAGGCTTCATTATCGAGGGTACATTCCATCCTAAGGAATTGTCCATCGAAATCGGATATAAACATAGACACTACATATTTAAGCCGCCACAACCCTTTCATTTGCTAAGCAATCAAGATAAAATAACAAACAACTTTTTGGAACACCATATCCATGGAATCAAGTATTCTTCTGGCGATGTTGATTATTCAAAATTGGACGAGATTTTTAAAAGTACAATGTCTAATGTCGATTGTATTTACGTTCGCGGTAATCAGAAATATGAATTTTTACAAAAGAAATGTGAAGAATATGGAATTTCTACGACAACTGTTGTTGATGTCTGCAAGTTTGATGGAACGTCCTCAGCCATGGAAAGTTTGAAAAAACATTCGAATGCTTGTCATGCCGATGGGGCTTTCAATTGTACACAAATTAATGTAGAACGATTACGATGTTGGTTTTTAAATGTAATACCATTGTAATTTTACTCAAATAAATAGAAAAAATTGATGAGTTGTTTTATTGAAACACATTGTATACTCATTTATGTCTATACTACATGAAGACTTAAACTTTCGTTTTACAATATTCAATATAATTTTCAATATTAAAATAAATACTGATGTTAAAATTATACATGTCATTGCAAAAACATTATTAATTTCATCCTTGATGGCATCCTGTTGTTCCCGAACCTTCTGTATCCAAAACGTAAAAGTTCTTGTTGAATTTCTTAAGAAAAAATTGATGAGTTGTTTTATTGAAACACATTGTATACTCATTTATGTCTATATTACATGAAGACTTAAACTTTCGTTTTACAATATTCAATATAATTTTCAATATTAAAATAAATACTGATGTTAAAATTATATATGTCATTGCAAAAACATTATTAATTTCATCCTTGATGGCATCTTGTTGTTCCCGAATTGTATTATTCATCATATTGTAGCCGGTTCAATTCTGTGGATATTTTTTTGTAGGCGGCGATTTTTGAAGACGTTATCCTCCAAGCACATTCGCTCCAATTGCTTTATCAGTTTAATCTTATTTTCATAAATGGAAATATCTTTACTCAATTCTCGAACGCTTTTAGAAAATTCCTCCAATTTGCGTCTATACTCTTCCGATGACATTGTGATACAAACACTCAATTCTCTCATTCATTTATTATAAAAGAAATCATGCACATGCTTTCAAGACTTTCAAAATACCCCGTATAAAAAAAAGACATCAGTTAAATATGATTTTAAAAAAACTGCAACATAAAATCTATTTTTATTAATTCAATAGAAAACTAGATTCTGCTGTTTCATGAATAAACTCAGTTTAGATTTTATCGTAAATGACTAATACAATATCAAGTTGTTATCATATATTTTTTAAAAGATACTAAAGTAATATTCCGTAATATGAAGTAATATTCCCTTATCATGACATTCCAATGTTATCATATTTTGAAACAAGTTCGCTATTGTCTGAATAAATGATTTGGTTTGCACGTGTTTGCAAATATTACCCACTAAGCGAATTTAATATAATGCGAGATTTCATTTATTACAATATAAAAAACCTTCTATAAAATGATATGAATTCACACACATATCCGTTTTAAAAAAAGTTGGTTATCGATCTAATAACATTCCTTTGAGAATTTCAAAATATTGTACCAATGGTTAGATCCCCATCACTTATTGCTAAGTTGCAACGTCTAATGTGGTTGCTGTAATCTGTTTGTTTGTCTTAGATGTATTCATAATAATGCGAGATTTCATTTATTACAATATAAAAAACCTTCTATAAAATGATATGAATTCACACACATATCCGTTTAAAAAAAAAATGTTGGTTATCAATCTAATAACATTCCTTTGAGAATTTCAAAATATAGAACCCTTAACTGCATAGCCCCTCCCCCTCGTAAGCTCTACCCCTCATCTCTTACACACACACACACACAATCCTCCATATATTTTCTTTCTTCTAATTACTTCTTGTATACATCCTTATTTACTTTTTACGCAACCCCCCCGTAGACGCTACCCTTAAAAGCCTCTTCGCTTCTTCTAAATCACCCTCTACCTTATACACGTAAAAACATACACACTTATTTACTTTTTGCATAACCCCCGTTCTTGTATACACCCTTATTTACGTAATCCCCGTAGACGCTCCCCTCCCCCGTAGACGCTACCCTTAAAACCCTCTTCGCTTCTTCTAAATCACCCTCTACCTTATACACGTAAAAACAAACACACTTTTTGCATAACCCCCGTTCTTGTATACACCCTTGCGTAATCCCCGTAGACGCTACCCTTAAAAACCCCTTCGCTTCTTCTAAACCACCCTCTACCTTATACACGTAACAACATACACACTTATTTACTTTCTGCATAACCCCCGTAGCCGCTACCGTCATTATCCCAAAAATTTTGGCAATTGGCCCAGGCCAAACCCCCAAAAAACTTTTTGCATAACCCCCGTAGACGCTACCCTTAAAAACCCCTTCGCTTCTTCTAAACCACCCTCTACCTTATACACGTAACAACATACACACTTATTTACTTTTTGCATAACCCCCGTACACCCTTACTTGCGTAATCCCCGTAGACGCTACCCTTAAAAACCCCTTCGCTTCTTCTAAACCACCCTCTACCTTATACACGTAACAACATACACACTTTTTGCATAACCCCCGTAGACGCTACCGTCATTACTTGCTAACCATCTAGAGACTTCTTTTACTTCTTGTAAACCCTCTGGAAACTTCTTCCTATCGGTAACCACCCATAGGCCATCCGCCTGTTCATCCGATAAAGTGTCACAGAACATACGTGTATTACCTACTACAGTACATGCTTGTTCACACAGTCAAAGGCCTTGGTAAGGTCACACATACTAGCGATGGTTCTTAATTATTACTTCCAATACTTTCCCAACAACAGGAAGAATAGAAATCGGTCTATAGTTATCTAATAAGTCCTTATCGCCTTTTTTAAATGTTGGTAAAACTTTTGATATTTTAATGGAGTCTGGCCAGTTTCCTTCAGATACGCATTTATTGAAGAGTATGGTGAGCGGCTCAACTACTGAGTTTATGACGGCCTTCAGCATCCTACTATTAAGACCATAATAATCGATGCAATTGGAGTTTTTTAATCCTAAAATAGCTTCAGGAACATCAGCTTCCAGAATGGAAGACATAAAGAAAGAAAGAGTAGGTTCATTCATCTTGTTAATAAATGACATACGATGTATGTTAGGATCAACAATGCCGTTTACAATACTATCCGCAATAGAGCAGAAGAATGCATTAAAATTATCTGCTGTAATGTTGCTGCTTGTGTTTACAGTATTTTTAGTTTTCCTCTCAGAATTTACAATCCTCCAAGCTGTTTTATTTTTATTGTCAGAATTTTGGATTATAGCCGCAAACGCGTTGCGTTTTTCATCTCTTAAGCTTCTTATAAGTCATTTTCAGCTCTCTATACAGGAGCCAATGATCATAGGAGTTCCTCTTTTTAAACAGTTTCTTTGCGGCAAATACACCCTTTCTTAGTTCTCCCAATTGTCTGTTGTACCAGCTGATACAGTTACTTTTATTGTTAACCGATTTTAGTGGAAAACATGTACCAACCAGATTAAGAAGATGATCAAGTATAACTCCAGCAGACACGTCTGAGGTTATAATTTCAGTAATCTCAGGCCATGGATTTTCACTTAAAATATCAAATAATTTTTTAATTTTTGGGTCTGTAATAATTCTCCTTTTAAGAACTGGCTCGTATGAGTTTTGTATACCCAATAGGGATAGGAATAACGCTTGATGATCTGCGATGTCAGGATCCAACACATCAGCAAGCAGTTCGTTCCGGTCAATGTTTGTAATAATATTGTCTAAACACGACTTGGATGTGGGGGTTATCCTTGTAGGAACATGTATTAGATGTTTTAACCCGTACATGCTCATGGTATTTCTCAGATCCGAAGAATGCACATTGTTGCTATCCAGATCAATGTTTAAGTCCCCCATCAAAATGATACCCGAATATTTCCTGTAAAGGAATTCGATTAAAATGTCTAACTTGTTTTTAAAAATGTTTATATCACCACTAGAGGAAGACCTGTAGATATTCAAAAGAACACATTTTTTATTTATCTCAGCTCCGCAAAACTCTGCGTGAAAGGGCACTCAAAATGTAGAAACATCAATAGCTCTCAAATCAACCTTATAACTGGAGAAAATTGCTACACCCCCGTGAAGACAGTTTTCCCTACAATAGAATGACGTTAAATTGTAATTATGTAAATTAATTAGTTTTAAATTATCTCTATTCAACTAATGTTCAAAAATACATAAAATGTCAATAGGGGTTGATTGAGTAAATATATGGATGTCATTGATTTTATTGCTTAAACATTGATATGCAAAATGGCAAACTTAGGAAACATACATTTATTAGCCGTTTGACATTGGTTTAAATTGATTTTGTCGAAAAAACTCATTTATATAAATTCCTTGAGGCCAAATTTTAGCTTTAAGCAATTTTTCTGAATTACTTGATGGTATTGATATCTTAAAAGAAGCATATCTATGAGGAAACCTTGCCCTGAGCTGCCTGACCTCAATATTCGAATCAACGGTCTTTTACATCATCAGTCGTAGTATCCGGATGCCAATTTGTAGAGTGGTAATGTGTGACAAACACTGATTTCGCTGCTTTTATAGACATTTTTTCGTTGCACATTGATCCGATCACTAAATTTTTAGGTTTGAAGTTGATCTTACTCTCCGTAACTGCTCTACTTAGTCCTGGGAGCTCTTGATTCATGTGTACATAGTCAGCACATGAGTTAGCCATTTCAGCTAGATGAACAGCTGATGATACATTTTCTGGAGCATTAAAAATGTTTGCTGATGCATTATTTGAAGTAGGACGGTGAAGTGTAACTTCCTTTTTATTGCAGGTATTTGTGATGGCAGACATTGAATTTAGTTTCTCTTGAGATTTAGGTAGAAGAGGAAATGAAGTTGTATCTCTTATGTTATTTATATGTGTTTGAGAGAGACCAGTATTTGAAGTTGACTTTACGGCTTTTAAAAGAGATAGTTGCTCTTGTAGTGATGTGACCAAGAGTTGAAGATTGTCAATAATCAACTCCTTATCTCTAACGATTCTCTCGAGATATAGTACTTTCAAAGAATCACAACTTTCTTTCTCTTTCTCCTGAGAAGAAGTACGTGCATCAGTTTTTGTTTTCCTCAATTCGACATTCTTAGTAACTACACAAGGATTGCAACAGTTGACTGTTTCCTTATCTAAAAGTGGAATTTTTAACTGATTTAGGCAGCTTTTATGAGATAGTCTACCGCATTGAACATACTTGATGCCAGTAGTTACTGGATTTTTGCACCTTAAGCAATTTAACTCGTTTCTGGAAGACTCGGCTATAATTTATTACAATTTCTGGTCATATTTATAACCACTGGTGGAATAAGTCACCGTCCAAAACTTGATTTAACAAAAAACAATGGAAATATTTAGGGACTATACTCGATAGTCGAAATTCTGTAAAGTGACTCATCGCTCTTACTGTCCATAAAATCAGTTGCAGAAGCGAACTTCATGAGCGCATCATTTTTGAAGGGTTTTTAATAGTCCTAAATAAAAAATAAATAGAAAATGTTCTTGTACGCTCTGGCGTTTAAATTTGAGAGAACAGAAATACGGAATTATTATGGTAGCTATCATTATGTATATACAGGGTGTTACCAAGAATAATACACATTTTTAAGGATGAGCTATAATAAGATGTATATAAAAAAGTCACTGATGTTTGGTAAAGTATCATCAGCTTCTATTACCTTGCTCAATTTAGCTACCGAGGGGATTTCATTCCTAAAATAAAAAGAATGTATTTCCCTAAGTATATCATTCCGTGTTTGGTCGTTCAAAACAATTTTCTTTCTTCCCCTACTTTCCGGTTTACAGTTTTCACCTCGTTCTCTTGTCAAAGATCCGTCCCGCGATTTCTTTAGAATATTGTATATAGTACTCTCAGAAACTTTAGTTAAATAACTGCACTTAATCACAGCGTCACTAACACCCAACTGTTTGTCCATGGCACGCAGTCCTTCGTACACATTTAATATGAGGACTTTTTCTTCCCGAATTAAATTGTTACGACGCCGTTTTTTATCGCCAACACCGCTACACTCCGCCATTATTGTCACTAAATATACCGATATAAATATTACAATAAATACCAATAATAACCGATTTATCACACAAAACCACAACACAAATACTGATGTTACGCTCATGAAGAGAATAAACACCTCACATAACTGTTTACTATCACTGTCTCATTCGCGTAGCTCGATCTATCTATCTCGTTCTCAAAGCCGGAACATTGAAGCGACTCTCCAACATTGTCAAATCAGCGAGTTTTTCACAACAAACTTTGCGTTCAAGAAATATACATAAACACTTTATTTCACATTTCAAGTAAACTAATTATTATTAGTCTGCTTGAAATTTGAAATAAATATATTAAATTGGTATTGACTTAATTACATTGCATCTTTTGTACCTGAAATATTGACACAATGGATTTGAAGTGTATTTATAAAATACAGCATTTCTCTCTAGAATACATATGGCAACTGCGCTTTAACCAAAGTGTTGATTAGATAGCTCTGACTCACTTTACACAATTTCGACTATCGAGTATAGTACTGCCATAAATCAATAAAAACAGAAGTATAATAAAAGGAAAGTACCTGCTAACAATTTGATGTCACACACGAGCACTTATATAAACTCTGGAATGATTTTTGAAATTTAAAAACACTTGTTGCCACGTAAATTCACTTCACAAAACAGAGAATGAAATAAGTATACTAGGTTGGAGTACGATACCACCAATAATATACAGATAGATAGATAGATATTTCTTGTTCTCAATTTCATTTTGATGTAATTCTGTTAATTATGGTGTCCAATTTTCGTATTTTCTGCTCTTTCATGACTGGCCAATCTGCGTAAATGATATAACTGTTCCAATTGCTAATATCTAGTCCGGATAAAGCACCTTAAGAAGAAAATGGTTATTGAATATTTTGGGTATAGTAAAAGTCAGTCAGTAAATCGCTTGTCGTATTTCTCAATTTCTGCACATTGGAAACTAAAAGGTAGATTCAAGTAAATAATAATAATTTAATGTTATAATTTCAGGTGAAGAATTACCTCAAAAATTCGGGTCCGATGCTCCGACTCCAAGTCCCGTAATCGAAGTAAAAGAAGCAACTGTCATGATAAAAGATAAAGTTGTATTGAAGGATATTACTTTAAGTATTAATAGCGGTTTGATATTGGTAACTGGAAGAGTCGGGTCTGGAAAAAGTTCTATGTTGAAAATGATCCTTCAAGATTATCCTGTGACAGATGGACATTTGTTAACTTTTGGTCGTATTTCCTATGCTTCGCAGGATCCTTGGTTATTTCCTTCTTCGATAAGACAAAATATTTTATTTGGAGAAACATACAACGAGAAAAGGTAAGAAGTCACGCTAACTATCTACACTAAAGTTTATTTGATTCTAAATGTTGATTAAAATGTGTCGAATAAACTGTCATTTATGAAGATAATAAAAGTTGTACTAATAATATTTAATTCGAGGTATGTCGAACATAAACTAACTCATAAATTGATTATTAGCTAAATATGATATATAAAGCGCAACGGATCTTATAGGTCCAAGGCTAAACTTACTATTTTCAACGTCAATGAAGCTGGCAGAACCATTTTGGCAGAATCAAATAAAACCTATTACGATTTTTAGTACTCATTTTGTACCAATTTGTACCACAAAAAATAATTTTGTACCTTTATCCATTAAAGAAAAAAACATGGCGCTGCTAGCTTCATGTTAACCTGGAAAGCCCAAATTAATAATGATTTGAATAAAATGAAAATTAATACAGGAAATTGAAGAACAGGAAATTGAAGAACTGAATTTGTACTAATTTGTAATAATTTGTAATAATTTGTAATAATTTGTACTAATTTGTAATAATATGTACTAATTTGTACTAATTTGTAATAATTTGTACTAATTTGTAATAATTTGTACTAATTTGTACTAATTTGTACTAATTTGTACTAATTTGTACTAATTTGTACTAATTTGTACTAATTTGTACTAATTTGTACTAATTTGTACTAATTTGTACTAATTTGTACTAATTTGTACTAATTTGTACTAATTTGTACTAATTTGTACTAATTTGTACTAATTTGTACTAATTTGTACTAATTTGTACTAATTTGTACTAATTTGTACTAATTTGTACTAATTTGTACTAATTTGTACTAATTTGTACTAATTTGTACTAATTTGTACTAATTTGTACTAATTTGTACTAATTTGTACTAATTTGTACTAATTTGTACTAATTTGTACTAATTTGTACTAATTTGTACTAATTTGTACTAATTTGTACTAATTTGTACTAATTTGTACTAATTTGTACTAATTTGTACTAGTTTGTACTAATTTGTACTAATTTGTACTAATTTGTACTAATTTGTACTAATTTAAACTAATTTGTACTAATTTAAACTAATTTGTACTAATTTGTACTAATTTAAACTAATTTGTACTAATTTAAACTAATTTGTACTAATTTGTACTAATTTAAACTAATTTGTACTAATTTAAACTAATTTGTACTAATTTGTATTAATTTGTAATAAATTGTACGACAAAAAAAATAACGTCAACCCCCTCAAACTGCTGCGATAAATTGAATAGCGAGCCCATACTCCCCCGATCTTTTCAATATTTCTTTAAAAACGAAATATTAAAGTCGATTCTATCAGAACTAAATTTGTACCGTGAAGAATATTCCAATATATTCCAATATATTTAAGTCAACCCACTTAAACAACCCCTGCTTTGATAAATTGAATAGCAAGCCCATTATCCTCCGAACTTTTCAAAATTTCTTGAAAAACGAAATATAAAAGGCGACTCCCTCATGTGTGTGTGTGTGTGTGTGTGTGTGTGTGTGTGTGTGTGTTTTATTTATTTGCCTTAGTCGTAGACCAATTGGCCAGCGCTATATTTTTTGTTAGTGGTATATCTAATACAGTATAATATATTTTATATACATATACATATTTATTTATACATACATGTTTTTTTTTATTTTTTGAATAAACAAACATTTCTTATAATATTCTAATGTTTTTCTAATTTATTTAAACGTAAACGGGTGGGATAAACTCTAAACACACGGTATGGCTACTTACTAATTTATTTAAACACTAAACTAATCACTAACACTTGATTTATATATACTCAAGTAATCACTTAAATTTAATTTATATGCACACAAACTTAATTATTAATTTATATCAACACTTTACTAATTTATATTCACTTATTTACTGTTCATTTGTCGAGATAACTTTATCAACTAAACTTATCCGCTGATCGGTCCTTTATATATATTAATGCCTTTTTTACTAGAGAATTCTAGATTGCGGCTTACACACACAAAAACAATTGGCACTCGCATTTTCTAGATAAGACTGGTCACAAAAACAATGTAGATAAGATAGTCACTATTCGTAAATAATTCTAGGCAACCCTGCGCGTCCGCCATAATTTTAACTTTCATACCTGGCTTAGACAGAGTCGGATTTAGGGACTATACCAGTGTGCTGCTTCGTAACAATACCCCCCCCTTGAATGGAAGTTCCTCCTGGAACTTTTGTGTAGCCGAGACTGGATGTTTGAATCGGCAACTGGCCCCATTTCTACACTTTCCGATCTTATGGAAATAGCAGGGCACCGTCTTCATCGGATACTGATAACGGGGGTTGTAGCTGCAAATTAATATCTGGACACCGGTATCATTAAAGATAATCTCTACCATGTTCCTGATGATTCGCCAATCCAACTGGTTACTCGCTATCTTAGACATAGCCAGTTTCTTCACGCTGGATTCTAGCACATGGTCTCGTAGGTTTCGAAGTGCTTCCCACACATCGCGGTAGGTAGATCGATCTTGGAATTCATTTTTAGTTACCACGTAGAAGACGTACCGCGAATTATGTTTCAGTTTCAGTGTCTTGTCAGCGGTTGGAATCTGGTCTTCAAGTATTCCCAAACTTCTTTTGAAAGACGGATGCCAACCCTCGTGCGTGCTTGAGACGGGCGGGGATGTTGTATGCCAGTGAATAATCTTCCGGGAGAAGGAAGAAATCCTGTCGTTGTTCTGAAGTAACTCCATATCTAGCTTTCCCGGTACCTCCATACGCGCCCATAAATTCATCGAAGATAGGGTCAGATACATCTCGAATATGGTTTACTCCTTTCTCTAGGTCATGGTTTCCTTCGAATGGCGCTAGTCGGTTTTGGTGAACTACTTTTGGTTTTCCGTTGGGGATCTTGCTTATGCGATATATAACATCATTGATCCTTTTCTTGATTAAGTATGGACCTTCCCAGGATTTTTGTAATTTTGGAGAAAATCCTTTTCTCCTCATCAGATTGTGTAACCATACTTTGTCGCCTACTTTAAAACCGCCTTTTGTGGCCTGCGTGCCGTACCGACTTTTCATTCTGTCGCTGGCAACTTGAAGATTTGTTCGAACTAATTCATGAATATCCTCCAGCCTTCTTCTCAATTGGATCACGTAGTCTTCGCCTGCTAGATCTTCTCCAGGCCGACAGCCAAATTCCAGGTCACAAAGAAGCCTCATTTCACGTCCAAACATGATTTTCGCCGGTGTTTTACCCGTGGACTCATTGACGGCACATCGATAAGCCAATGTCAATAAGGAAAGATACTGGTCCCAATCTCTCTGATGGCTGGATACTACTTTGGACAGGCGATTTCCAATAGTCCTGTTCATTCTCTCGATCATTCCATCTGTCTGTGGATGTAATTCGGTTCTCCTGGACTTCTTCATTCCCAGCCTGTCGCAAATCTCCTGGAATAGATGGCTTTCAAAATTTCTTCCCTGGTCACTGTGGACTTCCAAGGACACTTCATATCGGCTGATAAATTCGTTCACAAATACATCCGCGACAGTTTCCACCCACTTGTGAAATAATCCATTACAACCAGTATGTATTTACCACCATTTTCGGTCGTCGGAAATGGTCCAGCGATATCTAAAGCAATCCTTTTAAAAGGGCTTCCAACATTATACTGTTTCATAGGTGCCTTTCTCTTGCGATGTGGTCCATTACTCGTAGCACAAGTCGTACATTTCTTACACCAGTACTTCACATCGTCGGAGCTGTTCATCCAATAAAACCTTTCACGGACACGCCGAAGGGTTTTCTTCACTCCTACATGACCTCCCGATCGACCGTTGTGTCACTTTCTCAGTACCTCGGCTACTCGCGTTCTCGGAATAGCTAGATGTCTCCTCATCTCGGAATCGTCATCGTTTTCGAGGACACTTTTCAACAGCCCTTTCTCCAGGACAAGGTAGTCCCACTGAGTCCAATATGCCTTGAGTGTCGGTGAAAATTTTGACAATTCTTGCCTTGTAGGTCGCCGATTTTCTGCCTTCCATTGCCGAATCTTCTTTAGGTGAGGATCCTTCTCCTGATCTTCTCTGATCCTGGTGGGTGAACATTCTTCGTTGACTACAGTAGATCTTGAAACTGCAGCTTCCCTAGATTCCGCCTTATTGCAGTGGGAGCAGTCTGTTGGGCACGGCCGTCTGGACAGGGAGTCGACATTTCGGTGACTCACACCAGCTCGTGGTTCAATGTTGAAATTGTACTCTTGAAGTCGTTCAATCCATCTAGCTATCTGCCCTCGGGATTCTTGAGCTGCATCAACCACTTGAGTGCTGCATGATCAGTACGGATTAAAAACATCCTACCATAGAGATACTGGTAAAAGTGTTCCACGGACTTCACTACCGCCAAAAGTTCTCTTCTTGTGACGCAGTAGTTTCTTTCTGGTTTGGAGAAAACTTTACTGAAATATCCCAGCACTCTTTCTTTCCCTCCTTGGATATGTGAGAGTACTGCTCCAATTCCTACGTTGCTTGCGTCAGTGTCAAGAATAAAGTCTCCCTCTGGTAATGGATATCCTAATATCGGCGCCGTGGTTAAATGCCTCTTCAAGGTTCCAAAAGCCGTTTGACAGTCTTCGTCCCATTGGAAAGCTCTTGTTTCTTCTGTGAGTCGACTTAGGGGCTTGACAATATCTGCAAACTTCTTGATAAATCTTCTATAATATGTGCAAACTCCAAGTAAACTCCTAATTTGATTAGTGTTTTTAAATGAAACTCACGGTCTCTAGTTAATTCCACAATATAATACAAGTTATTGAAAATTCTAAAAAATTGACAATTGTTTCGATAAATCAATATTATCGTCAGAATTCTGACGATGATATTGATTTATCGAAAAAATTGTCAATTTTTTAGAATTTTCAATAACTTGTATTATATTGTGGAATTAACTAGAGACCGTGAGTTTCATTTAAAAACACTAATATGAGCATATTCCACGAAGTAAGGGTCGAGACAGTCAATTTCCTAATTTGATGTTTATTGCTTGGTTGTGGCCCTTACTGATTGGAAGCAATTTTCTCTGGATCCACCGCCACTCCTTCATTGCTTATTATATGACCTAGGTAGTTGACTCGGTTTTGGAATAGCTGACATTCCTTCGGGTTTAACATGAGCTGGGCAGCTTGGAGTCGTATGATTACGTCTTCCAAAATAATTGCGGTGTTCGTCAAAGGGCTTCCCCAATACTACGATATCGTCTAAATAGACCAGGCACGTCTTCCAAAACTACCCTCTCAACACATTTTCCATGAGGCTTTTAAATGTCGCGGGCGCATTACAGAGCCCGAACGGCATGATGTTGAATTGCCATAATCCATATCCGGAGGTAAAAGCAGTCTTCTCTTTGTCATCTGGGTCCATTTCTACTTGCCAATATTCAGACTTCAGGTCCAAGGTGAAAAACAGTTTGCTACCTGCCAAAGTATCTAGAGTATCATCGATTTGAGGTAGAGGATTGCTGTCTTTCTTCATCACGTTGTTTAGCTGGCGATAGTTCTCGCAGAATCTCGTTGTTCCATACTTTTTCTTGACGAGCCCCACTGAAGAAAGACAACTATGGACTAGTGGATGGTTCTATTACTTTTTCCTCTGCCATCTCTCAAATTATTCTTTCAGCTTCCTCTCTCTTCGCTCGTGGTAGTCGTCGAGCTGATTGCCTCATTGGCTTGGCATAACCAGTATCGATTTTGTGTTTGACCGCTGATGTTCTACCAGTCTTTCCTCCTTTTGGTACGAATAGGTCGTCTCGATACTGCAAGAGAAATTCTCTCATTCTCTTTTTTTCAGCTCGATTTAAGGATTGATCAGCTACTGATAACATCTATTCGAATCTGGTATTAGAATTGTCAGCGGTCGGTGTTTGACGAACAATGGACGTCACTGGTACGCAGGATCCAATCCTGGTTTCTTTCGTGATGGCAATTGGGTAATCGTTTACGTTTATCACACGTACTGGAATCTCATTTGCCGACGTAACCAATCCTTTTCCAATTAGTACTCCTTCGCCAACCTTTTCGTCGTGGTTCCTTGGCTCCATCATAACCGGTGTACCTTCTTCCATGATTCCCTATCATGATTTCTATTCGTGTAAGTGGATCGGTATCTTCCTGTACAGCTGCCAACACCGTGCTGCCTGCATATGGATTAAGGAATACCTCCTCGGAACCCACTTTGTTGGTTCTGTTTCTAAAGTCCAACTGGAAACCATGTAGATTCATTACGTCCATTCCCACAATCACGTCTTCTTCAATGTCAGCTACGATTATCGTATGCGTGAACTTTTCAGCGCCAATTCCCAATTGAGTTTGTGTCTCCCCGTGAAAGTTGGCGCTCTCGCCTATGGCGGTTTGCTGTCGTAAAGTCGTTGGTAAAAGCTTCTTATTGGAATTTATTATCTCGGGTCGTATAATGGTTCTAGTTGCTCCAGTGTCTATCAGCAGAGTTTATCTTTTGTAATTCACTTCGCCATCTACATATACACTGTCGTTGCGACTCCGAACTCGAAGGCATTATGGCGCGCTCTTGAAGAGACACAATAAGGTCGAAACCGGTAAGCGTCCTTCTTCTTACAGTTGCGAATCAACACAGATGTGTGTATCGACAAAAGGGACGATCGAAGTCACGTTCTTCAAAGAGGATGTGTAATTCAATTCAATATTCTGCGTGGAATTAGTCAGGAAAGTAATTGTTGTTCTTCACGAAGAACGGTTTCTGCCTTTGTTTGCAGCTGGTCTTGGAAATTTTGGCCGATGTCTTCTACGCGACTAGTGATGGGAAAGACTTATTTCTTTGAATGCCGAGCATTTATCTGGGGATATTTCTTCAACAGCTGCGAGGATGGACTTCTTCATAGCCTCGCCACAGCTAAGCGCTTGTTGTTCTTTCGCAATAATAGTAGCGATTTTATAACTTGCTGTAACGATGTCTTTTTTTCGTTTTACCTATGGCGAAAGCATACTTTTGACAACTCTTACCTCGGCCTCAAACTGCATCTGAGATTCGCGAGCTTTATCTGTAAAATTATCATACTTTATTTTGTGTTTTGTTTCATAATGCCTCTGTATATTGAATTCTTTGAAAACAGCTACAAATCAGGCAATTTGGTTTCTCTTTAAATTGTATAAAAAAGTACTTATACGTTCAAGGGTCTCTAAAATAGCGATGTTCTTCAGCCACGTTTTTTAATTGTTTCAGACATGTTTATTAGAGAAAAAACTCAATTCACATTGGAAATTGACTTATTGTCTTGTAGTCTTCACATTGAAAGTGGCAAACAAACTAACTTAAATGTGGACACGACTCATCTATTTATAGCAGCAGCAAAGCGCGACAAACATTACCATAAATGATAATGTTTTCTATGATCACAGGCCCCGCGTTCCGACCGCGCGTAACCATGCGTTTATGACCATATCTGGTAATGTTTGAAAAATGTTGATTTTTGGGGTTTTGTGGACGAATTGTGGATTTTTATAGATGTGCGGCCAGTTAAGGTTTTGCTTAAATCAAAAATGACACTCAATCTTGAAAAAGTTGGTCCTGCCTGGTGTATATAGTACCACCCTGATGACCTTTCCTTTCTCCAATAAAGTAACGAAGTTTCCCCACGTACCTACTCAATTTATAAAATGTATTAACTGTACTTTGGTGTGAACAATTTTTGTTCTACCAATACATTTATAATGTTCTGTGATCCACTATTGAAATATAATTAATGCTAATTCATTTTTTTGCCAGATACAAAGATGTGATTAGAGCTTGTGCTTTGGAATACGATTTAAGTTTGTTTGATAAAGGCGATGAAACTATTGTTGCAGACAAAGGATTAAATTTAAGCAAAGGACAGCAAGCTAGAGTGAATCTAGCCAGAGCAGTATACAAGGAAAGTGAAATTTACTTATTAGACGATTCGTTGACAGGTGAAAACAGTTTTTTTTTATTATTTATTTGCTGCATCAACCATTTTGGTTATCAGCGACCAGCTTTTTTCTAAACTTACAAAATATTTCTTAAGACATTCATGTATTTGTTTGTTTTGTTTTGCTTATGCTACCTAATTCATTAATAATAAGATCAACAAAGAACAAATAATTTATTAGTGTTTTAAATGAAACTCACTGTTTCTAGCTAATTCCACAATATCATGAAAGTTGTTGAAAATTCTAAAAAATTGACAATTGTTCCGATAATTGAATATCATCGTCAGAATGACAGAAGTTACATTTCATTTGATGCCTACCTGATGTTTAGTAGTTATTTTTGGCTAGACCAAGAAGTGACCTAACTTGTGATTGACTTAATATATGTTTATAGAAAAAAGAAGAAGATGGGATATTACAAATATTGGAGCTTACATATTATTAGTCCTATGGTGATATCCTGGATATCATTTTTCCAATTAAGATCAGTATAACTGTGCAATGATATAGAAAACCATGAAAACTATATCTGCTGATCTTTACAATTATCACTTAAGAAGACAGTTTAATAGTGAAGAACTCCCTTGATTTATTTGTTCATTGACGACTTCATATTGTGGGTTTCTTAAGTGTCTTTTATTTCCCAATTCTTCAAGGAAATCCAGTTCTTGTTTCTTTGCACAAATATACAGCACTTCTAGTTCTGTGTTAGGTGTCAATGAATGATTGGTATCAAGTAGATGTTTTGCGTAGGGGGATTTATCTGGTTGTTTTGATCTGTATTCTCGTAAGTGTTCACTGTATCGGATTTCAAAATTTCTAAGGGTCTGACCCAAATAGACAGCATTACATTCTGGACATTTGAGTTTATATATACCTTATTTCTTTAATGGTGGTATTTTTGTTTTTACATCTAACAATTGTGTACCAACGTTACTTTCTGTTTTAAAAGAAATTGTTGTATTCGTTGCTAAAGATATTATCTTTGAAATATTTCCTGCATATGTGATGGTTTTATAAGTTTTTATTTCATCAGTTTGTTTAGGAAATATTAGTTGTAATGCCATGTTTTCCTCTTTTTTATTAATTAGCTTATTTATCATATATAATGGATAACCGTTAGATGTTGCTATTTGTCTAATTGTATCATTCTCTCTATCAAAATTACATTTGTTGACAGGAACTGAAAAAGCACTATGTATCATTGAATTATATGCCGCTAGTTTATGTGACATGGGGTGATTAGAACTATATGGAATTGTCACATCAGTGTGTGTTGGTTTTCGGTAAATTGAATAATCAAGTACATTATTGACTCTTTCAATTTTTAAATGAAGAAAATTAATTGAGCTATTTTCTTCAATTTCTAATGTAAGTTTAATTTTTGGGTGTAAATTATTAACGTGGTTGCAAAATACATATAATTGTCGTTCACTACCCATAAAACAAGCTAATATGTCATCTACATATCTATACCAAAATAAAACATTTTTCGAAATATTACTTTCAAAAATCTTTCTTTCTGAACTGTCCATAAAAATGTTTGCTAATATAGGTGATATAGGGCTTCCCATTGGTAAACCTTCATTTTGAATATATATCTTATTCTCAAAAGTGGAATAATTCTGTTTAATACATACATCAAATAAATTAAGTATATCTGATATTATTCCTGGATTAATATTTTTATCCTCCAGTAATTTTCTTACAAGTATTAGATAATCTTTAGGAGGAATTTTATTGAACATATTAGTAACATCAAACGAAATAAGTTTATAGTTATCTTGCAAACAAAAAATGACATTACAGTTTTAAATGCAATCAAAAAGAAAGTAGAAGATAATAACAGTTACAAAATCTGATGAGGGGAACACAACTGTCATATTGAAAACTGAAAATTATAATTCAAAAGTATATAACTTTATAGAATCTAGCGATGTAAAAGTTCTTAAAGCAGACCCAACAACAAAAATTTTCTAATAATGTAAGGGATATTGTTAATAATTCAAATTATCTTTTAAGTGATTACGAAAAGAGGTCTCTCATACATAAGAATCCTCATTGTCCACAATTATATGGAACGGTTAAATTAGACCTGTAGGTTCTTATGTTAATACTCCTAATAATATATTGGCAAAGAGGCTTAACAATATACTTAATAGTTACGGATATGCATATAAATACTCAATTATAATCTCAATAGAACTAATCAAAAAATTAAAAGCAATGAACTTGCAAGATAACTATGAACTTATTTCGTTTTATGTTACTAATATGTTCACTAAAATCCCTCCTAAAGAGTGTCTAATACTTGTAAGAAAATTACTGGAGGATAAAAATATTAATCCAGGAATAATATCAGATATATTTAATTTACTTGATGTATGTATTAAACAGAATTATTTCACTTGTGACAATAAGATATATATTCAATATGAAGGTTTACCAATGGGAAACCCTACATCACCTATTTTAGCAAACATTTTTATGGACAGATTAGAAAGAAAGATCTTTGAAAGTAATATTTCGAAAAATATTTTATTTTGTTATAGATATGTAGATGACATATTAGCTTGTTTTATGGGTAGTAAACGGCAATTAGATGTATTTTTCAACCACATTAATAATTTACACCCAAAAATTAAATTTACATTAGAAATTGAGGAAAATAGCTCAATCAATTTGCTTGATTAAAAAATTCAAAGAGTTAATAATGTACTTGAATATTCAATTTATCGAAAACCAACACACACTGATGTGACAATTCCATTTAGTTCTAATCACCCCATATCACATAAACTAGCGGCATATAATTCAATGATACATAAAGAGATTAATACAATTACACAAATAGCAACATCCAAAGGTTATCCAATACATATGATAAATAAGCTAATTAATAAAAAAGAGGAAAAAGTAGCATTACAACTAATATTTCCTAAACAAACTGATGAAATAAAAACTTACAAAACCATCACATATGCGGGAAATATTTCTAATAATATTTCAAAGATAATATCTTCAACAACGAACAAAACTATTTCTTTTAAAACAGAAAGTAACGTTAGTACAAAATTGTTAAATGTAAAAACAAAAATACCACCATTAAAGAAATCAGGTATATATAAACACAAATGTCCAGAATGTAATGCTGTCTATTTGGGTCAGACCCTTAGAAATTTTGAAATCCGATACAGTGAACACTTACGAGCATACAGATTAAAACAACCAGATAAATCCCACTACGCAAAACATCTACTTGACACCAATCATTCATTGATACCTAATACAGAACTAGAAGTGCTGCATATTTGTGAAAAGAAACAAGAACTGGATTTCCTTGAAGAATTGGAAATTAGAAGACATCTAAGAAACCCACAATATGAAGTTGTCAATGAACAGATAAATCTAGGGAGTTCTCCAATAATAAACTGTCTTCTTAAGTGATAATTGTAAAGATCAGCAGATATAGTGTTCCTGGTTGTCTATATCATTGCACAGTTATACTGATCTTAATTAGAAAAATTATATCCAGGATATCACCATAGAGCTAATAATATCTAAGCTTCAATATTTGTAATATCACATCTTCTTCATTTTTCTATTAACATATATTAAATCAATCACAAGTTAGGGCACTTCTTGGTGTAGCCAAAAATAACTACTAAACATGAAGTAGGCATCAAATGAAATGTAACTTCTGTCATTCTGACAATCATGTTGATTTATTGAAACAATTGTCAATTTTTTAGAATTTTCAACAATTTTTATTATATTGTGGAACTAGCTAGAAACAGTGAGTTTTACTTAAAACACTAATATGAGTAGATTCCACGAAGTAAGGGTCGAGACAGTTAATTTCATAAATAATTGATTCTCATTATATTTCACATATATTATCGTAATTAGTAATAAAACGTATTATTGGTATATGAAACTTCATTAATTTAATTAACAGGAATAAATAAACTACTTGTTTTCTTCTACGCTAACTTTTTTTACAGCACTTGACGCTCATGTTCAAGACTATATTTTCAATGAATGCGTCAAAACTTTCCTGAAAGACAAAATTTGTATATTAGTTTCGCAAACGGCGAATCATATACAGGAAGCTGATAAAATAATTATAATAAATGCGGGAGAAATAAAGTATAACGGAAAACCAACTGATAAAGTAATTAAACAAATAGAAGAAATTGTTGTAGAAAATGACGATTTAGAAAAAGAAGTTGTCGAAAAAAACGAAATTAAAATGAATGGAGAAATTAACCACAAAGATTTGTTCGAAACCGAACAAGTAGCAGTAAAGCCGAATGTATACAGCGAAGTTCATAAAAAAGGAGAAGTCGATTTTGCTGTGTACAAGAAATATTTTAAATTCGGTGGTGGATTTTTACTTATTACATTCATCGCTATATTGTTTGGTTTGACACAAGGAACGGAAAGTTATTCAGACCAACTTTTAACGAAATGGTGAGTTATTTGTCTAATTTGTTGAATTTACCATCAAACAGTTAGTTGCTTGATCATCCAACTCTTCAAACCTGTTACTTTTTGTATTTTTACCTCCTCTCCCTAGTAGAACCGAATGTTGGCTACATATCGGCGCAACATCGCCCCAATATTGGAATATTGGCGCAATATTGCAGTAAGATTTCAAACTTAGCCAATATTGGCCTCAGATTGATTCTCGATATACCGCCAAGATTTGGTTGTGAATTTTGGCCAGACATTGGTGCAATATTGACAATATATCACCAATATTGTATATACATAAGCTCTAGTTTTTTTTGTAATATTGCCTTTGCTATGTTGGTTGAGCATTGGAAAGCGTTAACCTTTTTTTCTAATTCCAATATTGTCGAATATTGGCGGCAACATCTGGCCAATATTGCGCCAAGATAAATTTCTACTAGGGCTATGTCGCTTTTCTTGGCTACCAGATAAAAATTGCTATTATCCTCTAACGATTCATTTTAGTTGATAACCTACTCTCTGGGTTATCATATCCAGTTCCAAATAATGATGTCATACTAATGTCCATTTACCCAAAAATGCTCCATTTGTTCGCCTGGTCTTAATTGCTCATCTTCAAGCATGTCACCCTCTGTACTTTTACCCCCTCTTTCATAGCAACCCGATATTCAAAAAAATTCTTATCGTCATCTAACTGTTCTTTCATGATCCTTTAGTTGAAAGGGTTACCCACACTCAGCTACAAATAATGATATACTCTATGTCAAATAATATTAATGTCCATTTACACAACCACGCTTTAGTTTTTGGCCACGTCTTAAATTGCTTGATCTTTTAACTCTTCCTCCCTTCCTTTTGCACTTTTACCTCCTCTGTGTAGATTTTGTTCGCTTCTAGATATTCAAAAAGTTGTTTTGTCCTCTAACTGTTCTTTCATGATCCTTTCGTTGAAAACCTACTCCCTGGGTCACCGATATCCAGCTTAAAATAATGATAGATTCGATGTCCCAATCATGTTTCAATTTTTTGGTATGGTCTTGGTTGCTTGATCTTCTAACTCTTCGAACTTATCATTTTCTGTACTTTTACATCCTTAGTGCAGCTTCTATCAGCAACTAGATATTCAAAACAGTTGTTATCGTCTTCTACCGATTATTTTAGGATACTTTAGTTGAAAACTTACTTCCAGGGATACCGATATCCAGCTTCAAGTATCCAACCATGCTTCAGTTTTTGGGGGACTGGTCTTAATTCCTCGATCTTCTAACTCTTCAAACATGTTACTTTCTATACATCAACATCATTTTTGTGGCTTTTCTCAGCTACAAGATATTCAAAAAATTGTTATCGGATTCTAATGTTTTTTTCATGATGTTATAGTTGAAAGCCTACTCTCTGGGTTACCAAATAATGATAGACTCGATGTCAAGTCATACTAATTTCCATTTACCCAACTATGTTTCAGTTTTTGGCCTGGTCTTGGTTAGTTAATCTTTTAACTCTTCAAATATGTTACCTTCTTTGTGTAGCAACTTTTCTCACCTCTTAGATATTCAAAAAATTTGTTCCGTCCATATTAGCAGAAATATCGTCCTTTATAGCCGAAATTGACGAGGTTTAGGTGAAAGCCTCGTCTTTTAATAAAAATGTTCCTCGATCCAAGCCGTTATTTCCAGTGCGCGCCACTTTGAGTCAATCTACTAATTCAGTCTTCTTTCGGGACGTTTCCAGCTCGCGATTATCCAATTCTGCTACTAGTTCTGTCACTTTCATTACAATAAAATAACATTACTGATAAAATTTATTCATATTTTTGTGTCATAAATGACACTGAAATTTCTACTTAATGTGAAATATGATGTATATAGCCTGTCCAAGCGAGCGAGTGGTTATTACCGGCGGTAATGTCAACAAATGTCAACATACGTCACGGTTATACTGGTCGCTTCGATATAGCGGTATTTACCAATGTTTTTATCTACTTTGTGTAATGTCTAGAGGATTTGTTTAAAAAAAATTTCGCTGTTTTGATTTGTTTCTCACTGTTTATTATCGTTTTACCATTTGGAAACTTAAGAACCTCAAATATCACATCAGTCAACCGCTATAACTCTGCTCCTGACAGGGTTACTGGTGGTTTTAACCGTGACGTAATTTGGCATCAAACAATGACGTAACGGTTAATACCAATCCTCGCTAGGACGCTACGGTATTTACTTTTGGTATTAACCATCCCTCGCTTGGACAGGCTAATAGTTTATTTACGATAAAAGACGATGACCTTGCAAAACAAAATATTGTGATGTTGCCAAGCTGTAGTTTATTCCTTTACTTAACGAAAACTACAAAAGTCAATCTGATGTTAGATTGACAGTTCTTCTTTTTCATTGTTCCGTGTCTCGTAGGGCGTCAGTCAAAAATATTTATTTAAAAATAAAAGGCTTGTATGATAGGCTTGATTAATTCAATATAAATATTTATTCCTGAAAAATTATGGATAAGATACAAGAAACAGTAACCAATCATTCTATATTCGAATTAACATTTAATTATTTTACATAGAAGAGGGTTAAATGACGAACTGTAGGTCCTTATACCTTATTCTATGCTCTATAGAACCATCTTCAAGAGCGCTGCAAGGGTTTACGCTAAAAGGAATCAATACAAGCTGTAATCATCTTCATGCAAATTTAAATATTGTTTCTTTCTACAATATCTATTATATTTATTATAATAAAAATAGAATGGAAATGAAAAATATAGATACACAAAATAAAATTTTGTTTCAAGATATAAAAATAAAAAATCTCCCATTTTATAAGTATTATTTATGTAGAGATACTTTGGTCGTTGTTTTAATTTGTGTATTATAAAATAACTGTACCTAATCAATTTAATAATAATTATTAGTGATTTTGAAAAGGTGGAAATGAAGCAAATTGGATAAAAATATACAAAAAATAAAACACAAGATTTCCACTACTCCACTACAAAATCATCACTATCTTCATCGTCACTGTCAAAATTAATAATAAGTGGAGGCACGTCCTGTCTATCAAATACTACTTCTCTATCCCACCCATCTTGTATAATTCTTTCAGTGTGCTCTACTGTCTTTGACCAAATATCAGGAGTCACTTTTTCTAAAGACTTTTCCCATACACCTATTGGTTGTTCTGTTGAAGAACCATCAGTTCCCACATGATCTCTATAAAAATTTTTAACTAAGCCCCAAATATGTTCAATTGGGTTGAACATACAGTGGTAAGGGAAAAGTCGAAGTACTTTGTGACCATATTTTTCAGATAATATGTCAGCTTCATATACATATATTTAAATAAAATAAGTTATCTAAGTATTACCATAATATATTGAAAAATGTTTATATCAACTTACCGTTGTACTAAATTCAATAATGGGGTTTTGAGGAAAGTATTTTCAAAAGGAATATCATTTTATATCAACCAGTTCTGTATATCAGCCTTTTTGGTAGCTGTTGTTGGTACTTTATTGATCACTGTACTATGATGACTTGCATTATCCATTACAATTGTGGCAGGCTCTTCCAAGTTCACTAAAAGCTGGTATTCAAACCAATGCAAAAAATTGTCTGTGTTCATTTCACCGTGGTAATCACCATCTTGTTTTTTGGAAGAAAAAACCAGCCCTGCTCTAGGAATAAATCCAGAAGAGGAACCAGCATGCAATACTATATACCTACAATAAGGAAATAACAAATTACTACTAGGTTTTCTAGATAGACTGCATAGCTCAAAACAGCTGTTAATAATTATATAGATTTAAATAAAATAGTTTGACTAGTAAATAGTTGAAAAGGTCTTAAAATGGCAAGAATGTTAGTACATCATAAATTAATTGCTACATTTTATTATTCAATTACCTTGGACCACCAATTTTGGTTATTTTCACGCTTCTATGATTAGAATCTTGCCAAGAACGTCCAACAGTACCGTCTTTAAGTATCCAGGTCTCATCCAAAAACACAAATTGACATAAACCTTCCCTTTTTATCTTGACATATTCATGTAGAACATGTACACGTTTTAATGCAATATGTGGCAACTCCATTAAACCACGACGAGGATCATCTTTTTGGTATTTGAATCCAATATTTTTCACTATCTTCCAGAGTGATGTTGAACAACCATTAAAGAGTTCACGCTCCTGGAGTTTGTCTCTTAAAGTTGTCAAGGTTATGTGTTCCTCTGAAAAAATATTGTGTTAGTTAATTGTGAATAAAATAAAACAGTAAATTCAATATACTCACGGTTTCCATAGATTTCGTATATAACATTTCGGAAAGCATTTTGATCAAAGTTATCAATTTCAACAGTAGGTTTTATGCGTTGTCTCTTTTTAGGTGGGCTTTTAGGCTGTTCACCTCAATTATGCTTGGCGGCAATATGGTTAACAGTGGTAACGCTAAGTTGTAAAGCTGCTGCAACTCTCTACAATATAATAACTTCAATTTATGAAAGAATACTATATTATCAAGCTTCATTAACCTAACAATATGATTAATAATGAATACAAATAGCGAATACTATTACTTACGTCTCTTACAGCAGTAAGCGGGAGAAGCGGGCCCCCATTTCGGCATTCTCGTTCCAAAAATCTCAACAAAGATGTTACCATCTCTTGACATTTTCTGTTCAGCTGCTTCGGCATTTTATTAACCACACACTGCAGATTTGCCTAAATAATTAGTTATGAAAATAACTGTTTTTTAATCTTAAAGAAGCAAAGAATTTAAAAGCTCAAAAAAAAACTTGTAAATATTAAACGATGATCGAATGTCAATAAACGTCAAAACAAACTGGGGAGTTTTACCAGTTGATTTGACAACGTCTTGAAGTTTTGCCAACCCGTTAGCTGTAAACTGCCCTGGCTGTTGAGGATACATTGTATTCACGGTTGGTAAATTAATATTTAATCTGATAAGCAGGAAAGTAACTAAAAATGTCATCATCGTCTTTTTATCGTAAATAAACTATATTAGATATTTTGATACTGATAAGTTTTTATCAAATAAAGTTTTATTACCGTTTTACGTAGATAAAACTGATCTTATAGATCAACTATTAATCAAGTATTATTAGAAATGCACTAACCAATTTTTAGATAAAGCATTATTAACGTAGTATATGTATAGATTAAAGATAAATTATCTTCTAGGGTTGATCAACAACAAATAGAACTCAGCATCAAGAAAAACATCAGCGAACTGAATGTAGCCACACCTCTTCAAACACAAGAACTAGCAGAAGCAACTGCCAATGAAAAATTCACAATAAAGATATACTCTCTGATGATTCTCGCATCTACAATACTGGCTTTATTAAAAACCTTCGCGATATTCGATTTCTGTCGGAGAGCTTCAATTAGGATACACGAGACTATTGTCAGATGTATTATATATGCAGTAATGATCTTCTTCGATACTCATTTCATTGGTAACATTCTCAACAGATTTTCACAGGATATGACTAATATTGACGAACATCTACTCCATATTTTCAGCGAATTTATTAGGGTATGTAGTGGGGTATAAAACAGACGTAGGATACACATCAAATTGACCTTTAACCTGACATCATTCCCAACAATCCCAGGATGAAGGGGTTATCAAAACTTTTTCGTGTGCGTAAATATTTTAACTATATTTTAACTTGGTGTAGGTGAACTAGATTTGTAAAGTGGACTGTCTATTTATCGTTCATTTCTACACAAAAGGTGAATTTTTTGTTTATATTCGATATGTTTTGGCAACGAAGGACAAGTCGTAATTTTAAGTCATGTATAATATATATACACTTAAATACGACAATAAATTATAACAGCGTAAATCATCCTTCCCAAAAATTGCTAGTAATGATCTTAGGGAGTTGACAGATAACTAATTAATTACAGTTGTTCACAGTTTTCTAATGCTCTAGAAATACATGTATAAATATTCGATTATTGAAAGAACTACTTTGTTTAGCTCTTTTTATTTCACATCGTAACACGATAGATAAATTTACTTAAGTGAAAATCGTAATATTCTCGAGTTTCTAGTTTAAAGTTGATTAGATGATTTAGTTAAAAATTATTTGTTCTGCTCGAGCGCGGGTAGATAACTACCCGAAAGATTATTAGGGTGACTATTCGAATATCTTTTCATGATTCCCTTGAAGAGAAATGTGATTACTGTTTTATATAGTTGGGTTGACCCCTTTTCCCTTTGTCCACCTTCTTTCTCTCAGCATCCGCCTTCGTTCTTTCTTACAATCTCTCCACAGCTCCTCTATTTCCTCATTCCACCAGTAATTAGCCCTCCTCCCACATATATTACCCCTCTTTCCTTCTCTTTTACAGCTCTGTATCACCTCGTATAATTCGTCTACCTCATGTCCAAGTCTCCTTTCTATCTCCTCTCTCACTTTCTTCCTCATATCCGTCTCCGCATATGTAAACTCAAGCTTTCCTCATCCTCCAGCACCCTCCAACTACTCACTCTTTCTCCTGGCCATTCATCACATGCTGTTATATGAATATATGCGGAACCCCCGTTTGTTACGTTTTTTTTTTCAAGAGCTATCGTAATTACAGTTAGAGTGTTGTGTAATATAATTATCTTCGAGTATGACCCTGTATTTGTTCGTTGTATTTTGGTTGCTATATTTGAAGCTGCCTATTACCTGGTACTTTGTTTTCGCCATATTGGAGTATGCTTCGATATAATAAATATTATTTTTATTTATGTTTGTTATTAAAAGTGACCCTTTTATTTGTTCTTTTGCAATAATAAGAATAAAAACGTTATTCGAAAATATTATGTGTATTGTCGTCTAGCGTCGTCTAGGGGACGAGTTTCAAAGTACGTATCTAGTATTGTCGTTAGGTTTTCTTTGATAATACAGTTGGAATAGATTGAAGGAAACTGTATAGTTAGTTCGGTATTGGTACGTCGGTATTCTCTTGATCAGCTGATGTTTTAAAAGGACATGATACCTGATGGCCATAATGGACTGTGGTGTACAATTGTGGTACTGGAAATTCTGACTTTTATTTAGTCATCCTTAAGCGGGATTATTCTGTACCTCATATTGTTGGAATCCAGTCGTGTTGGTTAGTAGAAATAGATATTTTGGTGTTCTACTGGATTTCTGGACCTTATGAGATTTTTAAATTGCGCCCAGTCGCCATTTTCTTGTGTTGGTAATTTGCCTATTACCGGTTCCAATTAATAAGAATATTTACCAAGACGCTACCGAGACCCCTGTCATTTTTCCTTCTGGGTGGTTATTGGTTTATGCACCCCTTTCAATGCGACGGGATCAGGCTATAACCCCGTACTAGCATAGGGGTTTTTCCATCTGTTTTTTTTGCCTGGTGTATCGAAACTCACCTTGGTTTTTTTGGTTATTTGTTGAAGTCTGCATATGGTTACTACTGGGAACACAATCTATGGATCTGGGTTTGGTTGTCCCAGCACGTATACAGGGTGATTGATGCTGCGAGGCTTTAACGGTGACAATTATTTAATTTAATATTTTGCGACTCATATTTCTTATTTAAAACGTATTAATGAAATTGGTTTGATAGCAAATAATTTTGAGCTTTTGTGCAAAATATATGATACTCATTTCCTTGGTACTTGTTGAAATGTTGAACAACCCGTAATTATACAGGGTAAATCATTAATATCCGAAACATATTTGAATTTAGTCGGTCCTTCTTACTCATACTTTTGAATACAATAGTAATTGTTATTTCACATAATATGAATAATTAGTACGATATTCAAATACTTAAAATATAGTCACAGATTTAAGAATATTGTTGTTTTGGTCCATTGTAACGTTTGAAGTAGATTTCACCATACAGTGTTTGTTAATGGATAGCTATTGCGCTGCACTTAAACTATTTCTGACTATTCGCATTTTCTCTTGGTTACCTGCGCATGAGCTCAAGCCCGGGATACTAATAAGTTGATTTTAATTTTTTTTTATATGTATTTGAGATATATTCCCCACCATTCATTTGCAAGATACAATAGCGTTCCTTATTTATTTAGGTATTAATTATTTTTTTTTGTACTTATTCATAATAATTTCTGTGCTACATTCATTATTGGGTGTTATGGCTTACCACTGTGCTATTGAATAAATTCAATCTGTTTACACCTTCTTCACGTTGGTGTACTATTTGTTTATTTAAAAAAAAAGAACTGAATAGAATCGTTTCTTGAATATTCTGTTTTAATTCAGTACCATTCCTTTTGCGTTGGTAGGTCGCGTGATTGGTAGTTCTTTGAGATATTTGGGTATCGACTTACCTGGCGCCCAATTAAGATCTTTCCGATGTTTATGAGGTCTTTAACGAACCTCCCCATCTTCACTGAGTAAACCGGCAAATATCCTGTGAGGTACAATTCAGATTCGGTATTTAGTTTACAAAAAAAATTATATGTCACACGTTACCCCTTACGCAGGTAGGCAGGGGTCCGTCATTCAGCACCATTAACCCGTTGGATGCCAACACTTCCTCCAGTATCTCCCCTCTCCTGTCCGTTTTCTTCCCCCCTCCCCCCATGCAGTATTTTTAGCATTAAAATTCCATGTCACAATTCTCCTTATGAACCGCCTTTTTCCTTTTGACACCCTCAGGTAGTCCTCCAGTCCTGTCATGCTGCTCTCGTATTCCTCCAGACTGACATTTGGGCTTATATATACACTGTACACCACCATCTCTCCCATTCGCACTACCACCCATCCGTTTCCCTTCCTCACTTCATCCGCCCTCAGCCCCTCACCCACCACTCTTATACCTGCCTCTCCTGTATCGTCCATAATCCATCCTTGATTTTCCACATCAGATCCACATACCACATCCACTTTCCTCCTAAAAATTACCTCCTCTAAAATATTATGCGCTATCCTGCATTTCCCTAAATTCTGTATAACCCTCCATCCCTCCTTTACATTCCTTTTTCCCGCGTACTGATCACCCCTTCCTCCTGTTTGGCCAAACTCGTCTCCTCTGAGGGTTTCAGAGTCGACGAGTCCGTCCCATTTTTTCCCTGCTCTTTTCCAACATCTTCCTCTACTCCCTTCCCCTATTACACTCTATCTCCCCTGGCTTATGTCCCCGTTTTCCACATACCCTACAAAGGAAAGCGTGTCGACAGTCTCTGGCTATGTGTCCCTCGCTCTTACATAGCCAGCGCTTACTCTTCTCCTTAACCCCCTTCACCTTACATCCTGCCACCTTGCGTCCCTTTTCTCCACATCCAAAACATCTGCCCTCCTCTCTACCCTCTATAATAGTTACTCTATTCCACCCCAATATAATCTCTCTTTTCCTTAGCAAGACTTCCGCTTTTTCCCGTTCCGCCCTTATCACCACCATTTTCATCCCGTTCCTCTCCCGTACCATCTTTATCACCTTTGCCCCTTTCCCAGTCAACTTTTCTATTTCCTGCCTCACCTTTTCGTCTTCCATTCACGGGTCTACCTCTACCATCTTATCGGTTTTTGTTCCCCTTCCACGCCTCCACCGCCTTAACTCCTGTTACCCTTTCCACCTCCTCTATAATTCCCCTCACCTCAATCCCCCTCTTTGCCTCTATCACCACCTCACTGTTTTTTGAAACCCGGAGTCTGTCTGCCCACTCCCCTTTCATCTCCTCAGCCCCTTCTTAATCCTCTCCATCCCCTCCTGGTTGATCTTCCCGATATTCTTCAGGATTACCGCTTCATTCCTGCCCTCCCTTTCCTTTTCCCTACCTGTATAAATTCTTACCTTCTTCGTCCCATCTCCTCTCACCCAAGCCACCATCTTCCTCAGTACCTCTACCGCCACATTTTCGAGTCTGTGGAGCCCTACGCTGTCCGAGCTCCCCACTTCCCCTAACAGTCGACTGATCAATTCGAACACGTTTCTCTCATTCCTACAATCTCCCTCCATCCGACATATCAACTGCTCCGCATCATCTATCCCGAAACAACCTCTGAATCCCCTTTTCCAGTCCACCGTCTTCCTTGGTGACCCATACCACTTCAACCTTCTCATCTCATATCATTGGATTTCCCAATTTTATCTCTATTCCCCCCCCCCCTGTCTACCATCCCATTCCCTAACATCAATTTAAGTATTTATTTCATTAGTAATTCAAAAGCCATGAATTACCATCTAAAGAAATATGTAAAATTTATTAAATTCCGCTTTTCAAAATTTAAATTATCGAGGACGCCCAGTATATAAACTATTTTAATGAAAACCAAAGCCATCCAGTATAGTAGAAATATTTCTTGTTGTAAGTGAATCGATTCAAGTTAATTCCCTCACCACCGTTATCGCCAAAATTTTAGGTAGGAATTAAATTATAAATTACAAAAACCGAGTGTTTTTGGGGAGCTGAATCTAGGTATCTCTCGCTGTCTGCCTGTGGCCGTTTAAAGATTGTTGCAATTTGCTACTGCGTGTCACCAAGTTATTGAATTGATAGTTTTAAAGTCTATTGTCCGACCGTCCCTTATTTTCTAAGTAAGTGAAAATTTATTTTTGAAAACCGAATAAAATATTACGTCGAGTTTTAAAAGTTTTATATTTAATTTCATTAAGCGATTTAGTAGTTTGGCTATTTAGGAATATAATACCATATTTTGGTGAGCCGTTTTTTCTGAAGCGATAACAACAAAATTTATTTACAGTTTTAATTATTGCGTTCTTTATATTGTTCTTTGGGTCTGAAACTTCAATACATTTTGATTTTAATTTTGCGATTTAGATTGTTATACCTAATGTCCTGTTTCAAATTGACCAAATATATATTAGATTTTTTCTTTTTTTTTTCTTCGATAATTAGATATAGAAAACTGATTGTGGGACGGATCAGAGGCTGTTGCCACCAGCTGTTTCACTTTCGGAACGGGCATAATTTTGTCTAAATTACCTTGATTTATTTTAGTTCTAAATTATATATAGTTTTAACTGACCGGCAATTTGAAAAATTGAAAACCGACTTTGGGACGGATCAGACGCTGTTGCCACCAGCCGTCTCCCTTTCGGAACGGGCATCGTTTTTGCTAAATTACCTTTGATTTATCTTAGTTCTAAATTATATATAGTTTTGTCTGACCGACAATTTGGAAAATTTAAAACTGATAGTGGAGCGGATCAGAGGCTGTTGCCACTAGCTGTTCCACTCTCAGCCGGTAATAATTTTGTTTCATTTTTATCTATTCTAAGACACAGTTGTTTTATTTTGCTTGCATTTGAGTAACCGCCGTCTTATCTTCCGACCAAAATTTTAAAATAATTTTAACCGATAATTTGAAAATTTAAAAACTGATTACGGGGCAGAGCAGAGGCTGTTTCCACCAGCTGCCCAACCGTCAGCCGGGAGTATGTTCACTCATTTTGTTTAGAAAAGTGTATTTTCTCCTACAATAATAAGATTCTCAACCAAGTCTGAGGCTGTTGCCACGGGTTGATTGATAATCTAGTTTATGTTCATTAGTTTTTTTTGTTATAAACTGGTCTGGTCGCATTTTCCCACCTATCCCGATTGACCATCCCTACCACGAAGATAGTTATATCCCGTTTACTACTATGATAGGTAATTATTGTCTTACTGCTGCTTACCGCATAATTACAAACTGCTTATACCGCTTCCGCTGTTATTAACAATTGCATTTGCTTGCTTACACCTGGTTTATTGTGTCATTGCTCACATTCCTTAATACCGGAAAATTTCGCATGGTGCTTAATAACATAAGGCTTGAACACATTTGCATACTGTATATATTTAACTGATTCGGTACCGCTTGTTTTAAGTGTTATTTTGTATATATATTTTCAATAGGACTTGTAATATATAAATCAATACAATCAGTCTTTTCTTAATATCCCGTAGCATTGGCGTCTAAGGGTTATAGTTTTGTAGACGTGTTAAATTCAACTAGACCTCTGGAATTTTCCGTAACCTCCATCTGAGGCTACCTGGAACTCTTGACGCTAAGGGGGCCGTGGAGTAAACTACGTAAAATAATCTGGCGCCCGACCATTTGCTTCAAAAACTTTGCATCGAGGGTGTCCAAAGTGACGCGTCAGTTGGTAAGAACCTGTGTGAGGTGAAGGACGCAGCGCGTCACAGTAGCACTAACGTAGCGCTAACGTGGCAATAACGTAGCACTAATGTGGCACTAACGTAGCACTAACATCGCACTATCGTAACACTAACGTAGCACTAACTATACAGCAACTGTCAAGCCCCTCACGGCATGTGGGGGGCTAGCATTTCCCCAGTCCCCCGACGATACACAAGTAATCGGCACTAACCTTACACCAATTTTCAGTCCCCTCAAGTGATAGTGTACACGCCCTCTGTAAACTATTACACTGTACTCATCATTGCTTTCTCTCACTCAAGTGCATTGTGCACAACTTCAAACTCTCTGCAATTCACGTGGTGGTCCCTATATCTAGATCATCAGTCGGTGTCTACAAGAAGACCATCTAGCAAGATAAGTGTAGAGTGTTACCTGCTTCTCCTTCTTTTATTTGTTCTGCCCATATTCATTTTCGGCATATCAATTGCGTATTGAACTAATTATCAATGCAAAAAAATACAGTCCACTAAGTTCCCGCCCAAACACAACATTATGAGATAATAATAATAAGGCATCTAAAAGAACGTATGTCATTACATAAAATACATATTTCTACTGTCAGTAGAAGAGGATGAAATGTATCAACATGAAACATGTGTTTAACCTTCATGGGACGGACATCAATATTTTACGAAAAGGACTAACTGGGGTCCGAGAAGACCCCATGCGTGGAATTGCAGAAATGCTGTATTTTTCTTTAAATTAAATATATAGAAAAGAAGTTTTATTAAAGTTTTACTATTAACCATTTATTAGTCAAAAATCATCAGGAAAAAATACAAAATACCCCAATCACTAATACTACTAGCTACATATCATTTTAACATTTTTTACAAACTATCTCCGATTTTGAATGTTCTAGGCACACAAAGTTATTACACCTAATACATATTTTTCTGGATTTTCTGTCTTTTCCTCTTTGACACATATGGCAGCGCCCCCTGGTAATGTTTTGTTGTTCAACTCTATGTTCTGTTGCATCCAGTAGTTCAGGAAATTCCTATTCGTCTGAATGTATTTATTATTATATCGCCGGAAAACTTTTTTCTCTATGAGTTCTTTTCCTAGTCCCAAAATATACATTTTTTCGCCAATCCGAGTTTTGCAGTAACCACAATTTATAAGCATTTATTCCTGCGATATCTATAATTCATAAACTGCAGCTAGATGAAAGATCAATGTTTAAAAATTTGCGTTTGCAAAGATACAGCAAAAACATACGTCATGGGGTACAAACGGACCCCGGCCAGTCCTATGAAGGTTAATCATGTTTACTGTTAGAGACGTCAAAGTAAAGGTCAATTTGATCGACTGTAAATATTGTTAGTATTGTTTCTAATCGCAAATAGGTGTTTTAGGTGGCATTTGCAGTAGCTGGTATAGTATTTTTGATCTCAACAGTTAATCCTTATTTCTTACTATTCGCAGCGGTATTCTTTTCTTCCCTTATATTCATAAGAAGATTATATTTACCAACTGGAAGAAGTTTGAAAAGATTAGAAGCAGCCAGTGAGTATATTATATTTTGATATCAATATTTAATTCATGAATTATTCATAGGCAGCAGATGTATACTCGTATGACTCTTCCATTCATATACAGAATGTCAAAATTGACGCCTGTTCTTTGACAATATGAGTATAGGAAATTAAATCGAAAGGATAGAACGTTTGCGGTTTGTCCTTGTTTACTGAGCTATTGATAAAAACAAAGATCCAAAATTAATTCCTTATGAAAAACTAATAATTTTTATAGAACCCGGTCTCTCAACATGTTCGAAGTAAACCTTTTCTTACGAGAATTCTCAAAACGAAAAATTTGAAAGATTTAGATCTGGTGGTCTGGGAGGCCATAATACGGATCCATCTCTTCCAATCTAAGCCAGGGAATTTTGGATTTGATAAAGTTCTCACTTGTCAGTGTGTAGCCACTTCTAATTATTATCCAATAAAAACAAGTATACCACAGGGTATCCTTATTGGACCGTTACTGAATATGTTAAATAGATCTACTAGCAAATAATGAAACCATCATACATATTTTAAAAAGCAGAAGCGAACCGATTTTAGAATGCAAGAGTTTCACTGGTTATTCAGTGGAAAATCCTCAGAAATAACTTGGCAAATTACTTCGTATGATTTCGGACACATCGTGATATGTGTCCAGCCTAATTCTTCGAGAAGATATTAAAGTTAGTTTTGGTCGAAAAAATCATTACAGAACGATGTATGGAACCCTCTACAATGTAAATATAACTACATCCTCTTTAGAACTTTTAGAAGTTGAGAGAAGATCAAAAATAAATTCACCAAGGAAAATAGCTCATCATGCTATAATAGAGCACATACCATCTGAACCATCTAATTAATCCATACCATTGTTCATGTTTTTATTGCTAATAAAGAAAATAAGCAAGTATAAAGATCTAGAAATCGAGATAAGTCGGATGTGGAATACAAAAACTAAAGTGGTACCCGTTATTGTAGGAGCATTGAGAATGCTGCGGGATAGTTTGAAAACATACTTAGAGATGATCCCAGGTAAACCATTCATGTATGAAGTGCAAAAAATTGCACTCATGGGAACTGCTCACATAATAAGAAAGGTGCTAGGGTGAATGACTTTGATCTCTAGTTGAGAACTGTATTCACCCATTTTACCGCCAAATCTATAGTAAGGCAAGAGGAAAAAATATAGAAATAATAATAATAATTGAGAGAGAGCATTGAGAGGCTTTACATGCCACGAAGCATGGGTGGTCGAGGTCTACTAGATCTCATAACTTTATATCACAGACAAATAAATGAACTAAAAAAGTACTCTAAGGCCAAAACAGAGATGTCAGAGATGCATAAGATGATCTGTGTGCTGGATCACTACTCACCGCTTAATCTGTCCGCCGGAGAAGGGGTCCCAGTACCAACTTTGGCTGAACGAAAAACTGCTTGGCTGTCAAAACCATTACACGGCAGATTTCCCAATAAACTAAATGAAGCTGATCTTAATTCTTCAACGGAGTGGCTTCGGAGGGGACAATTATTCGGGGAAATAGAAGGATTCATGGTAGCAATACAAGACAACGTAATTGCTACCAAAAATCATGTTAAATTTGTACATAGAGTACAGCTGGATAACGATCTGTGCAGACTGTGTAATAGACATACGGAAACAATAGAGCACATTATCTCAGGATGCAGTTACCTTGCTCCAACGGAATATCTCCAACGCCATAATTTGACGGCGAATATAATCCATCAAGAACTGGCAGTATCGTGCTAACAAACTGAAATTTCTCAAAAAATGACAAAATTTCGTACTTCAAGTACCATAGCACCCGCTGTACTGGCTCTGGTGAGCAGAAAATCAATAGTGTTAATCTGTGACATGTCCTTAACAATATTCAATCATAAAATTGGTGACTTATTGCACTCCGGAGGCTGTATCGTGCTAACAAGACATGTAAGAAGAAGTGGCCGACGACGACGACATACACACAGGATTTTTTTTCTAAAAACCGTTTTTTCGTGTTGTTGTTGAAGGAAAACGTGAAAATAACTCAAAAAAAATGTTCAAATTTCCAACTTTTTTTGGGGTAAACCAATACTTTTCTCGCATATTAGATAGGTTGGGCGGAAAAGTAAAATAATAGAAAATAATTATTTGAACACACTTCCAGTTTAGGTTAGGTTAGGTTAGGTGCTCATATTTTCTGAGTACATTATAAAAATATTTAGTTGATTGCAACTGTTGGAATTCTACGTAATTTATTTGTTACAGCGAGAAGTCCAATGATTGGACATTTGAACGCTTCCTTGGAAGGATTAACGACTATAAGGGCGTACAAAGCACAAGATATTTTGATTAAGGAATTTGACCGCCATCAAGATTTATTCACGTCAGCCCATTACACTTCATTATGTTCTATGAGAGCTTTCGGATTTATTATGGACTTTCTTTGTTCAGTGTTTATTCTCATGGTTGTTTTTACTTTCATCTTTTTTGATACAGGTAAGAAATTTTACGTATCTCCACCTCTGATGTACAGAAACATTATCAATAAATAAATAAGAATAAGGCCTGCCGCATATTGAACTTAGCACACGCACAGCTCACGCACAACCCACACACAACACACGCGCAACCCACGTTTCTCGTATCTACCGCATATTGAACCCACGCCATACCCAACTCAGACCCAGTTCCACAATGATTGCGATCGATCAACGTACACTTATTGACATGGATTCTGAGTCAGAAGGAACAAATTTGACCTTAAACCTTCTACTTAAGGTTAAAAGTATTGGTGGCATCGAATATTTATCTATAATCTCTATAACTGTTTTCCGAAAATGTAATGTTCTTATTTTATTTCGTCGGTCTGTGGTGGTTACTTAGTAAGTGCCCCTCGTATAGACTTCCTTAACCATAAAACCATTTATCTTTGACAAACACTTACCTAGTGAACCATTCTTTAGGATTGAATAAATAACATCGTTTAAAACTCACTGGGATAAAATATAATTAAGAATTACTAACACAAATTATATATACACAATATATACATTTGAACTATTCAAAATAATTATGAATCATCCTGAAATTGTCGACACTTTATATTTATAGGAAGTATGCGATCTAATGAGTCAGTGACCCGTATGCTTAACCTTCCTGATTCATGTGAATGTTGTAACCTTACCTTGTTGTTGTTACTCCAAGAAGTGAGGTTACATTGCCAAAGGTTCGCTTTTCGCCGGAGAGCATAAGGTCATGAGTTAGTGAGGAATATTTGAAAGCTTGTCCTTTATTATTTTTTGAGGCGCCACTTGATTAGTAGGACATTCAAGAAATTTACTGATTAACCAAGAAACCAATAATGAACAAAAAATTAGCTATTGTAACTTTTCAAATATGTTATTTATGTCGTTTTGCTTTTACGTTTGTGAATCAAATAAAACACTTTGTTGCCAATCAAACAGTTTAATTAAATGGATGGTACCTTGAACATATGTTGTAATAACCTGTCTCAAAAATATGAGGTGATCAACTCTATTTATGAAATGATAATCAGTTATCAATGATTAGTTAATTCAAAATCTTTAACAATTTCTAATGTTATCAACTAACTGAGATCAAAATATACAATACACTAAATCTTTAGCAACACGTAAATGGTATACCAGTTACCGCTTTACAGCAGTAATAATTAACCATATACATACAAGTAGGTCAAAAGTATCTCTAATATAATAAGATTAAACTGAAATATAATTTCAGTGCGATATACAATAACAAAGTTGATATTTCAACTCTAAAGAATTGAAAGAATGTAATGTTAAAATTGTGAATTTGATAGACGTCTTAATAAAATGTGAAATTACTAAACAGTAGAATATAAAAGTTAATGTGTGATTCAACGTTAAAAAATGAAGTTATAAAATGAATAATGTGCTCAAAGTTCAGATAAAAACAAATAAAACTTTAAATGTTACTTGCGGTTAGTGTCCAAACTATTAGACGTCAATTGGCTTAATTGACAAGCAACATCTGACTTATGGAACTAGATTCAGCCATGCGGTTAATAATCGTTGTTCATGATCACAGATTATATATACTCTCTGTTCATGATGTCACCAACAAACAAAGTCCAACTTCGTCCCGGAAACGCCGTTAGAAGCTCTTGTCGCTCTATAACGTTAATCGCAATCCGATGTACGAAACGTCTACAACCCTGGACGGAGAACTTAGCCTGTCAGCTATCCCTACGAGAATATATACCATAAAGGAATCATCCGAAATTGAAGCTTCTTAAAATCTGTTCTTGATCATCCTATCATTGATAACCATCGCCCATAAAACTATCAAACCATCAATTGGCAGAAAAAATTGTAAAAACTGCTTGTAAAAAAACTATGCAGTATAAAAAAAACCTAAAAAGAAATTGGGGGTTATAGCCGTGAAAATATATACAAGATGAAAGCTTACCTTGTTACCAAGGGTTTTTTCACCACTATAGTTCCCAAAATATATGGATTAAACCGTGTGCCACCGGCCATTTTATATACTTACGACTTGTCCTCATCGATACCCCAACTTAACCATTCGACAAGTTTCGGACAAGTAAGTCCAACAGCTTCCCTTTACTTTACAATTGATATCAGCAAACAGTATTACCAATGGCAGTCAAATAAAATCCCCACATTAAATAATAAAATACTCATGGATTGGTTAGATCACATGAAGAATATTAATAAAAATATTTCTCTAAACACCCATTTAATTCTTTACATCCCGTTATTCCAGGATATGCTTAAATAATTTTAAAACCCATAGTTAATTCCGTTATGCAACCAACTATACAGAAATGTGTATAAAGTTGCATACTCAGTGGGTGACTTAATCGAAATAATGTACCTCCGTGAGTTACTCATAATACAATACAAAAAAAGCATTGTATTTTTATCATGCTACAATGTGATATTTATATTTTTACAGCGGACGTGCTTTTGGTATGTTTACCTGACCTTAATAGATCGATGCCCGCTAACCACATAGAAATTATTATTTACACAAATTTAATCTGTTTTTATTTTGATAATTTCTTTTTGGATAATGTCTGTTTTTTGGGATCATCACAGGTCGTATTGAAATGGGACACCTTATATAATACTTTACCTTGAATCAAAGAAGGTTTATACGTAACATAAGATACCTCTTAAATGGTCCACATTATACATACATACTTATTTATACAAACGTACTTACAATATACGACATAAACCTAATAATTTATCTCCTTTTGACAATATGTGCCCACAAATCATCTTTACATTTAGATCTTATATAATCTTCATGACTGAAGCCATTAAGAACTGGGAAACTTCGGACTAACTCTATTAACTTCTCCATTTTTAATCAATCGAACCCATGGCCCACGAAAACTGTGCGACACACTCAAACCAACCCAAGCGAACGTGGGTTGGGCGTGTGCTCTGCATGGGTTGGGCTTAATATGCGGTACCCTATTTTAAACCATTGTTTACAGAATAACACACGCGTGGGTTGTGCGTGTGCTGGGCTCAATATGCGGTAATCCTAATTATATACAGTCACTACATTTAGATACATTTTAATGTCTCTCAAGTAATTTATTACGCCACTCAATTCATTATGGTTTCTCATTTCTACCAAAGTCATACAGCGAATTCGGTGGTTAGTCAGGCACCTGCAGAATGTGGACATTCTACAGTTATAAATGATGATATAAGACAAGTTGCCATTAAATGACGAGTGAATCATTCACTAAAGGTGACGAGGTACCGTATTTCAGGAACTAATAGTCGTAGGATTCCGGAAAAAAATCCTTCATAGGAAATCGTCGAAGAGAAAATGCTGGAAATATTTTTTAAATTTAGATATCCACCGCTAGGGGGCGTATTTGCTTTGGTCGTATAAAAAAAGCATTTTTCTCGAAATTATTCCAATATAATGAAATTAACTGTCTCGACCCTTACTTCGGGGAATCTACTCATATTACTGTTTTAAATGAAAGTTACTGTTTCTAGATAATTCCACAATATATTGAAAAAAATGTCGAAAAGAAGTCCATCGTAAATAAAAATCCTCATTCTCCACAATTGTATAGAGCTGTTAAATTACATAAAATAACGAACCCAATTAGACCTGTAGTTTCTAATGTTAATAATCCTAATAATAATAATATACTAGCAAAAAAAACTTAACAATATACTCAATGGTTTTGACTCTCGGTCGAACTATCCTACAGTGCGGACGTATCGAGTTCTCTTGCGATAAGTGATTTGCTTACCTAGCAGTTTCCTATTGTTATTTTTTCTGTGTTGTATATAATTAGTGTAGCAGCGATACTGTAAGTAGTTTTTATCTATATACTTGTTTTTCCCCGGCTCTGAAGCCCAGATGTCCGGTGGCCAATGTGAAAAAGGGGGCAAGGACCCACCTTTGCGATCAACGAGAAGAAATTGTCCTAATGTGCATGTGGAAGAAGTTACATTTTCTGGATATATTGATATGAATCATCAAAATAAGCAAAATACGATGGATTTAACAATTAATAATATTTCTAACGAAAATGACATTTGTAAGGTTTTGATAGAAAGCAGTTTAAAATCAAAATATGTTATTAATACGGTACAAAATAATTTTATATAGCTAGTTCATGATTCAACTTGTCCAACAACAACAAAAAATTCAGAAAACTATGGGTTTCTGACGATTCAATCATTAGACAAAAGATTGTATGTCATTATGCCTTACCTTCTCCTATATTTGGTGTTTCAATACGTACCGGAGAAGTTAATGATATGGGTTTCTGGGAAAAGCTTATTAGTCGCCATATTGAGTGTTCATAATGATTTAAATGTGTTATATAATCCGAGAAACTTTTATCACTGCTTTCTAAGGCACCATCTAACTAATTTTGAGTTAGGTTCCTTGAGACTTTAGAGCCAAGTTAAAGGCTTGTGATCTGTGTAGATCAGAAAAGGGAGGTCACACAAATAAGGGCGTAAATGTTTGCATGCCAGTTTCATTAAGTGTTCTAGAAGCGTATGCCAGTGGTCGGTTACGGGGTTCATCACCTTGTGACAAAATAGTTTCAATAGCGAAATTGCTTGCATCAGTAGTTTGCACAAAGGGTTTATTAAAATCTGGATATATGAGTACAGTGTCATTAGTAAGTATTTCTTTACAAGCGTTAAAACAATTATTACATTCGTCGTTAAGTATAATTTGAGCTCCTTTCTTAAGACCTTTTTCTATACAGTTAACGTGGACTAAATCTATTGGTTCTATATTAAATGGTTCTGAAATTTCTAGCTTCACAGAATTTTCATTGACATTCCTAGATTCTGTAAATTAATGTCTACCATTTCATATTTGGTTTGTTTTTGTACTTTAATAGCCTATATCTCTTCAATTTCCTTCTCAACTTCTTTAATCTGTATTAAACTTTGTACTTTTATAAGTCGTATTTCTTCAGTTATATTCTTATTTTGTTTGTTTAGTTTCACTTGAATTGCTCCAGATAAATTTTCTTCCATGCATCTATTTAATTATTGTACTTCATCTATCTGTTTTTCTCTAACTCCATTTTCTTGGTCTATTTTCAAATTCTTATTTTGTTCTACCTTATCTACTCTCATATCGGCCATTTGTTCACTCAATTGCTCGTTTTCATCTCTAATTTTCTTTATTTCATTTAAGGTTTCCATATTTACTTCTTCTATTTTCTTTTTCATTTTATTACATATTTTCTGTTCAACAGTATCAACATTTATATTGTCATTTATATTTACATTCATCTTGTTCTGCTCATTTATTTCTTGTATCCTGCTATCCATGTTATCCAACATATCATCCGTCTTTTCAACAATGTTCCCCCCTACTACGTATACTTTTTTTACCATCATGTCCGATTTCATATCTTCACTAAATTTATTATTCCATTTCTTCATATCTTCCCTGGTTTTCTTATTTCATTCAAACTTTCCATTTTTACTTCATCAATTTTCTTTTCCAAATTATTCATGTTCCCCTTTATATCATTCATGTTCTCATTCATTTTTTCCCACATATTATTCATATTTCCATTCATACTATTTATATCTCCCCTCATGTTGTTCATATTCTCATCTTGTTTGTCCATTTTTCCATTCATATTATTTATATCCCCCCTCATATTATTCATATTCTCATTTTGTTTGTCCATTTTTCCATTCATATTATTTATATCCCCCCTCATACTAATCAAAAACTGCATTAATTGATCCTGGTTAGTTGTGGTTTCCCTGAATTTGAGACAACTCTTATTTCGATGTTGTCTCGTGGGGATATCAAATTCAACTCCTCTAAACTTTCTACATAAATAAATCTCTTCTCCTTTGGTTACCAAAAATTCTTTTTTAAAAAAAATACAAATTTATGTTTTCCTATAACAAAGAGAGATTTTCATTCTTTTATTATAATTGCAATTTTGCTAGTAAAGACATCTGTATTTTTGTTTTCAAATCGTTATAAAATCTATCTATCATTAAGTATATTCTGCATTAATGTCATCCGAAATTGAAATGTCAAATTTTATTTGTATATTGAATCTTTCAAATTATTGATTATACAGTGTGTATCACAAGTATTACATACAAATATACATATTTTTCCTTGTTTTAATGTTTTCTTCAAAATTTAGATAGAGGATCTGTATTAATATATATATATATATATATATATATATATATATATATATATATATATATATATATATATATATATATTGAGATGATATATTCAATAAGGAATAATATCGTCACCTTAGTACTACAAGTAGGTAACTTGAAATTTTTCGATTTTGAGTTATCCAGTTTAAAATCCACTACTTGAGATGCTCTACTGTATGCTATAACTAGGTAACTCTCTACTGGCTCTTTTGTGACGCAGTTGGCCAATGCATGAAGTAGGTATGTGTCTCAGTAGGCTGTCGCTTATTGCTACAGCTATATAACTTGACGTAAAAATTTCTATATAAAAGGAGTTATCTATTTGTTCTACTCATTTATTGTCAAGGCGTGAACTTAACAATACGTAGTGTTTATGAGTGATAATAATTATGGGTTCAAGAGGAAAAAATTGATTGAAGCTGCTCTTCGAAATGTGGAATTTCAAGCAGGTATGTATCGAAAACAATTGTGCATTACTTTAACATAGACATAATCTACGTAAATTTTGAGGTTATGTTTGCAAATTTGCTTTACTCTTTCTGTAATCGTCGTTTGATGAAAGAGGGATTGCGGATTGTGTTCTTCATATTTGAATAGACGTGATGAATAAGCAAATAAAAATTTACTGCAGATTTTAATCATGTCCTGAGGAACCGCCCTTCTGAAAATAACCCTGCCTTCCACATCAAATGCGGCTGTTGGCATTGACAATTCTGATGTAGAATCAGAAGCGGAACCTTTCTCTCCAGACGTGTCTGAATATCACCCGTCGTCGGACGAAATCGAAAATGGAATTACTATTGAATATTTAGAGCGGTTAAACGACGAACATGAATTAGAAGGCATGGAGGAGACCCCTACACAAGCGGAAAATACTAGAAAGCGATTAAGACGTCCAGAAAAATGGAGAAGAAATGTTGTAAGAAAAGGCGGCAGTGCGGAGAAAGCTACGTTTCGTCTAGAGGAAAACATGTACCTGGTGTTGTAATGAAAGATCCATGTGGAGACAATTGCAGACAGCGGTGTAATCAGAAATTTTCATTGGAAGAAAGACTCGAAATTTTTCGAAGGTATTATAAATTAGAGACTTATGACCGAAAACGCGATTTTATTCATTGCAACACAGATAACATTATAAAGAAAAGCACCACAACAACTGATTCAAAAAGACATTTTACTGTGGTTTTTTATTTGCCACGAAACAACGAAAGAATCAAAGTTTCTAAGGCCATGTTTTTGAATACAATTGGAATTCGCAAATGTGTAGTAAATATCGCTATGACAAAGAGAACGGCAGAAAATACAAGTGAAAAACACAAAAGAGGCCAGCATGTGAAAAAAACTACTTCAGATGAACTCTAGAACGGGGTGAGAAACCACATTGAAAGCTTCGCGGTTGTTAGTTTCCATTATTGCCGCTCGGGCTCTAAAATAAAATATTTAGATCCATCGCTCAACATCACAATAATGTATTCTATGTACAAGTCGATATGCGCCTAAAATAACCAAGAAACCGCTAAGATAGCTACGTATAGAAATATTTTCACTGAGGAGTACAATCTAGGTTTCCACCGCCCAAAGAAGGACCAATGTCGCATATGCATGGTGTACAATACTCCTGGGAATGACAACAATGAAGGTAAAGACAATTATGACACCCATCTTTTAGCAAAAGACAGGGCTCGAGCTGAAAAAAGAAAGGACAAACAGCAAGCCGAAAACTCAGACGGAACCTTTGTGAGATGTAATTTTGATCTTCAGCAAGTTCTGTTGGCTCCAACCGATCCAACCAACAATGCTCTATTCTATAAGCAACGGTTTAAATCTTTTAATTTTACTGTATACAACATTACCACAAAACGAGGGGACTGTTCATGTGGACCGAGATACAAGGAAAGAGAGGCAGTTGTGAGATTGCTAGCTGTCTATATCAATATTTTAAATCTATTCCTCCATCGGTGAAGCACATTTCCTGTTTTAGTGACAGATGTGGTGGACAGAACTTGAACAAGTTTGTTGCTGCTATGTGTTTGACCGCAGTTCAGGAACTACCTAACGTAGAAACCGTTTTACCAAAATTTGCCGTACCAAGGACAACAGGAGTTTCCAGGAAGTAGTGACATGAATTCTGAAAATGAATAGTGTATTCATTGTTTATTATATAAATTTTGATAACAATAAACGCGCTTCTGGTACTATTTCTTCTCAAACGCAAATGTGGTTAACTCCGTTTAATCCGATTTTCATGTTGATGTAACAAGTAGATATCTCGTTTTTTTCGAAAAATTTACATTATGGCAACTTTTTTATAAATACGTCTCAAAATATACACCACTTGTGATAAAGTTAGCAAGACACACTAAAACTTGAATAAATAGTTTATTGGCTATAAAACTTGAATTTTTCATGCAAATTTTCAAAGCAGTTTATTCCAAAACACGGGTTTTTAAGTTACCTAGTTGTAGTACTAAGATGACGATATATAAAGATCATAGATATTAAAGATTAGAAATATCATAAGATAAAGCAATCATAACAATAACATATGACAACAAATGTAAATACGCAACAATGTACATAGTAGATAATAAGAAATAAATAAGATAGATTTAAGTTATGTTGTATAGAAACATAGGAAGTCAATTTAATTAGAAGTAATTTCAATTATAATGCAAAATTTAAATAGTGTGAACGTTTACCAACTTATTCTGGAATAAATACCAGAAAAGATTTTTAAAAGTTCAGGGAAAGTTGAGATGATATATTGAATAAGGAATAATATATAAAGAAAAATAGATATTAAAGATTAGAAATATTATAAGATAAAACAATCATAACAATAACATATGACAACAAATTCAGTTTCTTTAGAACGTTCAGTCATAACATAAATAAGAAATTCAAGTAGTAGGTCTAAATAGAATACCAAATATAATTATAAATTCAATTTGATTAGCAGTCTATCAAGGTATAAGTCTAGAAGCAAAATTTCTTCGAAAGACTAAGTTGATTTTAAGTTATTCGTATTTATAAACTTTGTTGTCGGTGCAGCGTCAGCGGGTTCCGTGGCGCTGGGTCATCGTATTCAGGGCCTTACCTTGCATAAGTTGACTGAACATACCTTATAGGTTTCTAGGATTTCATTGTTTTGGTCTTTCACTGTATTCGCATAATTAAGTGGATAATTTGCATAATTAAGTGGATGTTTACAATTGTTGGTAGTGTGAGCTCCACCACTTAACACAAAGATAAGGTTTTCGTATGACTTTTCAATTGGCATCTTGTCTTTTCTAGGTGGCTCGATCTCTATTATTTTATATTGGAGGGCTCTAATTTTGTAAGCTTCTTTGTTTTTTCTGACGGCTTTAAGTCTACATAAAACATGGTTAGTGGCTCCTTAGTTTTCTTAACTTTTGCATTGATGATGTTTCAATATCAAAATTACATGCTAATACCTTATGGCTTTACTTCTGCGTAGAATTTTACCGCTTATCTAAGCTCCATACCACCTCTCCTTCATAATGTCGTTTGCCATCGTGACTCAAGGTTGCTGACATGCGCATACACACATATGATACAAGATGGCTGACAGTTGCGTCATGATAGATGACAACACGTCAAATTCGACGCATGCGCAAATAGAATTGAGCTAAAAATGACCAAATGGACCTTAACGTTTTCCCATGTTATTTTACATAAGGAATGAGGCCGAACCCGTGCTGCCTATCTACTCGCTTTCCTTTGCTATAAACTTGGTTGCACCAACATTCTTCTCTATGTTCATTTTTCTTGTGTTAATATTATCGTTTTCATCGAGAAAGAGAGCCATAATGGTTAATTCTTTATTCGATAAGTTTTCCTTACCTATTAATGAAAAAAATCTTCTTGATAATTACTTTTTGTTTTAGGTACAAGTGCCGGAAACGTGGGCCTTACTTTGACTCAAATTTTTATGTTAGCTGGATTGGTACAGTGGGGTGTAAGAACGTGGGCAGACTTAGAAAATCTCATGACATCCGTGGAAAGACTACTAGAGTACACCGAAATCCCATCAGAGTCCAAAGAAGGTACAGAGGTTGAAAATTGGCCTAAAAACGGCGCACTTGTTTACGAAAACGTCTCATTAACGTACAATAATTCTGAAACAGTCTTGAAAAACTTGAACTTTACCGTAGAACCTAACCAGAAGATAGGAATAGTCGGAAGAACTGGAGCAGGAAAATCATCGATTATTTCGACGATATTTAGACTCTACGAACCTGAAGGGAAGATTCTTATAGACGGTGTTGATATATCAACGTTAAATCTTAAATTTTTGAGAAAGAAATTAGCAATCATACCGCAAGATCCTGTCCTTTTCACTGGTACGATTCGAACGAATTTGGATCCTGTGAATGAGTTCAAAGATGAAGAACTTTGGAACGTCCTGGATGAAGTTAATATGAAAAACGCTGTGTCATCTTTAGACATGAAGATTACTAGTAGCGGTGGTTCAAATTTCAGCTCCGGAGAGAAGCAATTGATTTGTTTAGCTAGAGCCATCTTGAGGAAAACAAAAATCATAGTTTTGGACGAAGCTACCGCAAATATGGACCATGAAACGGATATGCTCTTACACAATACCATCAAAAGAAATTTCGCTAATTGTACACTACTAACGATTGCACACCGATTGCACAGTATCTTAGAATGTGATAAGGTTATGGTATTAGATAAAGGACAAATCAAAGAATTTAACACTCCGTCGAATTTGTTGAAGGACAAACAGGGCATTTTTTATAAGATGGTTGAGCAAGCAGGGCTGCTAAACCATGTGACTGATTAATTTTTAATAAGTTTTAACTACACATAGTCTGTGTAAATCAACACCAATGAGTATTTTTGATATTATTTAAACTGTTTATATTAAATATTTATTCAACAATTGTTTTTTTTAATTAACCTGTTAATTATTAGCTACTGAAGGTCATTGATGTAATAACTAAAAGGAACAAAATATATTGCTGTGTTTGAATAACACTATGCCATTTTAGTAAACCTGAATCACACCACTAGAAATCACTAAAAAAATACTACATTGGGAGCAATGACATAAAATACAAGTCATACTAAAATTATACAGTCTGGAAATAATGAACCACAAACTAAATAATAATTAACCTAATAGACACACGGTAGAAGAGCGAATGCATATTATTGAAAACAAAAAAAAATACAACGAATTGTAAAATTATTGTTCCAACCCGGGAAGGCACCACCAGAGTGCTTTTCTTTCGGTTTCCTCCTTCTTCCAAAACTCTTTCTTATAGCAGCATTTTCCTACACCACAGAGAGGCTTCTGGCCAATAAAGGGCGTTTGTGCTCCTTTCCTGGCAAGTGTATTGGCCTCTTCATTTACTGTGATTCCCGAGTGGCTAGGAACCCAGACTAAAGAGACCCTGTTATTCTTGCCTAAGTCATCAAGTTTTCTTCGGCACTCCCATGCCAACTTTGAGTCAATGACATGAGAGCTCAATGCTTTAATAGCTACTTGACTATCAGAATGGATCGATATATCACATTTCTGATAGTTTCTTTCTAGGTTCATTTCAACGCATCTTTCAATCGCAAGTATTTCTGCCTTAAAGACGCCTAGGAGCCTAACGATAATGAATATTTAGTGCCAGGCCCCAATACTCCAGTGGTCGTTTTTAAGCCATCCGTATACCATCTAATGGTGTTTTATTTGAGAGTTTGGGTGGTGTACTCCCTTTCCCAGTCTCTCCTCGTATTTAGCATCGTAATGAAATTCTTTTCGATACTTACTTTCTTGATCATTTCGTCATTGGGAAGATTCGCTGATGAGATGTATTTTGTTAGAGAGGATCAGGCTCCCTGATTTTTAATACTCTCATTGCCTGAACCTTCCTTAGATATTCTAAGAATTCCCTCTTGGGCAGATCTTTTTATGACCAGATGTGTAGATGTGTGAGATCTGTAATGATCTCAAGTGCGCTAGTTGGACACGTTCTCATAGCTCCAGTGATGCAGACACAGGCAAGCCTTTGAACTTTGTCGAGGGTCTTCCTCGTGCTGTACTGACTTGCATTTGTATGCCAAACTATTGCCCCATACGTAATTGCCGGTCTCACAATCATGGCGTACATCCATCGCAGTATTTTTGGGTTACAGCCCCACCTCTCACCAGCGAGATTTCTGCACGCCATCAAAGCTCTTATTGCTTTACTAGCAGTTATTTCAACATGCTGATTCCACAGAAGCTTACTGTCTAGGGTTATCCCTAGATATTTAACTTCTGATTTCCATTCTATGATTACCCCGTTTAAGGATATGGATTTCATGGCTGGAAGTGTTCTTTTCCGGGAAAATGGAATTACTATGGTCTTGCTTGAGTTAATGTTTAGCCCCACTGACAAGCACCATTGCTCAATGATTATCAGGCCCTTTTGTATTAAATCACACAAGGTGCTCTCGAACTTGCCTCTGACTATTAGAACTATGTCCTCAGCATAGCCCATACATTCGAATCCAAGCTCCGTTAGCCTGTAGAGCAGCTCATCTACTACGAGGCTCCATTGAAGGGGAGATATAACTCCCCCTTGAGGTGTCCCCCGAGTGGCTTTAAGTGAAGTGGTTTGATTCCCCACCTGTGTCTCAGCTATTCTCGTCGTCAACAACTCATACATCCATTTTACAATGGTTTTATTTACTCCTCGCCTTTTTATTGCTTCTTTGACAGACACATGAGTTGTGTTGTCAAAGGCCCCAGATATATCCAGGAATTCGCACATTGCGATTTCTTTGTTGTTCAGAGTTCTCTGGATGACATCGGTCAGCTGATACAGAGCCGTCTCAGTTGATCGACCCGCTCTGTAGGCATGCTGACATTTATGAAGTGGTATATTCTCCAGATTCTCTGTTCTTATGTAGTTATCCACTACTTTCTCCATCGTTTTGAGTAGGAACGATGTTAGACAGATGGGTCTAAAAGATCGGGGATCAGTCCCATCTTTTTCCCCTATTTTTGGTATGAAGGTTACCCTTGCCCTTCTCCATTTTCTGGGTATAAGACCCACTGCTAGACTGCTTCTTGTGATCTTCAGCAGGTGAGGAAGAATCTCCTCTGTCCCTTGCTGCAGGAGTGCTGGAAATATTCCATCCACTCCTGGTGATTTATATGGTTGAAAGGTACTTATTGCCCATTCCAACCGTTGTCTGTTAAATATTTTCTTAGTAATGTCCCAATCTTCCTTGCGGGATTTTTTGGTGTAATTCATTGCTATTTCTATGCTTGTTGCTGGTTCACTACCTGGAAAGTGGGTTCTAAGAAGAAGAATCGATCGTTCCTCTTCATCTTCTTTGTATGATCCGTCTGGCTTTTCAGCGACATTGTGGGGTTAGTTCCCCCCTTTACCATGACCTTTTGTAGTCTAGCCGCTGTGTGAGTTGAAGTGATCTTTTCGCAAATGGTTTGAAAATTAAGCCTTTTGGCCTTCCTAATCTCTTTATTGTATGAGTAAGCTTCTCAGTGTACCTCTGCCAATTACCGTCACATTTGGCTCTATTAAAGAGCCGAAGGACCTTTTTTCTGAGGTTTGACAGGTTCTCATTTCACCAAGGAGCGTCATTTTCTGAACGATCTTTTGACAGTGGGTAACTGGAATGAAAAGCTTCCATTATTGCCTGACTGATCTGTTACACTCTTTGTTCCAGGTCGTAGTGCGGGTGATTTACCCCATTAACTTCAACTTGTTCCAAATTGTCCTTCAGATTGGTCTTGTTAAGAGACCAATCAGTATTTCTAGGATTTCGGATGGTAGGAATCTAGGTGGTACTTCCCTCCATCCTAAATTCGATTATCCTATGGTGGGAAATTGATGGCTCGCTACTGACCCTCCAAACTTTACATTTTTCCTAGGAGCAACATTAACAATTGTTACGTCCAGGACGTCTTCTCTTACTCTCGTGACAAAGGTGGGGGTTGTCCCTATATTTAAGGTCTCAAGGTTATTTGCTAAGAGATATTCTAATAAACACCTTTTGCGTTGTTATTAGTGCTTCCCCACGCGGTATTATGTGCGTTGGCATTACAATCAATTATAATTGGCAGCCATCTGCCATTGCAGTGTCTCACTAGCTCTTATACTTCTTCTGGCGGTGTCGTCGGCCCGTCTCTAGCGAAGTAGGCAGAGGCAATGACGATGTCTCGGTCGATACCCCCAATGTTGGAACAAGGTCCCGTATTCTCAAACACAAATATATTTTATGTTATTCCTTATGATTACACAGGCACGCAGAGATACTTGCCTTTGATCATAAATCAATTTAAAATCCTTGCATGCCAAACCTTTGATTTGGCCTTCTTTGTTGATCCATGGTTCTTGGATCCGTACAATATCCAGTAGTAGTCTAGCGAACAACCTTGCAATCACGTCTGAAGCTCCCTTCGCGTGACGCAGGTTTATCTGAGCTACATTCGTGATCGTGAAGGTGAATTATTATGAATGAAAGAGGCAGAGTTACTCAGCCTCTATTCATCCCCCTCCTTTGTATCTCCCTGACCCTCTTCGACCACCATGGCAATATCTTCCCCAGAGTTCGAGCAAGTTTCTTGATCTCGTTTCAGACTCTCGACCCCCAGGCTACTCCGCCCGGTTTCCCGGGATGCAGAGGCGATCTCCGCATCCCCAGTCACCCCAGCAGAGCCGGAGAAGAGCTCGGGCTGACCCAAGGTCAAGCTTTCGCCTTTTTTCCCTTTTCCAGAGGTTCCGGATATGGAGGGTATTTTCATGTCCTTTGGATCCTCCGCGGGGCTGTTTTTCTTTCCCAGCCCCGAGACAGGGATACGCCCAAATCGGAAGTTTAGCGCGTGACCTCCTGCCTTCAGAGCGTCCCCAGATTGGTGATCGATCCCAATTGTGAGGATAGTTCCATGTCCCTCTTTTTTAGAGTTTAGGATCTTCCAAGCCGCAGTACTGAGGTTGGAGTTCTGAACCTCGACAAGCTGGAGGATCTTCTCCAATTTCATGTCGTGGCTTCTTGGGAAGAACACCGTTATGGTGACCGGCTTTGGGATGTCGTCTCCACTTCGAGCCACCAATTCGGGTCCTTCCCAAGAGTTTAATTTCGGCGCTGACCTCATGAGCCAGTCTGCCGATTCTTGTGATCCAGATTCCACCAGTATCATTCCACAACGGAAATGGATACCTGAGAAGGGGATTCCCTTCTCTTTGCTCTGGCACAGCTCTTCCACCAGAGCGTCTTCCAGTGTGGAGAGCTGCTCTGCTTTCAGGATGACCCCTGGATAATCCTTGGGCATTATTCCCACCCTAAAAGCCTTCTCTGTTTTGACAGCTGCTGCGTAACCAGTGGCTTACCCGGTTACCGTTGCAGCTGTTTTTGGTTACTTGCTTAGATGTCGTTGCAGAGGAGTAATATTCTCCGGGTCTCTTTTAAGCTTTGTCTTCCCCGTTGGTGGTTCCTTCGGGGAGGTGATTGACCACTATAACCACTGCACGAGGACAACTTCTTCTGCAGAACCTTCTTCTTCTCAACGACCAGGACATAAATAAAAATCGAAAGGCCTAGATTTAATGTAATTCAAACGATTCTTCCAACCTAGATATTTAAAAAGTAACTAGATTGAAATAGATAATAGTAAAATGTGACACCCAATACGGTATACAGCCGGAACAAATGAATAAAATAATTCCAAAGTCCAGATTTAAATGTCAATCGGATGTTTTTGGCGTACAAGAAAAAAAATCCAAATGCAGCAGTTACTTATAAGTATTAATCACTAGTATTCAAAAAAGACTTCCCAAATCTCAGATTCGGACGGCCTAGGTCAGATACATGTTCGAAGAGGCACAAATACTGGAATCGCACCACCGCAAGGCGTAAAAGTCAAGATTCACAATGATTATCGACATCGCAAACTCACAAACCATTGATAGTGAATATAACACTCTTTCAATTGATTCGGAACAACTCCTTTTTATTCCGACATTGACTCATTCAGTTATGTTTTATAGTAGGCAGTTGCCCTGTTTTAACTTCAGGGTTCATTTGTCCGATACAGATGATGCATTTATGTGCATATGGGATGAGTCTATTACTGGGAGTGGTGGAAATGAAATAGCGTCTTGTCGGCTGTAAGTCTTCTCCAATCCAAATTTTCCTAAAAGAAAAAATCTGGTGATTTGTACCGATAACTGTATTGGGCAAAACAAGAATAAAATTATTTTAATGTTGCTTATTTACTTAGTTTCTAAAGGTATCTACGAAAAGGTCGAGCAAAAGTTTCTGGTAAGTGGACTTTCCTATCTCACTTGCTATAGTGATTTTGCCCAAATAGAGAAAAGAAAACGCGTCGTAAAAAATTACACCCCCGAAAATATAGGAAAGATGATAGTTGAGGCATGCCATCACAGACCTTTTAATGTAATCTACATGCAAAGAAACGATATCAAGGATTCTCAGAGCATGGCAGATAATAGTATATTACGTAACGAGTGCGGAAAATGACATTTTTCACACGAGTGGGAAGTATTGTCTCACGAGGCTCAAGCAGAGTGAGATAATCCCACGAGTGTGAAAAATCACTTTCGCACAAGTTATGTACACTATTTTTCCTACGACCACGCGATATACTTTTACCGAATCAGGCATGTACAATCTTGCGATGAAAAAGAGTGCCTTCATAAAAAAGTTAGAATAAATATTGGTCCACAAAATATTACGAACATTTATTTTAACAACTAACAACAATTAGAAACAGAACATCAGAAATAAAACTGTTTTTGTTACATAAATATTGCGATTCAGAATTAATTATTTATTTGAATCACTGTAAGAATTAAAAGTAAAATTATTATTAGTGCAATTTATAAATTGCAATGGTGTATGTGCAAGATTGCTTTCGATATTTTTTCGGATGTTACTTGTAATTGTACTCGAAGTTGGGGGATGCTGTTTAATATTTTCTAATATCGCTGATTCTGCAGTATCTTTGGATCCTCCTTGCACAGCGTCTACAATTTTGGATGCAACATTTATTCCATTGGTAGTCGTGTCGTCTATATATCCCTCAGCGACAGTAGAGGATTTCCATCCTCCATGTTTTTTAAGAGTTGTAATATCTCCTCCTGCATCTACCAATATTGTGGCGGATGACCTTCTAAGACAATTACTTGTGTAGGCTTTTGCATTGTAAAGTTTTAAAAATTTCGCAACTACAGTAGGTACAGAACCTATTTTGTTTATATCTACAACGTGTTTGGTACATTTTTTGTTTTGGTAGTTGAGAAAAGATCTTTTCTCATGTGTTGCAGGTCTTAAATCAGCGTATTTTTTATATTTTTCATAAAATATATCTGTTACATTAAATTTCCTGTCAATTTTATTTTTTGTATTGTAAATTTTAATTATCGCTGCAGAACCTAGATTTTCTATATCATCTACACTAATGTTTACTAGTTCTTGTTTGCGGCATTATCCACTAATTCCAAAGATTAGGACTACCTAAAAATTAATAGAACATTTATTAGTAAAACACGTGAGCAATACACAACTTTCTTAAACTCACCATAATTAATAAAAACTGATCGTCAGGAGCTTGCAAGGTGGTTAAGATAGACGATTTCTTTGATTTATAACCACCATTATTTTTTTTAAATGCCTTTGTTTTTAGATATTTAGCAATATCTACATTGTGGTTTATATATAAAGTAGTACGCAGCATAGAATATATTGACCACAATGTATTTGACCGTACTTTTTTGGATAATTCATCTATATATCCAAGTAGTACATTTTCTGAAAATGAACTTTTGATATCTTTACCTTTTCTCCAGTTTATAAATTCTTCATATGGACATTCATATCTGGCTCGTCATTTTGTAGGTAGGATTTTTAAGCATGTTATTTTTTATGCATCGACAATTTCTGGCGGAGTGCATTCACTATCGCTATTACTGTCGTCCATATCCATAGTTTTTTTAGGTTTCCATCAAATATTGTACAGCTGTACGAAGATAATCAACAGATGATTTTAATACGAGTATAATCACTGTACAAAAACTTTTGACACTTTACATGAATTTTTCAACGCTTATTTTTTCAAAAAAATTATTAGCACGACGTTTATCATGTTGCCTACCTGTGGAGGATTGAAAGTATTAATTAGCTGTTTTAAGGATTCATTGTTCAAACTATGCTCCAAATAACTGAAAACGGATATTTTTTGTTTTAATAACATGAAAGTCCAAGAAATGTCGATGTAAACAAACTTTATTTTCAAGAATAAATAAACTGTTGTGTATATTTTCTTAGCGCCATAAGTATGTTTGATAAGAACACAACGTACCAGCGATGGAATGGCCGAGCGGACTAAGTGTCCGTACACTTGATTTCTGACGAACAGTAAGGTGGTTCAAACCCGGGCTCGTTGGTTTTTTTTTAATTTTAAACGAAATAAATAAATTATATTATATGGACAAATCAACTTAGGAAATACGCATTTGACATATACATAAATTTTCGGGGTAAATAGACTAGCATTTCAACATTCAATTTGACAGCTTTTTCATCCGTACACGTACGGATAAGTTTCTTTTCCGTACACGTACGAATAAAGGCCACTTTCCATAGAACTAGACAGTGCGATATAAGTCACTTTCCTATGTGGTCGTAGGAAAATATCTGAATACAACTAAACTACAAATTTCACAAGTAGACTGGATAGAAATTGAACAAGGGCAAGAAACATCAGTAAAAACCAAGAAGACATTTTCTGATTTGGAGGCATGGACAACTTGTAATGTGCTTAAAAAAGGAAAAAGGTTCATTGACATTTCACAAGCAGTGGTTCCCTAAGCTGCACAAACCGTATTTCAGCAAATAAGAATCTAGAAAACAGGATGGAATATATTCCATTGAAATATATTTCGTTTTATAAAGATCTCATAGAAAGAACAGAATGACAGTAAAAGGTTTCTTTGGACATAGACCCTTTTTACGTTTTCTTGTTCTTGGCACTTTGAACCTTCTAGCAGTTGTCATATTTAAGTATTGTTTTTCATCTGAGTTTTTGTTTTTAATGTATAACTATGTATGTAGTTCATATGATCATGTTTTCTTTATTCAATAAAAGTATTTCAAGAAAGGTGTTTTTATTTTTGGCGCATATTTTATGTAATATCTCAGTTTAATATTTTCGCCACTTTTGTTTTCTTTGGTTTCGAGGTTCTTTGGGTCCCCATCGTTTATTTAGAATATAGCTCAGTATGTTTAAGCGAATATAAACCCTTGTCTTGATTTCAACTATCTGCTTCTCTTTGTTCATTTCAGTAACTTGACCTAGATACACATTCTCATCATCAACTTGTTCTATTTGTTACTGTCCTATTGTGAGAATCAAAAAGTGATACAGAATAGCAAACTACACAAATAGTATTATCAATGACTGCTACTAAAAACCTCCTTCTGGTGACAATCACTAACAGAGGGGGAATATCAAATGCTAACTATAATCTTATCAGTAAAAACTTTTACGCACCTCTTACTTGTTTACAAAAAATTAAAAGATGAATGAATCAAAATATCCTCGAGTAACGACCGTATTATTTGCAAAATTGTCTACTTCCGTCACTAACAACAACGTAATTTAACGTGTAGGTGCTTGTTTGATTAGTACAGCGTATTTTCCAAAATGTTCATAAAGACGAATTATTTTTTATTAAATGTATCAGTTAGGTGGAAATAGTTTAGTGTAAATGACATACATGAAATATTCTTACACTCTTACACAGGTAGTAACTGCATTATATATTTAATAATTATAATGTCACTAAAATCATAAAAGTAATGATAAAACTACTTCCTATATTGATGACTCAACTTTAGTATACCTCCGGTAGAGTCTTGGGTTCATATTTTTTTTACAGATAGGTCTTATTATAATAAAGGTTTATACTAAGTCACAAGGTAATATTCGAGATATCAATTTTCAAAATTAGTAAACTTCGCGGTTCTGGATACAATAAATTTACTTTTTTAAATGAAACTAACTGTTTCTAGATAATTCCACAATTTATTGAAAAATTGTTAAAAATTATAAGAAATTGACTTTTGGTATACCCAGTATTGTATAGGATATTCAAAAATTTTTATTTACCCATTATAAGTCAAATTTGGCATGATTTAATTTCAGATGACATTTACAGAATATATTGAATAATAGACAAGGCGTGTCATAATATAATAAATAAATATTTAAAATTTAAAACAGAGGTCACTGTAGGTATTTATTAATAATAAAAGAAAAGAAATCTCTTTGTAGATAGAAATTATGGAGAAATAATAGATCAGAAAACAAATTTACTTTTTTTTAAGATCTGCGTCAGCATGTAACTATAATATCATGTTTTTGTTGATTGGGAAAATGAGTTTAGTTTAATTTGAGATTCCGAAAGGAGAACATCACATTTAAGATTTCCCAAGTATTTGTGAAGTAGTATATAGTAATTTGAATAGTCTAATTAATAGTATAAAGCTTTATTCGGTACAACCATTTTAAATTATGTGCGTGTGTTTTTGGAAAATTTACTCATAATTCGAAAAAGTGAAAGATCCTGAATTTTAATTATATTTAGAATGGTACGAGATTGCAGTTTTCCCGTCCAGATTACTGGTGAGTCTGATCCAGATTATCGGTAGTTTAATAATGCATTATTTCATCGGAAACATCAGGCCTTGAACAAAATTAAGAATAGATGCATCTAAATATTTAAAATATAAATTTGAATTCAAAATAAAACCGAAATATAAGTATACGTATTGAACAATTGAACAAATAGAAGAATATATTAAACGAAACGCACTGCATATGCGGATAGCCAGTTTCTTCGTATTTTGAGGAACCTATGTTTGTATTTTTGGTACCTTACAGTTTCTTGCCACACCGGCGCATCATACATCATGACTAAGTGAGCCACCGCAGACAGTAGTTTGCGCTTACTTGATGATGGTCCCTCTCTATTTGACATCAGTCGCCTAAGAGCCATTACCGTCGCTTCAGCCTTTCTGCATGTATTTACAATTTGGTTTTTCATTTTGGCGCACTGGTCAAAGAAGACACCTAGGTACTTAGTTTCCGGTTCAGTATTAATTTTTGTGTCTTTTATATCGGTAGTTACCTGTCTAACTATTCTTTTATTCACCAGCAGCGTTGCTTCTGTCTTTTCTGGGGCGAGTTCTAAGCCTCTAGTTGTTATCCATTCTACAATCCTGTGCACCGCTATGTTTGCCATCGTTACTGTCTCGATTTCCGTTTTGCCGCTCACAATAACTGCCAAGTCATCGGCGAATCCTACGAGTAGGATTCCTGGCGGCATGTCTAGGTGTAGTACGTCATCATAATAGACGTTCCACAAAATGGGTCCAAGCTCGGACCCTTGTGGCATTTCACTTGTCACTTCCATGGTATTACTTTTCCACCCAACCTATCTAATATGCGAGAAAAGTATTGGTTTACCCCAAAACAAGTTGGAATTTTGAAATTTTCTTTTGAGTTATTTTTACATTTTTTATCAAGAACAACACGAAAAAACGGTTTTGAGACAAAAAATCCTGTGTGTATGTCGGCGTCGGCCTCTTTTCGTTACATGTCTGATTAGCACGATACTGCCTCCGCAGTGCAACAGGTCACCAATTTTATGATCGTATTTTGTTCAGAGCATCTCACAGATGAAACCTATTGATTTTCAGCTCACCAGAGCCAGTACAACGGGTGCTATGGGACTTGAAGTACGAAATTTCAGTTTGTTAGCACGATACAGCCTCCGGAGTCCAACAAGTGGCCAATTTTATTATTGAATATTATTCAGGACATTTCACAGATGAAACCTATTGATTTTCAGCTAATCAGAGCCAGAACAACAGATGCTATAGTACTTTAAGTACGACATTTTCGGCATTTTTGGAGAAATTTCAGTTTGTTAGCACGATACAGCCTCCGGAGTCCAACAAGTGGCCAATTTTATTATTGAATATTATTCAGGACATTTCACAGATGAAACCTATTGATTTTCAGCTAATCAGAGCCAGAACAACAGATGCTATAGTACTTTAAGTACGACATTTTCGGCATTTTTGGAGAAATTTCAGTTTGTTAGCACGATACAGCCTCCGGATGATTGTATATTATTCAAGGCGTCTCAAGTATGAACTCTATTTATATTCAGCACACTAAAGCCAGTACAACGGGTGTTATGGTACTTGGAGTACCAAATTTTTGTCATTTTTGGAATATTTTCAGTTTGTTAGCACGATACAGCCTCGAGAGTGTACACAAGTGAACAATTTTATGATTAAATATTGTTCAGGCCTCTAATAGATTAAACGTATTGCTTTTTAGCACACCAGAGCTAGTACTACGGGTGATAATGTACCTGAAGTGACACATTTTTGGTCCTTTTTGGAGAAATTTCGGGTTGTTAGCACGATACAGCCTCCGGAGTGTATACATGTGACCAATTTTTTAATATCATATTTTTCAAGGTGTCTCGCTCTATTGATTTTCAGCTGACTAGAGCGAGTACAGCGGGTCCTATAAATCCAGATATACTACATTTTTGGTTATTTTTGGAGAAATTTCGGTTTGTTATTACGATTCATCCCCCGAAGTGTATACAAGTGACAATTTTATGATAGAATCTTTTTCAGGGCATCTCACAGATGCGGAAAAGTGAGTTTTAATCATTAAAACCGTTTATTTTTTTCGCCAATTAGTATTTTTCTACTTGTAATAGCTATTTATGTAACCAGTTATGAAATGCATCATTTCGAGTAACAAGTGAAATTTTTGCGGGATGAGCGAGCTCCGCGTAGCGGGGCGAGCGAGGTCTCGCAAAATGACACGAGTTACACAAACAAGCATTTCATAACGTGTTTCATACAAGGTTTTATCTAATTTTGACAAAAAGAAAATTTAATTTATTTCTGATTTGAAAACAGCACTTTTTGATTCCTACAAGTTATGCAACCAATATTACACAAGACAATACTTTTATTTTATACATTAATTTCTGACTTTTCTTTATTATTTTACCATTAATAGAAAATAAGAAAAGGATTGCCACTGATATTCTTGGTGAAACAAGCACCTCAAGTTCAAGATCAGTTATGCATCACGAAATTACATCAACTTCTAATTATGCAGGGGTTAACCTAACAAACTGTTCGAAATGTGTCATAAATATTTATAATGCATAAAATAAAATGTGAATTATTCTAGTTGTTTTTATTGTTAGTAGTTCTCTTCAGCTCTAGTTGTTATTTTTCTATAATATAACATTAAACTTTCTTTTTTTTCTCTCTTGTTTTTATTAACTGGTGATAAAATTAATTTTTCATCACCACTTACATAATATTTTTCATTATGTAACTGGTTACTGTTAAAGTAAAATTGTACTTTATATGTTAATTGTTCTAAAAGACAGTCGGTAGTCGTTACCTTGACTACAAATAAATGATTTGATTTCAATTTCAATTTTTCTAACTTGTCAGTCAAAAGCGAACAGTTATGTTAATTTACTGAATAAAAAGTTCACATCAAGATTAAACTGCATTCCTTGTATTTATTTTAATTGGTTATGGGCCCAGAACGCTTAATTGTGTACTAGAATCGTTTTTATTCAAGAAAGAATAAATTCGTATAAGAAACGGTTGGACTGTGAAGTATCGTTGAATAGCCACAGATGGATTTGGCGAAGCACATCAAACCCTTGGCCGGTGAGGCAGACTGGCCGATCTGGAAGCGGAAGATTCGTGATCTGCTCGATTATCATGAAGGTGCATTAGACGTTATCGATAACAAGATTAAAAAACCAGAACCTCTAGCTGACGGCGCTAGTGCGGCTAAACAAAAAGAATTCAAAGAGAAGTATGATTTCTTTCGAAAGGCAAATAGCTACGCAAAGTCTATGATTGCTAGCTCAGTTACAGATGCGGTGTATGAGAAAATCATCGATAAAGAAACCGCGCGTGATGCTTTCGAGGCCCTTAAAGAGCAGTTTGAAGCGACATCCAAGGATCAAGTTTTTCAAATTTGTGATTCATTTTTCGCTTTTAGTTGGATGTTAGGTGAGGACGTGTCTACACATTTAGCTAAGTTGAGAAGTCTTTGGAGTGATCTCAACAACGGTCTCACTGCTCGAAATGAAAACAAGTTACCAGACTTAATGCTTGTGTGTAAAACGCTCAATATTTTACCTGCTGCATTTGAGACATTTAGGTCCAGTTGGATGCTGCTCACCAAAGACACAGAGAAAACCTTTGACGAGCTGACTACACAGTTGTGTATGTTCGAAAGAAATTTCAAGAAAAGCACCAACAACGACAAATTTTCTCAAGAAGCTCTAGTGGCAAAAGGCGAGACGCAAAAACAAGACGCGAAAAAGAAGTCGAGAGCAGGTACAACCTGTAATTATTGTGGTAAGAAAAACCATTGGGTCAGTGAATGCAGAAAATGGATCGCAGATGGACGACCATCCAAAAATAAGTCCGTTAATGACTCTCAAAACCAAGCTAACCACAAAAATAACCAAAACAAATTTCAGAGCAATGCTGTTGAGGTTAAGGAAGGTCTTGTGTTGTCATTTTCAGAGATTTTCAATACTGAGATCAACACTACAGACTGGTGGATCGACAACGGTGCTACAAGGCACGCAACAAATAATTTCGATTTCTTTGTAGATTTTGAAAAATTCAAGAATCCGTGTGGCATAAAGGCTGCAGGAAAAGAGCTTTTGCAAGCAGTAGGGAAAGGCATCGTAAAAGTTGTATCAACAGTGAACGACGAGCGATACATCCTAACCTTGCACGATGTTTGGTACGTTCCCGACATATCGAAGAATTTGTTTTCTGTTCTAGCAGCTCAAGACAGAAACCTAAACAGTATGTTTGAATCAACAGCTACGTGGTGCTCGCTCAAAGTGAATAACAAGATACTGCTAAGTGGAGTCCGAAATGTTCACGGAACACTATTCAAAGCAGCTATCAAACCGATTTTTCCCGCTGGTAATGTAAGTTTCAATGTTGCTGTTACTGATAGTTCTCAATTACAGCTGTATCACAAGAGGTGGGGACATCAGGACAAGCAGCACGTGAAAAACTTGTTACAAAAAGAATTGGATATTAACGTCAAGTTAGACAGAGAAATTTGTGAACCGTGCGTTTACGGTAAGGCCCATCGTTTAGCTTTCGGTACTAGAAGAAAAGCAAGCCAACCTGGAGAACTGATTGCTACAGATTTATGTGGTCCTTTTGATGTATCATTTAGCAAGAAGAGGTATATGGCCATATTCAAAGATATGTTCACTAAATTTCGATATTGCTACATAATTGCAGAGAAGTCTGACGTCACAGCAGCTTTACAGTCAATGATTGCTCACGCAAAACAGCAAGGTCATTCGATTAAGGCGCTGCTGAGTGACAACGGCGGCGAGTTCGACAATGTGGAGGTCAAGGCTATTCTAGAGAAAAATGGAATTACGCACAGATTGACAGCTCCGTATACACAACAGCAAAATGGTTGCGTTGAACGAGAAAATCGCACAATCGTTGAAATGGCTAGAACATTCAAGTACTCCAATCCCGACGTGAAATTTCCTGAAGCCATTTGGGCAGAATTAGTCACTACAGCTACGTACGTATTGAACAGAACAGGCAAATCATCAGTAGACGGTGTGAGTCCTTACGAGCTGTGGATTGGAAGTAAGCCGAGAATTAAGCACTTACGCATCATTGCATCAACTTGCTACGTTCATATACCTAAAGAAAAGAGAAGAAAAATGGACGAGAAAGCAATCAAGGGTTATTTGATAGGTTACGATAACGATGAAAGATACAGAATTTATGTCAAGGAAGAGCACAAAGTTATTGTCTCAAGAGACGTTCAATTTCGCGAATTAACGAGAGATTGCGATCATGAGGTTCAGTTACCACTCAAAGATTCTCATTTACAGAAAGATAACACCGAGGAAAATCCTGAGGTTCCAGTCGAACTAGAAGAGCCTTTGGAGTACCCCGAGATACCAGTTCAACAAGATGAACCACTTGAGTACGAGTCGGAAAGCACGGAACCTGAATCGGCAACCGATGACGAGGAAGAGCCAGCGACGCCCTCGCCAGTACCTGCAAGAACTTTGAGAGATCGCTCGAAGTTGAGAAAGCCAAGTTACCTACAAGAATATGCACACATTGCTGAAAACACTGATTTTATTGACACGTATGTAACTCCTCAATCATTCCAAGAAGCTGTTTCAGGTAGGGAAAGTTTACAGTGGAAACGAGCCATGGATGATGAGATGAAATCGCTCAATGAAAATCACACATGGAAGCTGTCAACTTTGCCACAAGGAGCAAAAGCGATCCCATGTAAATGGACCTACAGAGTTAAAACCAATCCAGATGGTTCGGTCAATCGATACAAGGCAAGACTAGTTATAAAAGGTTTCAGTCAACGCTACGGCATTGACTATAGCCAGACCTTCAGCCCAGTAGCAAGAATGGCAACTATTCGGTCGATTTTAAGCAATGCTGCAAGTGAGCAGATGCATCTAGCACAGTTTGACGTATCTACAGCATTTTTATACGGCGAACTTGAAGAGGTTATTTACATGCAGCAACCAGAAGGCTACAAAAACGGTACTGATCAGGTATGTCAACTTCAAAAAAGTTTGTATGGTTTGAAACAGGCTCCAAGATGCTGGTTCAAACGTTTTGGCAAGTATCTTATCAGTCTCGGCTTCAAAGTTAGTGATGCAGATCCATGTTTGTTCATGCGAAAAGAAAATGACAAAAGTATTATCATGGCTCTGTACGTAGATGATGGATTAGTTGCCGCAACAGATCCTCAAGATTTGAAGATTTTCTTACAAGATTTAAGCAAAGAATTCAAGATCACTTCACAGAAAGCTTCATACTTTTTAGGGCTAGAAATTGAACAAAACATATAGCCATCAAGCACTTCTTTATTCGAGAGAGGGTAACCGAAGGCGAATTAGCAGTTCAACAAATATCTTCTGAGAATCAACTGGCAGATATTATGACGAAGCCTTTGGGTGCAATACGATTACAAATATTACGCGATAAATTGGGTTTAAAGTAACATAGTGGGTACTAAGATGTTTTGTTTGTTTATTTCATTATTATTACAACAATTAACAAGGGAAAGTGTTAAAGTAAAATTGTACTTTATATGTTAATTGTTCTAAAAGACAGTCGGTAGTCGTTACCTTGACTACAAATAAATGATTTGATTTCAATTTCAATTTTTCTAACTTGTCAGTCAAAAGCGAACAGTTATGTTAATTTACTGAATAAAAAGTTCACATCAAGATTAAACTGCATTCCTTGTATTTATTTTAAGTGTTACGAAAAATGTGACGTTTGCTAACGGAAGTCAGTTTTGAAAAATGTCACTTTATATGTCAAAATTAGTTAAAATAGCTTTTTATCATTCGTATAATATATGGCGCGAATTTTTTTTCTAGTTCTTTTACGATGCCTTGCCAGGGTGCCGAGTTAAAGGCATTTTCACATCTAGGGTCACGAGTGAGCATAGTTTAATATTTTGGTATGCAAAGCTTTTTGCTTTATTTACCTCTTCCATTACTCTGAGCATAGCGTCTTTGGTCGATTTTTTTTGTAAAACATACTGTGTATCAGCGAGGCCTCCGGTACTGTGGATTTCTTCGACTAGTCTCTCTTTTATTAGATGCTCAGTAGTTTGCCCATGCAGTTTATTGAGCGTATTGGTCTATAGGTGGGCTTCGTTTGTGCCTGTTTCTGCGGTTTTTCTATAAGCAGTAGTATGACGGTTTTCTCATTTCTGGAGTTCGTATGTTGTCAGGTCCTTTAGTAAAATTTTGCATGCCGCTTTGTCCAGATCTTCTGCTGTAAGAGGAGGTATATTTTCCCGTACCTCAGTGGTAGCCCACTCGGTTTTCCGATGTTGTGCGAATAGTTTTTTAGCTTCCTCGAACATCAGCTCCTCCGACAAGGCAGTTATTGCTCTCATGCTCGGTTTATTCATCACTATCTTGTATCCTAATCCCCATGGATTTTCTTCAACCTCTTCAATAACTCTTTTCCATTTGAATTGTTTAGCTCTCAGAATGTCCCTCTTTAAACACGCTCTCTCTTCTTTGTAGAGCTTTAGGGCTGTATCCTTTTGTTCTTGCGAGACGTTTTTTATGCAGCCTGTCACACTTCTCTTCTGGGAAATAGTATATTATTTTATATGGAGGAAAAGTGATACTTTTCATGGCGCGCTCGTGTTTAACAGCTGAACGGAGTGAGGCTGGTAATAGAGAGCAAGTCATGAAAAGTAACTTTTCCTCCAAATAAAATATGCTGTTTTTTCTTCAAATGTCGACAAATTAATGCAAAAACGTCTCTTTTTGATAGTAATAATTTTTAAACATAATTGGGTTCGCAAGGCGGTTTAGAGCGGTGTCGGTGAGTAGACACAGGTTGTTGCTATAGTAATGTAACATAAAGGTGTCAGTGGACACTGTCAACAATATTAATTTATTTTTTACAATTATTGCGTCTCCAGCTGCGTTTCTATCTATTTTGCTATGATAACACTTTTCCCTCCGCTGGCTGGAAAGTGAAAACTAAATTTCTGGCAGAGGAAAAATGAAACTTTACGGTCGCCTACACAGTCAAAAAATGACAGATTTACTGACGTTTGAAGAAAAATAGTATATTGTGCAACAAGTGGGAAAAGTTCAACTTTTCTCACGAGTTTGTGGCATGAGCCAAGGGCGAGTGCCGCAAACATACGAGTGAGAAAAGTACTTTTCCCACTCACACTATACTTTTTCTACAACTGCACAAATTTAAAGAAAACAAGTAAATAGTTTTGTATAAAAAGTCTAAGCATCGAGGACCAGCCACCGAAAACGGCTGGGCATCGAGTATAAGTTTCTGAAATTGGTTGGGCATCCAGGATCCCCTACTGGATTCTCCATATAAATGTATGTAGTGTGAGCAAAGTGCCGTGAGAAATACTATTTCTCACAGTGTGAGCAATATATGGTTTTGAAATTAAGTAAGCTATGAGAAATATGCTACTTTTCATAGCAGTTGTAGAAAAACATTTTTTCCTAATATCGGCTATGTCCATCGTCCATCAATATGCTGGTTTTCTTCTACCATTTGTCATCACTTTTCGTTGGTATGTACTATCACAAACTTGCATGATATTACTTTTCCGCCCAACCTTTCTATATGCGAGAAAAGTATTGGTTTACCCCAAAAAAAGTTGGAATTTTGGAAAAAAAATTTGAGTTATTTTTAACATCAACAACAACACGAAAAAACGGTTTTTAGAAAAAAATCCTGTGTGTATGTCGTCGTCGTTGTCGTCGGCCACTTTTCCATACATGTCTTGTTAGCACGATACAGCCTCCGGAGTGCAATAAGTCAGCAATTTTATGATTGAATATTGTTGAAGACATGTCACAGATGAACCCTATTGATTTTCAGTTTCCCAAAGCCAGTACAACGGGTGCTATGGTACTTGAAGTAGGACATTTTGTCATTTTTTGAGAAATTTCAGTTTGTTAGTACGATACAGCCTCCGGAGTTCAACAAGTCACCAATATTATGATTGAATATCATTCAGGCCATCTCACTGATGAACCCTATTGATTTTCAGCTCCCCAGAGCCAATTCATCAGGTGCTACAGTACTTTAAGTAAGATGTTTTTGTCATTTTTGGAGAAGTTTCAGTTTGTTAGCACGATACAGCCTCCGGAGTATATACAAGTGACCAATTTTATGATTGGATATTACTCAGAGCGTCTCAAAGATGAACCCTATTGATATTCAGCTCACTAAAGCTAGTACAACGGGTGCTATGGTACTTGAAGTACCAATTTTTTGTCATTTTTGGAGAATTATCAGATTGTGAGCACGATACAGCCTCTAGAGAGTATACGATTGATCAATTTTATGATTGAATATTGTTCAAGGTGTCTCACAGATGTACCCTATTTATTTTCAGTTGACTATAATGAGTACAGTGGGTCCTATAAATCCAGATATACTAAAATTTTTGGTTATTTCTGGAGAAATTTCGGTTTGTTAGCACGATACATCCCCCGAAGTGTATACAAGTAAACATTTTATGATAGAATATTGTTCAGGACCACAAATGCGGAAAAGTTAGTTTCAATCTTTAAAACCGTTTATTTTTATTTTTAATAAGTATCTCGGGAGTTAGGACTTGTTCTCTTGTTAATTTATAATGCAAATCACTTATAAATGAATCCATTTTTGTCGCATCCATCCTCCAGCCTTTTGTCTTAGGTTTTACGCTGTCTTCCTTTCAGTGGCGGCCCGTGGTTAATTTTATAGGGGGGTAATAGATGATGTGACCAAAATCTTAAAATACAGAACGACACTGACCAGTTACCCGGAGGCCTATTCGCCGTGGGCGGAAATTTTTCGAAAAACCATGCCCAATTTCTGCCCAAAAGTCGTTAAAATCGATAAAGACGCAAAATTTGTGGAGGTCTTTTCCAAAGCCAGAGAGGCAAAAAACTTTTTATCTGATGGCATGTCATAATGACAACGTTATGTCACTCAATTTTGATGACATGAGGAAGCTCATTATGGGACTAAGTACCATAATGAATTCATTATGGGACTAAGTACCATAATGAATTCATTATGGTACTAAGTACCATAATGAAATTCTATAAGGAAAACATGTAATGGTTTGATCAAAAAAGTTTATTCAAAATGCATAACTATGTACAAAACTATTCATTATAAATGGTAAAAGAACAATTACTACAATTTGTAATATTAATTCCAATGGATTCTACAGTTTTTACATCAGTAGTTGATGATTGTTGGCAAACTTGTAATCCTGTTTCGTTGTTGGCACCAAAAATTGCTTCAGATATTTTTTCCTTTTGCTCTTTCGAATTTTCGATGTAACCTTCAGCGACAGTATTGCTTTTCCATCCGCCATGGCGTTTCACGGTACACAGATCAGCTCCAAAATCAGCCAAAAATGAAGCAGACGATCGCCGAAAACAATGTCGAAAATGCAGTTTTTAATTTTTCGAAAATGTTTTGATATAAATGCCATCAGATAAAATTTTGTATGTAATACGAATCATAAACAATCATTATGGCACACGCCGTGTTATCGGACTCGGCTACGCTTCGCCCGACAACATTCACGACTTGGACGAGTTCGTTAATGAGCCAAATTGGCCCAGTAGAAACAAAATGGCGGTCTGTCAAAGTTGAAGAAAAAACGTATTCCCTTTGTTTTTCATTTGACGCAAAAGTTACTGAGGTTTTTCATAGACCTTAATACGTTCTACAACTTTTGTACTAAACACTTTTCTCTAAAATTCACATTAAAACATTTTTTTAAGAAAATTAACAAATTTACCAGATTTTTTTTTATTTTTGATTTGATGCCAAAATATTATTTTATTTTGGATTTAATGCAAAAATTAAATAAGCCTGTCCGACTGGTTCTGTGCCATTGGGATTTTTTTTATTGCGATATACAAAAATTAAATAGAGATAGTGTCTGTATATCCTGGAGTCAAAATACGCATAAAAAAATATGAAAAATTCAACCGTATACAGGATAGGGACAAATATTTGATTTTAATTCAAGAATGAAGTATGCTTATTTTTAAAAATAGGTAAAAATGTTGCCAGCAAAAGTTGTTGAATTAATTTTAATGTCTAAATATAAAATTTCAGGTGTCTTTGGTAAAAACTAAAAATTGACCGTTCCAGTTGTTTGAGCCACTTTGTATTTGAGATAATGATTACAAGTTGCGATAAATGAATTTTTAACCATTTTTGCCATGCCTTGACATTATCATTATTTTGTAAATCATGTTTTCCTATACTATAATACAGTGTGTCCATCTTTATTTTCCCTCATTTTAACTGCCCATAACTTCTAGACGGTTTGACATAGAAACATGCGGTTTTCACTAAAATGTTTCATTTTAGCACAAGTTTTGTTTAACTAAGTTAAGTTTTTTTTATCCGTTTTGCCTACGTCACAACAAAAATGGCGGATGTTTGACAATGTTTTTGTTGACTTCTGTATATTTTTATGTAGTTTGAACGAACCGACCTCTACCTATTCTTCTGATCAAATTTTTTTGAAATCGGTTAACGTGTAACTGAGCAATTAACTTTTAAAATGAGAGATGCTTGCTTACTACTTTTAATCATAGTAAGCTTTGGAAGTTTTATGTAAATGTCAAATTTATCAATTTTGCGAATTGTCAGTCATTGTTATTGTCTGTTTTTATGTGAAAATGGTGTTTTCAGACGTAGAAAAAGCAAATGTACTTACCTTTGCTGTAACAAAATCGGTGATTTTAACTCAAAGACGTTTTTTCAGAGATTTTAATAAGCAACCACCCAGCTCAAAAACAATTAGAAGTTGGTTCCGTACTTATAAAGAAACTGGATCATTATCTCGAAAGAAAAGACTACCAGTCAATAATTATTTAGATGACACCATAGCTGTATATGACTTTGTTAGGAGATATCCAAAATCGTTGTTAAGAAAAATTGCTTCCTATTTCAACATTAGTAAGTCTGAAGTTCATAACATTTTGAAAGCAATAAAACTAAAATCCTATAAAATTCAAATTCATCAGAAATTGAATGAGAGGGACTTCGAAAAGCGTATTTTTATGTGTGAAACGTTAATGGATCTCAGGAGGAACGTACCAAACGTCAATCTAATAATGTCTGATGAAGCCACATTTCATTTGACAGGAGCAGTTAATAATAGTATATTACGTAACGTGTGTTGTAAGAAGCATTTTACGCACGAACGGAAAAGTTACGCACGAAGTCGCGTAGCGGCGAGTGCGTAATTCCGTGAGTGCGTAAAATGCGTTACAACACGAGTTACGTACTATACTTTACCTACGACCCACTTGTACTTGTGTTTATAATCTTATTAAGGTATTTAAAGTACAAGTAAAAACGTACATCTTCGATGCCCAGCCAAGTTTTATAACAGTCGCTCCTCGATGCCCAGCCAAGTTTCCTAAAAGTCCGTCCTAAGTAGTATTTATTTTTATTAAAAATGTATGTAGAATTACCGGAATTGCATAAAATAGCGTATACACCTCTCGACTAAAGTGACATTAATCCCTTAGGTGGATTACTTCCCTCAGAAATCAAACACCACCCTCGGGATTAAATGGGCCACTTTAGTCTCTTGGTGTATAATATACTATTGTTTACTAATATGAGATACATTCAGACAGCTAAAAGATGCGTATTTAATGAAACGGAACCAATTATCATATAATTCCAAATAACTCTTAGTATTAAATGCAATCTCATATCTAATGAATGTTATCTACCATTTATATATCGAATAAAATTCAACGTCAAATATCTAAGTAATACATTTTGAATAAAATGGCTACGTCTATTGACAGTTGCTAAGTGGTTGCTATGGAAGCCGTACGTTTTGTTTTACCGTGCGTAATAAACGCCTTACATTGATTGCAGACTGTGTGTTTTTGACTACTTACAGGGGTGGTCGTAGGTAAACATAATTGCAGAATTTGGTCTGAAGTAAATTCGCACGAGTTTGAATAATATGAAAGAGATTCACCTTATTTTTGATTAATATTTTTATTACTCTTTACATGACTGTCACACTATTTCAATATATATTATTGCTTCCATAGTAACAAAATAAATGCCACACAGTTGGCTGGACTTTATTAAGGCACACAGACCCTCCTATTGACTTTGTTTAAATTAAAAAATGATAATGCGAAACTGAACATTCCGCCGCTCTTGAAAGGCTCGGCTTTCAATGAAAGGAAAGTTTATCTTTAAATAGTCTCACAAAAAAATCACTGAAATAATCATAATCAACTGATTAAGTATACTTTTGATAAATCCCGTAACTAATAGGTAAGACACATATCTTGTTTATACCACGTTTAACTAGACCATTCTTGGTCAACACACTTACGACGCGTACTATCGAGTCTGAACCAGGATGTGTTTCGACGATTCTGCCAAGTGGCCAGCAAAGAGGAGGTACGCTTTCGTCTTTTAATTAGACCATCTCTCCAACTTTGAGTGGTGAATTACCGTATTGCCATTTCGTTCGTTGTTGTAGCAAGTGCAGGTATTCCTTCATCCACCTTGACCAGAAATGTTGAACCTTTTGTTGAGTAAGCTGATATCTTTTGACAGAATTGGTTTTTACATCGGTTAAATCTTTCTCTGAAACAGCAGTTAATAAAACTCGTCCAATAAGAAGATGTCCTGGTGTTAAAGCTTCCAGGTCCAGCGGGTCATGAGACAACGGGATAATAGGTCGTGAATTGAGTACCGCCTCCACTTGAGTCAATACGGAATAAAATTCTTCGAAAGTTAAAAATGTTTGGCTCAGACCACGTTTCAAGTGATGTTTCGTGGATTTGACAGCGGCCTCCCAAAGTCCACCAAAATTTGGGGATCGTGGCAGTATAAAATGAAACTTAATTTGACTTTCAAGTAAATAGTTTCGTACCCTATCAGGATATGTTAATTTTTGGATAGCTAACAGCTCGTTATTGGCGCCCACAAAATTTGTAGCATTATCGCAATATAAATTTGTACAAATACCTCGTCTAGAAACGAATCTTTTTAGAACATTTAAAAAACCCTCACTAGTTAAATCAGAGATGAGCTCTAGATGTACAGCCTTTGTAGCCATACAAACGAAAACGCAAATGTATGCCTTTATAATTTTACGGTTTTTTAATTTGCCATCTTTTAACTCATAAGGTCGGGCAAAGTCAACCGATGAGGACAAAAATGGAGAAGAAGGGATTACTCGTGAAGATGGTAATTTACCCATTTGGGCAGTTAAACCTTTTGGTTTTGACTTAAAACATGTTATGCATTTTCGTATACATTTTTTGACAAAATTTTTACCATTTAAAGGCCAAAACGTTTGTTTTATAAAAGATAGGGTAGTTTGAGTACCGGCATGCATGCTACGTGCATGTTCATTTGTAACCACTAAACAAGTGAATGGATGTGAATAAGGGAGAATAATCGGGTGTTTTGAGTTATAAGAAATATTAGCATTTTCAAGCCTACCGCCGACTCGAATCAAACCGTTTTCCATAATTGGCGATAAAGATTTCAAGTGACTTTTAGAACTCACAGAACCAGATTTTTGGAGTGAACTTATCTCCAAAGGAAACGCGGACAGTTGCACCAATTTAGAAAGAGCTTCTATGCTACTATTTATTTCAGAAGATGATAAAAATTTGGAAAGCTCTCGTTTTTCCATATTACCTTTTAAGTTGTTAATAAATCTTAAACAATAAGCAAAAACACGAATTAACTTATTAAAATTAGAATATTTTTCAAATATATCAAGGTTTTCGGTATCAGTGTTAAAAAATGTCATTGTTTGGGGCTTAAGTTCAGGAATCTTATCAGAGCTTTTTGCAAAATTAGAAATATTGCAATCGGTTGGCCAGTACTCTGAAGATTTCTGGAGAAAATCAGGTCCATGTCACCATAATTGTGAGGTTTTTAAAATATTTAGAGTACAACCTCGAGCAATAATATCAGCGGGATTAAGAGATGAAGCTATATAATTCCAATTTTTTACCAAGGTTAACGACTGTATTTCAGAAACTCAATTACGAACAAAGGTTTTCCACATTCGGGGATCACCTGCTATCCATGAAAGCACTATTGTAGAGTCTGTCCAGAGATATATTTCATCAATGACAAGATCTAAAATCGATAAACATTTCGATAAAAGTCGAGACATTAATAGTGCGCCACAAAGCTCCAAACGAGGTACGGAAATAGACTTTAGCGGAGCTACGCGGGAATTTGCACAAAGTAAATTACACACGATATGACCCTGGTCATTGATAGAACGTAAATATATCGCGCATCCATACGACTTTTCACTCGAATCCGAAAAAGCATGAATTTGAATGTTACGAGAATTGTTTACTAAGATGTACCTGGGTATTTGCAAAGATTGAATTCCATATAAATCAGTTTGAAAATTACGCCATAGTGTAGAAAGTTGAACAAAAATTGCCTCGTTTCGCTTTTGCAAAGGCTAGTCCCATTCTAATTGTTGTAGCCATAAATTTTGCATAATAAGTTTTGCACGTATTAAAATTGGGCCCAAATGAGAAAGAGGATCGAACATTTTAGCAATAAAAGAAAGTATTTTCCTTTTAGTTATAACACCAGAATTTGAATTTATCTCCTAGCCTTTATATCGAAAAACATCTAAAGAAGGAATCCAACTTACACCCAACGTTTTAGTAGAAGAGTCATCCGTTATCATAAACTGTGTATCTGAAATCAAAGATATGTTGCTTAAAAAATCTCTATCATTGGACTTAAATTTACGTATTTTAAAACCATACTCCAATAAAAGGGTAAATAAGTTTGCGCGAATTTTAATTAGGTCTTCACTAGTCGAAGCACATGTTAACACGCCGTCCATATACATATCTTTATTGATTATATCGCATTCAATGGGGTATTTATCGATATTTTCGATTGCAATTTGTCTGAGACAACGCGTGGCTATAAATGATGCGGGGTTTTCGCCATAAGTTAATGTTTGTAAATTATAATATTTTACCTTATCCTGGGGATTATCTCGCCAAAGTATCCGTTGCAGATTTTGATGATCAGAATGTATCAATATTTGGCGATACATTTTTGCTAAGTCTCCAATAAAAACCACCTTGTGTCTTCGGAAACGTAACAAAATTGAGAAAAGATCGTTTTGTAGAATAGGTCCGTTCATTAAAACATCCTTTAGAAATAAATTTGAAGAACTTTTAGCGCTAGCATCGAATACAACTCTCACTTTAGTTGTGACGCTATTTAATTTTAAAAAGCTGTGATGAGGCAAGTAAAAAATCGGAGTTTATGAAATTTGTTCTCGTGAAATTTGTCTCATATGATCGAGTTTTTCATATTCGTGCATAAAATCAGTATATTGTGTTTTTAGGCTTTCGTTCTTTGAAAGTTTTTGTTCTATCGAGTATAAACGATTTACCGCGCGGTTTTCTGAATCTCCAAGACTCAAAAAATTACCTTTTAATGGTAGTTTAAGAACAAATCTTCCCTGCTCATTTCTGGAAAAAGTAATTAGAAAATGTTGTTCGCATTCGCGTTCTTCAAGGGTCAAATAAGTTTCTGGGTTTTGAGGAACTTCCTCGATTTTCCAGAATTTTTCTATTTGTGTACTTAAATTACACTCATTATTATTATTTTGCGAATTTAGAAAGAAACATTTTGACTGTTGTAGATTTATCGGTATGGGACCTGCTACTACCCAGCCAAGAACGCTGTTTTGTAGTATGGGCAGCCCTTCACCAAGCTTAATTTGACCCGCAATAAGTAAATTGTAAAACAATGATGAACCGATAAGCATATCTATGCTTGAAGCAACATTATAATCGGGATCAGCAAGAGGAAGATCGGGTATAGTTAAATTCGAAACATCAAATGACACCTGCGGAGTAAAATCACTTATTTTGTCGATAACTAAACAAGAAATATTTAACTTATGTGTAACACGAATCGAGGAAAAAGTTATATCAACTTGTTCGTTAATTGTTGTTTTTTATTTGATTTATTCCAGAAACCGGCATATGTACCTTTCGAGTATTTAAATTTAATCGTGTTACCATACTTCGAGTAATAAAATTTTATTGTGAGCCACTATCAAGCAAAACACGGCACGACACTGGAACATTATTTACGTCAAAAACGTGAATAAGAGCAGTGAGAATAATGAAACAATACTGTACAAGATTGAACTTCGTTTGGCTCTGGAGTATTTTGATAATTATCGTGAGTAGTATTACTTGTATCAATATTAATTGAAGGAGGTATCTGTGCAAAATTAACATTTCTTCGAGGATTCTGCTGTTTTGGCTAAGAACTATCATTATTACTATTATTGAATGTTGCAACATTTTTTGGTTGATGTAAAAGCGTTGAATGGCGTCCATTGCAAATCGTGCAACCAGATGACCTATAATCCGAATTCCTATGCCCCTTTCGGAGACAGTTTGAGCATAAAGATAAACGTTTTACTTCATTAAACCGAGAGGACACCGAAGAAGATTTAAATTTTGGACACACATAAATAAAATGTTTATCATTACAAGAAGGACAAACGGGATCGGTTTGTTCAAAAGACTGAAAACTTTGTTTTGTGCGGTTTACGGGGTGGTTAGCTGGTGGTTTTATATCTAAGGCCTCTAAGACTTGGCACCTTTGAGTTAAAAATTTAGAAAAATCTTCAATTTTGGGCTTACTAATGTCATTGCTGAAGTTTTCCCACTCACGTTGTACCAAGGCTGTAAAGTATCTCTAAAACCCTACCATTCAGAGTATTGTCCTGAAAATTCAGGAATTTTTATGGCTTGCAATATTGTATTTGATTGTACCTGTTGTGGTACTGATGTTACGGGAGTAGCGATCTGTATAGGAGCTGGGGCACGTTTAGAAATTAAATCCTTAGCGGTAGAAATTGTTTTAAAATTTTTTTTTAAATTCTTCGCGTTCCGAACTTGCTTTTTCTTTCTTTAAGGTACCTGTAACGGGTAAAATATCTTCGAGCTCACCCTGTATAACTTTAAATTCGGATAAAATGTTTTTTGTGACTTCGTAGCGAGTTCGATTTCTGTTAGCGAGTATTTTTCGGGACTATATTTTTCTAAGTTTGAAAACGCGTAAGTTCAGCTTTAATTTGTACGCGACGAGCTATTAACCTTTTTTCATTTGCATTTTCCATTGTATTGAATATTTTTTAAAATAAAGTTAATTAAAGCTTGAAATTGATTATATAAACGAGTGTACGAGAAACTTGGGTGTTTTGATAAATTTTAACAACCCAAATATTTTATTCAATAGAAATGTATTGAGACTTAAGTGAGTTTTGTTGTCTATAGCCTGCCGAGAAATGCACGAAATTATTACAAGTAGTTAAAAATAATGCGAAAAAATTAAAAAATACATATTAAAACAAGTGGAAACGCGACTAGGTAACGTAAAATCAGCAGCAATGCAAGGATAATTAATAAATAATTTGTACCTGACCTCGGAAGTAATTATTTCTGTTCTGTCAAGAGCTTGATTTGTGCATGTGGTACTCTTATGTGGCGTGCTATCACAATGGTACCACTAAAAAGGTGCTGAACTGCTGAATACTTATGGTCTGCGTCGATTCAATCTGTTTTCCAGCTCGGTTTTCAATGATTGCATACACGTGTGTCTGACATCTGCTCTTCGATTTCAATGTTCGCTTCGGCAAAGCTTTGTTTTCTGGCTAACTATACGGCTCGAAGGACCAATGTTGCGTTCCCTTGCAGTCAGTTCCTTATATGGTTCCGAACGGACGAGAACTTTGTGATAAATTATATTATTTTTTATGAAAACACACTGCTCTTATTTTTGATTAATATTTTTATTACTCTTGACAGGACTGTCACACTATTTCAATATATATTATTGCTTCCATAGTAACAAAATAAATGCCATACAGTTGGCTGGACTTTATTAAGGCACACAGACCGTCCTATTGACTTTTTTTAAATTAAAAAATGATAATGCGAAACGGAACAATCAGGATGTACAATTAAATGGTAATCGGAATGAAACTCATTTCCAGCAAGATGGGGCACTCCCCCATTTTTCTTTAATAGCTAGAAACTCTGTCTTCCAATAAATTTGGTGACAACTGGATTGGCAGAAGTGGTCCAGTAGAATGGGCTTCTAATTTATGTGACCTAACAGTTCCTGATTTTTTTGTATGGGGATATGTAAAATCCTACACCACAAAATTTGGACGAATTAAACATTAATATTCGTCATGCATTTAACAGCATTACCCAAAATATGTTGGGCAAGTCTTTTACAAATTTATATGTAAGGTTAAGCAAGTGTTATTGATCAAGAAGGACGGCACATTGAACATTTAATTAATTAAAACTATCCCTTTTTTGTTTGTCTTGTTTTGAATAAAATTGTTGTTACGTTTTGTGATTAAGTACTACTTTGCATCTCTCATTTTAAATGTTAATTGTTCAGTTACACGTTAACCGATTTCAATAAAAATTGCACTGAAAAATAGGTAAAGGACGGTTATTTCAAACTGCCAAAAAATATACTGGGTGTTCCATTAACAAAAGTCAACAAAAAAGTTGTCAAACATCCGCCATTTTTGTTGTGACGTAGGCAAAACGAATAAAAAAACCTTAACATTTTTAAACAAAACTTGTGCTAAAATTAAACATGTTAGTGAAAACCGCATGTTTCTATCTCAAACCGTTTAGAAGTTATGGGCAGTTAAAATGAGGGAAAATAAAGATGGACACCCGGTATATACTATGCCATAGTATATAATATATACGTAATGAGATCTCAAAAATGAAATCTCAAAAAAATTTGATTCAATGGTTTAATCAAATTTCAGCCAATCATTTTTTGGGCAATTTACTGCAATCAACAAAAAGTGAGAAATGGATTGTTCGAAATCTAAAACAAGGCAAAAAAATCCAAGGGAATCCGCAAACATATTGTCCTTGATAACATTCTGGTGAGTAATCATCTAATTCAGTAACGACTATTATTTCATGTAGACATATTTTTCAATTGTACATTGTTATGCTTAATCTATGAGATTCTATTTAATGAAGAGCATTGTTTTAACTGTCAAAATATTCGCTTAATTTACTGTTTAATACTTTAGGACTTCCTAATAGTTTTTCTGAACACATGTATGCACAAATATTTGATTTTTGTAACACATTTTTTTCTCAAATCAATAAATCTACTATGAATAATAGTACTTTTTTCATGATATAAGAACATTCCATTCAGAATACTATCACTCTCAATTAGATGTATATAGTTTTGCTCTACAGGCCTTGTAGACCTAGGGCTGAATAGTGGTGCTTTTTATTCTCTTCTTACTAAGAACTCTTTCAACTATTCTTCTCGTTTTCTCTTTCCTGTTAATGATACGAGGCATGTTTTTTAAGTAAGTGCCGTTTTGGAATTAAAAAAAGACGTGCAAAGATATCGCAATAATTTTATTTTTACATGAAAGCATGTACCTTAATCTACTTTTCTATATAATTTCCGTGAATATTGAGGCACTTGTCATAACGTGGCATCAGTTTTTGAATACCCTCCTCATAAAATTCTGCCGCCTGACTTGTTAACCACTGTATCACAAATGTTTTGACTTCGTTATCGTCTTGAAGACGCTGACCGCCCATGTGTTTCTTCAAGTGCTCGAACAAATGGTAGTCGCTGGGCGCTAGATCAGGGCTGTATGGAGGATGATCTAAAGCTTCCCATTGAAAAGATTTGATAAGATCTTTGGTCCGATTAGCCACATGTGGACGGGCATTGTCATGCAACAAAACGATACCCTTACTCAACTTGCCACGTCTTTTGTTCTGGATTACACGACGCAGATTGTTCAATTTCTCACAATAAGACGCTGCATTGATTGTCTCATTATGAAGCAGAAACACCACTAGCAATACTCCTTCTTTGTCCCAAAAAACTGTGCACAAGATTTTCCGGGCAAAAAATGTTTGCTTAAACTTCACTTTTTTGGGTGATGATGAATGTCGCCATTCCATGGATTGTTGTTTAGATTCTGCTGTGACGTAGGCCACCCATGTTTCGTGACCAGTAACAATTTGGTCTAAAAAATCTTCCCTTCATTCTGGTACCGCTCAAGGAAAGTCATGCACTGCCTAAACGTTGGGTTTTGTGCAAATCCGTCAACATTTTTGGAACCCAACGTGAACACAATTTCCGGTAATTCAAGTTCTCGGTCACAATGCGATACAAAACACTACGAGAATATTGAGGAAAGCAGTCGCACAATGATGAAATTGTAAAGCGTCTGTTTTCTCTCACCTTTTTGTCCACTTTTTGCACCAAATCTTCATTAACGACCGAAGGACGGCCATTCCGTTCTTCATCGTGCACATTCGTGCGGCCATCTTTAAATGCTCTCACCCATTTCCTTACCATTCCATCACTCATAATGTTTTGTCCGTAAAGTTCACAGATCTCACGATGGATATCGATGGATTTCACGCCTTTAGCACTAAGAAATCGTATAACAGCGCGTACTTCACAATCGGCGGGACTCACGATTGTCGGAGGCATCTTAAACATTCAGTAAACAACGTATACAACGAAGAATCAGACTGTAATCGCGTCAGTGCATAGACAAGCGATGTAGGTAACCAGCGCGCATGCGCGGAACGCCGACCGTTGCGCTCTCACTAAATACGTTATATCCGGCCCGCTGTATGTATTTTTCAGTTCTTTATTGGTTTTCTTATCCACCCTTCTTCTGCGTTGACTCCACCATGTATTGTTCTCGGAATTTCACTTTCCCATCCTTACATCCGGTATTCCTCCTGTACAACTCTACCCTTAGTTATTTCTTAAACAAAAAAAATGCGCCGTCACCACTTTAATAACTTCTGTCACCAAATGTAATAAATTAGACCCTTCTATCTCGGGTTCGCTGTCACCAGTGTAATAACTAGCTGTCACCTCTTCTTCTTCTTCTTCTTCTTCTTCTACTTCTTGGAAATCTGTCGATCTGTTACTTCTGAAGCTGCCTTTGAATCTTTTCCTGGGAGGTGGATTGCCAGCTATCTTTCCACCTTTTAGGTGGTCTCCCGGGAGGTCTTGAGCCGAGCGGGTTATTTTCTAGGACTATTCTCGGAAGTCTGTTCTCGTCCATCCGTCTTACATGGTTGTACCACTGCCTCTTACGTTGTCTTCCCGATCTCACAATATCCTGTATCCCACACTGCTCTCTGACATCTGTGTCTCTTACTCTGTCTCTTCTTGTTTTCCTCACTACTGTTCTCAGTGTTTTCATCTCGGCCACCCTTAGCATTTGTATCGTCTTCCGTGCCGTACGTCATGATGGGTCTGATACATGTCTTGTAGATTCTAATTTTGCTATCCTTGCGCAAGTACGGGTTGGACCAGACTATATCACGTAGGCATCCTGATACTGCGGATGCTTTGTTAATCTGGCTTCTTAGGTCTTTTAATGGGTCGTGGGTACTTGATATATCTATGCCCAGATATCTGAATTGCATCACCTGTTCTATGGGATTGTCCTCTACCACCAGCTTACATCTGAGCGGATCCTTCGCGATTGTCATACATTTGGTTTTGCTGATAGAAATGTTCATATTGAGTTGGCGGATTACCAGAAAGAACTGGAAGAGTTGTCTCTGTAGATCGTTTTCTGATTCGGCGATGATTGCTGCATCATCAGCGTAGCACACCATACCAACTCTTTTGTTGCCCAGTCTGTATCCGAGGTTGAGACATGTTACTTTGTTTATAATTTTATCCATGAGGAGATTAAACAAAAAGGGACTTAGACTGCCACCCTGTCTAACTCCTCCCGGTGTTGGGATATTTTCAGTGAATTGATCTCCTACCTTGACCTTTGTTACGTTATTGTTATGTAGGATATGGATTATCTTCGTTATGTTTGCTGGTGCCTTATTTTCCATTAATATCTGTAAAATGTCCACCAATCAGACCCTATCAAACGCCTTTGTTAGGTCAATGAAGCAGATATACGCTGGCATATTATACTCTGTAGCCTTTTGTTTCATTTGCTTTATTATGAACACTGCGTCTGTTATTGACCGTCCTTTTGTGAAGCCCTGTTGTTCTTCAGCGTTCTTAATTTGTGTCTCCAGTTTGTCCTTGAGAATACTCGTGAAAAGCTTCATTACCGTATTCAAGAGAGTTATTCCTCTATAGTTTTCTGGGCAGGTTTTTAGTCCTTTCTTGAATACAGATATGGTGATGCTGTTATTCCATTCGTCTGGCGTTTCCGTTTTGTTTAAGATTTTGTTAAATAGTTGCGATAGTTTCCTTGCAAGTTCGGGGCCTCCATATTTTAAAAGCTCCTTGGAGATGCCGTCCGGTCCGGGTGATTTTCTGTTTTTCAATTTCTTGAGTTTTGCTTCCACCTCTTCATCAGTGACCGTACCACTTATATCTGTTTCGTATTTGTATATATTCGGCATTTCCTCAGCATCGTAAAGCTCTTTATATTGCTGTTGCCATGTCTCTATTGGTACTCCTTTGGTCTGCACAAACTCGTTAACTTATTTTTTTCTGTTCCGAAGCATTTTCCACACTTTCCTTTGGACGCCATACAGGTCGTGGTACATGTCGCTAGTAAAATTGGCCCAATGTTCTCTTTTGATTGATCTTATTCTTGCGTTTACTCTGTTTCTTACTTGGACATATTCTGCGTGAGTTTATTCCGACGGTGCGCTTTTGTATGTTAAGTAACACTTCCTTTTTGATTCAGAGAGTTCTTCTACCTCTTGACAAAACCACGGTTTGGTGTGGTTTGTCGCATTTACATTAATTTCACGCTTTCCAATCGCTTTCTCCGCTGCTTCTTTGATACATTTTGCAATACTTTGCCAGCTCTCTTCTACTCCCCATTCTGGTTTCAAATCTATCTCTTTTAATTTGTTAGTAATCCTGCTCTTGTAGAGGAGTTTTGGGCTCTCCGTTGTTAGAGACTCCAAATTGTACTTTTCGATGAACTGTGGGAGTTTTCTCTTTTGTTGTGGGCGTCTTAGTAGTATCTTGCCAAGAACAAGGTTGTGATCGGTCTCCAGGTTAGCAGATATTAGGGCTCTGACGTCGAGTACTTGTGCGGGTGTTATTACTCGATTTGTGAGTATGAAGTCTATCATCGATCGCTGGCCTCGATTGTTATTGAAAGTGTATTTGTGTTGGTTTTTATGTGGGAAGTACGTGTTGTTGATCCTCATTTCATTTCTAGCGCAGAAGTCTATTAGTGCTTCGCCGTTTTCATTAATTATGTCTTCATTATACTTTTGATTTATACCTGGTATGACATCGTTCCCGATCCGTGCATTAAGATCTCCGAGTATGATAATTTCGTCTTTAGTATTTATGTTGTCCATGACGTTCTGTAGTTGCTGATAGAAGTTTTCAGTTTCTGCTGTGGGCTTAGATATGTCTGGTGCATACGTGCTTATCAAACGTGTCGTGGTATTGTTAATTTTTAGGCAGATTTTCAATATTCTGTCGTTGATGTATTCGATGTCTTCGATGCTCTATGTATATTTATCGTGCAGCAAAATTCCAACACCTGAGTGCGCTCTTTCTGATTTTGCTTTTCCACTGTATATTAGTATGAATTCTCCGTATTTTGATGTTCCCTGTCCCTTTTTCTTTGTCTCAGAGATCCCGCAAATGTCAATGTTATGCTTCTTCATTTCTATTATGATCTCTTGATCTCTTCCATTCCACGACGTTATGTTCCAGCATGCGATTCATGTGGTGTGGTGTTTAGGCTTTCTTTTGCCAATTCGTTCTCCAATTCGATTTTCCAATCTCCTAGCGTGTGTCGTCGTCTGATAATTCCGTCCGGTTACCGAGGCTGTATCTTCAGATCTGTGAGCTAATTGGTTCTTTTTACCCCAGGTAGGTAGCTAACCTCGCCTAGAAACCCTCCTCCTTTATCCGGGCTTGGGATCGGCAGTGCCATCCGAAGAGCTACTCAATCCACCCATCGAATGACCCAGGCGGAGTTCTTGCCAAATGAAATAAAGCAGCCGAGCGTGGAAAAACAATAAATCCAGATTTAGGCGGGGACCTCCTGGACTTAAAGCGGTAGAATTACCTTTGCCAGGCCAGAGTTGATCTCTTTGTTCAGCCTCGTATCCAAATGCACTGCTCACTCTAGAGGGAAAGTCGTGGTAGAGATCTGGATAAAGTTTCGGTAACCATAAATGTATAAAAAAATATATTATATCTTTCACTGTATAAAATATGACTAACAAAAAAAATATTAACTATTTCCCAATAAAAAATATTATACCCTTATTTACAAATTTTTCAAGGGGTGCATGGGCCGTATGATTCCGCCCCTATTGCGTAATTTGACCTGCCTCACTACGAGAATAATTATCTACTGAAAAAAACAAGGTACAAATCGACCGCTGCTAATTTTGTTTCTTATTTTGGTATTTATTACATTATTGATCACCAGAAAATACTTACTGGTTATGATAAATATAGGTTTTAAATTTTATGAAGCAACACTTACTGGCGAGCGGGACTTAACATTCCTTCAGGAATAATTCCCGGTTTTGTTGGAAAACGTTGTACTGAAGATACGAAACGCTATGAAAATACCCAGAGTGGGTTGGTAATCTCAGTGCTGGGATAGCATGACCTGTGAGATCGCCAAAAATCACCACCTTTTTTGGGCATTTTTAAAAGAATGGGTTTTTATAACTTTTCTTGTCAATATTGAAGAACTGGATAATAGAATTAGAGACGAACACCGTCGTTGGTGTCCTTACCTGATTATACAAACATCAGTACTGTCGAGACATGTTCAGCTGCAGGCATTAGAACCTGTGTAGAAATAAACAGTTCTCTTGGTAATTTTTATTTTCTTATACGACAAATTAAAAGGCGAATTAGACTAAACATAACGTTGCTATTTCCTGGATTTAAATGCCCATCCAATCATCCAAATATTGTTCAATTTCTCACCACTATTAAATTCTTATCTAGAATGAAATAAAAGATTTTTAGGTACGCAGTAGATCTTGTAAAAAAGGGACATAAAAAAGATTTCGAAGAAAAAGATCTCTACGAAGTAGTTGAAAGATGCGATTCGAAATATTGTGGAGATGAATTCGAAAAAATATGGACCGAAGAAGTAAAAAATACCAAATGTCCATCTTTATTCAGAACACTGTGCAAAATATTCGGATACCGATACTTGTTGTGGGGTGTTACGCAATTAGCATTTGAATTGACGCAAAGGTGAGTTTTTTTCAACCGAATGTGAAAACTAAGTAATAAAATTGTCCTTATCTTAAAATTTGTAATAAATAGCACATCTAAATGATTTGGAAAATAATTGAAGACATTTCGTGAATGAGTTTACATTGTATAGTATAAAATTAGTCATTTTAATAAATAATAAAAACATTAGATCATTTTATTTCATCAATAAATTATTTTAGCAAGAATATAATCTACATAAACATTTTTTTCTTTAGAAAATAGTAATAACAAACAGTTATTTCATCCATAATCACTTTAAGGTGATAATTCACCTGCTCAACAGGTTGACTGCCGACCATATTTTTTAAGCATGCTTGGATGCCGTAGTGTGTTATTTGTTTTTTTATATTTATTTGCGCCAGAGATCATGTAAATTGCTGTTTTATTACATTTATGTATATATTTTGTCTCAAATTAGCATAAAAATATTTTACTCCTATCGGAGTGGTCGGCGTCAGCCATTAAAATTTTCAAGAGACGCCGAACACTCCAATCGGAGTTACACATTTTAGCCATAGAAAGGAAAATGTCGTAATGATGATGCAAATAACTTTTATTTTCATTAAGAACAAAATAAGTAAACATATTTGGCTTACGGCTAAACTACCATAGACAAAGAAAACAAAAAAGAAATAAGTTCGTTCAAAACAAAATTGAAATATATATATATATATATATATATATATATATATATATATTATTGTGAAAAATAATGCTACACACTGTATATATCTAACACGAATCAATAACAACTTAAGATATTATCGAGTATAAAATTATTGAAAAAAAAATACTATTCGAGAGTCAAATTTAAACTAAATTAAACTAAATCGAACTAAAGTAATTTATTTGGACTTTATAATGTACCTTGTACATATATACATGACACCGATATAAGAATTCAAACTATTAAAGAGAAAAGTTTATAAAAATAACATCACCTGTTACGAAATGAATTAGTCCACTCTTCGGGGTGAAATCGTCAAATGTTTGTGCATGTCTTAAATTCCCATTAGATACCATTAAACTATTTGGAAGCCCTGGAGGTGTATCTTGTAATATACCCAAAAGTTGAAATTCCAAATAAAAATATTAGGGTTATAAAATTTTTGACATCTGTTTGAAATATGTGTCAGTTGAGTAGAGCAAGGCCAACAGCTAAAAATTTTAAGAATTAATAATATATATGATATAGATATGAATTGTTTGTTTAAAATTGTAAGAAATTATGTTTCATAATTAAAAAGTTAATATCTTAAAACATATAATGAAATCCATGAATAAAGAACTATGAGTAATTTTGATTGGTTACAAATATTTTTATGATTTCAATAAACAGAGGGCTAATGAAAAATAAGGTTTCTTGTTTAGAAAAAAGTGGTTGCTTAGGGAGATAAGGGAAGGTTGTTGATTTTGGAAATAAGAAAGTAGTAGAGGGTTGGTGCCAAGAAAAGCCAAAAGAAACACATTATTTTTCTTTCATAATAATTATAAGACTTGTAAAATTTATAACCAATATTAAAAAGTGAATAGTGAAACTAATCTTCTAAAACGATTCCTGAACTAAATATTTGATATATACAGTGTAAATATCCTTTACATAATCATAGAAGAAAATACTGAAAGACTTTTCAGTAATGAAGTTATAAAAATGAACTGTGAATCCAGCTTCCCAAAAAAATACTAGTGAAACTAACCTTATAAAACGATTCCTGAATTAAATATTCCATGTATACAGTGTAAATATCCTTTACACTATCCCAGAAGAAAATACTGAAAGGCTTTTCAGTAACGAGTTGATTCAAATGAACTGTGAATCCAGCTTCCCAAGAAATTTTCCAGAACTTCCTAAAAGGGAAGAAAAAATTAATATTCTTCTATGGAACATTAGTGGAAAACAAAAGGTATTTCATAATTTTTTTTAAATGAAAACTTACTTGTAAATATAAAGGAACATTAGGTATTGAATTATATCCGATATTCTTATGTACATATCACAATCGTTCATTTTGTATATGTATTTGTTTTTGTTGAGTACAATTACCAACACAACTTAAACGCATAATAAGTTGCATACGTACATGTATAATTTCATTGGTATGAATTTTGTGTGAAAGACCATCATAGATAAGTTTTATTTTTCTTTATATATCGTATGCAAGGAAAAATAATGTATTTTTTGTTTTTTTTACGAGATAAAAAATTCTTTTTTCTCAAATAAATAGAATCATATATCTGTGAATCTTGATTCAGTGTTTTCTTTTGTAAGTTGGCAATACTGTTTAGACAGCATTCACCACTAAAGGTTTCCTTGAGATAAAGTATACAGGACCGCACTACAGAGATTTATAAAAAAAAATATTTAATTTAACAGAATTTTTTTAATATCAAATATTTGGCGCATATAAAATAATAATAACAAGATTTATTATATATAAAAAGCCCATGAACCCAGATCCTGAGAAGCTGAGTTCTCATATAGAAATTAATAATAAGAAGAGATAAAGGTAAGTGCACTGTGTGGCATTATTGTTGAACAAAATAATTTCTTAAATATACCGGGCGAATTGAATTAAAATTTTATTGATTTTGAAACACAAATAGTAAACCACAATAAAATGTCGGCCCAACGTAGGGAAAATTAAAAAAAATATATTTATGCAAATTTAAATATTAAAATTTCTTTCACCTATTCGCTTATACCATTTATACTATCCACAATAATATATATATATATATATATATATATATATATATATATATATATATATATATATATATATATATATATATATATATTGAACCAGATATCTTAGATAATAAGAGAATTAGTATTGTAAAAATATGTAGCTAGTATGAAATATATATGAAAATAACATAATTTAAGAAAACAAGTAAAAAGGAAACACTTTTCTTAATTTAAACAACATATAAAATAAAGATATATTAAATAACAGCTTATAACAATATAATAAAAAAGGAATTACCTCAATGATAACATAAAATATAGATATTGCCCAACCAATGTAATGATGTAAATAAAGTTGCCTAAGACGAAGAATATTTTCCATAACTTAATCAGCTGTTCATCTGAAATGAAAACAAATATTATTATAGTTAATTCATTATAATCATTAATTTAAGAATAAGAACAAATACAAATTCTGAATAGAATATAATTCAATAGATTTCATAGATAAACAAATAACATAAGAGAATTTATATTTATAATTAATATGAGTGTAACAGTGATATATTATCAATAATAATATTGAATGTTGTACCATGTAAGTGTATCTATGTATAACCAATTTTAATTTATTTGTATGATGAAAAAACTCATAGGAACTCTATAAATGAACTAATTATGTAAAAGAGTGTATGTACGAAATTTTTTAATAAGTGATAGAAGTTTCAATTATCTGATTACAAAAGACAATATCTTATTGGTTATAAAATATGACAGAACAAACTGTGAATCAATAAATAAACTTTGGAATAGTGACCTGGAAAAGAACAAAAGACTGTTTGTTGAAAAAAGTAGAGAATCGAGGGGACGCTTTAAGGAGAACGGAAGCTGGTGTTAAGAAGCGAGGAGTGTGTGAGATAGTGTTCCTAAAATTTAAAGATATTCCCGGTTTAAGACATTTAAACTTCTAAAGTATTATGAAATACAATATTAGTAATACTCACAGTTAATTGTAACAATTTTTCCGACAAGAATCTGCGAAATTTTCAACAATTTTGGTTTTTTGGAGCTTCAGTGGAGTGTTCCTGGGATCCAGAGACTTTCATCCCAATTCAAGATCTACAGGTCAGTGTTTTTTAAATCATTTATTGGCCAATAAACAGTGTAAAAACTCAAATTACCCAATTAAGTACTTGATTTCATAAATTGATAAACTTTTGCAAATATGATCGATCTAAAAAAGAAAGAAACAGACTTTGTATAGTGAATTCATTGCATAAATCGTTAAATTTAATAAAAGGCCGAACTTTATATAAATTAAAATATGTACTTACGCCATCTTGTAATTGCATAAATCTGGTGATTGAAATTTCATAATGCAATAACTATGTCCATCTGTATATAATTCCTATATTTCTATCCATGTATATATAATTATTTTCTTTCCACAGCAATTTGTATGATATATAACTATGATTTATATATAAATTCTTTTATGTGTTTGAACCATTCAATTGTTTGCATCGTCAACAAACTGTGTTGTATAATATAGATGCTTCTTACGTATCATAATTGTTCGTTTCATGTTAAAGCGCATGACTAGTTTTTCACGCATGCGCATTGATGATATTATTAAAATCAATAAGTAGGTACAATATAACCATTGGCGTCGCATATTATTTTATCAAATATAAATATTGCATTGAAAATTAAATCTATTTCAAATAATGTGTTTTCTTTTTATTTAAACAATTATAACAATACAATAAGCCAGGACTCAAAGGGAAAAAGGATTTCATGCTCCCGAATAATCAAATTAAAAGAAATTACTAAACAAATATTAAAAACAAACTGAGCTAGCCAAACTAAAACAAAAAATGTAAATAATAAACAGCTATCTTAAAATATTCTAATCAAAAGTAAGTAAGCATTTATCAATATTATTATATTAATATATATATATATATATATATATATATATATATATATATATATATATATATATATATATATATATATATATATATATATATATATATATATATCAAAAATACTGACAACAAACTAGAGTTCTTCATGAAAGTCCTCAAAGCATTTGATACAAAAACCAGGTTTTCCGGGGTATTGTTTGCATTCAAACGTTGTCTATTTCCTTATTTTGTGTTTTGCATTCCTTTCTGCAAACTCTCTTGGTTTCAGTACTCTCTTTCTTTGTTTCCTTGGCGGTTTTTTCAATTTTTGTAAGAAAATGGCTAGCCTTCGGATCCTTTTTTTGGCTAGGAGGACGTACGAGTACATCATCCTGGGTGGCTAACAGATCTCTAATTACTTCCAGTCGAAAGTCATAAAAGCGAAGACGACGATCACCAGAATACTTTCTGTACAAATAGTATGCATTTATCAAACTCATTTGTAAAACATGAATGAAAAGTTTCTTGTACCACCGTATCGTTTTCCTATTGCAAGGGTAATGGGATAGCATTTGATCTTGACGATCAATTTCTGACATGTATTTGTTGTAGTTTAGAATGGCTTTAGGTTTTTCAATTTCTTTTCCCCTTTTATTCTTGAAAATACCAGTTTCATTTCCAAATTCGGTACTTATATAAGTGACATCGCGTTTCTCCTTCCATTTTCCAATATGAATTCCATTAGAGAACCTAGATTCGTTTCTTCCTCGTTTTAATTTTGCCTTCATGACTTCTTGTGGGTTGTGCTTACGGTCACTTCTCAGAGTTCCGGTACAATAGGTGTCATTTTCTAGCAGCTTTGTAGCTAAGCCAACACTGTTATAGAAGTTGTCGAGGTATAACACGGGTCCTTGACCTAACTTTTCTTCAAGTAAGTGTAGAACTACTTTGGTTGTATGTCCAGCACCGCCATATTCATCTGATGAACCTTCGTACAAGCGAAATTTAGCACCAATCCATCAGGTTCTGTAAACATATAAAACTTTATTCCATACTTGTGACGTTTATTTTTTATGTACTGTAATCGCCACCCCCACCTCCCCACAGTACCATAGATTCATCTAATGAAGAGTTCCTTTCCTGGGCAATAGATGCTGTTCATCTTGACGTTGAAAAAGTCTACAACAGACCTTATTTTGCCTAAACGATCGTTAGGTTTAGTATTTGTAGATGTAAAATGTAGACACCTCAGGATGAGAAGAAATCTATTTCTCGACATATATTTTCGAAAAAGTGGTATATTGAAAAGAGGATCCATTTTCAGTAATCATTTATTCATGTAAGTTGAATAGTGCCAGTATGAAAGAGGAGAACTATGAAAATTTTTCCATTTTGTAATACGCGAATTTATGGGTGTTTCACTGCGGAGAAAAACTGCAATAGCATAATCATTTGTTTGGTTTACAAACTGCTCTAGAAAAGTCTCGTCAATTATAAGGCTAAAAAAATCTATAGGTTTCCCTCTGCCTGGAATTGAAGTGTTTCAATGTGCCTGTATTTGTCCACTGGAAATTCACTTACACATTAATCGGTGCTGGATTGATATTTACAGGCGAACCAGGAATATTTCCTAATAATTGATCCTGATCACGTGTGTCTTAATAAGTTGCGGCTTCTGAATCGGAGGTAGAATCTTCATCTTCAGATTCTAACAAATATTCATCATCGCTACTATCATCTAAACCCTGAAGTAATTCTTAATCTGTTAGTCTTTTTTTGTTACGAATCCGTTCATAACTTCTTTCAACTTTTCTTTTGTGCTGACCAGACGGTCCAGGTTTTGAATCCATATTTATTTTTGAAACTCGAAGACAAACGCGTAACCAACTAAAACACACTTTGAATAAAAGTTCAACGACTGACGCCACATGAAATACAACCTTCTCTTGGTAACACCAGCTCAATACTAGTGTGTGAAGTGTGAACTGTGAATCTCAAACGAAACTAAAACACCTATCGGAGTGATGGGCGTCGCCGAATGATTCCGACATACTCCGATCGGAGTAGTCGGCAGTCAGCTGTTAAACACCTGTTAAAGGCATTTAATTGGGTCTATTAAACGTGTGTTTTATAAGTGTTTTATCAGTCATAAATCTCACCATAAAACACTTTAAACTAATTTATTTATTTGTTAAGATTCACATTAATATTCACTCTAATAGACAAATTTCACAAGTTTCGCCAGCATGATTAATTATTACAATCTCTTTCTGAATAATTTCCGTTATTCTCATTTAATAAATGATTCTTAACGTGGCTTTTTGCGACTTTAAACGACTTTCATCCACCGTGACGTTTGATCAAAATGGCGATCAAATTAGTATATTTCCGGATATATATTGTGGATGATTGAAAAGATGAGGGAAAAAATGAGACTGACTCGTCCACTCTGAACCCCGTCAGAGGGGATGAGTTTGGCCAAACAGGAGGAAGGGGTGATCAGTACGATGATTTTTAGGAGGAAACTGGATGGAGTGTGTGGATCTAAGGTAAATGTTAGAAAGGCAAGGATGGATTATGGACGATACAGGAGAGGCAGGAATAAGAGTGGTGAGAGAGGAGCTAAGGGCGAATGAAGTGAGGAAGGGAAATGGATGGGTGGTAGTGGGAATGGGAGACATGGTGGTGTGTGTACAGTATATATATAAGCCCAAATGTCAGTCTGGAGGAATACGAGAGAAGCATGACAGGACTGGAGGACGACCTGAAAGTGTCAAAAGGAAAAAGGCGGATCATAAGTAGAATTGTGACAGGGGATTTCAATGCTAAAAACACTGCATGGGGCGAAGAAAATGGACAGGAGAGGGGAGATACTGGAGGAAGTGTTGGCATCCAACGGGTTAGTGGTGTTTAATGATGTACTCAAGCCCACCTTTGTGAGGGGTGACGGGGGTTTGTCACATATTGATATAACAGCATGTGATGGATGGCTGGGAGAAAGAGTGAGTTGTTGGAGGGTGCTGGAGAATGAGGAAAGCTTGATTTTACATAGATATGTGGAGACTGATATAAAGAAAGGGAAAGAGGAATTATCGGGAGAGAGGAGATGGATGTGGACGAAGACCGAGATAGAGAGTATGAGGAAGAAAGTGAGATAGGAGATAGAAAGGGGCCTTGGACATGAGGTAAATGAACGAGATGATACAGGGCTGTGAACGAGAGGGAAGTGGTAATATGCGTGTGAGGAGAGCTAATTACTGGTGGAATGAGGAAATCGAGGAGCTGTGGAGGGAGTGTAAGAAAGAACGGAGGCGGATGCTGAGGGGAAGATGGTGAATAAAGGGAAAAGGGAGTTACAAGGAGGAGAAGAAGGAGCTGGAGCGTAGGGTGTAGAGGGCAAAAAGATGGAAATGAGAAGAGCTACTGGAGGAATTGTAAAACAATCCATGGAGACAGCCGTATGAGATAGCGGTGAAAAGAATGGGGGGGAATAGGAACGAGGTGCTGATGGAAGATTGGGAAAAGGAGGTTATAGAGAAGCTGTTCGCCGGGGTAGAAGGGGGAGTGGAGGGAAGGATTCAGGAAGTTGAGGAAACTAGAGAGGCAGGGAAAAGGAGGGGGACTAGGTCGATACAGAAATGGATTGTAGAAGGGAGGGGGGGACATTAATGTTAAGAAAGCACCAGGGATAGACGGCCTGAGTGGTGACGTGGTGAAGGTGCTGTTAAATGACAATGGGGAGTATTTCTGGGAATTATTTAACAGGGTGCTGAGGGAGGAAGAATTCCCGGAAAGATGGAAGGTGGCCAGGGTGATACTGGCGAGGAAGGCGGATAAGGAGTGGAAGCGAGTGGAGGTCTACGAGGCCCATCAGCCTGCTGAGTGGTATGGTAAAAGATACATAATGTGATTGTTTGATTTTACAAGATTATTATATTTTTTAATTTAAATTATTTTATGTGTACTATTCTCCAAATCATATTGTTTAGCAATCTTTGAACTTTTTATATAAATTTTCTCAATTTAAATCAATTGATAAAGAAAATTATTATTTAATCAATTATTCCTAATTTTTATTCGATTATGTTCAAAACTTTTACAAAATTGCTTTTTAAAATATATACCATTTAATTTAGCCTGACACTTTTTTTTCAATGACAATAAATCAAAATTTAAGATTATATATATTTGTCATGAATGCATTCATCAAATTTGTATGTTATGTACCAAATAGATTTTAGAGATCTCTATTAAAATTTTATTTCGGTACCTTTTAAATTTTCTATACGTTGACTTACTACCAAATTGAGATATATACATTTGAAATTTCTTCTGTCACTTCGTCAAAAAATAATAACAGCTTCTCTTTATAAATTTAGCTGTCCAATATATCTCCAGAGATATCCTTTCGATAGAAACACTACTACCTCCTTTCCTTGAAATATTTTCTTTCTAAACCAGCTCATGTTTAGCACTTTCACAAATTTTGTTTAATACCTTTACCAAGTTTTCTATTATTATTGTAATAACAATTTATGATGAGTACTTGAAGAAATTTCAGATAATTTTTCAAATAGGTACTGTGTATTATTTTATATTTCTCAACTCTTCTTAGTTTCGATTTCAATGTTCTCTGTTCATACTTTCAAAACTTCTCAACTGAATATCAATTGATTTTTTTTCATCGTTTTGGCGAACAAATGTTTAATTTTATTTTTAACGTCATATCATCCATCTTAGATATCTTCGGAAAACTCTATATCCCCTTTCTACATATTTATTTACTTATTTAGCTTAAAAGCTGGGAATAATTGATTCATTTATTAAAACTAAACTACATTTCAGTTTAAAAATCTAAAGAAATCTCATCATTTAATAAAAATTTAATTTTAAAATCCAAACATATTTACAATTAATTCTATAAAATAAAAAAAAGTAATCAAAAGAATTATTTCTATATCATATAATTTCATTCATACAACCTTCCTTATGAGTCCCATTTATTTCCACATGAATACTACTTTTTTATCTTTTGCTGCTACTACGCGCATGTATGGATCAACAGCAGTCACACCAAACTAGTGGATGTGCAAACTAAATGACTATGCGGGGACCATAAAATCAACTCCGTGTTCTGGCTACCTACTCTAAATCATATCGAGCATCCGGACCTTCGCCGCTCCCGTGCATACAATCCGAGATTACAATAAAATAATTAGCAATCCGGACCTTCCCATAAACGAAGACTTCCCAGCTGGGAGACAACGCGTGAAATCGAGGCACTTGCCTATTCTCACGGTTTCATTTTACCATTAAACATTTTCGAGCCACCCTGTATTTATAAATTATAATTATTATGATTTAATTTAATATTGAATTACATTCCCTTCGAATAACGTGACGTCGATCGACCCCTTTGCCGATACAGACATCTGTGGTGATTCGCAACCGAAAAGAGAAGGATATAGTACACTGACCGGTTTCGACCTTCTTGGGTCTCTTCAAGAGTGCCGTAATGCCTTCTAGTTCAGAGCTTCTAATCTGAATTGATTTCGTCCTCCGACAACATATATATGGCTCGTGTGGTTACACACTTGCGAGAAGTAGTCAGCTGACGCCATCTTCACTTTCAATTGCAAACCACCACCTCAGATATTATTTGACCGTATAAGATGTCTGTATCGACAAAAGGGACGATCGACGTCACGTTATTCTAAGGGGATGTAATTCAATATTCTGCGTGGTATTAACTGGGAAAGTAGTTGTTTTTCTTTTCGAAGAAGGGTCAGGCTAATATGTCGAAATTATTGAATTTTTGATTAACACGGAGGTGCAGTAGAAAACCGAAATTTATTTTTCATATAGACACACCTCGTATTTTATGAAATTTTAATTCATTTTATTTCATTGATTGCGCCAGCTGACTACTTCTCGCAAATATGTAACCACATGAGACATATAGAGGATGTCGGAGGACGGAATCTTCAGTTCAGATTAGAGACTCTGAACTAGAATGTATTACGGCACTCTTGAAGAGACCCAAGAAGGTCGAAACCGGTCAGTGTACTATACCCTTCTCCTTTCGGTTGCTAATCACCACCGATGTCTGTATCGACGAAAGGGTCGATCGACGTCACGTTATTCGCAGGGGATGTAATTCAATATTCGGCGTGGTATTAGCCAAGAAAGTAGTCGTTTTTCTCTTCGAAGTTTATGTATTTTGTATCATCTATGTAGAGCGCCATACAATAAATAAAAAACTTTCGTTTCAGATTATTGGAACCAATTGCTATAACGAATCTAGTATCGTACTTCCAACCAGGTCAAACTAAACTTACCAAACATGATGCTTACATCAACGTCACAATATTATTATGTTCAAACTTTGCCCAAAATATCTACTTTTACAACTTTGATTTGTTTCTAACTCTTTTAAGCATAGAAGCAAGAACGTCTATATGCTCTGTACTATTTCGAAAATTGGTAAAACTGAGCCCGGCGGCAGTGTCCAAAGGAAATATGGGTAACTTCGTTACGTTAATTACCAAAGATGTACAGGAATTCAGAAGAAATATGTTCATTTTCAATGACGTTTGGGTTAGTATAATATTGACCGAGCTTACGTTCAAATTTATTTTTTCTTCGAAAGAGAATTTAGTTTGGAACATTTTTTATTTCACCTGCAAGAGATGTTTTAGTTGTAAAAATCAATTACTGTTTTAAATGAAACTTACTGTTTCCAGATAATTCCATAATATATTGAAAAAATGTGACCGACATGCTTGGAAGGAATTATCGAAGTTTCTTTAGCACATAAATTTATCTTTCTAAGTAGTAACTCGCTAATGTAAACATTTTGGTTAACTTGAAATAAACGTATTTGATTCCCACGGACGACTACTACGACATTTTCGTTATTTATAAAAGATTGCCCAATAATTATAGGAATTTGTTGTACTTGATTAGGAACTACAAGTGCTTCTACAACAGCAATTGCTAAATCTACTTCTAATTTTAACGTTACTTTTGATGTTGATAACACCGAACCGCCGGCATAACCACGTAGGCGTACCATAGTGGTTTGCGTGGAAATGTCAGACTTGCAACAACTAATTCGCGTATTGTAACAGCTGTACAACCTGAATCTACGTCACCACGTATCGGTTCTCCATTAATCACACAGTCAATAAAATAACAGGTATTACTTTTACTTGCAGAATTAGCATTTGAAAGACTTAAAATTGGTTCAGACTTTCCCCTACTGTTCCAGTTTTTACGATTGTCAGTGCCCACCGTACAGCGTGCAGCGTCGTGGCCAAGTATATGACACTTGGTGCATTCAACGCGTAACCGAGTACACTTTAACTGTCCTGTCCTTTCTTCTTACAATTAAAACAGGTAAATCCGGTTTATTGTACGGCCCTTGCCTCTTGTGAATTAATGAATTACGTAAATCCACTCTAAGGGGATCTTTATGTTTTCAACTTAAAACTTTACTTTTTTAAAAATGTATTTAATTACAATAATTACACATTAATAATATATTTACGAAGTTAACAATATCAAGTCTATAATCATTCTGATTCTAAAATATGTATACTGAAACTATGCGGTGTCCAATAGTGCAATTCAGCATTATGACGTAGTCGATCGTCCGATGATTGTTCTATAGGTGCGTTCTTTTTGACTGAGATCTCAGTTAATCACAGCTCACATCAGTAATGTGAGCGTTCTTTTTGTTTTACTCACTTCAAGTGAGCTGAGATTTTTCCTCCCCCTTCACCGATGCTGAATGTGTTGTAAGGGGGTATCAGTTGCAATTGAGTCGGAAATAAAGTGGAGGGGATGAAGAAATATTTGATTGTAGTTTTAACCAAGGTTATCTAAGGTTTTAACCATTGACATATGAACAATAAACACACATAATTTTTCTTTTGTTACAAATTATGGATACATTAATTAACATTATTAGATGCTGATACGAATCTGTCGTATAGTTTAAATCTATTGACAGATCGCGCGCTTCAATTGAGATGTCGTTCTTCTTGGTGCTTACTCACATCACTTTATCTCAGATCACCTTAACTGAAGTGATCTGAGATCTCAGTCAAAAAGAACGCACCAAATGTAACGATACCATATAAGGTAATGATTCGGCTGACGGGACATCTATCGTTTCATAACTCCTCCATCCCCAAAGAAAACTCAAGGGTGAAGCGAAGGTGGAACCACTTGAGTTGGGTCGATGTTGGTAGGCGTCTTTTTATGCTGAAAAACCTTTCTCATAAGGTTTCTATATTTAAATAGGAAATAGCATATTAGAAGTATGCAGATTATGGTACTTGAGCTGATAGAAATTCGAGAAAAGGTCACAGGCATCTTGAGTTCATCAAGCGGATTGGCATTGTTTTTTTGAAGTTGCAGTTTATGAAGTTTGTCTAAGTTAATTTTCTTTAGCTGAAGATAGATGTGAATCGCAGATAATAGGTTTGTTCTCACAGGAATCACAAACCATCAGGATTCTGCGCAATACATTTCTCTGTGTTGATACATAAGTTTCTGATTGTTTGAAAACAGCTGGACGATGTTCACACAGGTTTCATTAATGGTTATCCAACTGTCCAACGTCCAGCTGTTTTCAAACAATTAGAAACTTATTTATGAACGCGGAGAAATGGATTGCGCAGAATCCTGACTGTCTCTGATGGTTTGAAGTTCGTGTGAGAACAAACCTAATGTTGGAGTTATGTAAGCTTGTCCAAATCTACTAAAACTGTCACATACTGTCATGGTAATTGTATTGTCAAATTTAAAAATGTCTATGTGTAACGTTTCGAGTGGTTTTCTTGGAGTTGGGGTTAGCTGAAGTTTTATTAGAGGCGGGTGTCTCTCATATTTAACTTGTTGACAAATGGAACAGTTATTGATAAAGTCTTTTACGTCGTTATTTAGTTTTGGCCAATAAAATTTGGTTTTTAGTTGGTTAGCAGTCTCGTGAATTCCCCTGTGATTTGTAATGCCTTCGTGTTTTTGTTTTATAAGTTTTTGTTGGGATTCGATTTTAACGTCATGTAGTAATGATGTAGTATAATATTTGATTTGATTAAGATAAATGCAGAGAAATTAACTGTTTCGACCCTTACTTCGTGGAATCTGCTCATAATAGTGTTTGCAGAGCTTTTAAAGGTCTGAGGAACTATTCTACACATGGTTTTAAAAATAATTTCATCGATATCGTTCTGAAAATAAAAGGCGTACCTTTTCTTCGGAACAGCATATTCTTTTAAGAATTGAATAATTTGATTTTCCAGAGAATTTTCACTCACGTGCAAGAACCTTCTGGTTCTTGCAGGGTTATCGAATAGTTTTTTAATTTCTTGATGAGGATTTTGATCAGTTTTGATTATTACTATTTGATTTAAAAATTCATTTAATGTTTTTTCGGTTATTTCGATTCCAAGTACATATTGGGTTTTCTAAACTAGTGTGTATTGTTTGATCGTCATTTGCGTCATTTGAATCTACTTCGGGAACGAGAGATTGAGAGTCTGATTTGGTTGTAACGTTAGTTTTATCAAATTCTTTCATATATTGAAAAATTGGCGGTAGATCAGAGCCGGAACTATTTTCGTTGTCTATTGGATCAATTTCGACACGGGAAAGGGCATCCGCATTCGTGTTGCAAGAACCTTTTTTATATACGATTTCGTAGTCAAATTCCTCTACCTTCAGTCTCCAACGGACAAGTCGGGAATTTGGTTCCTTTAGAGACATTAGCCATTGTAGAGGTTTATGATCGGTGACGATTTTGAATTTATTCCCGGAAAAATATGGCCGGGAATGTTTTGTACCTCAAACTATTGCTAACAACTCTTTTTCAATTGTTGAATAATTTTGTTCAGCAGCGTTAAGTGTACGAGAAGCATATGCTATGGCTTTGTCTCCACCTTGAGAGAGGACTGCTCCTATTGCTAAATTACTTGCATCTGTGATCAAAAGGAATTCTTTGGTGAAATCGGGGTAGATGAGAATGGATTCATTGATTAAAAGAGACATGTAATCTTCGAATGTCTTTATGTAAATCGGGTCAAGTATATTGATGTGAGCGCCCTTTTTTAAACAGCTTGTAAATGGTTTGGTTGATTTGGCAAAATTTTTTATAAACTTTCTGTAGTACCCGAGAAGGCCTAAGAAAGCTTTTATGTCTTTCGTGGTTTTCGGTAAGGGGTAGTTGGTAATAGCTTTTACTTTATCGGGATTAGGTTTGATGCCTTGAGGGGTGATTATATGACCTAGAAATGTTACTTCTTTTCTAATAAATTCAGATTTATCGATTTGAACCTTGAGGTTACTCTTACGAAACTTTTGGAAAACACTTTTTAAATTATTAATATGTTCTTGGAGTGAGCTTGAAAAGACAACTATGTCGTCCATGTAGACGAAAAATTTTTATTATGGAGTTCTTTTAGTACATTATTCATTAACCTCTGAAAGTTTGCAGGGGCGTTCTTTAAACCGAAAGGCATTCTGACGTATTCGAAATGACCATTTTCAACGTTGAAAGCGGTTTTCTTAACATCGTCGAGATGCATTTCAATTTGATGAAATCCACTGGCTAAATCTAAGGTGGTGAAATAATAACAGCGTTCAAGTTTGTCAAGTATGTCAGCTATGTTTGGGATGGGATAGTGGTCGTCAATGGTCTTTTCATTGATTTTTCGGTAATCAACGACGATGCGTCATTTCTTTCTTCCAGATGCATCAGCTTTTTTGGGAACAAACCATATGAGCATCGTCCACGGTGAGGCGCTATGCCTAATAATCCCTTTTTCTAGCATATTGTTAATTTGACGTTCGACTTCAGGTTTATGGATGTAGGGGTATCGATATGACTATGTATGGAAGATCTTTCTTGTCATAAATTGAAAAAATTTCTACGTCTGATTTGTTGGTTCGGGAGCGTCTTGAAAATTTTATTCGTCGCTGCTTTGTGTTTCTGGATTGTCAGATATTGAATTTGTGGTGTCTGCATAGTCAATAAATTCATAGGGGGGAATACAATTTTGGTCGTAAACTTTATCTTGGTCAATCATGTTATTTTCATAGGGGTAGTAAGGAGTAGACATAATATTGCGTTTGGTCGACATTGTGCAGTTCTTCAGAAGTAAATCTGGGTTGTGATGGTTGGGGTTGGTATTCTTGTGAAGGTGGTAGTGCAAATCGATTTTGATTTCGATTAAATTTGGATCTGTTAAATGTATTTGATGAGATGCCACTCATAGGAGTTGGTTTGGGCTGACGGAAATTTGATTTGTTTCCACACATTACTCGGTGCTGTTGAAGGTTGTTGAGAACCGAAAACTTGTCTATTCGTCGGGAATCTATGTGGGATGAATCTGGGTTGAACATTGATTGGTTCACGAGGAAATGGATTTGAAAAATTTTGTATTGGCATTAAATTTTAACCGAAGTTGGGACATTAAAATTAGTTTGATTTTGATAGTTTTGATTAAATTTTGGATATGATTTATTCTTAAAAGTTTCGTTATTTGATTTTTGAAGGTGACGGATATTATTTTCTGCTATAATGAATTGTCTAGCTGTTGCAAGAGTATCGGGTTTCATAGCTCGAATTGTTAAGACCATAGGTTATTTAAAACCGACCAGAAATATTTTTAAAGCATGTGTATTGTAAAAATTTTCTTTACGGTTGCACCAGCTTGACTAGTTTCATGACAGTCAACGTAATTATGAAGAGAACTCAAATTAGGCATTACTCTAGTGTAAAAATTAAGAGCAGGTTCGTTAGAATTTTGTCTCAACTGATCTAGATCAAAGAGTAATCCGTTTTCGTCTCTCTGGTCGCCGAAGTGAGCTACCAGAGTGCTTTTAACTGTTTCCCAATCTTTTTTTATGCAAATACTGTAAACTTCTCTCGCGTTTCCGACTAATTTTCTATATATTCCGAAAAATAAACTAATGTTTTGAACGCAATTGGTATTTGCGGGATTTGGATCCCAATAAGTTTTAATTAAAGTGTTACTCGTCTCTAGCGGATTACCATCAAGTTTTGGTACAATTTCTAATAATTTTATTTCAAATTTGGGAACAGACATTGTTGAATTTGATTGATTATTATTAGATTTTCTTCAATGCTTAAATTATTTAAAAGAGAACTAACTTCTAATACTGAACTTTCTTTTTCTTCGTCAGAAGAATTATAATTAAAATTTGATTAAATACTAATATTAAGCTCACTGTCGCTTTTCACTATGGAATCTTCAGATGAAGAGAATGACATAGGCTAAGAAAGATAATAGGATAAATAATATGAGCAACTTACAGTAAAATTGCGATGATTTCCATTGATCCTCGATGGACTGCACTCTCTGGATTAGCACCGTAATCTTCTTAAATGTTTATTTGCACTTCTTCGGTTTGTTCAAAATTTGGAAACTTTCGCGATGAAGGTTCTTCCAAATAAACAGTAGAAACTGAAGGATAATACGCGTTGAGAATCATTTTGGAATCCTACTGACTACGCCACTTTATGTTTTCAACTTAAAACTTATTTGACAACAGCTCCATCTTCCCAAAATAATATGCTGTCATAGTTTCGTCGGCTTGTTTTGTTCGGTCCAGCATCTTCCTCAAAACTTTGGCATGGTTATCGTTTTCAGGTTGAAATTCAGGGATGCAATCACTTCGTAACGTGTATCGACGATTATCTGCCACCGGGTTACGTTGTGACATTAGAGCTATAACATCTCCTAGTCGTTCAATACGGCTATTATAATCTGATATCAGTGATGTACTATTTACCTCAATTCGATTCGTAGTACCTGTTCATGATTGAATACACTTCTTGTACTTATCGAATTGGACGGTGTAAATGAAAAACACTCTGGTACAAACACGTTTACTTGGTATCGATCAATATTGTTCTCATACAATAAATAAATAAAAATAAGTATGCATTTTCTTCTTATTTTACTACCGGCTACATCAACAACATGTCGACACACGAATTTTATCCGAAGCCATTGTTCGTCATGCGCATTGTTAACGTATTTTTAACGGCTTGCCTTCTCAAATGCGGCGTCTTTACAAAAATGTGAAGTATGCTTTCCGAACATGGCCCCCGCCTTGGAAGAGGGTTACTTTCAAGAAACAATAATAAGTAAAATGGAAAGCATAAAAATGTGAAACATTAGACACAATTAAAACAGTACAGGTAAATCACAATTTTCAAAAAAGTAAAAAATTCAGAATGTTAAGTAAAACAAACAAAAGTCTATCTTTTTCAAATTGTCTCTAAATTTTCTCCCAGTGGTAACGGGCAAATCTTGGGGAATGGCCTTTTCACGAGACCCTGATCAGTCAAGACTACAGCTACTCTGCTTATACCGTCTGGCCCCTTGATATCATCTTGTATCCTCCCAAGCTTCCACTTCATGGGAGGAAGATTGTCGTCTTTGATTAAAACTAAAGCTCATTTCTGCAATGAATCATAGTGCTGCTTCCGCTTAGTCTGAGCCTGTAATTCGCTGACATATTCCTTCGGCTCGACAAATGCTGTTTAAGTTGAGATAAGTGTTGAAATAAAGTTAGTCGATTTTTGGCCACCTCGGACAGATTGGGTTCCGGAATCGTGCTGCTAGTTCGCCCAATGTGAAAGGGTAAGTGGAGCAAAATTGTGAGGGGAATCGGAGAGAGGAGAAAAAGGTATAGAGTTTAGAATGACCTCGACTTGTGTAACGTATCCCATTTGTCAATAGGTTGGTTCAATTGCTCAAGAGCCCTCACATTTTTAGTTATAACGCCTAGTAATTTTCGAAGGGCAACAGCTGATTCCTTAGCCACTGGTTCACAATTGAATAAAGATTGTACATGATTACGAATTAACAGCTGATCATTATCGTACCGTTCGGAAAGTATCTTCCAAGCCACCTCATAATTTGCGGTGGATATTTCTAGAGATTGTATTAATTCGGCTGCTGTACCCTCTAGGGACGCCCGTAAATAGTGAAATTTTTGTATAATACTTATCGCTTTATTTTCATGAATAAGTGATTTGTATGTGTCTCTAAATTACAGCCATAACTGAATTGAACCGTGAACTTTAGGTAAATTGATTGTCGGTAACTTTATTCTCGAGCCTTGATAATAGTAGATTATACCACGAGTCAATAATGATAGCTATTATTCTCGAGGAATTTTTACGAACCGAGCCGCGTTAGCGGCGGGGGAGTAACATTCCGAGAGAATGATAGCCATTAATGCGAGTAGTATACTCTACTTTATTTACGACAAATTTATTTATTTTATATTTTTAATGAACAACTTTATTTGTCAATAACATTTAAATTAGTGATAGTACAATTAATAAACTGAATTGGTCGTGAATTATGATTAACTTTGGAAGAGTTTTCAACACGAATATTTGGAATTTTGGTTGCTGTAAAAGAAGAAGTTGCTTCATTACTATTTATCTGTTTGGCAATAGTATCTGCTGTAGTTGTTTTGTTTCTCATAGACTGATCAATGTATCCTTCAGCTACTTGGGTAGATTTGCAGCCCCCATGACGCTTCAATCCAGTTATATCGCCTCCTCCATCAATGTACAGAGTGGCAGATGATCTGCAATAACTTTGAGGATTTGGCAAGTTTAAATATTTGGAAATTTGTCTACCAATGTCTGCAAATTTGTTTTTTTTCCTATACGTTGTATTGTACATTTCGATTTTTGATAATTTAGAAAGAATGAATTGGTTTCTACATGTGACGGACGGAGATCGATGTACTTCTTTACAATATTGTAAAACGTACTGTTTATGGTGAATTTTCGTACAATTTTAGTTTTAGTCTTGGGTATTGTTATCAATAACTCTGTTTGGAAATCCTTCACGTCTTCTATCTTCATTTCATAAAGCTCGTTTGAGCGGCATGCGCCCATAATTCCAATAATTAATATAACCTGAATCAAAAAAGAACATGAGTTTTTGAATAGATTAGATTAAATATGAACATTTACCTTATGCAAAAGAAAAATTTCATCAGGAGCTCTGTCAATAAATTTCCTAATTTCTTCCGGGATCAGAGTGGAAGATTTATTTGCTTGAAATCCTTCAGATTTTCTTTTTAAAAACGCTCGTAGTTTCTTATATTTTTCCAGATCAACGTCATGGTTTATCTTCAACACATATTTAATCATTGAATAGAATGACCATAATGAAGATGGCTTGTATTTTGCACCCAATTCAGTGAAATAGGCCAGCAGAACATTTTCGGAATAAGGGTTTGCCTTGTTTCGAAGACGCCATTCGTTGAACGATGCGTACGTTTTATTATAAATGGATTTCGATGTTTCTGGTATTAAGGTAGATGTTGTTGCTGCAGCTAATTGTACAATTTCTGGTGGTGTAGAAGTGAAAGATTCTTCATTTTCATTCATTTTAATACAAATACACAAACACTACTCGTTTGACACTGACACTTTTGAGTTTGGTTATATTGTTTCCATGGTATTATTTAATTCGAGAAATTTTGTGATAGGAGTACAAGAGGGAATAAAGACTATTAATCCCTCGCCATTATTCCCTAAGGGATTAATATATGGCATTATACTTCAAAAACCACAAGTATAATACTTATATTATATATTAGTCGTAAATAAAAGCTTTGAATTATGTTATGGGTATGTGAATGATTATCCGAATTAGAGAGATCTATCGTTTCGTAATCAGATATATTTTTTTTTGGATATAGATGTTTGTGTGTAATAAGCCGTTTCAAATATTTCCCTCTCAGTTAATTGAATTTCAAGCGCCTCGTGACTGCCAGTATCTAGTTATATACGCGACTGCACTTCCTTAAATTCCGTTTTTAAATTATTTAAGTCTAAAAGCCGTGTTTTTAGCTGTAACATATCTAAATCCGATACGGTTTGCGATAAATATTCAATATATTTTTTAAACAAAGTTAACTTAGATTTAATTATTCCCCTTCGTCTAATATCTGACATAATTGTAATTGTAACACAAAGCAAGACAATAAAAACTCAATACAAAATACGATATGGATAGTAAGAGAACTCACAATTTTTGATCATTTATGCTTGGCCAAATTGATCGTCCAGATGAATGCGCTTCCAATTCACTTTCCAATTCCTCTTTCCACTGTGCCGCTGTAATAGATCGACCGGGACTTGAGAACTCAACAAAAGCACGCTCTGCTACCAAATGTTCATGATTGAATACACTTCTTGTACTTATCGAATTGGACAGTGTAAATGAAAAACAAACTGTGGTACAAACACTTTTACTTGGTATCGATCAATATTGTTCTTATACAATGAATAAATAAAAATAATTATGCATTTTCGGCTTATTTTACTACCGGCTACATCAACAACGTGTCGACACACAATCTTATTCCAAAGCCATTGTTCGTCATGCGCATTGCTAACGTATTTTTAACGTCTTGCCTTCTCAAATGCGGCATTGCCACATCAAAATAAAAGCAAAATATTCTTTGCAAAAATGTGAAGTATGCTTTCCGAACAGTACCTTCTATTCTGGATGATTTATCATTTTCGCCCTGATTTCTCCAGTGCTGAGACAAGCGTGATTGTCGCGAGCTACCTGAACTTTTACTCGAACCTCCCTCGTATAAGGCGGCTGAAAAGTAACTGTTTCTCTCATACCTTCCTCGTATAAGGTGACTAACGTAACATTACGAGGTGGCGTATGACTTTCACGGACATTGTTCTTCTGTATCTTCCGTTAGAAGAACTTGAAGAACTGTTCGAGCTACTGCTGCTAGATCTGTTTCCTCTACGAACTTGGTTCATTTTCCCATGTTGGAAATTATTCAATAATTCACTTATCACATACAAATCAATGCACATACACTAAATTATGCCACACACCTGAACTGTAATCTATTTTTATTTTCAATAAAAGAATTATTATAAAACTGTTTAAAAGAAAGTCGCTAACTCAACTCAAGAACTATATTTCACGACTGCCTACAAAAAATATCAATCATCTAATAATCTTAAAAACAACACATCCTCTTTACAAGCGTTCATGCGATAAGCACTCCACTAAACATTCCAAGGGGTCGAAGATAACCGCTGAGAACCTCGGACGAACCTGCATCTACAGGGTGACGCACAGACCAAGTATACCAGCGATCAGAGGCGTCTTTACCGCCGAGCGTCGAGCGCCCTGACACCACTGCGCCCTTGCCGGCGTCGGGTGCACGGTAGCAAAGCAAGGCTACTTACTCCTTTTCCTACCTACTCTATTTTAATATACACAATAACTTTTGTTTCAACGTGAAATCTGTCTTAAAACAGATTATTAAAGATTAAATTGGCGTAATGTCACATCGCTACCAAAGGCGCGAGCCGGCATCGGCACCTTTTTGTTTTGATTCGTTTACACCACGCCGACAATCATTTCTAACTCGACTGTATTAGAATGCTATCTATAAAGTTCAAATTGAAATTCCCGGGGAGGTGCGGCGGTCATTTTCCAAGGCTTGTGTGCGCGTGTTACACTTTTGTTTTACCGCTATACCGAAGTTTTGCGAAATAAGTCTTGATGCTATTGGATTAAGTATCCTTTTTTGAGTAAACATGTAAATATGAATTAAATCGGCTTTCCTTTTGATAGAAAATATATAAAAGGGAAGATTAGGTTTTTTGCTTCCACAATTATTGCGACATTCCTCGAGGCCGGAGGTCATCAAAAATAGCTAGTGAAATACAAAAACGAAACATCGAGTGATAATATCGAAGTATCTGTTCGAATTTGGTTTCAATTACCAAATTCTCCCGTGATTCTATCAATTTCCCCTGTATAATAAAAGTCGAATATTATGCTCAAAATACATAACTAAATATATCCTTATTTTCAACAGTTAATATTTCTTTACTTCACTAAAAAAGTCATTTAAATTTACTAACACCTAAGAAAAACAGATAAATATCGTTTTCTGAAATTCTACTGAACATATCAAAGTCCCCGACATCTTATCTCTTCATAAAAACTCTCTTCCAAACTCTGTTATCTGTATCTACGAAACCGTTGAAAACCCCACAAAAAACATCTTCATAATTGCAACATTCACTTGTTGTTCGAACGTTACATTTTAAAATACTTTTATCCCATTGGCCAGTTTCTAATAGTTTACTCATTCCTCGATCCTACGTCATCAAACATATAAATACGAAAATAGCCTCATTTTTACTTCACTTCCCAGATAGCTTTCACACTTCTCAGACACCCTCTTTCATCATACATCATGCTACAACTTCGTAAAACCAGCCGGCGTTTTTGAACCCGGGAACCACCATGTGTCCGTAATCTTTATTCTTTTCATAAACCAACATAGTATGTGCACAATACTTTCAGTTATCGCGAAAAGTCAAGTGAATTCTTAATTGTCGAAGCAACAGTAAATAACTTATATTTCATGACAATATAAATCATAACGTGATATCAGTGTTTTAATTTCATTCTACGGTTCATCGTTACTTCAGTGACAAACGGCCGTAGTGGTCCTTCGCAAAGCCAAAAATACATTCCCTCTAATTAACCCGAAGTAAAAGGGTTAAATTAGAACAGTATCCATAGGTAAGACCTAGGATTTTTCATTTGTTTATCCTACTGCAGTGCAGAACAAACAACGGTAAGTTAAAGTGCTTTGATGTGACCTACTAGTATACTTAGGTATTTGGGTATAAATAGTCAAAGTTGCAACTATTTCTCTGGGCTTGTAATATTTCCATAGATACTACTTAGGTCTTTTAGGTATTAGGTGCCAAAGTATACTTAGTTTATTATTTATTTTAGATGTCTGATGGCGATGGAAAAAAGAAACTTTCTGGTGCACAGAATTGAAAAAGAAAGCTGAAGAAGGAAGTGTCTCTGAAAAAGAATACAAGTACTATTAAAAAGTTTTTTGTTCGACCCGGTCCATTCTCGGACGAACACCTGGAGACAGAGACCTATGAAAACCAGGATAATTCTACCGCAGAACTCGTCACTTCTACGTCACCGCCGCCGCCGCCGCTGCTGATGTCTAAGATGTCTGTCGTCGGTAGTCGAAGAAGACGAAGAACCTCCTAGTGCCGAATCGTCCCCGGAGAATATTCTTCGAGAAGGTATAATTAATGATCTCGCGTTTTTACCACAGGTGTTATTCGATAAACAGAGAATATTTTTGATGGAGCGTGGGCCAGTGCAGGTAAAAATGGGTTCATATTCTTCGAATAGTTCGAAAAGATCTTTTTCAGATGCTTATTATACTAAAGAGATGTTAAATAATGAAACCGTTTTACGAAACTGGCTGGTTTACTCTAAGTCAACTGATTCTGTTTATTGTTTTTACTGTAAACTTTTTCATGCTGATGCGAGTCCGACTCCGTTTAATGGTGAAGTAGGTTACAAAGATTGGCAGCATTTCTCTACTGCTTTAGAACGTCACGAAAAGAGCTTAGAGCACCTATCATGTCTTAAGAAACAAATTACATTGAAAACTGTTATTTTAAAAGAAAAGTCGGTAGATTTCTTGCACCAAAATGAAATTGATCGGGAAAAAAACGTTGGGCTGCAGTACTCGAACGAATAATCAACATAATTTATTTTTTAGCGAGGCAATGCCTGGCTTTTCGCGGAAGATCTCAAAAAATTTACGATTCTGATTATGGTAATTTTTTAAAGCTGGTTGAATATACCTCTAACTTTGATAATGTGCTTGCGGAATACAATTATTGGGAGAAAGAATAAAAAAACTATTGTTTTGGAATTGAAACAATCTAAATATTTTTCCATTATTCTAGATTGCACTTCGGATGTAGCACACGAATAACAAGTATCGGATGTCGTACGTTACGTTCTTTTAAATGCAAGTAACAACAAGTAAAAGAACACTTTCTGGTATTTTCCTATTACAGACACTACTGGCCTGGGCTTAACTCAATTTTTGTTAGATTTTTTAATCTCAAACGAAATTGACATACAAGATATGCGTGGTCAAGGTTTTGACAATGGTGCAAACATGAAAGGGAAAAATATAGGTCTACAAAAACGAATTCTATATTTAAACCCGCGCCCATTTTATGTACCTTGTGCTGCATACAGCCTTAATTTGGTAGTGAATGACGCTGCTAAAAGTTCATTACAAATTGTCAATTTCTTTTCAATTGTGCAGAAAATTTATGTTTTTTTTTCTGCGTCAACAGCACGTTGGCAAATACTTGCTAAAGAAGTGCCAACTTTAAGTCTAAAACCACTCTCAAATACTCGATGGGAGAGCAGGGTTGAAGCAGTCAAAGCTCTACGTTTTGAACTGGGAAAAGTATATTATGCCTTGTTTACTATATATTCCGATAGGAGCAAAGATGCAGAGTCCAAAAATATGGCAAATTCATGAATGACAAAAATTAGGTCTTTTAAATTCATCTGCTCTCTGCTTATTTGGTTTGAAATTTTAAGCAAGATAAATATAGTTAGCAAGGCCCTTCAAAAGTCAGACGTTGTATTGTCAGAAGCGGTGAAAACGATTGAGAATGCAAAAATAAGTTTGTCTGAATTCCGTAATGAGTCCGCTTTTGAGGAGCTCCTTAACAGGGCGAAAACTGTATCGGAAGAAGTCGAGGCAATAGTAGAATTTCCCACACCTGCACGCCCTCGCGCTCGTAAAAGGTTTTTCAATTATGAGGCGGAGGATGAACGGTTCGAACTTTTGAATGAAAACAATGTATTTTTTTCATTTCTTCAAAAATTGAAAAACTGGAAAGATTTGGACTCTGATACAAAAAAAACACATTGCTCTAATTTAGAAAATAAACTTAGTCATGCTGGTTCCTCAGATGTGGAACAGTTCGAGCTCTATAATGAAATCGAATTGTTACCGATGTTTATTGATGATTCCACTACGCCGTTGGACATTTTAAATTACTTGTTTACGAATAAATCTGTCCACTGCGCTGAGGATATACCTGACACTTCCAGTTACGGTCGCACATAGCGAAAGGTCATTTTCTAAACTGAAAATAATTAAAAACTACCTGAGATCAACATTGTCGCAAAGTAGATTGACAAATTTATCGTTAATAAGTATTCAACACGAAATCAAAATTGAAGTTAGTGACATTATTAAAGATTTCGCTAATGGAAAAGCTCGAAAAGTAACTTTTTTGTAAATACATTTATGTCTAAGATATATTCTTGTGTGGCGAGCGTCCTGTTATGTTACTATAAGTAGTTTTTAAAATAAATATTTCTGAAAGAACTACAAAGATGTGATTTTTTTTATTCTTAAACCCCCCTCCTTCCCATAAAAAAATTTTGCTTCCCGACATAATTTTAAATTGCACCATTTGCATACGAATTTCCGATTGAAAATATAGGGTCTTAACAAAGGTATGCACTTTTTTAAACTGTGGCTTCTACTCATGATACTGAACAACTTTCCCCAAGCAATGCATGGTCAATTCTCAAAGAAAAAATTTGGCCTTTGTATGGAGACTTAGTCAATCAGCTGATCGATCTCCATACTAAGTCGAAATTTTTTTTGAGAATTGACCATGGGTTCCTTGGGGAAAGTTGTTCAGTATTATCATGAGTAGGTGTCATAGTTTAAAAAAAGTGTATACCTTTGTGAACACCCTGTATAACTGTTAGTACTTATTCCATTTTGACCCCGCTCCTACTAGACTAAAGGGCGCCAGGGTGCTGGTTGCACACGGGCGCCACAAGGGCTAGAGACGCCTCTGCCAGCGATTACAATAGCTTATGTCATATGTACATATAATACGTCTTATTAGAAAATAGGCCCAAAAAAGCTTTAACACATTTTCAATGTATTAATTGTTATTTTAATATAATTAAGTTTTGAATTGCATTTGCGAAAATTAAATAATTATAGTGAAAAACTCAGAATACCAGTGAGCTCTTAAAACATATCATACAATTGACTCATCACCACAATTTACATATTCAAACTAAGAGCAAAATATACGAGTGACGAAGAGAATTTTCGATTTGCACTGTAATCTTTCTAAATAGATGTTTTCATTTGATTTAGGTATTTGGAACCGTTAGTGTCGTTGTTTGCTATATACTATACTCCAGAATAGGTCCCATCTCATTAATTGCAACAGGAATTTACATTAGTGTAATACCGTTAGAAGGTAAGTGTTTTCATAATTATAACAAATTCAAAGTATTAAGGTAGATGTTTTTATATGCATACAAAATTTTCTAACCTCTATACTTTAACCTATAGGGACTGAGAAAGATGACGATTATACCATTTGCCGGGGAAAAACAAACAAACAAACGAACAGTATCAGTTTTACATTATCAGCGTTTTTAATTATTTTTTTTATTTATAATATGTGTTTGTGATGCTTTGCAAAACCAATAATAAAACGATAAGCTATATAAATCAATAAAAAAAATCGATAATAAAGTTAGTAAACATCTGAAAATTTTTACTAATTCTTTAAACATAACTGTTAACTTTTGCATCGAAAAAATGTTTAGAAAAATTGTAAATTATCAATAACACAAATGAATACTTTTTATTGTATATTTTTTTGAATATAGGTATAATAATTTAGCAATGTAACAAAAATACTTATTTTTATATTAAAATGATTTAACAATTATTTTGTATCACATTTTTGTTAATGGTTTGCAAGTAAACAGTTTGATTATTATATTCGCTATGAAAATATTTGATGTTGACAAAAGTATGAGAATAATTAATGCTAAACAAAGTAGTGGCGAAGAATAGTTTAATTTATTTAATTTTAATAATCATTAATATTGCAGTTTAATAATTAATCTATAGGTCTCTTGAGTACATAGAATAATAATATTAATAATTTATTGCTTCAGAAACATGAGGTTACAGCAAGGGTGTATGTGTACAAATTAAACAATACGCTATACACTAACAAACAATTTAACAATAATAATCTATGACATTAAAAAACATCTTAAAAAACAATTACTCATTGATAAAAATGACCGCAATCTTATTAATATTGCACACATATTCACAAATTTGCCTGGCTTCAGCAAGTGTGATATTTTGCAGAGTTTTGATTAATGCTTCCAAACTCTGCAAACAAAAAATATTTTTTAACACAGAACTAGAAGTACTGCATATTTGTGAAAAGAAACAAGAACTGGATTTCCTTGAAGAACTGGAAATTAGAAGACATTTAAGAAACCCACAATATGAAGTTGTCAATGAACAGTTAAATCTAGGGAATTCTCCAATAATAAACTGTCTTCTTAAGTGATAATTGTAAAGATCAGCACATGTAGTTTTCCTGGTTTTCTATATCATTGCACAGTTATACTGATCTTAATTGGAAAAATGATATCCAGGATATCACCATAGGGCTAATAATATCTAAGCTTCAATATTTGTAATATCACATCTTCTTCTTTTTTCTATAAACATATATTAAGCCAATCACAAGTTAGGTTACTTCTTGGTCTAGCCAAAATTAACTACTAAACATCAGGTAGGCATAAAATGAAATGTAACTTCTGTCATTCTGACGATGATATTGATTTATCGAAACAATTGTCAATTTTTTAGAATTTTCAATAACTTGTATTATATTGTGGAATTAACTAGAGACCTTGAGTTTCATTTAAAAACACTAAGAAATATTTTGTTTCATTGGACAATCAAAAAGAAGATGCTGCAATGTTTCCTTTTCATTCCGATTACATGCGGATCATTCAATATCGGGATATATATAACACGTAGTTCCATTTAAGGTGAACTTAATTTTAAAAGCATTTGCCGTACGTAACTGAGCAAGTGTGCGGGTGAACTGAATGGGCAATTTTACAAGTAAATACAAACTTGGACTCCTGGAAACAGAAAACAAACTATATAGATATAAATAGGAATACCTAGAAACCAAAGACAAGTCAGATTCATACAACGGTGTATAATAAGTCTCAAGTAATTTTTTTCTATTCCTAATTAATGTATGATAGCTCAAGTTGTTCCACATATCTATCTGATGTATTTTAATAAAAAATTGTTTCATTTGTACCGGCCAGTTAAACTTGGAATCAGTACTACCGGATGTACGAATTTGTTCTCTAAAGCAAAGAACAGGATATCTAGTATCATCCATAGGCAGAATCTTGAGCAACTAATTGAGACATAATTTGAAGATTGTATATTCAAATTTCACTCTTCCCACCTCTAAACGTACTATGGCGTCAGGTGTGCTGATAGAAACAAGAAGAACTCTTTTGATAAACTGTACGTGGACTCTCTCTAGTACATATCAATACCTGAGACCCCAAACAGGTACCGAGTTGAACATAACACTCAAAGCCAATATCTCAAACAACTTAATTCTTGGATACCAGGAGTCCGTCTTCGCTTTAACCATAATTGGCAATATAGTTCCAACAGCTTGCTTTCCTTTGTTTGCAGTAACTACTGACATTTCATGAAATACACCAGAAGGTGACACTGTTACCCCTAGGTAATTATATTTATTCACAACTTCAATGGGTTGATTGTTATAGTGAAATTTAAATTTAGATTTTTGAAATCCTCCTTTAGAAAATTGGTCTTTTGTATATTCATTGTTTGGTTATTTTCTGCAGCATACTCTTCTAATATTTTCAATTTTCTAACAACATCGATTTCAGAATGTGCAAGAATAACATTATCATCCGCATATAGTAATGCCAGAACTTCGTTCGCATGATCAATATTTACACCCCGAGCTCCACTTTCGTAGAAAAACGATTCAATATCAGTAATGAATGAAGTAAATAAAAGTGGACTTAGCGGTTCACCCTGTAGAACACCGATTGTTACATTATACTTTCTAGTAAATCCATCGGAGGCTTTTATTTGAATTGTTGCTTGAGAGTATAATGCGAAGTATTTTTGCTGATATTCCAAGCTTAAATAATTTAGTCCATAATAACTTATGGTCTGTTGAGTCGAATGCTCTCTTAAAATCAACAAAAATAGCAAATAGCTTGCGTTTTTGATGTCTGATATGTAGCTGAATCACAGAACTCAAAGTGTAAACACTATCAATACAGCCACGACCTTCCCGAAAACCGGATTGGGATTCAGGCAATAGTCTACACTCAGTGGTTCCCAACGGGGGCGATACCGCCTCCCTGTGGGTGCTGCAGCCTTTTAGGGGGGCGGTAGCGGATTCAGAAGCAAATAATAAGCAAGCATAATAAGAGGAATGGTGTAATAAAAATTATTTAATAAGGGTTAATAAGCAGTTTTAAATTAGCAATAATAATAATACTAATAATTATAATAATTTCTTTTAGTTCACAATAGAAGTATATGACTTGTCCTCGCACGTTGATAAGCGAACGCGCGATGTTCATACAAAATGACATGTTTCGACATGTGCGCACACAGACAAGTTGAGTCATGCACGAAATGAAACGTATAAAAGCAACAGCTCTACGAATTTTTTGTTAGTTAGTTGTATGTGCTTGGCCGCGATATATAGACGTGAATCATAAGCTCTGCCGTAGTAAATAATCGTGAGTGGTGTGTCATTTTATAAACATTACTATCTGTAAATCTATTGAGAATTTAATTTTTGTATGGAAATGGCTGAATCTACTTCTAAATTAAAAAAGAAATGCCGGCAATACAGTATTAATTATTCAAAATATGGATTTGATTTTTTGTATGGAAATGGCTGAATCTACTTCTAAATTAAAAAAGAAATGCCGGCAATACAGTATTAATTATTCAAAATATGGATTTGCGGAATCTTCTACAAACAAATCATTACCTACGTGTTTAATTTGCCGAAAAGTTTTTTCAAATGAAGCTATGAAACCTTCTAGGCTACAAGAGCATTTACATAAAATGCATCCTGATAAGAAGAACAAAGATATATTCTATTTTCAAGAACTCGAAAAACAATATTTAAAACAGCCAACTATATCAAACCTTTTTACATCGAATTCTAAACGAGACGATGATGGGCTACGAGCCTCATATAACGTTTCATTGTTAATCGCAAAGTCAGGAAAACCACACACCATTGGCGAGGAATTAATTTTGCCGGCAGTCGAAGAGATATTAAAAACTGTTATCCATCATAAGACACCATTTGATATCATTAAACAAATTCCTCTCAGTAATAATTCAGTGCAAAGAAGAATAGAAGAAATGGCAAATGACGTTGAAATATCATTATGCGATTACCTAAAGACTTGCAAATTTTCCATTCAACTCGATGAATCCACTCTACCAAGTAACGAAGCTCTACTCTTATCATACGTACGATTTATAAAAGAAGAAAAAATTCATCAAGACTTATTATTTGCTAAGAATTTGTAATCTGATACAAAGGGACATTCTATATTTAATATCATGCAAGAATTTTTTCAATAGAAAGAAATTCTTATTAGCAATATTTTGTCTGCTGCTACTGAGGGTGCTCCAGCAATGACCGGGCGTCATAAGGGTTTTATAGCACATTTGAGAAAAGCAGTGCCAAATGTACTCGCTGTACATTGTATTATTCACAGTCAGCATTTGGTTGCACAAAAATTAAATGAACGTCTACATGCCTCCCTCAATAACGTTATTAAAGCAATCAATATCATTAGAAGCAAGTCATTGAATGACCGTTTGTTTCATAAGCTTTGCAATGAAAATGATGAAGACTACAATCGCTTGCTGCTGCACACACAAGTACGTTGGCTCTCTAAAGGTGTTTGTCTGAATCGTTTTTTCAATCTATTTGACTCAGTGTTGGAATTTCTTGAAGAAAACAAACAATTGCGCGAAAACCTGATTACGTTAAAAAATGACATCGCTTATTTGACGGACCTGTTTAAAGTATTTAATCGAGTTAATCTACAATTGCGAGGTCATGATTTAAATTTAATTAAAACTAAAAACGACACAACTGCTTTTGCAGGAAAACATCTTATATTCAAAAGAAATCTTTGTGGAGGTGAGTACAACCATTTTCCCACATTATCAACAGTGTCTGCAAAACCGGAAGATTTACTTACTTACTGCCACCACTTGGAAGTTCTTCATGTTGATTTTACAGAGCGTTTACAAGATATTTCAAACATGGAAATACCAAGTTGGGTTATAGATCCTTTCGCAAACACAGATACTGAAGGCTCATCAAATTTGGAAAAGGAGCTATTAGAACTCACAACTAACGAAGAACTGAAAGTAAAATTCAAACGTGGATATCAAGAGTTCTGGCTTCAAAAACTAATACCAGTTCTCTATCCTGGATTGTGGACAATAGTACAGAAGTTGTTAATTGCATTTACTTCGCCCTATATGGCTGAGCGTGCATTCAGTGCAATAACTGATTTGCTGTCAAAGAAGAGGAACAGACTACACATCACTGAACGTGGCGATCTGCGATTGATGTTAACGAAATTGGAACCCGATATTAACAAACTGGTAACACTCCACCAGCCTCAACCGTCTCATTGATTTTTTCTTTATTATTAATTTTGTATTTCTTATTGTATTGCATTTCTTATTTCTATTGTGATTGTATTACTTATCGATTCTGTGTTTATATTTAAAAGTTTAATAAACAATTTTATTGTACATTTGGTAGTCGTTTAATAAATTTCTACTTCATCATTCCTCTAAAATAAAATTTAGACATTAACTTAAAATAAAACTAAATACAGATCAATTGAGACGGTACAGATGATATTCAAATAAAATTAACTACTTTGGACTAACCAGCGACTGGGGGGTGCGGTGAAATTTTTGTTCCCTTCTATAGGGGGCGGTGGTCCAGAAAAGATTGGGAACCTCTGGTCTACAGTCATCAACCCAGGAGGACAATCTATTTAGAATAATGCTGGTGAATAATTTGAGTCTACAGTTCGCCAAAGCTAAGCCTCTGTAGTTTTCGGGGTTATTAACTGGCTCGCCTTTATGCAGCATGGTGAGTGAAATATTAGCCCAGCTTTTAAGAAAAAGGGAAGTGTCAAATATGGTATTAAATAATGACGCCAAGATATATCCTAATTATGTGGTAGATTCTTGTAAAACTTGTAGCAAATGCCATATGATCCTGAAGACTTATTATTTCTAGTTTTACTAATTACAGCATATACTTCCTCTTGAGAAATAGTTGAGTCAAGATATGAATGATTAACATCTTGTAAACTATTCAAGAGAACTAATTTAGGCGGATATAAATCCACATAAAAATTCTCCCAGCTTTCAACAGATAAAGATTTGGATGTAAAACTGCCTCTAATCTGCCTAACCGCTGCCCAGAATTCCCTTGTATTACATATTTGAGAATTTTTCAATAATATCATTCTCATATCCTTTTTTCTTCAACTTAATTAGATTTTTATAACTACATTTTAGTTTTATGCATACATATTTTAATTCATCCTCAAAATTATTTTGCTTGCAGTTTATAAGTGCATTATTCATAGATTTCTTAGCTTGGATACAAGATTCATCAAACCATGGTTTATTTTATCGGATTCTAGTGGTATTCAGTAGAATTCTTGTTTTGTTTCTAAACCCTATAATATGAGCAGTTTCAGTAATAGCTGCACATAGGTTATTATAAGACTTATCTGGGTCTTGGATAAAAATTACTCGACTAGAGTGTTGCATATTTTGCTTATAATTTAAAGACATGTTATCATTCAAAATCAATGACGAATACATTCGTGAAGAATTTGAGGTAACAGAACCAGAAACTTCCACGGAGTTGTGATGTTCTAAAACCAAATTTATAGGGAAATGATCCGACAGAAAATCATTATCAGTGACGAAAAAATAATTCATGTGTGTAAGGAATACGTTGTTTACCCACACCATATCCACAACACTGCTGCCTTGTATACCCATGTACTTAAATTGACCAGGTCGGTCCAAAGAAGTTCTGCCGTTTAATACAGAAAATGAATTGTTCTCCACAAAATCAATAACTTGCCTTCCCCTTGTATTCAAATTACTATCCAAACTCAACCTTTCATCAAATAAATTAGTACCTTCAAAAATTTCAGACACATTACCACATAATCCGATTCTACAGTTAAAGTTGCCAGCAATTACAATCATTATATCATTATATTTCTCCTCTATTTCTGTCAACAGAGTCTGGAAAGCATCATATTAGTATTTTAAATGAAACTCACGGTTTCTAGTTAATTCCACAATATAATAAAAGTTATTGAAAATTCTAAAAAATTGACAATGGTTTCGATAAATCAATATCATCGAAACAATTGTCAATTTTTTAGAATTTTCAATAACTTTTATTATATTGTGGAATTAACTAGAAACCGTGAGTTTCATTTAAAACACTAATATGAGCAGATTCCACGAAGTAAGGGTCGAGACAGTTAAATTCATGGAAAGCATCAAGTATATGACTTAATTCTAGAGACGGTTTGAAGTAAACACCACAAACAATAAAAATAAAATGATGATCAGAAAACAAACAAATAAGAATCGAGTTAAATTTATGAAGTACAGTAACATTAAAATAATATCTATAGTAAATGCATAAACCACCGCTTGGCCTACCAAACGACTTATCTTTAGATGCAGATGAAGTTATATACTTATAATTACATAAACAATTAGGTATGGGTATGGTAAATTTATCGCTAGTCAACCAAGTTTCACTAACAAACAATATATCAAATGTTACGGATTCATCACATAAATTGAAGATATTTTGGTAGCCATGTCAATTCCAGCACATTAGGTGAAGTTTTTGAAGAAGCTGGTTGGACATTACTAATCTTAGCTTAGTTCCTATTAGGTGATTCCTCTTCCACACGTTGTCTTTTGTGTGTTTCAGGAACAATGGTAGGTTTTCCCATAATAAACTTTACACGTAGTTTTTCTCTTTTAGTTTTCCTACTTTTAATTTCTTGGTAGATTTTAGAAAGTTCGTCCCGTCGTTTTGCCGTATAATTTTTTATTTTTATATGTGAGTATTTTCTAATTGATAGCTTATACTTATTCATTAAGATAGTAACTGCTTCATGACGGGAAGAAAACTCAACCTTCAAAGGACGAGGTCTCAAGTTGCTTATTATACCTATTCTAGTGATATTAACAGGCTTCGGAGTATTTGTTGAAAAAAGGTCAGTTAATATCTCGGACGTTATCTTTTGAATATCAACTGATTCATCGACACCGTACATAATAATGTTTCGTTCTCTTATATTCCTGGAAGTAAGTTCTGCATAAATTGAGCTTTCAGATGTAGTATCTAGTCTTTTCTCCAGATCCCCTATTTTTATTTTCTACAGTTCATACTCTCTAGTTAGATGAGTCACATTAACCATACATTCATCAAGCTTCTTGTTCTGCCCAGCAAGGAGTGACCTAATTTCATTCATTCCAACTGTTAATGGTTCATTAACAACTGAAACTGTAATTCTTGCATCGGAGTTGCACTACTAGACTGACCGTCCATAATTATTAGTAAATAGTGTGTGGTTTCCTTTACTTTTAAATGTTACTGATTTTTATCGGTTAATTATCAGAAAAAACTTCCTAGAATTCACTAACCTTCGTTGTTTGACTATTTTATAAAATTTTCTTCTTAAAACTCTTAAAAAGAAAAATGCAATACATACATTTGTTTATCCCAATGTAGTTTGTGCACTATTACCTTCACTCGTGTAAAAGTATTTCTTTAAACTATTTATTTATACACGAGAAATCGTATATTTTCGTGGAAAGGTCTTTTATGTAGTTACTTTACTTACAGGTACCACACACACTCAAGTACATAGAAAATAACTTTGGTTGAATAAAATAAAAAATGTTTGTAGTTTAGGTATAAAATTTCTCAAAAACTCATCAATTCGTCCATTTTTATTCCATTTTTTAGGTTATTTATTACATTGTTTACATCACTATGTTCTTCTTATTTAACACCAGGGCGCTCTACTTTCGACAGAAGTTCTGCCTCTATAGTTCGGCACGATCCCTATTTCCGGCAGTCTAATGAGTGACCTTGTGCAGCATTTTGTTTAAAAAGGATGAATCGCTCATGAAGTTAATAGAAAGTTATTTATTTTAGCCCTACTTGGAAAATTAGTCAATAAATTACGTAAACAAACGTGTCAAAAAACAGATGAAAGAATTCGACTGACACAAGAAATACTTTCAGCAACAAAAATAGTCAAAATCTACTGTTGGGAGGACTATTTTTACAAAAAAATCAATTTGTTGAGAAAGTAAGTAAGAACTAATATTAGAATATTAAATTTCAAATTCTGTAACTACGTGAAAATATTCAATTGAAAATCGAATAATACTTTCTCTTCCTACTCATACTATCAATCTTCTATACAAGTGGTTTTAAGAAAAAGTGGCCTAAGTGAACACTAAGAAAAGGGGTATTACGTTGATAATTTTTTTCTTATGTAGATATAAGATAAAATCTCCCCAACTGGGAACTGTCAATTTGTATTTCCATGGCACACTATACAATAATAATGGAAACCATAATACAAATCACGCATTGTAACCAGTAATCTATCCTCTTCTTAGATTACCTCGTTAATTTTATCGTTTATGGTGTTGCCTAATTATTTTCGTACTATTTTGATTAATATTAATTACTACTTAATTTTTACTGTAATTAGATCAATTCCGCCGTCATATGGCCTTATTTATGTCCTTGCCGTCGAGTGATCCTGTTGGTGAATATACTTCAAAGATAGTAGAGATTTTTTGTTATAAAGTTAATGTTAGTTTAATAAAAGTTATAGTGGAAAGCCATAAAGATTATAAGGCCAAGCCAAATTTGTATTTTTGGCTGCAGTGGATTGGTTACGTTAGATTGGATCACAATTACGTTGGACTGTATTTTGTTGCATTAGATTTGATCACAATCGAGTTCAACTGGACGGATTTGGGTTAAACGGAGTGTAATAGATCACATTGTACGGAATTGAGTTGTCCTAGTCTGTATTAATTGGTCCTGAGAATTTTGAATTGAATTATTCTGGATTGTACTGAGTAGTATTGAAGATTGTATTGAGTAGTATTGAAGATTGGATTAGAAGACAAGGCTTTGGCGGAGTCTAATCGGAACCAAATTATTCATTCATAAAACCATCCAAGCTAACAACGTTAGAATAGTTTAGGTTCGGAACCACATATGACTGAGCTCTAAAACTTTAACAATTTCGGAAATTGTTCAAAGCTTCGTACAGACCTGTGCATTACGCCGAACAACGAACAGAACGACAATCGGAACACTAGTTTGAACGGGTCTATGCACGCTTTTGCAAACAGTTTCGCTTGACGCTTGGCAAATAGTCCGTGGCATTTCCAAAACGTGTCGGTGTTTTCTCCGACATCAAAGGAAATGCGCGCGAATGCGTTTGAAGGTTTGGACGGGTAAAAACAAAACGGCGAACAGATCTTTGCTGGAGAGCCTCACATCAGTGTCTTTTGTTTGTACATAATGGAGTGGGCAGACCAAACATGCCTCGCATTTACTGATTATTATAAAAAAATAGTTGTGAAAAGCAAGACATCCAGAACTTTATCACAAACAGTGCCATATTATCCAATCGGCTCACTAGGCTATAGCCTAGGCCGCCGTGAAAGAAATAGGCGCCGACTGACCGGACTAACCACTAACAATTGTCACAATTGGTGCAAATCATTTTTTCTGTATACGTATTTTATTCGTGGAGATGGAATGTGTTGTAAAGCACCAATATTAAACAAAATTTTATTGACAACATAATGAATAGAGACATCATTATTTCAGTCGGCCGGGTTTGAATACTTGGATAGATTGAAAAGCACCGCTTTACATCCATATATTTTAATTATCAATGCGGTATTGTGGTAACGATGGACAAATCTCTTTTTGCTGATTAGCGGCAGTGACGAGATGCCACCAGAGATAAATATGCTAATATGCAAATTACCGCCACGTGCGCCTTGCGCTCGCCAAAACAAAAAACCGACAAAGGGTGATTGGAAACGCAGCATCAAAGTTCACAAAAAAAATTGGTAAACTTTGGAAACATTTATTTTAAAAATTGAAGGTAGTCAGTTGAGTTAGTTCAGTCGCTGGCAGTAATCGAGTAATCGTCAATTAAAATAATATCTATCAGTTGCTGTATTTTTGTCTTGTTAATCATTGTATCGAAAACAATGAGTGGAAGTGGAGGAAGTAGAAAACTTAGTGGGTGGGAAAGTAAGAAGGCTGAAAAAGAAAAGCAAGAAAAAATGGAGAAGTTATTGAAAAAAATACCCAAATTATATTCTGTTTTTTTGTCAACCTGTTCGAGGTACGGAAGCCGATGCACATAATGAACAACAATCAACTCTCAGTAATGATGATATTATGCATAGAGGTAAGCAGATGATTGAATAACGCGGTGTAAGAATGTAATTTTTATTTTTGTATCCTCTAGAAAACGCAATAAACTCATGCAATTCTGATACTGATCAAGTTCAGGACTGTGCATCTTTATCAAGCAATCCTCAAGAAACGTCAGGATAATTTTCAAAAGTCTATTTCACAGACTCAGCTGGATGGGCTATAACCGAAAGTTTCACAAATTACATTGTAATGAACCCATCTGTAATTGTACAAGAAATTTATAAAATGGATTTCCAAAAATCGAAACGAATTTATGATATTCATAGTAGATTTGCTTCAAAAAATATATTTTTCAAAACTTTGCACAACGAGGAAACTGTACGTCATTAATGGCTATTATATTCAGCACTAACAGGAAATGTTTATTGTTTGTTTTGTAAATTATTTAACCGGATAAAAACGAATTATTTCATGACTGGATTCAACGACTGGAAAAATTCCCATCGGATTTCTTAACATGAAAACTCTTCTGAACACTGTGAAAATGCGAAGGCGTATATTGCGCGATCAAATGTCTTAGGGAAAATAGATACCGAAGCTCATAAGATGTACCTTGCAGGAAGATATTACTGGGTTAACATACTTAGGCGAGTAGTTGCTGTTATAAAATTTTTGACATCGCGTGGCTTAGCATTTAGGGGCTCTAGTGAAATGTTTGGAGCTATTGATAACGGCAACTACCTGGGTTCGTTAGAGCTTTTAGCAGAATTCGATCCGTTTCTGAAAACCCACATTGAAACAAAAGGCAATCCAGGAAAAGGAAATGTTTCTTATTTGTCATCAACTATTTGTGATGAATTTATAAAACTCATGGCGGTGGATCTAAGAGAACAATTTGCATCAGAAATAAAAAACACGAAATATTTTGCAATAATCATAGATTCTACACCCGATATATCCCATACTGGCCAACTTACTGTTGTTCTCAGATATGTAATTGAAAATGGTTCGGTAGTAGAACGATTTATTACATTTGCTTCTAAGGTAGGGCACAAAGCTTCAAGTATGGAAACAACAGTTTTGAAAGTTTTAAAACATATGTCATTAGACATCGATATTCTGGTTTGTAAGCTAGATTCAAGGACAAGAACAAATTGGCAAAATGTATACCATGTGCTGCCCATTCAATGAATTTAGTAGGAACCTGCGCTGCAGACTGTTCTCCTGTTGTAACAAATTTCTTCTTGTTTGTGGAAGAAATATTCACTTTCTTTTCAGCATCAACCTATAGGTGGGAAATAATGAAAGAGCGCTTAACACGTAACAGAACTGTGAGTGGGTCAGAACTACATGTGCCTAAAAAACTTTCAGCTACTAGATGGTCAGCTAGAGTCGATGCGTGCACCGCTCTTTATGACAGTTACGATGCTTTTAAAGAAGCTTTGAATTTTATTGTGAATGATACCTCGCAAGCACCTAAAACAAAAGCTGAGGGGAACGGTATATTGCAAAAAATGTTAAGCTTAGAGACTGGTATTATAATCCCTTTCTGGAGATATATTTTAATTCAATTTCACAAAACAAGCCAGTCTTAGCAAAAGCAAAGTATGGATATAGTGACAGCCGTTCAACTCTATAAATCATTAATTCACTTTGTTACGGAAATGAGAACAACTTATAACAAATACGAGGAAAGCGGTAAATTGTTAACGAAATGTAGTACCTATACGTTATATTCGAAAAGGAAGAAAAAAAGGAGATGTTTGCCAGGAGAGAGTGATGTTGGAGAAACTACTTTTGATGGTAGGACAGATATGGAAATAAATATGTTCTACGTGGTTGTAGACAATATAGTATCAGAACTCGAGAGGCGAAATATTCGTACGATGAAATCAATGGATCTTTTGGTTTTCTCACAAACTTAGAAAATACTGAAAACAATATAATAAAAGAAAAGTGCAGACATCTTCAAGGAATTTATACTAGAGATTTGGATTGTAATTTCGAAAATGAATGTGTACAATTCAAATATTTTATTCAAACTATGGACTCACCTAGATTAGATTAGATTAGATTTTAACGGGGTGCACTGAAACCAAAGGTTTATTGTGGTTGTGGTTTATTTTGGAATGTTCCAACCCGGGAAAGCACCGCCAGAGTGCTTCTCTTTCGGTTTCCTCTTTCTTCCGAAACTCTTTCTTGTATGAGCATTTTGCTACACCACAGAAAGGCTCCGGGCCAATAAAGGGCATTTGTGCTTCTTTCCTGGCAAGTGTATTGACCTCTTCATTTCCCGTGATTCCCGAGTGGCCAGGAACCCAGACTAAAGAGACCCTGTTATTCTTGCCTAATTCATCAAGTTTTCTTCGGCACTCCCATGCCAACTTTGAGTCAATGACATGGGAGCTCAATGCTTTGATAGCTGCTTGACCATCAGAATGGATCGATATGTCACATTTCTGGTAGTTTCATTCTAGGTTCATTTCCACGCATCTTTTGATCGCAAGTATTTCTGCCTGAAAGACGCTCGGGAAGGAGCCTATCGATAATGAGTATCTGGTGCCAGGCCCAAATACTCCAGCGCCTGCTCCAATGGTGGTTTTTGAACCATCCGTATAGCATCTAATGGTGTTTTCTTTGAGAGTCTGGGTGGTGTATTCCCTTTCTCAGTCTCTCCTCGTATTTAGCATCGTGGTGAAATTCTTTTCGATGCTTACTTTCCTGATCAAGCCTTTGAACTTTGTCGAGGGTGTTCCTCGGGCTGTACTGACTTGCTTTTGTGTGCCAAACTATTTCCCCATACGTAATTGCTGGTCTCACAATCATGGCGTACATCCACGCAGTATTTTTGGGTTACAGCCCCACCTCTTACCAGCTAGATTTCTGCACGTCATCAAAGCTCTTATCTTTGTTGTTCAGAGTTCTCTGGATGACTTCTGTCAGCAGATACAGAGCCGTCTCAGTTGATGGACCCGCTCTGTAGGCATGCTGACATTTATGAAGTGGTATATTCTTCAGAATCTCTGTTCTTATGTAGTTATCCACTACTTTCTCCATCGATTTGAGTAGAAACTATGTTAGACAGATGGGTCTAAAAGATCGGAGATTAATCCCATCTTTTTTCTCAATTTTTGGTATGAAGGTTACCCTTGCCCTTTTCCATTTTCTAGGTATTAGACCCACTGCTAGACTGCTTCTTGTAATCTTCAGCAGGTGAGGAAGAATCTCCTCTATCCCTTGCTGTAGAAGTGCTGGAAATATTCCATCCACTCCTGGTGATTTATATGGTTGAAAGGTACTTATTGCCCATTCCAACCGTTGTCTGGTAAATATTTTCTTAGCAATGTCCCAATCTTCCTTGCGGGATTTTTTGGTGTAGTCCATTGCTATTGCGGAGCTTGTTGCTGGTTCACTACCTGGGAAGTGGGTTTTAAGAAGAATATTCGATCGTTCCTCTTCACCTTTCATGTTTGATCCGTCTGACTTTTTCAGCGACATTGTGGGGTTAGTTCCCCCATTTGCCATGACCTTTGTAGTCTGGCCGCAGTGTGAGTGGAAGTGATATTTTCGCAAAAGGCTTGAAAATTAAACCTTTTGGCCTTCCTAATCTCTTTATTGTACTGAGTAAGCTTCTCAGTGTACCTCTGCCAATTGCCGGCACGTTTGGCTCTATTAAAGAGCCGACGGACCTCTTTTCTGAGGTTTCATAGGTTCTCATTCCACCAAGGAGCATCCTCTTCTGAACGAGCTTTTGAGAGTGGGCAACTGTAATGAAAAGCTTCCATTATTGCCTCACTGATCTGTTCGACTCTTTGTTCCAGGTCGTAGTGCGGGTGATTCACCCCATTCACTTCGACGTGTTCCAAATTGTCCTTCAGATTGGTCTTGTAAAGAAACCAATCAGTATTTCTAGGATTTCGAATTGTAGGAATCAAGGTGGTATTTCCCTCTATCCTAAATTCGATGATCCTATGGCCGGAAAGTGATGGCTCGCTCATCACCCTCCAATCTTTTACATTTTTCCTAGCAGCCACATTAACAATTGTTATGTCCAGGACCTCTTCTCTTGCTCTCGTGACAAAAGTGGGGGTTGTCCCCACGTTTGAAGTCTCAAGGTTATTTGCTAAGAGATATTCTAATAAATACTCACCTTTTGCGTCGTTATTGGTGCTTCCCCACACGGTATTCTGTGCGTTGGCATCACAACCAATTATAATTGGCAGCCGTCTGCCATCGCAGTGTCTCACTAGCTCTTGTACCTGGCGGTGTCATCGACCCGTCTCCAGCGAAGTAGGCAGAGGCAATGACGATGTCTCGGTCGATACCCCCAATGTTGAGGTGAACCATGATTGGAACAAGGTCCCGCGACACGTATTCTGAAACACAAATATATTTTATGTTATTTCTTATGATCACACAGGCACGCGGAGATACTTGGATTTGAGCATAAATCAATTTAGAATCCTTACATGCCAAACCTTTGATTTGGCCTTCTTTGTTGATCCATGGTTCTTAGATCAGTACAATATCCAGTTGTAGTCTAGCGAACAACCTTGCAATCACGGCTGAAGCTCCCTTCGCGTGATGCAGGTTAATCTGAGCTACATTCGTGAACGTGAAGGTGAATAATTATGGATGATAGAGGCCGAGTTACTCAGCCTCTATTCATCCCCCTCCTTTCTCTCTCCCTGACCCTCTTCGACCACCATGGCAGATTATCTCCCTCGGTAATCGAGCAGGTTTCTTGATCTCGAGTCAGACTTTCGACCCCCAGACTGCCCTGCCCAGCTTCCCGAGACGCAGAGGCAGTCTCCGCATTCCCAGTCAACCCAGCAGAGCCGGAGGAGATCTCGGGCTGACCCATGGTCAAGCTTTCGCCTTATTTCCCCTTTCCAGAGGTTCCGGATGTGGAGGGTATCTCCATGTCCTTTGGATCCTCTGCGGGATACTTCATTTTTCCCAGCCCCGAGACAGGGATACGCCCAAAACAGAAGTTTAGCGCGTAACCTCCTGCCTTCAGAGCCTCCCCAGATTGGTGATCGATCCCAATCGTGAGGATAGTTCCCTGTCCCTCATTTTTAGAGTTTAGGATATTCCAAGCCTCAGTACTGAGGTTGAAGTTCTGAACCTCGACAAGCTGAAGGATCTTCTCCAGTTTCATGTATTGGCTTATTGGGAAGAACATCGTTATGGTGACCGGCTTTGGGATGTCGTCCCCACTTCGAGCCACCAATTCGGGTCCTTCCCAAGAGTTTAATTTCGGCGCTGACCTCATAAGCCAATCTGCCGATTCTTGTGACCCACATTCCACCAGTATCATTCCACAACGGAAATGGATACCTGAGAAGTGGATTCCCTTCTCTTTGCTCTGGCACAGCTCTTCCACCAGAGTGTCTTCCAGTGTGGAGAGCTGCTCCGCTTTCAGGATGACCCCAGGATAATCGTTGGGCATTATTCCCACCCTAAAAGCTTTCCCTGTTTTAATAGCTGCTGCGTAGCCAGCGGCTTGCCCGATTACCGTTGCAACTGTTTTTGATTTCTTGCTTTGAGGTCTAAGCGGAGGAGTAATATGCTCTGGGCCTCTTTTAAGCTTTGTCTTCCCCGCTGGTGATTCCTTCGGGGGTGTTGGGCGCAGAATTACCTGCTTCCTGGCCTCTTCAGGGGATATTCCCTGATTGAGGAGTCGCAGGTATTTCCGCACCCCTGCTCCACTGAGGTCTTTTCTCAGTGGGGCGTTTATGCCGCCCGGTTCTTCCAGTTTTGGGAGGTCGAACGGCTTACGACCTTTGTGCCGTTTGGTCTTATTCCCTCTCTAAGGTGCCCGGATGAAGAGGTAGAGGCTTTCTCCACTACTTTTCCGGTGGAAGTTTCACATTCTCTGTCCATAAATGGTCCCACGAGAAGCTAGGGTCATAACGGTCCACCGCTGCAGAGCCCCGTATGCAGAGGTAAGGGGTTCAATACAATGGAGTTCCCCCGGTGCTCCAAGGTCGAAACCAGTAAGGACTATTCTTCTATATAGCCACGCATTCTTCGGCCCGGTTTCCTACCTTGAATTTAGGTTTTTAATGAGGTTGTCTCCTCTTGGTCCGGGCAGTAAAGCCAAGACCCATCCCATTGGTCCGCGAGACTTGACCACAGACAGCCAGGAGACATTGGTATAACAGGTGATTTCGAGGTAAGCTCGAAATTTCACCCGGCATCGTAACCCTGTGTGCAATCCCTTAGCCACGATACTACAGCTGGGACAGGTAAAGTTGGTCCGCGGCAGGGTATTCGAGGGCTGCCATTTGAGTTTTTAGACACAACGAGCCCCAGGTATTTCCCCGCAGACCCCCTCCTCATATAAAATCATCTCAGAGGCCCTTCTCCTATACGCCACCTGGAGACGCGCCGGGTTGGTACTTCACCCCTTCCACATCAATAAATACCCCGACGAACAGCGACGAACTACGTACATATCTACTGATGTAGACCTGGCTGGACTCACTTAACTTTGAGAGAAAAAAAACATCAAAAACTATGTCATGGTTACAAACACTCCGCAGCAGAAATTTAATTTGTACGTTTCCCAACATGGACATTATTTTAAGAATATATCTGTGTCTTCCAGTGACGAATTGTACAGGCGAAAAGTCCTCCTCCTTGTTAAAACGAGTAAAAAATTACTTAAGAAATTCTTTAACAGACGATAAAACTGCTGACCACTCAATATTATGTATAGAATGTGAGGCACTAAAAGAAAGAAATTTTGACGATATCATACAAAAATTTGCAAGTATTAAGTGTCGTAAAATCCATCTTTAAAAAATCGATTTGTACATTTTCACAAATACCTATATATTTTGTGAAGCGCGTTTTATTTTATTTATATTTTTACTTTCCTAGTTTAGAGGCGCCAAACTGATATCAGCCTAGGGCGCTCTAATGTCTTAATCCGGCCCTGATCCCAAAATTGAAAAATAAACGGTTTTAAAGATTAAAACTAACTTTTCCGCATCTATGAGATGCCCTGATTAACATTCTATCATACAATTGTCTTAATAATGATTATCTTTAATCATTATTTTAGGAAAGAAATCGCAAAAATGCTCCTCATTTTCTACCTTAGAGTGATCCTCCTGTTCATCGGTAGCATAGCTTCTAAAGCAGGTCTTTATGTATTAATAATGGCTTATATTTGGATGGAGCAACCGCCAGACGCCTCTATAGTTTTCTTCATAACCGCTCATTTCAATTCACTTGCCTTATGTTTCGGATACCTCGTTCCAGAATATATTGGAAAATATTCACAATTTACAGCCGCATTATCAAGAATAAACAGTGCTTTAACAGCAGAAGAGATTAAAAAGAAAACTGACGCATCTCAAACTGTTTCTAAACCATTATTAGAGCTCAAAAATGTAACTGTGAACATTAATACTAATAACATACTGTCAAATGTAAATTTTGAAGCGGATTCTGGACTAACTATAATTACTGGACGAGTGGGTTGTGGAAAAAGTACACTGTTAAAAACTATTCTGCGAGAATATCCGTTAGATAATGGTGAAGTTATCTGTGGGGGTACGATTTCGTATGCGTCACAGGATCCATGGTGTTTTCCAAGCACCATAAAACAAAATATTTTATTTGGAGAAGTGTTCAATCAAAGAAGGTAATTTTACAAACAAATTTTTCAAATTCACATTTATTTATAACAGAAATAAAACATTGCATATTTTCCATCTTTCAGCCCTTTATTACTTCAGTTTATTTCAGATATCAAGATGTTTTAAAAGTTTGTGCTCTCGAATATGATTTGAATCTATTCGAAAAAGGAGATGAAACTATAGTTACCGATAAAGGTCAAAACTTTAGCAAAGGTCAACAAGCTAGAATCAATTTAGCAAGAGCTGTATACAAGGAAAGTGATATCTACCTTTTGGATGATTGTCTATCAGCTTTAGACCCTCATGTGCATCATTTCATATTCGTCGAATGTATAAGAAAATTTTTAAAAGACAAAATATGTGTTTTAGTCACACAAACGAATAATAATACGCGTGATGCAGATAAAGTATTTGTGATGAGTAATGGGCAAATCATATATTCTTACAATCCTAAGCAGAAAGTATCAGATGAAGAAGAAAACTTAACTGAGGTAATGATGAAAACGAAACAGTTCTTAAACTTCGAAAAAGGCGATTTGAAATCGTTGGAAAGTGATAAATTTATCGAAACAGAACAAACAACATACAAAAATATCTATGAAGAAGAACTAAAAAAAGGAGCAGTAGATAAAACAATTTATAGAAAGTATATTGCATATGGAGGTGGTATACTTTTACTGATGATCGTTTTATGTTTTGCTGGATTTCAACAAGCTGCTGAAAGCTATTCCCAGAAGTTATTATCTGTTTGGTAAGTATATATAAGCTTTTATAGTCTAACAAACTAAAAATGAAATTAGTCAGCTACATAAAAATATTCGAATTTAGCGCCAGTGGCGGAGATATCTGAATTAATAATAATATTCTAATATAATAATAATTTAAAATATTGGCTGTGTTTTGTTTAATACACCACTGCTATGTTTGATATTTGACTAATACAATTTTTTATGATAAATGAATGATTCAAAGTACCTCATTAAGACGATTTAGATATTTTACTGTCAATATCGTTTCTACTATTAACGGTCCCAACATGAATAAAGACTGGTTCAATAACTATATGTACTAGAAAATCTAATTCCCACATTCCATTCTCCTCTTTACGTGATTTATAGCGTTGTTTCATGCTTATGGAGTAACTTCACCTTCTGAGATATGTCGTACCACAGGACAGGAGATTTTATCGGACCAAGGTTGAAAGTTTATGTCAAAAGATCTTATAGAAATTTGCAATTTATTAAAAATGAAGCAGCTAAATTCAATAGCGTATCTTCACAAGCTTTGTGGGCACTCGAGAACACACATAAACAATTGGGGGCTTATTTACGAATACATGTAGCAAACACTCAAATCTTTTGAGCGAATGGCTGCCATATTGGTGTTTCGCGAATAATACCACAGTCCATTAGGGGACAAAATAGCATACAGTTTGACATTTTAGATAAGGACATAAAAGATAAAATTAAATTAATAATTCACAAAAAGTACCAAGGACAAAATCGTAAATTAAAGTCATTATTAACTAACAAACCAGTATCAAAATAAACAGTTTTACGGATTAAAACTAACTTTTCCGCATCTGTGGCCCTGAACAATGTTCGATCATAAAATTGTTACTTGTATACACTTCGAGGGATGTATCGTGCTAACAAACCGAAATTTCTCCAAAAATAACCAAAAATTTTGTATATCTGGATTTAGAGTACCCGCTGTACTCGCTCTAGTCAACTAAAAATCAATAAGGTACATCTGTGAGACACCTTGAACAATATTCAATCCTAAAATTGATCAATCGTATACTCTCTGGAGGCTGTATCATGCTAACAAACTGAAAATTCTCCAAAAATGACGAAAATTTGGTACTTCAAGTACCATAGCACCCGTTGTACTGGCCTTACTGAGTTGAATATCAATAGAGTTCATCTTTGAGACGCTCTGAATAATATCCAATCATAAAATTAGTAACTTGTATATACTCCGGAGGCTGTATCGTGCTAACAAACTGAAACTTCTTCAAAAATGACAAAAATATCGTACTTAAAGTACTGTATCACTAGTTGTATTGGCTCCGGTGAGCTGAAAATCAATAGGGTTCATCAGTGAGAAGCCCTGAAAAATATTCAATCATAAAATTGGTGACTTGTTGAACTGCGCAGGCTGTATCGTGCTAACATACTGAAATTTCTCAAAAAATTACAAAATGTCGTACTTCAAGTACCATAACAACCGTTGTACTGACTCTGGTGAACTGAAAATCAATAGGGATCATCTGTGACATGTCCTTAACAATATTCAATCATAAAATTGCTGACTTATCGCACTCCGGAGACTGTATCGTGCTAACAAGACATGTAAGGAAAAGTGGCCGACGACGACATACACACAGTATTTTTTTCTAAAAACCGTTTTTTCGTGTTGTTGATGGAAAACGTAAAAATAACTCAAAAAAAAATTTCAAAATTTCAACTTTTTTTGGGGTAAACCAATACTTTTCCCGCATATAGAAAGGTCAGAAGAGAAAATTATGGATCTTCTAAACAGAGTGGAGACAGAGATCAATAAATGTGGCCTTATGATTGTCACAACCTAAACACCCGGCCTTGGGACTCCGCACAGGTAGTGAATTCGGCCTTAGTTACACTATTTTTTATTACTTCAATTGGGATGAGGTGAATCAACAAACAAAATTTCGGGACAAATGGATTTATTTGACACACAATAATAAATTTACAAAACCGTATATTCTCGATGCAAATACGAATAAATATTAGTTATACAGTAAAAATGTCCAACTCAATATTTTAAATTTGTAACATGCCAATTACCTAAATCATTACCGGAAAGGTCTTTTAAATTATACACTAATTTCGAGATAAATTTGTTGACTTACTTAGGAGCAAATTTAGCTGCAAAATTACTAGATTTTGATGAAAGAACATAATTCTTTTTCCATAACCTGTCACCAACATGAAATTGCAAATCTCTCTTTCGTAAATTGTAATGTTTTGCATTTTTCTCATATGCATCTCTTAACTTTTTACGAACCTCAACAAAAAGTTTAGGAAGTGTTTGAACATCATTAATTAATTGTAACTTTTCACCACTGTTAATAAGGTTATTCGCGTTTTTTGGAATTGCACCGTAAAAATCTCCACTTAACGGAACGTTTCGAGCAAAATTTAGAAAAGCTGGGGAATAACCCGTAACGTCATGTTTCGCGGTTCTAATTGCTTGTGCAACCTTATGTAACGAAGTGTCCCAGTTATTGTGAGACGAATTTTCATGAATATACCACCTTAGAGCTGTAACAATTGTCTTCATGTTATCGTTCTGTAAATCTTGCCAAATTTGTCACAACCTAAACACCCGGCCTTGGGACTCCGCTCAGGTAGTGAATTCGGCCTTAGTTACACTATTTTTTATTACCTCAATTGGGATAAGATGAATCAACAAACAAAATTTCGGGACAAATGGATTTATTTGACACACAATAATAAATTTACAAAAACTGTATATTCTCGATACAAATACGAATAAATATTAGTTATACAGTAAAAATGTCCAACTCAACATTTTATATATATCAAAAATAAATTAAGGACTTATCTTGGGTAGACTCGGGACGTACAGCTCGCAGCAGTAGTCAAAAGTTGAGACGTCGTTGTCTGGACTTGGACGCTGTATGATCCGGTGGAGTGGATAGTCTGTAGAGTCCGTAAAGGTAAGTCCGTGAAGGTAAACGATACAGGCTGCAGAGCTGTAGGGAAAGAAATAAAAAAACAGGAGAAAGAGTAAAAAATTGAAAATTGAAAAGGAGGAATAAAATGAACAGGTAGGAGCTTATACTCCAATACATACAAAAATTTGAGTTTAATTTTCAAAATAAAACCACAGAATACTGTTCATTCTTATCCGTCCTGTTTCCAAAATAATCAGAAAAAGCAAATTTAAATCGGTGGAAAATAACCATATAAAGAATCTGTTATAAATTCGCTTCATAAAATAACTTAGGGCGCCACCAGATTTTTTTAAAGAAAGATAATACCGGCGAAGAAAAAAAGGAAAACGCCATAACAAAAACATTTTTTTTAAAACGAAATAATTCAACTAAATAGAAAAATCGAAATAGGATCATTTGTAAGCACACAACTACAATTTGAAAATATATAGATAACTTACCAGCGACGAAAATTAAAAATCACACACAAAATGATATGATTAAAAAAGAGAATACTGAATACTTCTCAGCGAAGAAATGAACCAAAAGAGCGAGTTCCACTTCAATCGTAGTTTAAGTAGAGGAAAGGAGGCAAATATGGGCTACCCATTTTATTTTTGTTTGTAAAAAAACAAAAAAAAATTCTATTTCAATTCCAAAGCTACCTAACGATAACTACATTAGTTAGTATCAACCTGTTTAAAGTCCACATTGATTAAAAAAATATGTAAATTCATTAATGAGTAAATAATGAAAATGTGCATTTTTGCGCATTTTGAATATAGACTCTAAATATGGGCTACCCCCAAAAATGTGTGATAAATGTATGAGAAATGAGATAGATGCGTGAGAAATATATTTTAATATTTTAAATTAAACAATACATGAAATAAATCAAAACTAATGTCTACTACTTGCAAAAATCACAAACATATTGTTCATTTTCGGCCCCAGCGCACTCGTTATGGGCCCATAAATTGCACATGAAGCACTTTATCCAGATTTCACCGTGGTTATCCTCTGCAAAAGGTGCTTCGCAAAATATACAAGTCACGTCAGCTGCGTCCTTTGGAGACTGGGCATTTGGAAATTCATTGTAGTCGCTATCCTCATCTGCGGGCACATATTCCTCCTCATCCTCGGGGCTCGAATCAGATTCCTTTTTCTGGTTCTTTGTAACCTGCTTGCGTTTCCCCTTTTTTTTATTCCTTTCTTTAATTTGTTTTTCTTTGCCTTCTCCTGTCCCTTTTTTCTTTTCTTTAACCTTGTCAAGAGACTGGAGCAAGTCATTTTTATAAGGTGAAGATGTTATCACCGAACACTTACTTGGCTTACGCCCACGATTTGAGGTTTTTTTCTTCAAAGAAGGCACAGGAGAAAGATCATATGGTGTTACCAGAGATGTTCGAGAAGACCCGGACCCAGATGTGGAAGGAGTTGATGGAGTTAACTTCTGAAATAACTTTCTTTTTACGCCATGTTCTGGACAAGGTCCTCTGAAAGGCGTGGCAGACTTTTTATAAAAGCTTGTTGTAGGAATAGCGACTAGCTGTGTATTACCTGCAGAAATAGGAACAAGCTGTGTATTAGTTGTAGGAATATCAACAAGCTGTTTGTTAGGCCCAGAGGGAGAAGTGGGAGAATTAGACGATGAATTGCTCTGGTTTGAGCGACGATCAGGTGTTATCTCAGAGTTGGTAGATTTATCGTATGTTGGAATGTCAGAATTTGTAGGTTCATTCGAATTGACACCAGAGGTTGAAGCCACCATCATCTCATCCTCTTCATCACTAGCGTCATCAGGTGCGACTGACGTAGTCTTTTCTGCTTCAATTTCAGCTGCAATGAAATCAGCATCTGAAAATATGTTTTTATTCAATGGATAAATGCCTGTAGCTCGGAAACCATTAACAGCAATCTCTCCAGTTTGGCATTTCAAATAGGCTCTCCCAAAGAGCTCTGACACATCAAATGGACTTAGTGGGCGATTATTGTGGCGTAACCAGACCCTGATCTCTTCGCTGTAGTAATACTTAAGAACTCCCATGAATGTTTTGTCCAACGGCTGGAGTTTGTGGGTACAATGGGGAGGTAAGACAATTATAGTCACATGATTATCTCTAGCTAAATCTATGATTTGAATATTGCGTGTATGGCTGTAATGGCCATCCAAAATAAGCAGGACTGGTGATTTCTCTGTGGGTTTCACTGTGTCAATAAAATGTTGAAACCATCTTGTAAAAATATTACTTTGTATCCATCCACTGGGGTGCACCTCCATAATGGCACCTGGAGGAGCTCCTCTCATCAGTTGCTGGTTAATATTTTTTCGTGGGAATATCATCATTGGTGGGATGAATTGTCCAGCAGCGCTCATCGCTGCCACGAGGGTTATTAATGAACCCCTTTCAGCAGGAGTTAATGATGCAATTTGTCGTTTCCCCTTTCGGCCTACAACCTGTGCAATCTTGTTTTGTACAACCGTAAGACCTGTCTCATCAACATTGAAGATACGTTCAGGGGGGTATAAATGTTTGTCATATTCTTTTTCCAGAACATTAAAGAAGGATGCAACATTTTCTTTGCTAAAGCCTCTTGCTCGAGAATACGATGTTCCCGTTGGTCGTCGTACTGATAGCTCTTTATGGCGTTGCAGGAAAAGTATTAGCCAGGCTCTGCCCGCCATGTTACCTCCAAACGGATGTTTGATGTTGTTCCTGGTAGCTAAAGTGTACGCCATCCTCCTAACGTCTTTTCTGGTTAATCCATGAAATTTAGCTTCCATCTCTAAAATATAACGAACTAACTCGTCTTCTAGATCGTTCCCTAATATAGCTTTACGCCCTAGCTTTATTTGGGCTGCTTCAATTGGCTGTAGTTCTAGCTTTTTTGCAGAACGTTGCAACGTAGAACGTGGGACCTTAAACATTTTTGAAGCTTTTAGCGTACCCATTGCATGCTGCCTGACAGCTATTATTGCACGTTCCATATCTCCCACATTCCATTTTTTTCTTTTTTTACCATCTTTCTGCTGTTTGGTTGACATCCTGAAACAATTTTGTAATATATTTTACATAGTTCTAAATATGGGCCACTAGCCCATAATAACAACAAAGGCATAGCCCATATTGCAAACATGCTGGCTTCACACAACAAAAGAGGTTATGTCCAAAAGTAATCAATTTGAAGAAAACTAATTAGCATACATTAAAGGCTAATTATAGGGCTTCAACGTGAAACAGGCGAATTTTTAAAAATATTGTTCATTTTTAAGTAATTGAATTTATAAACTTACCCGAAAAAGTTTTGACACTCACAGTAACTGACAAACACGTATTATAAATTTAAACTATTTTCTACTGTGGCGCCATCTCCACGGTAAACATTTAACTTCCCCAATTACCGTTTGCGATAGTCAGATGTAGAGATCTGCATCGAATAGCTGAGAAACCTACCTAGCCCATATTAAGAGACCAGCCCATATTTGCATCTTTTCCTCTAGATATTTTAACGATGGCAAAAACGATTACCGATGTGTTCCTAATATTTGAAATAATAGGAATTGGAATTAGAGGTGGGAGTAGCCGACGAATAAGTAACGCTCCAAAATAATTGATGAAAATAGTAACATGTCTTAGCGACATGTTACATGATAAACGCGGAGAAAACCAAAATTATGATAGTTCATCGATAGTTCGTTCTGCAGCTCTGTAAATACAACTCGGGATCGAAGTCAATGGAAAGAAATAACATCACAAGCTGTCAGTGATCACGATTCTCAGTAATGAGAGAACGACGATAGAAGAAGAATTCATATAATATCATCGTCCATAAATTCCAATAAGTCTGGTAACTTCTTTGATGTTGTTGCAAAGCGCCGCGTTTTTTGTTCTAGCTCATAAATCATGCAGATAACAGCCAGGTAGTGTTTTACGGGGGTCAGTCGGCACCGTGAACAATATGTTTACTCGGAAGTAAGTCTACGAGGGTCAGGCGTTAAATATTGATTTATTTATGAATACATACATAGATACATGTTTGCATGAAAATACATATCTTCGTATCATAATTTAACATAACATAATAAGTATAAAATAATTTGAAATTGCATAGGTACGCAGCTAATAAGCTGAATACTTGAAATATGTTTAAATATACATATATATAATAATTTATCCAGATGAAAGTATACAATAGAATACACTACAAAATACAATATAATAACAATATGCACATGCAGTATTCAATACATTATTAGGAATTTAACACTCCGAATATGTTCGCATAAAGGCAAAGCCTGTCCATGGGGTAGTGTATGGTTTATAACAATAATAATGTTTAATGTTATTTGTAATGTGATAACGATATACAATGTAATTATTATAATTTTACAATTGAAAATACAAAATTTACAAAAATGAATTTACATCTAAGTATACAAATTTATTATATACTCTGCCCTTATCATAACAAAGCCAGGTGATTTATTTGATTTAAGTGTTTTATAGTTTCAATAACTTCGTTTTTATTTGTGGGTGACAGAAATATAGAGGAGCACAAATGCTGAGAGGGCAAGGGAGGATTATTTGGAACAGTTATTTTCTCGGCCAATATATATATATTTTAAATATTTACAAATTTTTTAAAATTTACAATTTCGGATTTTGCTTATTTATACATTGAGATTTCACTTCTCTGTTTGCAAATTTTAATGTGTAGTAGATTCGAACTCTTGTATACAATGAAAGTAAATATTCTTTTGGAAAATTGCTACATGGGTGGGTAAATCCTACATTTGAATATTCTTTCAAAAATATGTTTCCTACACCATCTTGTATACAGTAATTGTTAAAATTGGAAACAAATATATCCTCTAAACGTATTAGGTACTCTGAAAACTCATTTGGAGGGACTGTTAAGCCACCAAATATATTTTTACTATTGTTGTAAGCTTTGAGCTTACAAAATGAAGTTGACTCGTCTCTTTCGGATACTGAACAATATTGAGAACAAACATCACAAGAATGTTTAAAGAAACATTTACGTAAAAAATATCCACCAACATAGACCAGTGCATTTCCTTCCTCTGATATTAGATTCCTATAATCTGTTGACTCTATTTTTATAACTGGTGAAATATTTTCGTCATTTTTTTCCTGTTTTCGCTTTTTTAATAACTTCATTTAAACATGACATGACAATATATTTAAATAGTTAAAATATTTATGCTACTTGGAGTGGTTATTGCGTATGACGTGCAGACAATTTGGTGTAATTATCATTCCTCATTTGATATTTTTGAACGAGTCCAATTTTATAGTGAGCAAAATATCGCTACTATCTTCCATACAATTACCGTTTTCTGTCTCGTGAAAATATCCTATAGCAAAAAGCTTTTTAAATGCTCTGCTAAACTGTATGGCAGTGGGATTTCTGGCGTTTCTGATTTGACCAAAGTAATTCTCGAGACAACCCTGATTAAGATTACGTGTTAATAAAAATCTGTAATTTTTACTTCTCAAAACTTTCCATAAATTTAAGACTGAGGAAATAGTAAGCCTCCAACCGAAAATAAATTTCATAGAATTTGTTACATTCTTTCCCGTTTTATCTAAAAGTTTCAAGTTTGAAAACAACTTGTCCATTCTGTTTAAAAATTCAAATTGCTCTGTAATTCCCATAAAAGCATGGCATGTTTCCAAATTGCATGAATTCAATATATCAAACAATTTGTTAATTTCCTCAATAAAGTTAGCAGTTACTTTGGCTTCTTCCGGTATTTTCTCAAAATCAATATAAGTGTGCATAGCAACGGCCACAGAGTGACTAAATACTTGAGAGGCTAATTTAACCTTCATTTTTTTGAAATTATTTGGATTTAAGTGTTCGTCACTTAGCCTAGGCGCCAACCTATACTGTTTTGCTTTGTCATCGCATCTAAATAATGTTTTTTTGTAACACCATCAACGAGATTAAAGTTATGAGAGAAAAAGTTATTCCTTGTTGATTTTAATAAATGTGGAACATCAAATAAATAAAAAATAATGGATTCGTCTACGAAAAAATATGGTTTTTCAAATGTTAATTTAAAACATGTTTTAACTAATTTATAAAAATTTGGGACCTGATCGGAAGTAACTGCGAGAACATTCAGCCCTATGCCCTTAAGTTTGCGAATAGTCTTGACAATGATATCTTTCAAGTCTTCAACATTTACAGAATTTTTTGTTAAAAAATATGAAATAGGTTGTTTCCAGTTATGAGAGATCCCTCTTACCATAGTCACTAATACCGAGGTAGCTATGTTGGTGGACCTTTTGTTTCCTAAATCTTCAAAGCCTACTACGACGTCTCTTGACACATTGTAAAATAAATTTGCTTTAATTGACATTTCGTCAATGCATAAAATACAATCTTTTGATTTCTCTGACATCAAAGGTACTCTCAATTCCAAAATTTTAGAAACGAATACATTAAATCCTGGGGACATTTTCCAGTGTTCAGTTACCTTTCTTAGAGTAGACGGAGATGGCAGTCTTATAAATTTAGATAACTTCTTGTATGCCTTCGGTCCCAACAAAAATAAGCTCAAAGCAAACTGTTTAAATTCACTAGAGTACCTGGCTCCTTTGGGACTTTTGTCCAGTAATACCAGTTGATTTTTTATCAACATAGTGGTCTCCTGCGGGTAGTGCTCGTCCAGATATTCTACAATATTTTCGCGAGTCACGATTTTGCTTCTCTTTGAAGATTTGAGATTGGTCTGCAGTTCTTTAATTTTTCTTTTCAGTCCTTGCTTTCTAGGACTATTACTTGATAATTCCAAAGAAGTCTGGCACGATGAATCTATAAACAAATTAACATATTTTAGAAGTTGATTGATGTATAAATACGGATATGCAAAGTAATTTGGATTGAAAAATTAATTTGTCTGTTTCAATTAATTTCTTCTTACCTTCTACAAATTCGTGAGGGAACCCAGTTTGAACAGATTTATCATTGTACAAGGGTACAGCATCAATTTCCTTGTCGGTTGTTGATGTAGTACTGCTCAACCCTAAAATATTTATTCATTTTCATAGTTAGAAACATTCATATAAATTAGCAATTATGTTTATCTTTATAGCAAGCTTTAGCATTTACCTTGGTCAAATTCCTCGCCCATATCCGTTTGTGTATAAGCATCTAAGTTAGAAGAATGCAATACGTTGGAAGGGTCCAAACTGTCATCTTTTTGTTCATTACCTGAAAAGAACTTATTTAAAAATAATCCATGCTTGAAAAAATGACAAAATCTTACCGTCCAATTTTGTTAATAACTTTGAGGGCACAGCAGTGTTTAATAAATGTTTTCCAGAGGAAGTAAACGATATATCGTTAAAATGTGCTCTGCAAACTCGTATCCGATTGTAGGCTTCTTCTGGTGTTAATTTTGCGTATTTGTGTTCTCCAATAAAACCTAAAGCCTCCTTCCACTGCTGACACCTGCGAAATGTAATTCGAACATTATTTATAGAATAGTATCAAAGTCAAGTTATACGTAACGCACTTTCAAACATTTTTTCCTATAAGTACCCAGCAAACACAAATGTATATGTTACATAAAAATATATAAAAGGGGAGGAATGATTTTTATATAAAATGTTTATATATTTTTCATGTAGTATTTGTGTAACAAAATCTATATAAATTTTGTTGTATATTCTCAATATTTATATTATAAAATGTTTTATATATTGGATATATCTAATTTTATATGTATTCAAGATGTAATTTCTGCTACATAAATATGAACATTTTTTTATATATATTTATTATGTAAATTTTGTTACATAATTTTTTTTATATATCTCATATGTATTTCTTACGAACCTCGTGTAGTGTCTTTCTAAAGAAAAAGAAGAAAGCTCTTCAATATTATAACCTTTAAATTGTCACGAGTCGATCTACCCACATACCTGCAAGCATAATAACGTTTTAAAAGGTATATTACATAGTAATTTGGAAATATTTGAGATATAATTTATAATATGTATTTCTTATATCATTATTGTTCCCTTGCTGTGCCGGCCTTTGTCAGTATTCAATACATAAATATTATCTAGTCGTGAGTTCAGTTTTATATAACTGTGACTTTTATATGTCAAGAAATATGTAACGTATATGTATTCAATATATTTTTGTGTTTGCTGGGTATAATTAAAATATTTGTATAATACATTACCTTGAAGTATCTTTGGGGCATCGAAAAAATGAAATATTTCCACGAATACTAGTTCCACAACACTCAACAGAGCAATAAGATCGGTGAGAAGCCATAATTACAATACTTAATGCTCAAAAAACGAAGTTCAAATAAAACGTTTATTTCGCGCACCCAGTAGAACTTATATCGACACTGCGAACTGTTCAAGTCGAGACAATCTGTTAAACTAGGTAGCCCACCCGGTGGGCGCTCGAGGCAAACCGGCAGCGTAAGGGAGACGCGAGGACAGGAGGGGACGATTTTAGTCACCGGCGAGAGTGAGCGGACTTATTGGAATTTATGGACGATGATAATATTATGTTCCTTGTACATTATAAGCTTTCAGTACAACCTTTACTAATGTGGACACTACTTGCATACAACCTGAAACCAACACAAAACTAATTATAAGTCACATAATCAATTGTTTGAACATAAAACTTCTATCAAGTTGATAAAACAAACACTAAATAGTAACGACAATTTTTGTAATGATAGTTCCTTGCCTTTTTATGAATAAAAGTGTCATATACAAAGTCTTCATAAAAGCAGGCATTAAAAAGCTTTGAAAGATCGAATTCGGCGTTGGCGGCCATCTTGAAAGTATCACATCATACAGCGGCTCGGTCACACTTTTAGACTAAACACACGGTACCACATGATCCTAAATCTCATTACCTATCCATCGGCATCAATTTTATAGTTGCTTCTGTGGTGGTTACTTAGCAAGTGCACCTCGTATAGACTTCTTTAATCATATAACCATTTATCTTTGAGAAACACTTACCTCGTGAAACATTCTTTAGGGTTGAATAAATAACATCGTTTAAAACTCACTGGGAAAACATATAATTATAAACTACTAACACAGATTATTGATACACAATACATACGTTTGTACTATTAAAAATAATAATAATGAATCATTGCTCAAAGTGTTGAACTTTTCTATTTATAGGAAGTATTAAAGCTAACGCAGTCAGTGCCCCGTATTCTTGACCTTGAAGGTCGTGCGAATACGATATTTACAAAACGGGCGTGTTTTGTTATATATTTAACTTGTCCTTATTAGTTCGCTGGCCGCTATCCATATTGAAATTATTATTCACACAAATCTAACAAAGTCTTCTCTTTTGATAATATCTTTTTGGCATCATCGCACTTCATTCAAAATCCCACGGAATTACGTATGCTCCAGAACAATGAAGAAATTCACCTACAATTTTTAATTAATCTTTCATAGAACTTCCTGTTTGAAAGAAATTCACTGACAATCGGGAGGTAACTAACTCCTTCGATTATGTTTGCCTCCTAAGTGCATTTTGTTTAGGGATAGTTCGTGACGAATTAGTAAAATGTCACTACATACTTCCTTTTTAGAGTTATCGAAATGGGCCAACAATGTAGCTGACTAAATTAATTTTTAGTTTGTTAGACAATAGATAGATATGGTGCTATTTGGATTTCAATTGTTTTTTGACATTGAATAATTTGTAGGAGTGACGAGAAACAACGTATTTTAGATATTAAAGTCAACATGACGAAAGAAAACTATAATAAATCAATGGAATCTAATTTGGAGGTAGCTGAAACTCAAGCATCTTCTACTTTTACAACATATACTATCATGCTAGTTGCTGCTGTAATCCTAGAAGTATTTAAAACTTACACGTTTTTAAATTTTTGTAGAAGAGCTTCCATGAAAATTCATAAAGTTATGATACACAACGTCCTTCATGCTGTTATGACATTTTTCGATACACATTTCATAGGGAACATCTTAAATAGATTTTCTCAAGATATTATCAATGTTGATGAGAACCTACCATCTCAAGTATTGAGATTTTTAGAGGTTAGTGGGGTGATCTACAAATATTTGCGTGTTCAGATTTCTATGTTACTAAATATACTATACGGCAGCCATGTCAAACTCAAAGTCACTGGTTGGCCAAAAGCATGAAGACCATAGACTAGGTGGGCCGCAAAACATAATCTTAAAGAAGAAAAACTACTGAAAATCTTAACGAAAAAAAGTACTATTATGTTAGAAGTATATTTATTAAATTTCCAATAAAAAGGACATTACAAAAACTTACAAACATTAACTTCTTTTGCCAGATATTTGACATCTTTTGTCTTTAATTAAGTTGTCTATTTGTGGCGTGAATTTATCGGCGGAAATAACTTTTAAAACTGCGTCCAAGTGTGCGTCCGTCAATCGCGATCTTGCGGGAGATTTGTTTCCTTTCATCAAAGAAAATAATTGTTCACACTTATAGGTACTTCCAAACATTGACAGGATTTTACAGGCAAGTTTTCTCATTTCTTGGTATTGAAAAAGCAAGTACTTATAAAATTCGAATGTACCAACACTATCAAATTTTTCTTTCAAATGGGTTTGACACTGAATCTCAATCACTTCCATCTGTAAGTGAGGGGGAACTTTATCAATATCGATAGTGAAAAGACCAGTAAATAAAGAAAAATTGTTTTCTTGGGACTTAAAATCCTGAAAACACTATTCAAATTCTGATAGAAGGCTTCCCATTTTCTCTGTATACATTTTGTATGATATTGGGCCACTTGTACTCTCCTGATACGCCTTGCAAGTCGGAAAATGTGACAGATTATCCACCGCTAACTGGTTTTTCCACAGCATCATCTTACACTTGAAAGCTTTAACATGATCATGCATATCTGTTATAACTTGACGTGGTCCTTGCAATTTCGTATTTAAGTCCGACAAATGTTTTGTGATGTCTACCATAAATGAAAGATCTTGTAAAAAAGGTACGTCGGATAATAAGCTGACATCTTGTTCTTTCACTTCCATGAAAAGGCGTATTTCTTCTTTGAGTTTCCAAAACCGATCGAGAACCATAGAACACGAAAGCCATCGCACTTCTGCATAATAAGGTAAACCAGTGTACTCACTTTCTAAATCACGTAAAAACGCAGAAAACTGTCGCTGATTCAAGCCACGTGACCTTATGAAGTTTATCATTTTTTTCACAGACTTTAAAACGCTTTCCAACATGATCACTTTTGAGCATAAAACTTCTTGGTGGATTATGCAATGAACATGATGAAAATCTGGTTTGTCACTGCCCGTTTCTCTGATATTTGTTTGTAATATTTTAATGAAGCCATTATTTACTCCAGTCATTGAAGGAGCTCCGTTTGTAGCAACGGAATACAGTTTTGACAAATCTAAATTGTACTTTTGCAGAAGTCCATAAACAGCATTGAAAATATCCTCCCCAGTTGTTGTATCATGCAATGGTACTAATTCCAGTAATTCTTCATAAACGTTGATATCTCTATCAACAGCACGAAGAAAAACAGCGAGTTGCGCCACACCACACACATCTGTACTTTCGTCACAGGCAATAGAAAATGCAATGAAAGAGTCTGATTTTGTTTTTATCTGTTCGCTTATATTGGCAGCCAACTCGGTAACTCTTTCAGCGACAGTATTCCGGGACAAGGATATATTTTGAAAAGCCTTCACGCTCCCGGGACTTACAATTTCCGCGGCCTTTATAAGGCACTCTTTTATAAATTCACCTTCAACAAATGGTTTTGAGTGTTTTGCGATCAACTCCGACAGACGTAGCTCGCTTGAACGGCAGATTCATTTTCTTGCTTTGGACGTGTAAACATAAGCTGTTGATCTTCTAACCGTGATTTTAACTCTTTTAACTTTTCGTTTCTAATCGTGCCTGTATACTTGTCAAACTTAGTTTTATGACTATCATAGTGACGTTTTATATTATATAATTTTGTGACACCGACTGTACTGTTACAAATCAAGCAAATAATTTTGTCTTTCACTTCACAGCAAAAAAACTCTAATTCTCACTTTTCTTGAAAGATACGATGCTCATCTCCAAGTTTCCTCTTACTTCCACTTGGTTTTGAAACAGACATGTCAAAAACTTTATCCGAAATAAATAACAATAAGTATTGTTACGTGTTGTAACAATAAGTACGCAACTAAACTCTCAATTCTATCGCAACTGACTCATAACTGACTGAACAACTGAACTCAATCGAGCGGATTGTGATTTCTCGACAGTTCTTTCCAGAATGTTCAGGTAGCGTCATCTGTGTTCTCGCGCGATAGAACTTTCCGGAACAAGCCAGGCTTTTAGGTTGAGCGCGCATCTTAGTTCATCATCACAGTACTTTATTTTCGGTTTTTAACAGGCTCGCGGGCCGCATTACATGGCTGTTTTCAAAATTGATTCGGGGCCGCAGGAAAATGCTCAGTGGGCCGCATACGGCCTTAATGTATTAGTCCCTGGTCAAATTCAATGAAATAAAAACCACCAGGCTGTGTACACGTGTCAATATAATTGAAAAAATAAAAAGTTTTGTACTTCTTATTACCCGCTTTCGACATCAGTGCTAACTCGTGAGGCAATACAAAAATATATCCATAAAAATATCCAACTCTATGGAACTCCAATTAGACAGTAATCTACGTATTAAAATTGTGAAGGACTTCACTGCATTCCTTCTATCACGTAAACATTTAATCCCTTCACGGGTTGGATTTTTTAAACAATTTTAATGGAATTTTAATATGTAAATTACTGTATAATTGGCGTTTGATGAACTTGGATATATTTTTGTATTGCCTGACGAGTTAGCACTGACGATGACTTATGTTAAATAAAGCAAATAATTTGGAATTACTAAAATGTGAATTGCAATGAGAAATGCAACACTTGCGCTTTTTTCTTACTTTTCTAACACAATGAATATGTCATTCACATATTAAATGTCAAAATTGAAAATAAGGTACTGTTCACATAATGTACTATAAATTCAATTGATATAAAGTTAATTGAAGACACAAGTGGATGAAGGATCTATGTGACAATCAGATAGTGTGTGGTAAAATGCGGTCAAAGTTTTTTGTTTGGTAGTTTTTTATTTAGGTACATAAAATAAATATTTTTTTAAGGTACATAAACCTTCCTTTATATTTTTTATTTACATATGCAAAAATAAAAATATTTACATATTAAGAACAAAAATTGAACTTAAAGGTACATAAACCCTATATCAACTAAACAAAAATGCAAAAATAAAAGAACAACTGAAAATGGATGAAGGATTTTGTTATAATATGTTAATGAGTTAACTTTACAAACACAAAAAAAATTAACAAGTTTTTCTCTTTTTTTCTTTTTCAACATCTTTATTTTCTTCCATGTGGCCGTCCATAAGTTTTTCGTAAAAGTACCTGTATTCTTCATGAACAAACTTGATCTGCTCTTTTAGATTCGCTATTTTTTCTTCTGATAATCTGTTCCTCTTGTTTTTAATCACCTCCAGTGTAAACTTGTCCTTATCAATTTTATTGTGCCTGTTTTTCAGGATATTGACCTCAAGAAATGGTGTATTTTGGTCTAGAGTGTCTTTGTACATGTAGCATCCATATTCCTGAACCCTTAAAACCATTTGATATGATCTCTTAAGCAAAATTTCGCATCCAGAATATTTTTCTTTTTATTAAGTAAGTTCATGGACTTTTCTATCACTGATGTGTCTTTAAAATGGTTCTCCATATTGACAACGACTGAATTTTTATTACTTGAGGACTTTATTATCTCCCGATATTGGTCTGCAGTGTAAACTGTTTCAAATTTTCTTAGGTTTTTTTCTATGCGACCAAAATCTCGGTCAGAATCTAAAAAGGAATGCCCAACTTCTGGAAACTTGTGATCAATCATCTGTACATATCCTTTGTAAATAAGATATTGGTAAAGGCATATTACATTAAAATTTTTGTTTTGGCCAGAACAAGAGTCTGACCAAATGATAAGGTGCTTTATCTTAGACTCTCGACTATTAAGGAGCTGTACAAAAGTATGAAGGCAACTGGTCACTTCTAAACTGCCTTTAGTCGCAATATCTTCGGTCCACGTAAAAAAATACGCTCTATCACCTGAAGAAGTAATGGTATGGATGCCAAAATTGTAGAACCACATTTGCCGAAGATAAAGTGCCTTGGATGTTGAGAGTCTCGGCATGGTCTGCTGTAGATCCATTGTCAAGTAACATATGTTACCTATCATTATCACGTGAATACTGGCGATCTAGTTTTTGGAGTTCAAATGCATATCTGTAATTTTCTCGGTGCTCTTCCGTATTTAGCCCGGCATCACATGTGCTACAAGTGTCGCTTCTCGGAAGGCCAAACGAGAGATTGAAGTGTTTTGAAAATATATTTGAAAAGAAGCTCTTAGTGACAAAAAACTTTTTTTCGAGATTTTCATTTTTGCACAGCTCCAAATACAAATTGTACATTTTTGAAATGTTAAGAAGAGAAGAAAGATATTTTTTATTGCCGTTTGTATTTCTTGAATAGTGTGACTGTTCCGAAGGAAATGATAATATATGGACTTTGATTTTATCAATCACCACTTTTTCAATTTTGTGTGGTCTCGAATCGTGACGTCCTCTTTTGTCAGGTGTTGGGGCAGAGGTACCAGAATTCAATTTCCTCTGGATGATTTGCACTTTTTTATTTGATACCTGATAAAGTGAGCAAAATGCTGTTTTACATACAGTCCTAACTGTTTTATTATAAGTTAAAGTACAGGTAAATAATGAGGTTTTAGCTCGAGTTATATTTTTCCTGTGTCTTCGAACTGGCGTAATACAGATTGATTTAAAAAGAACAGCATTTTTTGCATTAATATCAAGGGTATAATATTTTCGAAAAATTTCTTCTCTAGCCCTTTCATCAAAATAGTCATCACACTTCAGCTTGCAATTTTGTTTTTTACATAATGATCCCAATTCCGGAACTTTGGCAGACATGTTCTTTCCCTTCTGTGAAGTGTAGGCTTGACCATGCTCTCTACAAAAAGCTGCTTTATTTCTTTTCCAAGTGTCAGGACGTCGTTCTGCTTTCCTTGTAGTTTTTTCAGGCAATTCGAATACCTTTTTTTATTAAAGCAATCTTCACATTTTCAGTATGAGACTGTGGACTGATATTATGAAAAGCTTGATCAGGAAATAAGGTATCGTCTGCAGTTACATGCTTGTGGTTACTCGAATCAGGACAGTCAGTATTTTTCGAAACTATAGGACTTATCAAACCTAAATGGAAAGCTCTGGAAGTTCCAGCGACAGGCGAACTACTTGAATCTACATAAAACTGCCTGGATGTTTGAACCTTGTCAATATAGGATGCATTTGAATCTCACTGTCTGCAGAAGAATCTGGAAGGTAGTCATCAGAAGAACCATCAACAGATAAATCTGGAAAAAATAAAAATATTGTCTTTAAAAGAGATGATACTTAATACAAGAGTAATTTATTTTTACCAGACACATTTTGTAGCTCGGTGTAAGTTTTTTCTTCCTCTGATTCACGTTCTGCATCGTAAAATATCTATTTTTTGAATTAATGATATAAACTTTAATGATTTCTAAACCTAAAAGGATTTTATTATCGAACTTTTGCAAGCTTTACGATTGTTATATTTTTAAAACTCTATAAAACTTTTAGTATTTTAGAATACCAATTATTATTATTATTATTGGCTTTGCATCACATTACTTTTCTGCAAGAGTCACATTTTGTAAAAAATGTATTAAAAAGCAGAATTCACAGCTTAAAGTTTAAAAATCATAACTTACTATTCAAATCTGGAATACTCTCTAGTACTGGTGATAGTGTTCTCCACTGACGTTCAGTGTCCAATTTTGATTGTTTTGGGGATACTGAAAATAGTATAGTATAAATAACTAGCATTTAAAGTACTAAAACACAAAAAACCGTGCGTTTTTTAGTACTTAAATACATACATTCATAATATATTAGCTTCACTAATATAAAATGTGTGATAAAACAGCATGACCCCAAATATTTTTTTTATCAAATAATGGGTTAGAGAATCTTACCTGACTGCGAATTTGCAGTTTTTCGCCCAAGCTGGGCAATGTGTCTGCTTCTGGCGGACATATCATGAATAACCTCACACCAAGTTTGGTTACATAATAAAACTACACAAAATATCACTAGACCGATACCAAAATCACTTTACCATACAGAGTCTACCTTAAAAATTGTTTTTTTTATTGCTAAAACAACCCCTTAAAAATATAAAAAGCCTCGTTGAAAAGCCGTGTTTATTATCCAAATAATGTTATGCATTTAAAATAGGAACAAACGTTAATTTAATATACCTAACCCCACTTTGGAGGTATATGTGAACAGTGACAGAATATTGCTGCTCTTTGGAGTGGATAAAGGATCCATGTACACATTTTAACAAACACTACTGTGGATGAAGGGTCTATGTGAACTTTTATGTACATAGATCCTTTATCCACATGCTGGCTTAGACGTTTAATGGTACATAGACCCTTCATCAAGTTTTATTTTCGTTAATTGATACCAGAATTGTATTAAACATGTTTCATGACATTTTTGGGCAGTTTAAACTTCCATTTATGCAGAAAACCTGAAATATATAAAAATGTCACATAGACCCTTCATCCACTTGTGTCTTCAATTGTAGTAAATTTAACTAGATGTTGCAATAACTAACACCCCTTCTCAACCTATAGTTAAATTTAATTACATCAATCCAATCGCCCTGGCATGTTTTGCCAACTTTGGTCCATCTAGCCGTTGTGTTAACATATCAGCGATCATTATACAAGTTGAACAATAAACAGCTGAAATGCATTTCGATAATATCAAATCATATACGAACTTATATTTGATATCAATATGATTTATTCTTTGATGACATAACGGTCCACTCAGTAGCTTTATACAACCTTGATTGTCTTCGAATATTTTAATTGGTGCGTCCAATTTTTGATCAAAATCATTTAAAATTCGTTCAATCCAAATGAGTTCACGTGGAGCCTCTGCGAATGCGATAATATCAGCTTCAGTTGATGATAAACCGATTGACGTTTGTTTTCCACTTGTCAATCCAATTATGCTCCATTGTAAATAATGTTAGAGTGGTTTGACTTGACTATTTCACTCACCTACGAAATGAACCAATCAGAAGCTCTAGTCAAGTTCGGCTTACCGATAATACCAAACTTGACTCTTGACTCTGATTGGCCTATCAAGTTCGGTGTTTTCAGATTTGTTTACAGTGCATGTGACAGTTAAACGTCAAATATAAGTGATTACGCTGTACACGCATTCAAAAATGAGTAGATTTGGGATGAATTCTATCAAATCAATCAACGAAAAAATCGATGAAAATGTACCGAAAAATACGAGGAAATCGAAGGAGTACATTTGGAAGCAATTTACCAGATTTTGCGATGAACGAAAATACCTATTAGATGAAGCAACGCCTGTCGAGAGACTAGCTATTATTTTGAAGGACTGGGGCTTCAGTATGTTATGGTTATTGTTGGTAGTGTAGTATTTCTTTCGATGTCAATGTTTTCTGTTCATTGAAATTTATTGATTTCTCAGGTCAACTTTTTTGCCAATTTCCTCTAATCCTGCCGAATTTCAGATTTTTTATCTTTCACTCTGTTTGTGAAATAGTCTAATAAAATTCCACTCGTGATTGAATTTATCTCATAAGTCTGTCTTTCATTTATGATCTCAACTGAATTGATTCGAGAAAACACCACTCGTCCTGCGGACTCGTGGTGTTTTCTCGAAACAATTCAGTTTCGTTCAAAAATGAATCGACAGACTTATCGCGAAAATGCAATCACTTGTGGTATTACTACTGATAATTTCCTACTGATCCTGTATCTTGTTGTCATAAGTGCTATTCAACGCGACAATCGATTACAATTATTTCCTGTCATTTAAAAAACAACAATACATTTCCGTTATCAATCGATCACTCTGATTATAATCGGTCTAGAATTATGACGCTATTGAAAACAATCGTAAATCGGAAGCATGTGATTGGTGGAAAAATTTAAATAAACTACCGTTTGTCTACAGGTTATGTGATGTGAGTGATATTTTGCAATTGTATATTACATTTTTAGTTAACAGAACAGCTTCTAGAAAATGAAACGTGATTAAACTAAATGAAATTGTGAAAACTGTGAAATACACGTAAAATGAACCAAAATAATGATGAGGTTGTGTCAATATTGATTTATTTGATTTGTAAAATGATATGACAATTTTTTTTGGTCGTTCAACAAACATCAATCCGTTTTCGATTATAAACAATAACCTTGCGGACCAAACTGCAAAAGAAGCTTCGACAGCTAACCTCCAGATCGATTCAATACAAACTCACAATGACCTGATAACTAGAATAAGACGTTCCATACGTGACCGCTGGGCAAATCACTGGACAAATTGCAATACAAAACTACACGAAATTCAGCGTTTCATCGACTTCAAAGACCTTCCTCCTATGTCTCGAAGAGATACAGTCGTTGTACGCAGGCTACGTATTGGGCATACTCGACTGACTCATGGTGGGTCCTCATGTGCGGACTATGAGCAGAGCGCACTGGTGTTCGATGACGTGGTTGGTTGAAATGATCACGTGATCTATCAAAAGTGCGCTGTCACTAATCTGCGCGGATTACGCCAACAGTCCGCTGAAAAGTAGAATTTGTCTCTAGTTTTCGGCGTACTACTGGCATTTAATGACAGTAGTGAGCACGTGCTAGATAAAGACATTGTTGACCATGTTGAGGAATTTTGCTTTTCAGGTTATAATGGTTGTGGTTTGTTTGCAGTTTGATTTATTTTTTTCATAATATTGAAGCTTTGTTCTGCTGTAAATATTTCTATTACCCAAAATCCCTTTCTTCTACTAATTACTGCTATTTCTTTTTGCAATTGATGATTCAAATGTAACTTTACTAGATTTTGCTTGATGGCAGGCCTTCGCCTCGAACATTTCGATAATTTGATTGCCAAATTAGGTAGGTATATATCGCTTTCCTTTTTATAAGTATTCAACTGAAGACAATAAAAAATACAATATTAATTAACTTTCAATGAAAGCATTACCTACCCACTATTTGTAAACAAACTGTCTACGCTGAAACGGAATAAACAGAAATCGTCAGGATCCAGTACGCTGAAACTAGCGTATGCGCTGTCAAATTGAGTCCGCTCCAAATCCGCCCATGAGGACCCACCTTCATGGATATCTAATGTCCGGCTCGGACCCACCTTCATGGATATCTAATGTCCGGCTCCGACCCACCCGAATGTCAGCACTGCAAAATCCCACTTACAGTTAAGCATATACTGACAAGCTGTCAGAAATATTCAGATAAACGCCGTGACCACCAGCTACGAACTTCACTTCAAGAAATTTTAAATATTCCGGACCAGTTACCTCGCCTAATCAATTTTTTAAAGGACATTAATTTATATTATGAAATCTAAACAGCTTGTTAATGTTCAGTTCATGTATTTATAATTATTGTTCCATGTTGTGTCAATGAAATCTAACTTGCCTCATGTAATCTAAACAGTTCGTCAATGTTATTGTTCAGTTTTTGTAATTGTACCATGTTTGTGAACTTATTTCTTATAGTTTAGAACTGTACCATGTGTCAATGATCTCAGTTGTCGAGACACGTTAATGTGAATAAAAAAAAATATATTACTAACGAAATATAATTATTGTAAATATCATTCAATGTATATATGTACTCATTGTATCATAACATTTCTGTATTTCTATGTCTCGAATAACCTTAAGGGTTGATGAGACTATTATTTCAATAAAAAAAAGGCTTAGAAAAATGTTGAGATGTGAGATTATATACAATACAGTGACATGACGAAAGCCCAGTTGTTTTTGACGTTGATATAGTTGCATTAGAGGATATGTTTTGCACTTGTGAATGATTGTCTGTATGATGTTTGAGAAAAGTGGCTAGTAAAGTTGCTCTGTTATCCCACCTGAGTTTATTTAAAATATTCGTAACAATATATTCTCATAAATAAATTATTCATTTTAATTTTGTTTTTAGATTGCTATCTATGTTGGAGGAACCATATTTTTAATAGTAACAGTAAATCCGTACTTTATCATATATGTACTTATAACTTTTGCTGTTCTGGTGTCGTCCTTAAAATTCTATCTTCCAGTAGCAAGAAATTTACAAAGGCTTGAAGCTTCTAGTAAGATATTTATACTAATAATACGTTTCCGTGTGCTTTCAACGTTTTTTTTTTCATTTTCAGCAAGAAGTCCTATGATAGGATGTCTCAATGCTGCTCTGGAAGGATTAACCACCATACGAGCTCAAAAGGCAGAACAAATTGTTATCGAAGAATTTGAAAAACACCAAAACGTTTTTACCTCAGCTCATTACAGTAATCTTTGTTTTCAATTTGCATTCGGGTTTTTTACGAGCATTCTTGCTTTCATAATGGTGCTTGTGGTTGTCTATACTTTCATTCTATTTGATACAGGTAGGATCAAAATTTTAAATCAGATTTTTGAACCTCACTTTCTTCCTGACTAGAGGTCGAGTGAAAATAGTGTCATTTGAATGTTTTTTTTTTATTTTAACTATAATTTAATGAATAACGTGTTTTTATAAAAATAACTTTTTATTGTTCCGATATAGATATATGAAGATTATTTGTATTTTTAAATGAGACAACCCGTATATTTGACAATTTTCTATTGCCGATGTAGCATACAAACTGTTAATGGCTAATATTGACCAATAATGTGAAGAAATTATGAAAAACGTTTAAATACCAACATTTCTAACATAAAGATGGGTCACTTAATGTTTCTTAAAGTTTAAAAATGTTTATGTTATCTAGTGGTTTAAAAGTTCTAATTAATTTAAGTGTTATTTCCTTAATGTATGGGAGAGAAATATAATAATTTTGAATTTCAGAATTTTCTAAAGTAATATCTAAATTTGAAGAAAAAAAATTATATAGGGTGTCCCGGGACTAATGGAAAAAAAGTCAGGAGCCTAAAATCTGAGCCAAAATAATGTTAGTACTTCAAATAAATTTTTTCTCTGCAGGCCCTCGTTTTCGAGTTATAGGCCTCCAAAGTTTTAATTTTGAATTTCGTTTTTATTTTTATTCTATGTACTAGTTATTTGATCTTTATAAAATTTACGGGAAAGCTATAATGTACGTGTATGTTTATTTTGGAAAGGTAAACAGATTTACAGTAATTCCTTGAAGCCAGGGACGGACTACTCGCAATGGTTAGTGATCCAAAAAAATTGCAGGGATGGCACACCCTATATGAAATTATCGAAATTGACTTCCCCACACATTAAGCTAACGAAAAGGTACTCTTGTTGGAATCCGATTAATGCACTACGTACCAATTTACCTAACTAACTTATTAATAAGATGTCCAAGATTTACCTACAGTACTACAAAAAATAATTTAACGATAGCAGAAGATAAAAAACATAACCGACTTATTAATTCGAAAGTTGGTAAAAACTTTTTCCTCCTACCCCTATAGAAAGTACAAGCTTTCCTCCCTCAAATCAGGGAGGAAGCTCATACTCTTTCTCCCTAGGGAGGAAAAGTTCTTTCCTCCCTAGGGAGGAAAGTATTTTTCCTCCCCCTCATTTCAAGTAAGTTGTAAACGATGAAACTTGTGAATTCATTATATTCATATTGTTTCCATAATTTCTAGAACATACTGTATATCCTGTTTTTTGGTAAAAATCAAACATTAATGTTACTTCAACGTAGTTCTTCAATACAAATTTCAACTTCAGGAATCTTAGATATAAGTTTTTTGAGTTCAGAATAAGAAAACCATAGTATGCTGTGGCTCACTGACAGTAAACACGGCGATTGACTTTTGAGGTGCAAAGTCGCTACATTCATTAAACTTAGTTGAATTTTTGAAAAATGTAGAGCGATTCAAGTGATTTTGAATTTCCAAATACACCACCTAATATTAAGGAACAAACCAACATAGCGTCATTAACCTTACTACCACAAAAATCTAAAGACAGGTATGAAAAACAATATGCACAATATAAGCAATGGGCTGAAGACAACAAGATACATAAATATTCAGAGAATGTTTTACTGGCATATTTTTCACTACAAGGAAAATCATTAAAAGCTTCAACACTTTGGTCTAAATATTCAATGCTACGCATAATGATACAAATGAAGGACCATGTCGATATTAAATATCCAAAGTTGATTGCGTTTCTAAAACGTCAAAACGCCGGATACAAATCAAATAAAGCTAAAACTTTAACAAGAGAAGAAATAGATACATCCTTAATGGAAGCCCCCGATGATTTTTTTTATTAATGAAGGTAAGAAATGAAATCCCATGCAAATAATTTAATTTTTGATATAAAATATTCATAGGTAGTCCTTGTTATTGGAATTTCTGGAGCATGTCGATGTGATGAGCTTATTAAAATGACTATGGATGATATTGAAGAGAAAGACAATCTTTTAGTCATAAATACCCACACTTCAAAAACGTATAAACAACGAACTTTCGTTATCAATACTACAACAGGTAACGGCCCAAATTTTGTTCAAATCGTTAAAAAGTATATCTGTCTACGTCCTAAAACTGAGCATAAACGATTGCAGGTATGCTTTAAAGCAGGCAAATGTATAAATCAAGTGGTTGACAAAAATAGTATATCCAAAACACCACAAAAAATTGCAGAATATCTCAATCTTCTAAATGCCGAACATTACACAGGGCACAGTTTCAGAAGAACTTCAGCAACTCTGTTAGTAAACGCTGGTGGGGATATTTTAGCTCTAAAACAGCATGGCGGTTGGAAATCAACCAATATCGCAGAAGGTTATGTAGAACAATCTTACACAAAGAAAAGAAAAATTTCTAATCAAATTATGGGAAATAATGTAGAACCTGAACTTGATCAAAATCAGCCAAGCACTTCTAGAAGTTACCACCATTACAATGTGCTAAGCGAAAATATTTCAAATACTAAAGCTCCTGTTCAAACCCTATCTTCTTCCAATGGTGTTCATATAAGTGCTGCTCAAAACTGCACATTCAATATTAACATAAATAATTCTAAAATATAGTTAAACAATACTATGTACTTAATTGTATAACATATATTGATAAATTTGTTTAATAAATAATTCTTGTGTTCTTAATTATATTCGTTGCCTATTTGTGTCGTAAATAATTTTTCAAAAAAAGGTGGGTAGGAGGAAAAATCATATGTATCACATGGGAGTAAAGTGCCTTATCCTCCCTTGGATGTTTACTGCCCTCACTACATCCTGCGGGAGGAAAAGTGGCACTTTCCTCCCTAGTAATACAAATAGCTATTTAAAAGTGTTTTTACCGTTTATCAAGTAACCATAGGATTAGTTGTCAAACGTTGTGTAGAATAGTTCGTAGCCAGTACTTGTCAATAATTCATAAGTTCTTAATTCAACAGTTATAATGGCCAAATTCACTTATATTGAGTACGCAGATATGCATTTAATGTATGGACTGGCTTCTCGAAACTGTTTAGAGGCCAAAAGGCTTTATGCAGAACATTTTGCAAACAGAGCATTACCAGACAGACGAATGTTTGAGCGTATTGATCTCAGGTTACGAGAAACAGGTATGAATAAGTTAATGTAATTTTCCATGTATACAAAACAAAATTTTAAATTTTAGAAAGTTTTCTGCCAAAAAAAGGTGGATAAGGTCCAGTACGAAGCGTACGTACTGTGGCAGTTGAACAAAACTTGTTAAATGCAGTTGATAATGAACCATCAACGAGTTTACGAAAATATTCTGAAGAACATAACGTCTCGATATCATTTGTTCATCGCGCCCTAAAAGAACAGCTGTTATATACTTTTCACGTGAAAAAAGTACACAGTGTGACAGTGGCTGATTGTCCTGCACGAATTGAGTATAGCCAGTGGTTTCTGCGACAACAACAAGCAGACAATCCATTTATTAGTAACGTTCTCTTTACGGACGAATCCGGTTTCACCAGAGATGGAGTCATTAATTCTCATAATATGCATTTATGGGATGATGTGAATCTGCATGGCATTATCCAAACTAGGAACTAGCATAGATTCATGGTTAATGTTTGGGCAGGAATAGTTGGTAATCATTTGATATGGCCATACTTTATTGACGGTACACGGAAAGAAATGCTTTGATAAGGTGAATCAAATCGACTTATTGAAATAAGAAACTCCTTAATCAATGCCAAATAAATTAGTTCAATCTAAAATAGAATAAAACAAGAAAAAAACTGACAAATCCTAGTGTTTTAGGATTATTCTGTTAATTTCGTTTATGATTAATAACATTTAATTAAAACTAATATCAGTATACTCAATTTTCTTGTTTTTGCGTTAAAACTGCTTAATCACATCCATTTTTTGATAGGTACACCAAAATTTAGATTAACTACAGAAAACGCATTTCTTAAACCAATCAAACATTAAAGACTGGATTGATGTACCTCCGCTGCTTAATTTTCGCAAGAAATTTACTCAAATTGACTCATAGATTATATTATTTTAGCTCAATCATTGGATTATAATTTTATCGAATAATAATATCCGATTTAACAATCAGATCCAATTTGAGAAATTGAGATTGTTGGTTTTGGTACGATAAGTTTCATAATTACTATAATCTCAACAAGCATCATAATGAATTTTTTTACATGTTTCACTGTTGCATACATTTTCAAATAAAATCATTTAGGAATAAATTGCATGGCAGAAAGTTCTGGGGGCATTAGCAGTAAATACCACTAGGTATATTAATTAGAAATATTTGTTTTAACACAGATCACAGATTAATATATTAATGTAGTTTTGATCTATAGTTATAATGGAATCAATAAAATAAATGCTTAATTTCTATTATATTTAGATAAAATGTATTCCTGTCTATAGATTAAGTTATTCGTACAATTTACCGAAATTTAGAAAAAGAAGAGAAAAAAAATAATCTGTCTACTGAAAACAATCAAATATACTCGTACAGCTAATTCTATCCAATTTTTGCTACGATTATCAAACACTTGACTAAATCAATAAAAATCTTCTAGAATCAAGCATTTATTTTCACAAAATTTGTAATATAAGGATTAAATTAAGCAAATAATTTTCTTTTTAACGGTTCTGGCTATTTGTGTGCGTGAATTTGGAAATGTTTATCATTTAGTATGTCCAGACCCTTCGTCTTCGTCATCTCGCTGGTCGCATACACAACACAACCCTTGTGTTGTGGTCGCATATTTTTCATACTTTACTTGAATTTTAACGGGCACGCGGGCGAGTGGTGAGTTGTGAACGTGTCTCACGTTGTGCGCGCCGGAGGAAGAAACAAATCTAGTTTTTGGTTGGGTGAGAATATACCAATAACTGATCCCATTCTGTTCTGAGCGTTGTCTTAGTTTGATCCCTGGTAGTTTTTCTAGGTAAGTACAAAATAAACAATTTTTTCATGTAGACACTAATGAGTAGTGCAATTATTAATACTACACTACGTACAGTTTGTTGAAGTAAATACATACCTAACTTTTGTTGATCTTATTGAAGTGAAAACTTCTTATATGAGTTCGGACGCTACATAATACAATAGATTCCAAGGACTTTACCAAGACTTTAACTACAAGTTGTTTTTGTGTAACGAGTTTTAATTCTTACACACGTAATTGTTGAAGTTTTCTCTTCTGTCGGCACTCCCGGAGTACCACTGTTATTTTTTTTTATCTAATAAGTATTTAGTACGTATTTTAATTTAATTGCTATATAATTTAGATTCTTCAAAATGATTGAGAGATTGCTAACAAGCAAATTGGAGAATAAATTTTAGCAGTTATTTAAATTATTTTAGGACTTCTTCAATTTTGCTTTGGTTGGTACCTAAAAAATTCAAATGGATAATATATATCAGGATCCATATTCAGGGTATACGCACTACGGCAGTATTACATTGACAGAAATGCAAGAACAAAACGTATCATCAGACACAGATAATAACTTACCGATTTGTCATTTTCCAATTTTGAACACAGCCTGAATAAAAATGGAATTCTTTGTTTATTAGAAGAATGGGGTATGCCCCACCTTTTTGATACACTTACAAGTAAGCTTCTTTTTTATTTTATTTTCTTCACATTATTCAAAAATGTGCAATATACAAGGTTTTTCTCAGAATCGAGATCCAAAACACAATGGTTATTTTATATCTTTTTCAGGTGCATTTCAACCTACAATCAATCGGCAAAGTGTAGTTTGTCGATTTTCTCCCATTACATTTCATTTTCAATCAGAAAACGATCATTTCAAATCGCAAAATGTCACATTCCATGTTGTTCTAGAAAAATGTTATTCAGTTGCTATATAGTTGCCATGGATTTATTTTTCAAATTATTTCTCATATCATAGTATATTAATACACATCCTCTATTTGAAATCTAAAGAATAAGTAAAACATAAGGAAATTTATTTAATTTTAGTTGTCATACTCTCGATACACACTGTACTCTACGTAAATTCCTAAATTTTGAAAGATTCAGTAGAAATATCAAAGATGACATTTCATAATTTCGATGACATTTGAGTAGAATATATCTAATGATAGATAGAACATAATGGGATTTGGAGAAAATATTTGAAATTGTAAAATATAGAGGTCTCTGCTAGCAAGATTACAAATGTAATAAAAGAATTTCAAAATCTCACTTGGTTATTGAAAATTATAGATTAGTAATTTTTTTCAAAAACAAGAAAAATCGGTAACCAACAGAAAGGAGAATTATTTATTTTGTAAAAATTTAGTCAGTAGCTTTTTATCCTTTGAAGAGACAACATCAGAATAAGAGTTGTCTCGAAATTTTTTGGTAGATTGCATAAATTGCATATCATACAATCAGATAAATAACCCATATAATAAATTCAGTGCGTACATAATTCGGAAAAGAATTGTATCGTAAGAGTGTATGTGGTTCCAGTTTTTCTAAATCGTATATATTTAGAAAGTTGCAGTATTCTAAATACGTTAGAATAAGTACGAGATTTCCTGATCCATTGGGTGAGTCCTCTCCAGTTTTAAATTTATTTCTCGAGAAATATCAGGTCTTAAATTCAATACAGTTAAAAGATGCATCTATATAAAAAATTTTTGAAATATACCAAATTTATTGATACATATCATTTACAACATCAAGTGAATAGACCATTTTGAGCAGAAGTTTCGGTATTTGACATTGATACACGTCAAGTGTAAATTATTATTTGAACGTTTGATAATAATTCATTAGGTTAAATTTTAGCATAGTTGTATTCTAGTTTTAAGTTTTTTGTAGAGATTACGACTGTTGTTCTTTTATCATAATCTTTGGGAATAACAATTTTGTTAATTTTGCGTATCTGATAGTATAATATATAATTTTGATTCTAACTACCTGTAGTATTCATTCAGTATCCAATCTCATTGAACTTATCATTTTACATTCATAAAATTTTCAATTTAATCAGTGACATTTGGTTGAAATTTTTAGTGACAGTAAATTAGTAAATGTCATAAAATAATTAAAGGGCCTTTTATTATATTGAATTAACAGTTATTTGAGAGTTTGATAATAGTGAAACATTTAATTTGGAAATATCTTAAAAAACAAATAAATTTGAAGAATTAATTTTGAACAATTTTGATCTCACCCTGAGATAGGAGTAATAAGTTGATTGTACATAAATTCATCTTTATATTGATATTTATTGGCGCCGGGCATATTTAATTTGACAATTACTATCAAATTTGAAATTCAATACGTACTTAAGTGGTATGCACAATAATTGTCGCTGCGACAAGATATTATAATTTATTTCCATATCGTAGGGCAATTATATTCAAAGGTTTGAAAATATAACAATATATAGTATGAATGTTATTCTCAGTTATCATGGATAACTTGAATGAAACTATGAAGATTTAAAAACTTCTTGCAAAAATCCGGGACCCATCACTGCCTGTATCATGTAAATTTGAAGTATAATTACTAATGTGTGTTGATATTTAGTAAAAATATGAAATTGTTTTTGCAGAGGCCGGAATTTCCACTTCAAACTCATTTAAATATATGACGGTACGGGACCTGGACAGGTTATTACAAGTAGCTAGAATATAATAATTTAGTTTTCATTTCATATTACTTCAGATTTGTACAATTATTTCAAATAAATATTAATTACACAGAAACTTCGTTTTCGTTTTTTTGGTAATATTTCTCCACCATCCCCACGGCTAATAATGAAAATCAATATTAAAGCCAGCAATCAAATATTGAATACAAATAATCAAAAGGTTAGAAAAGTTTAACTTAATTATTAGATTAAAACATTCGAGATTTAGATAAATCCGATTCATTTATTACTTAAAATTTAGACATATTACATCAAATTATTGCAAAAAGTAATAAAATTATTTGATAAATTTAATCCTAATTATTCGTAAACTTATTATCTTTCGTCACTTTTTTTCCTATAACCAATCATATATTTAGCAAATATTATCTACAATTAACTTAAACTGATCTAAAAATTGCTTAATACAATTCAACACTTAGCTAGATTTAAGAAGATATAAATTATATTCAAGAAAATTATAGGCAAATTAAATTTTATTTTTGCTATATTACATCAATTATTGCAAAAAGTAATAAAATTATTTGATAAATTTAATCCTAATTATTCTTAAATTTGCCATCTTTCGTCATAGGTTTTTATAAAATCAATCATACATTTAGCAAATATTGTCTACAATTAACTTAAACTGATCTAAAAATTGCTTAATACAATTCAACACTTAGCTAAATTTAAGAAATATAGGAATATTATAGGCAAATTAAATTTTATTTTTGCTAATATTAATAAAAATTTTGTTGTTATTTAATGCAACTCGTTTACTGCTACTTATCGTGGTTTGATAAATTTTAGCTTGACAAATATATCAATCGAATCATTTCTCGATATTAATCTAAATTTGGATTGGCGCTATATTGATCAAAAATTTGATTGTAATACTACCTTACTGGAATATAGTATCCAAAATTTCTTTCCGTGTACTTTGACAGGTCAGAGATATTTGGAGTTTTTGAAAAATGAGTTATGGAACCTGTTTGATGATATGCTACGACAAACTCGTAGGAATTTATGGTTCATGCATGATGGGGCCTCTACTCATTACAGTTTAGATGTACGACAGCATTTACACACAAGGTTTCCTAATAGATGGATTGGTCGTGGAGGCCCTTTTCAATGGCCACCGCGGTCAGGAAACGTTAATCCTATGGATTCCTTTCTCTGGGGTTATCTCAAAAGTAAGGTATACGCAACAACTGTGTAAACAAGGCAAGACTTAATAGACAGAATTGTGTTACACTGTAATGTTATTGGAAATAATACGGGATTGCTCTTTCAAGTGCAAAGAAACAACCTCCGTAGACATAGAATGTGCGTGGAAGTGGGAGGAGCTCATATTGAACATTTATTAGAATAACGTTAGTTTTCGTTTTTGTTTAGGAATTAGTTTTAGTCTAATGTTTTATAACTTGTGTTTTTTGAGGTTTTCTTAATGGTTTAATAATGTTGTTTTCGTAATTTTGATTGAAAGCAACTAATTACGTTGTTTGCGTACCTATTTAATTCCCATTAAATAAGTTCTTAATGTTTTTATCATCAGCTATCATCAAATTATTTTTTGTAGTATTGTAGGTAAATCTTGGACATCGTATTAATAAGTTAGTTAGGTAAATTGTTACGTAGTGCATTAATAAGACTGTAAATATTAGCCAAACGGCTTATTTTATCGAATTCCAACAAGAGTACCTTTTCGTTAGCTTAATGTGTGGAGAAATCAATTTCGATAATTTCATAAAGGGTGTGCCATCCCTGCAAAATTTTTGGATCACTAACCATTGCGAGTAGTCCGTCCCTGGCTTCAAGGCATTACTGTAAATCTGTTTACCTTTCCAAAATAAACATACATGTACAATATAGCTTTGCCGTAAATTTTATGAAGATCAAATAAGTAGTACAAAAAATAAAAATAAAAACGGAATTCAAAATTAAAATTTTGGAGGCCTATAACTCGAAAACGTGGGCCTGCATAAAAAAAGTTTATATGAAAAACTAACATTATTTTGGCTCAGATAATACGCTCCTGACTTTTTTCCCATTAGTCCCGGGACACCCTGTATCATATGTATTTCACAAAATTATTTGGATATCAATTCTCTAAAAATAAATAATGAGGGATTTTCAAGTTATTTTCATAGAATATAGGGTCTTATAACTTAGTTATTCTATTTTTCATTTGTTTGATTAAATTAGTTTTTCTACTTCCGCTACTAAAACCGCACTTTGAACACGGGTTTGACATGCACAAAACGACTCTTTAAACACTAGTGTTTAAAATGCGAAAAGTCACATCTCGTTTATCTTTTGTTTTTTAAACGTCAAATCAAGTGTATCTTTTGTATGTTAAATTTCATGCTCCTTGATAATTTTGTTATTCTACGTCATTTGATTTATCAGTCAGCTGTCAGTCATCGTCCGTCATGTAATGAATATAATTCAAATATAATATAATGCTTTCCTTCCCGCGGGCGAAGAAAAAGTATAGTAAGCACCTCGTGTTAAAAACGTCTTTAGTCACTCGTTTCACAAGGCACGAGTGAATTGAAGCGGAACGAGTAATGTAATGTAATGAATATAATTCAAATATAATATAATGCTTTCCTTCCCGCGGGCGAAGAAAAAGTATAGTAAGCACCTCGTGTTAAAAACGTCTTTAGTCACTCGTTTCACAAGGAACTCGTTCCGCTTCACTTCACTCGTGCCTAGTAAAACTCGTGACTAAAGTAACCGTTTTGACACTTGGTACTTAATATACTATTACTATACCAGTCAATCAATAATGTGTTATTATCATTTCTTATTAATTGAGTATCTAAAAATGGTATACTTTGTAATTCGTCTTCTTTTACCATTGTAAATTGTATATGTGGATCAAAGTTGTTAAAAATGCAAAGAACTTCATCTAATTTATCTTCTGGTGAAGATAAAATAATATAAAACAATATATTTCTTATATTTTCATGGGTTTCGGTCAGAAATAAAATCACTTGCTTATAATGGTAACGTTTCGGTCTATTTTATTTAAACCATTTTCAAACCCTTTTATTGATTTTGCCTCCGTAGAGGCTTGTCTCTAAACCCATGAAAATATAAGAAATATTGAGTATTAACGGTCATTAAAAATATATATATATATAAAACAATATAGTTTGTTTAAATCTTCATTTATTTGAACTAATGTTCAATTTAAAATTGTTGACGCGTTTCACTAACACAGTAGCTTTGTCAAAACGAATTAAGGTAAAATATAAAAATGTCTTAATATATACAGTGCTAAATCTATTTACTAAGATTAACAATGGTATTGAAAGAAATTACCTGGAAATTCATTCACTACAAACATTCCTAAGCTATCTTCTAGGTAAAGAAGTTCAATAAAGGAGACTGATTGATATCTATTTGGTCGTTAAGGAGATTACCTGAATATTTATTTTTGTTAATCTCTAGGGCCTCTAATAAATTTAAACTAAAGGATTTACCGACTACATGGAGAATTTCAAAATTTGTGTCGAAAATGTGTTGGTTTTCTAATAAATGATTTGAATAGTTAGAATCTAATTTTTTCATAGCTACGTTTGTGTTCCGAAATTCTAGTTTTAAAATTTCTAAAAGTTCTACCGATATAAATTTAATCACAATTGTCATTACCACATTTCAATTTATAAACTCCCGATTTGTTTAATTTTGAAGATTCAGATTTATTATTTTTGATAAATTTGGATAAATTGTGATCAGTTTTAAAGGAAATATTCATGTCTAAAGTTTCTAAAAATGATTTAATTTTTAAGGATGGTGTTCCAAAGTATGTTAAGCTTTTAAATTGTTTATTATTTTTATCTGAAGGGAATACTTGTTCTAAAGTCTGTTTTTTTATCTTTTTATTTATGATATTGTCAATTAAATTTGGATCGTAACTATTATTAACTGCTATTTGTTTTATGATATTTAATTCTTTGGTATAATTATTAATATTTAATGGGACTGTTAAGAGTCTGCTAGTTTATGACTGAATGGGTGGACCGAACTATTATGAATTGTAATATCTGTATGTGATGGTTTATGAAATATAGAAAAATCATGTTTGTTATCTATATTTGAAATTGTAAGGTCTAGAAAGTTTATAGACTTATTTTGTTCAAGTTCTACGGTAAATTTGATATTATTGTGAATCGAGTTTATGTAAGTAATGAAGCTCTCTAATTGTCTATTTGTACCGATGAAGCTAGCTAAAATGTCGTCCACATATCGGTGCCAGTACATACATTTTTTACTAAGGGGGTGAATTATTTTTTCTATATTATCCATGAAAATTTCTGCTAGTAGGGGGCTGAGAGGGTTGCCCATAATCAAACCATCTTTACTGCTATACTGATATATGGACGACATTTTAGCTAGCTTCATCGGTACAAATAGACAATTAGAGAGCTTCATTACTTACATAAACTCGATTCACAATAATATCAAATTCACCGTAGAACTTGAACAAAATAAGTCTATAAACTTTCTAGACCTTACAATTTCAAATATAAATAATAAACATGATTTTTCTATATTTCATAAACAATCACATACAGATATTACAATTCATAATAGTTCGGTCCACCCATTCAGTCATAAACTAGCAGCTTTCAATAGTATGATACACAGACTCTTAACAGTCCCATTAAATATTAATAATTATACCAAAGAATTGAATATCATAAAACAAATAGCAGTTAATAATAATTACGATCCAAATTTAATTGACAATATCATAAATAAAAAGATAAAAAAACAGACTTTAGAACAAGTATTCCCTTCAGATAAAAATAATAAACAATTTAAAAGCTTAACATACTTTGGAACACCATCCTTAAAAATTAAATCATTTTTAGAAACTTTATACATGAATATTTCCTTTAAAACTGATCACAATTTATCCAAATTCATTAAAAATAATAAATCTAAATCTTCAAAATTAAACAAATCAGGAGTTTATAAATTAAAATGTGGTAATGACAATTGTGATTAAATTTATATCGGTAGAACTTTTAGAAATTTTAAAACTAGAATTTCGGAACACAAACGTAGCTATGACAACAAAAAATTAGATTCTAACTATTCAAATCATTTATTAGAAAACCAACACATTTTCGACCCAAATTTTGAAATTCTCCATGTAGTCGGTAAATCCTTTAGTTTAAATTTATTAGAGGCCCTAGAGATTAACAAAAATAAATATTCAGTCAATCTCCTTAACGACCAAATAGATATCAATCAGTCTCCTTCATGGAACCTCTTTACCTAGAAGATAGCTTAGGAATGTTTGTAGTGAATGAATTTCCAGGTAATTTCTTTCAATACCATTGTTAACCTTAGTAAATAGATTAAGCACTGTATATATTAAAACATTTTTATATTTTACCTTCATTCGTTTTGACAAAGCTACTGTGTTAGTGAAACGCGTCAACAAGTTTAAATTGAACATTAGTTCAAATAAATGAAGATTTAAACAAACTATATTGTTTTATTTCATCGTTCAGTATGGATAAAGCCTCATCTATTCAATAAAATAATATCATCAAAATATTTTTTTATGAATATTAAATTGAATGGTAGAGTTGGTATAACTGTGTCTAACAAATTATCCATAACATGCTATAATTGGCGAAATTGTAGGTCGCATTGGAGTACCAAAAGTGTGTCTATAAATTTAATTATTAAAAGTGAAATAACTACTTTCAAATAGAAATGTTATGATTTCTTCAAAATATTTTTTAGATATTTTGCATTGTTGATTAATTTTTTTTAGTTTCTTATGCTACAGATATTTTAACTATAGCTTATGATTGTACTATATTAAAAACTCTTTTGAAGTATATAAACAATTTAATAAATTTCAACTACAAAACAATTATGTTATTTGCAGTTTAGATGTTTTATCTTTATTTAGTAATATATCTTTAGATTCTGCTTTAAAATCTAAAGGAGCCAAGTCAGAAGAGCGAACGAGTCCAACTAAACAAACCTTGATTGGCAATCGTCTATCATCAAACATGTCGTAAAATTGCTGATTGACAAGCCGCCTTTGCAATTTAGATACTGTATCGCCGGTAGTGTGGCTTCTAAAATGTTACAATATCATACACCATTTAAATTATCATAAAAAAATTATATTCAATTGCACAAAAACCCCAAATGGTTTTAAATACTTGAAACAATTGGTTGAAGAGGTACGTATTGCGACGATATGGGGTTTTTATTCCAATAAACGGGGAATAAGAGTCCCCCTCTCCCTAAGGGTTGCTAGGGTCCCTATCCGTTTACCAACCCCAACGGCGTAGCTACTGTATGCACTATTTTGGCGGTCTCTTAACAAAAACTTAACTTATATTTAAGGATGTTTAGTAACAAGCGATACAATCTCAAATTTACAAAATCTACGTGAAAATACATTGAACTTCATTGAACATAACTTTAATAATTCCCCGACAACAATATATACACTCTCAAATTGATAACGCTTACATAAAACGACAGTTAAATTATTGGATCTTTACCCGTGCGTCATTAATATTTGATAACATAACCGACATAATTATTAAGTGGCATCTCTTTCTATTAATAGTGAAGAGCAGGACAAAATAATTTGCAAATCAGGCGTTGAAGGGCTTCTGGATTGTCTGCTATGATAACCATGGAGAAATTTCTGTCAGGACATTGAAAATGTCTCTGACTGTGCAAAACTCCACAGAGTCATGGCTCAAAATCCAGTTAATACTCCAGAGACCGTACTCAAAGAAGACGGCTCACACACGGATGGACCAGAGGAGGCAATGGCAGTAATGCTCAGTACGCACTTCCCGGGATCTACCGAAATACAAGTCGAAGCAACGAGCGAAGTCAGAGAAAAACGGCATGTTGTTGCGGTCTGGCAACTCGTGATAGCTGGACTTGTGCAAAGTCCCTAGTCACATATGGGTCTGTGACATGGGCTATTCAATATTTCGATCACTTCAAGGCGCCTGTAATGGACGAAATTTACCCTGTACTACTCCAAAAAAGCGCCGGCATAATAACTCCAAAACTTGTGAATCTGTTCAGACTAAGCCTAGCCACAGGAGTTATACCAACGGTGTGGGAAATCTCCAAGGTGCTATTCATACCAAAACCTGGAAGAACCTCTTACGCTACTGCAAAGGCTCATCGTCCGATAAGTCTCTTGTCATTTCTTCTTAAGGCATAAGAGAAGATGATAGATAGGCATTTGAGGATCCCGGTGCTGGGTAACAAGCCGTTGCACCCTAATCAACATGCCTACCAAAGTGGCAAATCTTGCGAAACAGCCTTGCATAGCTTGGTGAGCAAGATAGAGCAAGCCATTACTTACAAAGAAGTTGCACTGGCTGTGTTCCTGGATATTGAAGGAGCATTTGACAATACAAGCACTCGCTCAATATTGTCAAAGCTGGAATCCAGAGGCACAGAGACAGGACAATCACCCGATGGATAGAGAACATGCTAAGCAGCAGGAGAGCACAAGCATCCCTGTGTGGTGTCACAAGAGAGGTGAATACAGTAAGAGGATGTCCACAGGGAGGCGTTCTGTCACCTACGCTGTGGAATCTGGTAGTCGACGACCTTCTTGTCACACTAAATGAGCAGGGGTGGTATGCTCAAGGATATGCTGACGACATCATCATTCTAATACGGGGAAAACACGTGGGCATCTGCCGGGAACTATTGCAGAGGGCAATGTCCATAGTGGAGAGATGGTGTGATGCGGAGGGATTGTCTGTCAATCCCTCGAAAACCATCATGGTACCATTCACAAAACAGCGAATCGCAGAGATTACTAGTGTGCCAAAACTCTTCGGCAATCAGATAAAGGTTGCCAGGGAGGCAAAATATCTAGGAATCCGGTTAGATGACAAGCTAACCTGGAACAGCAATCTAGCGAACATCACAAGCCGTTCTCAGATTACGCTAATGACGATGAGACGAGCAATTGGGTGCACCTGGGGCCTAACTTCGACAATGGTAAACTGGTTGTACACCAGGGTAATCAGGTCAATGATGGTGTATGGTGCGATCGCATGGTGGACTAAAGTTCAGCAAAGCACAGCCGCCAAAACGCTTTCTAAAGTGCAGCGAACTGCGTGTCTGAGCATTACAGGCGTCATGAAGGGTACCCCAACTGCAGCATTAGAAATACTGCTAAACATCCCACCATTAGATCTGTATATACAGGAGGAGGCTAAAATGGCTGCATACAGAATGCAGTGCAATGGCAACTGGTGCAAGCACTATGCCATGAAACATACTAAAATACACGACACCATGAGGTGCGACATCATCTGACAGAATGCCCAAGGTCGTGGAAACTGAGATACTATATCGTGTCAACTTGAGTGGCAGATCCGAATGGGCCTAGGGAGAACCTCAACGCCTGTTGAACAATATCACCTGGTACACCGACGGGTCAAAGACCTTAACGGGTACAGGAGCAGGCGTTTACGGCGTCAGACCCAGGCAAAGCATAAGTGTCTGTCTTGGCAAAATGACGACCGTATTTCAAGCAGAAATAGCTGCGCACGGACAGTCGGGCGGCCCTTTTGGCCTTAGCAAGCCACAGCTATACGTCGAAGATAGTGTGGGAATGTCACAATACCTTGAAAAACTTGGCAAAAGACAATAGAGTAATTCTTACTTGGGTGCCAAGCCCTACAGGGATAGCTGGAAATGAGGGAGCTGATAAGTGTGCTCATCTCACCCTCATGGGACCAGAACCAGCATACGGCGTTTCAAATAGCGCTGTAAAACTGTTTCCAACTGGGTGTCACTTGAACACCAAAAGCGCTGGAACAAAATCACGGAACATGCTCAGTCCAAAATAATGCTAAAAGGACCATCGAATTCCTATGCAGCAAATGCTTTTAGACTGGGTAGGAAAGAACTGCGAAAAGTGGTAGGATTCGTAACTGGCCACTGGATATTTAACGCACACCTAGAGAAAATGGGGATTTAAATAACAAATCCCCATTGCAGGATGTGTGGGGAAGCAGAGGAAACCGCAAAGCTCGTGGACTTCGATTTCCCTGCCCTGTGCAGAAGGCGAGCCTCCTGTCTAGATATCTTCCTAGGCACAAATCAGGAGGGAATGCAGGAAAACATAGTCCGACGAATGAATCTCAACCCCCTCGTGACTAAAAAAAATAACCGTGTCGTCTGCATAACGTATGTTATTTAACGTCCTGCCGTTAATTTTAATTCCATCCTCGTCATCGCCTATTGCTTGGTTAAATATGTGCTCAGAGTACATATTAAACAGTATTGGCGACAAAACACAACCCTGTCGTACCCCCTTTTCTATACACACCGGTTCCGATGTCGTTGGTCCTAACCTTTGCTTCTTTGTTCCAATAAAGGTTTCTAATAAACTCGATGTCTTGTTTGTCTAACCCTTTTTTCTGTAGTAATGTCAGAAGGACGGTGTGAATAACTCGATCGAAGGCTTTCTCGTAGTCTATGAAACAGGCATAGACATCTTTTCTCATGTCACGACATTTCTGGAGGAACATTAATAAGCTTCCCTTGTTCCTAGACCTTCAGGAAATTCAAATTGAGTATCGCTATGATCGGCTTCACATTCGTGGTAGATTCTAGCTTGTATAATTTTAAGTATGATCTTAAGCACTTGACTCATCAAACTTATCAGACTGAACTCATCACATTTCTTGGCTTTTGATTTTTTAGGGAAGGGAATAAATACGGAGGTGAGCCAGTCTTTTGGAGCCTGTCCACATCCATTATTCCTATCGTATATTCGTGGCGTATCGCTAACGAATGTTTTCCGTATATATGTTTGCCATACTTTTAATAACTCTTGCTTTTCTGTTATTTCATTGTTTTCATTTAAAATACCGGGTTGGTTTTTGTTGGAATTGGATACCTCTTCTATTTTCTTATGAACCCCGTGGCTGTCCTGTGTATTCTCAAGTAAATCAATCTCCTAGCATCTTTCCTTCATCCACTTTTCTTTTGCTATTCGGATTTTCTTTCTTATTTCTCTAATTATTTGTTTGTATTTTTCGAGGTTTTTGTGTTTGTGCACTTTCCGATTGTCCATCATCAGTTGAATTTCTTCTGTCATCTATTCTTTCTTGGTCTTTGGGCTGGCATACCCTACTTTTTCTTGTTCTACTTTTACAATTGCATGTTTTTAATTCGATCCCAGACATTTTCTGTATTCGTATCTGATGTTGTGGTTGACTTTATTGTTGCAAATTCTTCATTTATTCATTATTTTGCCTTTGTCTGTGTATTTTTGTCTCTAAGTTTTCTCATGTCTATATTTTTTGTTACTCTTTCTTGGCTCTTTAAATTTCCCATTTAGATTACCTACCACAGGATTATGGTCTGAGCCTATGTCCGCCCCAGGGTATGCTTTTATGCCTTTTATTCCGTTCTTAAATTTAGTTTTGATTAGGACATAGTCGATCTGGTTGCGAACGAAGTTATCTGGACGGTGCTGCGGAGATTGCCAAGTATACAAACGTATTTCTGGTAGTTTGAACAATGTATTAGCAATCACAAATTCCTCTTCTTGACAAAATTGTACTAGCCTGTCTCCCCTACTATTGCGTTCACCTAGGCTGTACTTACCGACGATTTTATATACCTCAATGTTGCCAACCTTCACGTTGAAGTCGCTCATTATTATAGTAGTTTCGTTGTTTTTGGTATATCCTAGCAGTTCACCTCTCCATCAGGATCTTCTGCGGTTAGAGCATAGCACTGGATTATATTTATGTTTGTAGGTTGGCTATATGGCCTACCATATACTGGCTGTTATTTCTAAACGTGACATATTTTTTTGTATTTTAGGGACGTCAGCTGGTAGTGTTGGTCTTGCATTAACCCAAGTCCTGGCTTTAGGAAGTATTATACAAGGATCAGTAAAATCATGGGCCGATTTAGAAAACATGATGACAGCCGCCGAAAGAGCTTTGGAATACACCGAATTAAAAACAGAAACAAAACAGGGGTTTATACAGAAGCAGTGGCCAAATGATGGAGTTATCACCTACGAAAATGTGTCACTGTATTATGACAATAACAGAGTTGTTTTGAAAAACTTAAACTTCAAAGTAGATAGTAAGCAAAAGATAGGAATAGTCGGTAGAACTGGTGCAGGAAAATCTTCTATAATATCAACCATTTTTAGATTATATGAAGTAGAAGGAATAATAAGAATCGATGGAGTGGATATTAAGACATTGCCATTAGAATATCTCAGAAAGAATCTTGCCATAGTTCCGCAGGATCCAGTTTTATTTTCAGGAACTGTTAGATCTAACTTAGATCCTATCGGAGTGTATCAGGATGAAGATATTTGGTTGTCTCTAGACAAAGTAAACTTGAAGGGTTTCATAAAAAATTTAGATTCCGATATACACAATTTATCTAGTTTCAGCTTGGGACAGAAGCAAATGATATGTTTAGCTAGAGCCATCCTGAGCAAAGCTAAGATTGTCATTTTGGATGAAGCCACTGCTAATATGGATTACGAAACTGATGTTTTGATTCAAGATACTATAAAAAACAATTTTACTAATTGTACTGTGTTGATTATAGCTCATAAATTACAATCTATATTGAACTGTGACTATGTAATGGTACTTGATCGTGGAGAAATTAAAGAATTTGATGAACCCAAAGTATTGTTGGAGAATGGTGTTAGTATTTTCAGTAAAATGGTTCAACAAAATAATATTTAGCAAAAGTGTTCGATATTCAATTTGAGACCTGAATAAATTTTGTCAAAAATTTAGTTGTAATTATTCTTCCATATTTATAGTGTGTAAACCTCACCGATACACGTAGGATGTCTTTCAAACAATACCAGATGAAGATAATGATACAAATAAGATCAACTTCATAGTATTTAATTACCCGCCACACCTTCGCACTGGTTTAATTTATAAAAAAATATGTCAAAATGTGAAGCTATTATCTTTGATTATAGAATATTTCCAGCTGACTTCTCGTTACTCAATACGAATATACTGTATTTGTAAAAAACGCTCGAAAGCAAGGGCGGATCTACGGGGGGGGCTTTGGGGGCTCAAACCCACCCCCCCCCCTTTAAGAAGACTTGTTATGTCATAAAAAGTCAAACATCGCTATAAATACTAATAATAAATACAGTAGTTATATATTATGTTTACCAAAAGCTTTATTTGAGAATATAAATAATAAAATAAATATCATTTTATTAAAATAATCAATTAATTTTATTTATTTTAAGTCCACAAAATCAGCCGCGCCGAGTGCGTCTGAATTTAGGTAGTCGTCAAAATGTTTAAATGCGGCGCTTCCCGATTGAAGATAAAGACAATCGCAGGCCGCGTCTTTGGTTTGCAGAACATTGAAATAAAAACGTGTTTTTATGCATTTTTTCTCTGTGAAATGGCTTTAAATAATAAATCTATATTTCTGGAAGATAAGAAGAAATTTATTTTATTATTCAGATTTTGTTTGACGTTCATAGCGAATACAAGTTATTTATTGTCTCATGTGGACCTGCGTAAAATGAAGCGATCACAAACGACATTAACATCTTTTTTTACAAAAAAGCCAAAAAATAATACGGTTGTGGAGGTGGGACATTGTGGTAGTAGTGTTATAGAAGAAAACATCATTATCGTAGCATCAACAAGTAGTGGCAGTACTGGCAGTGGCTCGCAAGAATTTGAGGCAAGTAGTAGTAGGGGAAGGGCGGGCAAAGTGACATAGTTTACGTTTGACTGGCTCTTACAAAGTAAAAATAAATCTAAAAAATTTAGATTTTTGCTCATTCAACTAACATATTATTGGCCTTTAAGATCTGAAATATTCACCCTCTCAACTGAACGCATCTGCTTGAAATCGCGATATTTTTTCATCTTTGTGAAATTTCACTTTGCCCGCACTAATGCGGGCAAAGTGGAATTTTGGGGAGGGTAAAGTGGAATGCAGCAATAGCTGGAAAATTTAACACAATTAATGAATTTGGTAACACAAAAGATATTACTTTATTATCAAATGAAGTCATAGTTCAAATTTTAACTAAAAAATAACAGATTATTCTTAAAAAAATTAAAAGGCACATTTTTCTACAATAGGTAGGTTTTAGTCTTACATATTAACAAACTGACTGAGTTCCGGGATATGGAAGAAACCTCTTCGTAGCTGTTTTGGTTCGTTTATATTCATATGGAGATCTTGATATGAATATGACATCAGGTCCTCTTTTGCAGGCCATCGGAAATATTTTTGAGTTTTTTCCATACATTTAACTGTCACTCTATCTGTTGTTTTATTTACAACCAGCCCTGGGAAAAATTGTCCCTCATACTGGACCACAACCCAACGTCCTTCATGAATCATTTCTGATGAGAGAGTCCGTTTAGTTACTATTTTGTTTTCAGTTTCTTCATCTGAAAAGCTCTCCTCAGAATCACTGTCGTCTAATTTAAGGCTCGTTTCACTCTCTGTATCTGAGGCAAATAGTTGTTTTGTGACCTTCCTGACTTTCTTTTTTCTTATTTTTTCTCTTTTTTCTTGTTCCTTTTTCTCTTTTTCGTCCTTTTTTCTTTTGAGTTCGTCAATAAAAGGTGTGCTGGTAGCTACAACGGTAACACCTTTACGACTCTTACGCGTTTTTGACCCCTCTGCAATTTCATTATTTCTGCTGTCCACATGAGGTATAGGTAAAATGTCATGAGGTGAAACAATTTCAATTTTTGCATTACTAAGTGAACGATTAGTTGTTTCAGCAGCTGAGAAAGCATCATCAGGAAAAACTCGTTGGAAAGGGTATATGCCGGTTTTTTGAAAGCCTGAAATTGCATTTTGTAAGGTGGCTGCCTTTAGATATGCTTCACCAAAAAGGGGTCCAATTTCGCGAATAGTGACCACTTTACCAGGATTCTCTCTCAGCCATATCCTTACAGCCTGCTCATAGTAAGCTGAGAGAGGGAACATGAATGCCACATCCAATGGCTGCAAGCGGTGAGTGCAGTGTGGAGGTAGTACTAAAATATCAACATTATTTTCCTTTGCCAACATCATCACTTCCAGATTATTGACGTGTGTAGCATGTCCGTCGAGAATTAACAAAACGCGCTCTTCAGCTGTAGGTTTGGAATATTTCATAAAATGTTTAAACCATTCTACGAATATTTCCGACTGCATCCACCCGGACGGATGTGTGAAAACTTTGGTGTTTGGAGGGAGACCTTTTTCAAACAATGGATTAGCTCGAACTCTCGGAAAAATAAGTGAAGGAGGAATGTAGTTTCCGGTAGCGCTGAAGCAAATTTCGGCCGTCACTAGAGATCCTCTTTCAGCTGATGACAAAACACCCACCTGCTTCTTCCCCTTTCGAGATAATATCTTTGACGGTCTGTTCGGCACTGTGCTAATACCAGTTTCATCACAATTGTACACTCTATCAGGAGTGTAGTGATGAGATTCGTATAATCCTTCAAGAAGGTCAAAAAACTTATTAACGTTAACTTTGTTGAACGCAGAAGCCCGTGCTGCAGATGTTTTCTCAGGAAGTCGTAGAGAGAGTTCAGGATGTCGTCTTAGAAACCCCTTTACCCAGTCCTTTCCTGCCTTTTTGTCTCTTTTATTAAAGTTGTTAACTATTTTATTGTGTTCCGCAAATTGAAAGGCAAGATACTTTAGATCTGATATCGTCAAACCAAAAAGTCGAGATTCCATGGTAAGGATATAGTCAACCAAGATGTTTTCTTGTACGGAAGTAAATACGGTCCGAAAGCGTCCCAAACCTTTTTTTGATGCTAGATTTTCAGGTTTTTTTAATCTTCGAAATAATGTTGCTACTGGAATGTGGTAATTTTTTGCAGCTGCATTAATACTGTTAGTACCTTCCCGAACTGCATTTATCGCAGCCTTCATACAGTCTTCTTCCCATGCTTGTTGATTACTTTTTCTGTTGTATTGATGAACCATTCTTACCTGCAAAGAATTAGAAAAAACCATTCTTAAACATGGCGGGCAAAGTGAAATAATTTCATATTGCCCGCCACATCCCATTCCACTTTGCCCGCCCTGTTTAAAAATTATGCAAACATTAATAACTTTTTACATAGCCGTAATAACGAGATGATTATTAGTAAATATGTTCTCAATTCATTATTTTATGTAGTCATTATAAGTAAACCAAAACAGGCATTATAACAGAAATGTCAGAGCATCGGAAACATTAATATATACTTACAATTTTATCGAAGAAAACACAAAAACACGAACGACAAAGATACCTGCAATAAGATTGCCGCCATACTAGTTTCTAGCGGTGCCAACTGTCTTAATCTACAAATAAATGGCACTAGATGGTAGCCACAGTAACAACCAAAAATTTAAACTAGAAATTTCACTTTGCCCGCCCATTTCGCTTTGCCCGCCCCTCCCCTAGTCAACCTAGCCGTTTTCCTGAGGAGCCCTCACAGCAAAGCGTAAGTATATAATTATAATATGCCTTTTCATATTTCGTAATAAATGATAAAAAGGAAAAAGGGATAAATATAAACAATATTTTTTTGTATGTTCAAAGAATTACAGGATGTGACGTACAGTTAGATCTAAAAAAAAATATTTTAACATTTTGTATTTTAGTTTTACTTTACCGTTATTTTCAAATATGTGAAAACTGTTAAGTGTTGATTTGGGTTAGAAACTTCTTAGAGCGAAAAAAAGGAATTTATATTGATTTTGGTTTATTTAAGCATTTTATAGGATGGTAATGGTATTTTGTCTGTGCGTTTGAGTTTAAAATCTTAATTACATAGGCAAAAAAGGGATTTTATTGAATTCGTACTATTCGTTCTATTTTTTTTCTGTCATATTTGTAAAGTTCAAATTTGGTATATAATTTAATTTAATTTAAATAAAATTATAAATAATATACTTTTTTGAATTTAATACCTATGACCTGCTTTATTTGTTAAATAATGTATAGGTCAACCAAAAGTCAAAGAAATTTGCTTTTAAATATTGTAACGTCAATACAATACGTCAAAAATATCGTATAAAAATAAAAAAACTTTACAATAGAGCTATGAAATTAAATTAAATGCAGTCGAACAATCTTTAAGTGTCCATGAAAAAATAAATTTTCTAAGCAATACTTGGATCCCTGACTAAAAATATGTTTTTCCATTGCAACAAGAAGGGAAACAGCAAATGCGTAAATTCGGTGTTCATTGGCTACAACAGTATAACTGGCTTGTGTATAGCGAAAGTAAAACTGGAGGATTTTGTAAATTTTGTGTGCTATTTGCACCAGATGGCGGAGGAATGGGTAGCCAAGTAAGAATAAAATAGTTATATAATAGGCTCATTTAGTCATATTTCCAAAGTTACTCTTTTTATACGATTATTGTAGTTTACCTTTTATTTTAAGCTTTAAAAAAAGAATTAGCCCAATTGGACGAAAATTACCAAAAATTTTAGAGCTAGAATGATCTAAGGCTATTTTAAAATGTAACGTCATACAATCTTTTTTACATACAAATTGCGATCTTGGACACCTGCGCTACCTGCTTCGAAAAACATTGTCGTGACCTTTTTCTGACATTTGTCACAAAAAGTGTTAATATTTTTCCGTCAAGCTGACAGACGCAGAGGAAAGGTAATGCGTTGTGGCAACGAATTACCTGGTGAAAAAAGATGGTCTGACGTCATAGTTTTAATTAATTTTATAAACTTTAATAATTTTTTAGGTGGTTAAAAATCATTAAAAAAATTTGATATTTTACATACTTACTAAATTTATTATTTCAGAACTTATAATAAAAAAAATTGGTAAATGAGCCTATTGTTTTAATGAAATAAGGTTTTAGAAAAGTAACTGAAACTAACTAAACTATATCGTAACCTAAGCTTATTATTTTTCAGATTCTTAAAATGCTTGTAAGGGAACCGCTAACTAAGTTTAAAAAAGCCCGGGAAATGCTTACGCAGCATGAAAACACCAACTACCATAAATTTTCAGTTAATAAAGCAAATGATTTTTTAAACATACAAATGTCTGAAAAGTCTGTCAGTATTTCTGTGCAATTAGATAAACAAAAAGCAGAAATAATTGAAGCTAATCGACAGCGGTTAGTGCCGAATATTAAAACAATTTTATTTTGTGCCCATAACAAATTACCACTTAGAGCGCATAGAGATGATGGTAATATAGATATTAAAGATAGCTCAAACCAAAATCTTTCAGAAAGTAATGATGGCATTTTTAGGAACTTATTAACTTTTCTTATAGATTCTGGAGATTTAAACCTTAAAAATCATATACTAACAGCACCAAATAACTGTACAATGATTAGTAAAACAATCCAAAATGAAATAATATTTTGCATTGGTAAGGTTATAACTACTGAAATTGCTAATACTATAAAACAATCAAAATTTTTTACAATAATTTGCGACGAAGCAACCGATATAAATACCAAAGAACAAATGACATTCTGTGTCAGGTATTTGGATAGTACGTATGATATAAAGGAAGTTTTTTTGGGTTTCATTGAGCTGCACTCTACAACTGGCCAATGCATCAAAGAGGCCATAAAAAATCAAATTAAGCAACTTGGACTTTGTATTGATAATCTTCGTGGACAAGGATATGATGGAGGCAGCAATATGGCTGGAAGGTTCAATGGAGTCCAAGCCTTAATAAGATAAGAACAGCCCTTGGCTATGTATTTACACTGTTTAAGTCATTGCCTTAACTTAGCTATTTCCAAAAGTTGTGAAGTTTCTGATATTAGGAACATGATGTGTATTTTGGGTAGGGTATGTTATTTTTTTAGTTGGTCTGCAAAAAGAGTTTTAATTTTTCAACAAGCCGTTGATGACTTAGAAATTACCGAAACTAAAAAAAAGAAGTTAAAACCTCTGTGTGGTACGCGCTGAGTTGAGCATCATAATAGCGTAATAACTTTTAAAGAACTATATGAAGTAATTAGCAATGCTCTTGCTAGTTTGGAACAGGACAACGATACAGAGACTTCAAGTAAGGCAATGGCTTTTAATGCCGCCATTAGAAGAAGTGATTTTGTTATAGCTTTAGAAATCACCTTGTTTTTAATGTCTTACACTGTAAATTTAAGCAAGTATTTACAGAGTGTTGAAATTGATCTTTCCACTGCCCTTTCATACATGAACGATATTACAAGCAAACTAGAAAATATAAGGCAAAATGAAGAACTCCAATTTAAACCAATTTTCTTGGAGGCCCTTCATAGAATTGGTACGACTATTACTATGCCTTGACTTTGCAACAAACAAACAAACAGGAGCAATATAAAGGCAAATAACGAAGAAGAATATTACAGAAGGGTGATATTCATACCTTTCCTGGATCATATTATAATCCAAATGAAAGACCGATTCAATCAACTTTCTATTGTAATACCCATAGAAGGTATTATTACAATACACCTTAAAAATATACTGATGCCAAAATTGTTGAGGCTGCAAGAATATATGAAAATGATATGCCAGGATCCATGCTGGAATTACAGGCGGAATTAGCGATATGGAGACATAAGTGGAGTGACACTGTCAGTGTTGATCTACCAAAATCATCAACAGAAACCTTAAAATGTATGTCCAAAGAATGCTTTCCCAATATAGAGATACTACTAAAAATTTTTGCCACAATCCCTGTAACAAGTGCTACGGGCGAGAGAAGTTTTTCATCGCTAAAATTACTAAAATCCTATTTGAGATCAACGATGGGACAGGAGATACTCAATGGGCTAGCTTTGGCATACAATAATAAATCTAGAGAACTTAATATAAATTATATAGTTAAAACTTTTTGTCAAATGAAGGCCAGAAGAATTGAAACTTGTAATTGGTCTACTTAGATTATCGTTAATATAAGTTGTTGTATTTATATATATAGTATATTATAATACATTTTTTTGTCAAATAAAAAACTTTTATTCAAGCCCCCCCTTTGTTAAATCCTAGATCCGCCCCTGCTCGAAAGGGTTATGTAACTAATATCAATGTGAAGGCATGAAAAGAGCAGGGTTGTCAGGTATATTTTCTGAAATTGCTAAGCTTATTATAGTCCGGTCAAATCAGCCCTAAAAATAGTAGGGGAGACTGGGGCACATTCGACACTTTCTTTTTCGACCGTCTGTTCTTCAACAAGAAAATTTTTCAGCTGACTGCCAGATGAATATTTTAAAAGGCGGGTATTTGTCTTACATTACCTGCATATATTTAATTCTTTATACAATGTAATTTTTCGGTAAGGTAGATTTTTCCAATGTGATGTCATGTGATGAATGTGCCTCTCCGGTAGGGCACATTCAACTTCACCATTGGGTAGTTTCGACAACCCCTTCTAATTTATTATTCTTGCCTAAAATGTGAGAAAAAGTGGAATACTAATAAGACTTTTGTTAAGCAATGAAAAAGCTTTAATTCAATGGCCACAAATTCTAAAATACATTATATTTTTCCACATTAATCTTGAACGAAAAAATATTTTGAGTTCTTGATGTTCCTTTATTATTGATAGCTCTGAGTTTTTCAACAATATCAGTCCGGTCTACAGTTGTGATGTCTTCAACATCTGGAAATGAAAATTGCATTGATTGTCCTCTTCTACTCAGAAATTTAATGGCATACTCTCCTTGACTGCAATTTGTGGCTTGACCAACGTAGTATTTGGTAGTAGTTTTAGTAAAAAATTTGACTACTATTGTACATCAAACTCAGACTTAAATCAGGGGCGGATCTAGGATTTAACAAAGGGGACGGCTTGAATAATTTTTTTTTAAGTTTTTTAATTTGACAAAAAAATGTATTATAATATAGTATATACATAAATACAACTTATATTAACGATAATATAAGTAGACCAATTACAAGTTTCAATTCTTCTGGCCTTCATTTGACAAAAAGTTTTAACTATATCATTTATGTTAAGTACTCTAGATTTATTAATGTATGCCAAAGCTAGCCCATTGAGTCTCTCCTGTCCCATCGTTGATCTCAAATAGGATTTTAGTAGTTTTAGCGATGCAAAACTTCTCTCGCCCGTAGCACTTGTTACAGGGATTGTGGCAAAAATTTTTAGTAGTATCTCTATATTGGGAAAGCATTCTTTGGACATACATTTTAAGGTTTCTGTTGATGATTTTGGTAGATCAACACTGACAGTGTAACTCCACTTATGTCTCCATATCGCTAATTCCGCCTGTAATTCCAGCATGGATCCTGGCATATCATTTTCATATATTCTTGCAGCCTCAACAATTTTGGCATCAGTATATTTTTAAGGTGTATTGTAATAATACCTTCTATGGGTATTACAGTAGAAAGTTGATTGAATCGGTCTTTCATTTGGATTATAATATGATCCAGGAAAGGTATGAATATCACCCTTCTGTAATATTCTTCTTCGTTATTTGCCTTTATATTGCTCCTGTTTGTTTGTTTGTTGCAAAGTCTAGGCATAGTAATAGTCGTACCAATTCTCTGAAGAGCGTGATGGGCCTCCAAGAAAATTGGTTTAAATTGGAGTTCTTCATTTTGCCTTACATTTTCTAGTTTACTTGTAATATCGTTTATGTATGAAAAGGCAATGGAAAGATCAATTTCAACACTCTGTAAATACTTGCTTAAATTTACAGTGTACGACATTAAAAACGAGGCGACTTCTAAAGCTATAACAAAATCACTTCATCTAATGGCGGCATTAAAAGCCATTGCCTTACTTGAAGTCTCTGTATCGTTGTCCTGTTCCAAACTAGCAAGAGCATTGCAAATTGCTTCATATAGTTCTCTAAAAGTTATTACGCTATTATGACGCCCAAACCAGCGCGTAGCACACAGAGGTTTTAACTTCTTTTTTTTAGTTTCCGTTATTTCTAAGTCTTCAACGGCTTGTTGAAAAACTAAAACTCTTTTTGCAGAGCAACTAAAAAAAGAACATACCCTACCCAAAATACCCATCATGTTCCTAATTTCAGAAACTTCATAACTTTTGGAAATAGCTAAGTTAAGGCAATGACTTAAACAGTGTAAATACATGGCCAAGGGCTGTTCTTGTCTTATTAAGGCTTGGACTCCATTGAACCTTCCAGCCATATTGCTGCCTCCATCATATCCTTGTCCACGAAGATTATCAATAGAAAGTCCAAGTTGCTTAATGTGATTTTTTATGGCCTCTTTGATGCATTGGCCAGTTGTAGAGTGCAGCTCAATGAAACCCAAAAAAACTTCCTTTATATCATACGTACTATCTAAATACCTCACACAGAATGTCATTTGTTCTTTGATTGTTTTATAGCATTAACAATTTCAGTAGTTATAACCTTCCCATTGCAAAATATTATTACATTTTGGATTGTTTTACTAATCATTGTACAGTTCTTTGGTGCTGTTAGTATATGATTTTTAAAGTTTAAATCTCCAGAATCTATACGAAAAGTTAATAAGTTCCTAAAAACGCCATCATTACTTTCTGAAAGATTTTGGTTTGAGCTATCTTTAATATCTATATTACCATCATCTCTATGCGCTCTAAGTGGTAATTTGTTATGGGCACAAAATAGAATTGTTTTAATAATCGGCACTAACCGATGTCGATTAGCTTCAATTATTTCTACTTTTTGTTTATCTAATTGCACAGAAATACTGACAGACTTTTTAGACATTTGTATGTTTAAAAAATCATTTGCTTTTTTAACTGAAAATTTATGGTAGTTGGTGTTTTCATGCTGCGTAAGCATTTCCCGGGCTTTTTTAAACTTAGTTAGCGGTTCCCTTACAAGCATTTTAAGAATCTGAAAAATAATAAGCTTAGGTTACGATATAGTTTAGTTAGTTTCAGTTACTTTTTTAAAACCTTATTTCATTAAAACAATAGGCTCATTTACCAATTTTTTTTATTGTAAATTCTGAAATGATATAATAAATTTAGTAAGTATGCAAAATATCAAATTTTTTTAATGATTTTTAACCACCTAAAAAAATTATTAAAGTTTATAAAATTAATTAAAACTATGACGTCAGACCATCTTTTTTCACCAGGTAATTCGTTGCCACAACGCATTACCTTTGCTTTGCGTCTGTCAGCCTGACGGAAAAATATTAACACTTTTTGTGACAAATGTCAGAAAAAGGTAACGACAATGTTTTTCGAAGCAGGTAGCGCAGGTGTCCAAGATCGCAATTTGTATGTAAAAAGATTGTATGACGTCACATTTTAAAATAGCCTTAGATTATTCTAGCTCTAAAATTTTTGGTAATTTTCGTCCAATTGGGCTAATTCTTTTTTTAAAGCTTAAAATAAAAGGTAAACTACAATAATCGTATAAAAAGAGTAACTTTGGAAATATGACTAAATGAGCCTATTATATAATTATTTTATTCTTACTTGGCTACCCATTCCTCCGCCATCTGGTGCAAATAGCACACAAAATTTACAAAATCCTCCAGTTTTACTCTCGCTATACTCAAGCCAGTTATACTGTTGTAGCCAATGAACACCGAATTCACGCATTTGTGTTTCCCTTCTTGTTGCAATGAAAAAACATATTTTGAGTCAGGGATCCAAGTATTGCTTAGAAAATTTATTTTTTCATGGACACTTAAAGATTGTTCGACTGCATTCCTAATATCATATAGCTGGCTGCCATTCTTAAAAAAATGAACAAATTTAATTTCATAGTTGTATTGTAAAGTTTTTTTATTTTTATACGATATTTTTGACGTATTGTATTGACGTTACAATATTTGAAAGCAAATTTCTTTGACTTTTGGTTGACCTATACATTATTTAACAAATGAAGCAGGTCATAGGTATTAAATTCAAAAAAGTATATTATTTATAATTTTATTTAAATTAAATTATATTCCAAATTTGAACTTTACAAATATGACAGAAAAAAAATAGAACGAATAGTACGAATGCATCTGGATTATAATTTTTGTCAGCCACGCTGTTGTCACTACATTCCGATAGTACATCAGTTGGCTTGGATGGGCCTAAAAAAATTGTTGAAAGCTTACATTCAAAAGGGCGCGCAGTAAATGATATTTTTAAAAACCGTTTTCTCAAACATGATATCAAGTCTTTTTCGTGATTTCAGGTGATCAACAACGTTATGGCATGCCCCACGCGAAAATCAAACAGTGTGCCCATATTTTTTATTCTTGCTCGATTTTGAATATAATAATAGTAGTTAAGAAACAGAAGAAACAAGTAGTTATTACCTGGAACTCCTAGTATTGAAGCAAAGTCCTGCATAGAATTTGATGGTTGACAAAGATTTATGCATAGATCTGCTTATTGACTATCTTCATTCCGCTGTTTTCCTAGATCACACAAAAATTATTACATACATACCATTAAGATAAAAAACGTGGTGATTTTTTAACCCAATGTAATAAATAATCATTCACCATTCAACGCACTACGTCAAATCATTATAATATCAAAAAATAGAGGAGAGTGTGTTTTCCCACTCAAAACTACAACGTCGTATGTGGGTTACGAATAGAACCTCCTTTAAAAGTGTTTTTAAAATTCCGGTATAGCAGTCAACCCGATTCCCTTTATAGATTTCGCAGCTTCGCGCTTCATGTTAAAAAGTCTGTTAGTGAGACTACTCTACTATTCTGGTCTAATGAAATTATTCAGCGATTAAAATCAGATAGAAGAATTCTAAAAAGTAAACAAAACTCCTACTTACCCTTATTTTCTAGAAGGCTCATTATTATTCTGGTTCTGTTACTGGCCATTGTATCTAATAATACACTTTTACACCAACAACCAAAATTAAACATGTGTACATTTCGGCACTGAATATTTTTGAGGTTATACTCTAAAAGTATAAGTCAAACAGTTTTTACGATCAAAATAGAACATGTTAATTTATACTATTTCGATCGTTGGTTAAAACAGTATATCTTGACATATACTATAAGGATCTCAACAATCTAGTTATACTGTTTGTATTATTGGAAGGATAATGCGTATTTTCTTTGTATGACTTATACTCTTTTTACCAAAAGGTGGGCAACACTTTAAGAATTCAGTTGCTCGACTTATCTTATTTTGAGCAAATCATGACTTATACTCTTTTCCCTGGCACCCTAGATACATTTTAAGTAAAATTTATTTAGCTATCACTTGTATATTGTCAATTTTTTTAAACTTTTTATTCTAAAATAAAATGCAGGGAAATCATTCAAAACATTGGTTCCCAACGGGGGCGATACCGTCCCCCTGTGGGCGCTGCAGCCTTTTAGGGGGGCGGTAGCGGATTCAGAAGCAAATAATAAGCAGTCAAGAGGAATGGTGAAATACAAATGATTTAATAATGGTTAATAAGCAGTTTTAAATTAGCATTAATAATAATACTAATAATTATAATAATTTCTTTTACTTCAGAATAGACTGTCCTCGCACGTTGATAAGCGAACGCGCGATGTTCATACAAAATAACATGTTTCGACATGTTCGCACACAGACAAGTTGAATCATGCACGAAATGAAACGAATAAAAGCAACAGCTCTACGATTTTTTTGTTAGTTAGTTGTATGTGCTTGGCCGCGATATATAGTCGTGAATCATAAGCTCTGCCGTAGTAAATAATCGTGAGTGGTGTGTCATTTTATAAACATTACTATCTATAAATCTATTGAGAATTTAATATGGCTGAATCTTCTTCTAAATTAAAAAAGAAATGCCGGCAATACAGTATTGAATATTTAAAATATGGATTTGCGGAATCTTCTACAAGCAAATCATTACCTATGTGTTTAATTTGCCGAAAAGTTTTTTCAAAAGAAGCTATGAAACCTTCTAGGCCACAAGAGCATTTACATAAAATCCATCCTGATAAGAAGAACAAAGATATATTCTATTTTCAAGAACTCGAAAAACAATATTTAAAACAGCCAACTATATCAAACCTTTTTGCATCGTCCTCTAAACGAGACGATGATGGGCTACGAGCCTCATATAACGTTTCATTGTTAAGCGCAAAGTCAGGAAAACCACACACCATTGGCGAGGTATTAATTTTGACGGCAGTCGAAGAGATATTAAAAACTGTTCTCCATCATAAGACACTATTTGATATCATTAAAAAAAATTCCTCTCAGTAATAATTCAGTGCAAAGAAGAATAGATGAAATGGCAAATGACGTTGAAATATCATTATGCGATTACCTAAAAACTTGCAAATTTTCCATTCAACTCGATGAATCAACTCTACCAACGAACGAAGCTCTACTCTTATCATACGTACGATTTATAAAAGAAGAAAAAATTCATCAAGAGTTATTATTTGCTAAGAATTTGGAATCTGATACAAAGGGACATTCTATATTTAATATCATGCAAGAATTTTTTCAAGAGAAAGAAATTTCTATTAGCAATATTTTGTCTGCTGCTACTGATGGTGCTCTAGCAATGACCGGGCGTCATAAGGGTTTTATAGCACATTTGAGAAAAGCAGTGCCAAATGTACTCGCTGTACATTCTATTATTCACCGTCAGCATTTGGTTTCAAAAAAATTAAATGAACGTCTGCATGCGTCCCTCAATAACGTTATTAAAGCAATTAATATCATTAGAAGCAATTCATTGAATGACCGTTGGTTTCATAAGCTTTGCAATGAAAATGATGAAGACTACAATCGCTTGCTGCTGCACACAGAAGTACGTTAGCTCTCTAAAGGTGTTTGTCTGAATCGTTTTTTCAATCTATTTGACTCAGTGTTGGAGTTTCTTGAAGAAAACGAACAATTGCGCGAAAACCTGATTACGTGAAAAAATGACATCGTTTATTTGACGGACCTGTTTAAAGTATTTAATCAAGTTAATCTACTATTGCAAGGTGATGATTTAAATTTAATTAAAACTAAAAATGTCATAGCTGCTTTTGCAGGAAAACTTCTTATATTCAAAAGAAATCTTGGTAGAGGTGAGTACAACCATTTTCCCACATTATCAACAGTGTCTGCAAAACCGGAAGATTTACTTACTTACTGCCACCACTTGGAAGTTCTTCATGTTGATTTTACAGAGCGTTTCCAAGATATTTTAAACATGGAAATACCAAGCTGGGTTATAGATCTTTTCGCAAACACAGATACTGAAGGCTCATCAAATTTGGAAGAGGAGCTATTAGAACTCACAACTAACGAAGAACTTAAAGTAAAATTCAAACGTGGATATCAAGAGTTCTGGCTTCAAAAACCAATACCAGTTCTCTATCCTGGATTGTGGACAATAGTACAGAAGTTGTTAATTGCATTTCCTTCGTCCTATATGGCTGAGCGTGCATTCAGTGCAGTAACTGATTTGCTGTCAAAGAAGAGGAACAGACTACGCATCACTGAACGTGGCGATCTGCGATTGATGTTAACGAAATTGGAACCCGATATTAACAAACTGGTAACACTCCACCAGCCTCAACCGTCTCATTGACTTTTTCTTTATTATTAGTTTTGTATTTCTTATTGTATTGCATGTCTTATTTCTATTGTGATTGTATTTCTTATTGATTCTGTGTTTATATTTAAAAGTTTAATACTCAATTTTATTGTACATTTGGTAGTCGTTTAATAAATTTCTACTTCATCATTCCTCTAAAATAAAATTTAGACTTTAACTGAAATTAAAGCTAAATACAGATCAATTGGGACGGTACAGATGATATTCAAATAAAATTAACTACTTTGGACTAACCAGCGACTGGGGGGGCGGTGAAATTTTTATTCTCTTCTATAGGGGGCGGTGGTCCAGAAAAGGTTGCGAACCACTGATTTAAAAGCATATGAACTGTCATATGAAATGAAACTGTACCTGATACTGTTGAGGAAAAACGTAGGCTTCTTCATGGTTTATTAGCTCGTGAAAAAGCTAATCGTAGTTTCTCATTGCCAATAAATACCTATACTTTCGAGGAGGATAATTTAGAAATTCGTAACACTATTCAAGATTTAAGTGAGGTAATTAATAATTTCAATCGAAATAAACGTGAACCTGTTTTTAGCAGAATAAATTCCAGGTTAACTCATTTAACTAATAGAACCAATAGATTAAATGTTGACCCAGATGATGAACCACAAATTCAAGTTAAAAATTCATTGAATAGGGATGTACTTCTACTTGAATCTGATTTTGATACAAAGATTACTCCATTTCTTTCAGTTGATAGTGAAGAGTCACATAATAATCATGTTCCTCTTGCTTCGTCTTCTTTGTCTTCTCCTTCAGTCCCACAATCTCGTCATGATCTACTATACAACTGAAATATTTCATTCTCGGGAAAGAACGAATCACTTCATCTTTTTTAGAAAAAGTTAAATTACTTAGAGGTTCTAGAAGTATTTCTGATACTGAATTATTTTTACAGTTTTGTGAGTTGCTTCTAGGTAGTACTTTTACATAGTTTCTTAATAATCGTAGTAAATTCAGTTCTTCGTTTGATATCGTTGCTAATTTAAAAGCAGATTTTCTTCCTTACAGTTATGAAACAGATTTAGAGTTAGAAATTTTAAATCAAACTATGGGTGAGAATGAGCCCGTTACTGTTTATATTTCTTATATTAAGGTCTTTTTAATCGTTTAACGAATGTTGTATACGAAAAATCTCGTGTTGCAAAGATTCGTAGGAATCTTTTACCATTTTTTGTTTCTGCTTTGGCATTACATAGTCCAAATAATGTTAATGAACTTACCGAGCTTTGTAAAAGAGTTAAAGAATCCAAAGTTTGGTCTAATCGTTATCGACCACCTTCTTCGAAAAATTGTCTACTTGAACGTAATCTGGTCTGCATTTATGTTTCTTCAAATTCTTCTTCTAAAAGAAAAAGTTCCGGTTATGTTTCCGTTTTATCTTCTAGTTTATGTTGGAATTGTGGTAGAACAGGTCACATTTTTACGCAATGTCGTTCTCCTAAGTCTTTTTTTGTTATGGTTGTGGTGCTAGAAACACTACAAAACCAAATTGTAGCTTTTGCAATCCAAAAAACGAGTTTCGGATTGGTCCTGTAAATCTGACAAAGAATTACTTTCTACTTCACTTTCCAATGAAGACGGATCGTTTTGTACCATTTGCACTGCATTATTTTCCTATTCACTGAAAAATTCCAAAAACGAGAATATAACTACCACATTAACCCATTTATTAACTCTTTACATACCAAGCAATAAGAAACTGGTCTATTAGCGTGTGGTTGTCATTAAATTCAAACGTATTGCCACTGTGTCGTAAATATTTATTCATAACAACTGGTACGTAGCCCTCAAAAAATTCTAAAAACCTTACTATTATCCATATAACATCACAGGAAAACTGGGAATAGCAATAATAAACTGATTTTGTATATTACTGGAGAAATGGTTGGAATTTAACCTATAAAATATTACCTGTTTCTTAATACCAAAACACATAAACAAGTTTTCCTACAAATAAAGGTGACCATACACGACAAAATTATGAGTGATCATAAAGACACTCTGCAAATAACGTTAGAAATTCTATACCAAGAAATAATAAATACTAAGCAGGAGCTTAAAGATTGTATCCTAGTGAAGCTAGGAGTTTGTTAAAAACAGAAGAACTAAGAATCAAAATAAAAAAGATCGAGGAAGAAAATAATGAATTACAATTACAAATAGAAAAGCTAGAACGTGAATTGAAGAAAAAGAATTTAATGGTTTTTGGCTTGAATATACCTCGAACCGAGGTCTGTGCAACTGTTTTGTGTGAAGAAATTAATAAATTATTACACGCACAGATATCTGCAATGGATATTAATCACTTTTACCATCTGGGACAGGCGCCAAACAGTCCCCTCAAGATTGAATTCCACTCCCAAATTACCAAGTTATCCCTACTTAAAAAAGGAAGACGGCTAAAGGGTACTAAAATATCAATTTCACCGGATTTAACAAGAAGAGAAAAAAATATTACTGGAACATTTAAAAAAGGCGAGAGAGATTACCACTAATAACTGCTATATTAGAGGATCTTAGCTATATATCAATCAAATTCCCCGTACTATTGAGGAATTGAATGATAGTCAAGCAGTGAAAATTTCTAAACCAAGTAGTGCCCCATCAACCCCAAGTACGTCAACTAATATTATCAAAAGTCATAAGTCGGACACACCAATAGAGAATAAAAGTTAGGGACTGCAAGGTACAGGCGCGTCAAAATCAAATAAGAAAAAGGCGAGTGTGAATACCAAACATAGTTCAACTTCGCAAGCAACTAGAACACGCCTAGGGTCTAGAATAAATAGATAACGTATCCCTGACTGCTTTCTTTGGTTAGTATGTTTGATTATTGTTTCGTTTTCATTTGCGTGTGGGGTTGGTTGTTTTGATTTATTTGTTTAATTTGAAATTAAATATTACTACTATATATTAAACGCAAAAATAATGGATCAATGTATACGAGCTTTTGAGGTTGAATGAATCGAAACATATAGGCTAAATAACGGATATGAGTGTAATCGAATATTACAAGTAAACAATGAGAATATAAATTTCAAAATACTACACAATAACATTCGTAGCATTGATAAAAACATAGATGAATTAAAAATCTGTATAGAAGGAACAGAATTAGAAGTTGACTTAATAATACTAACAGAGACTTGGCAGCTACATAATCCAGACTTATATAACCTACCTGGATATTCAATCCTATATAATCATGGGGATTATAATCAAAATGATGGTGCGGTCATATTTATTAAAATGAAGTATGATTTCAACCACAAAATAGTACAAATAGATGAATTTAAGTTTCTGAAAATGATTATAAAGTAGTATCAATGTAACTGCATGCTATAGGCCACCTTCTACAGTCATTTGTACAAAATCTTCAAACTTACTTTGAATCTGAATCTGATGATAAACCATATGACCTTTTTATCAACATCAATATATTACAGAATAACAATGATACCGTAGAGTATAATCATACTCTGCATGAATACGGATATATGCCTATGGTCAACATAGCTACAAGAGGAAAAGCATGCTTAGATCACATATACATCAAATCTAAAACTCCTGAAATACTAGAAATGGTCATACCTATAGTTGTTGATACAAATATAACAGATCATTCGACATTGATTTTACAAATAGTACATAATAACAGAAAAAAAGAACAAGACAACAAAGCGTGCAAAAAGTTCATTGATTATATCCGACTGTCAACAATTTTGGGAGAAATTAATTGGAATCCTGTATACTAGCAAAGTGACCCAGATACTGCCACAGATATGCTACTCAAAATAATCAACAATATAATCCAAAACTGTACTAGATATAAAAAAACTAGGAAGAAATCTACGAAAATTGCACCATGGATGACAGATTCCCTATTAAGTGAAGTTCATAAAAAAAATCAACTTTGCAAACAAGCTTTGCAAAATCCTAATAACTTAGAGATGAAACATCGATATCATACTTCGAGGAATAGGCTGGCAAATTTGATTGCAAAAACAAAATTATTACAAAAACTGTATTGAAAATGGTGCAAATGATTCTAAAACATTATGGGCTATCGTTGAAGAAATAACTGGCAAAAAGTAGAAAACAGCGAAAATAGATATAATAAAAAACGATAAGGGAGAAAATTGAACTGACGTTAAGGATATAACAAATGAATTTAACAATCAATTTTTGAACATGGGTCCGAGATTAGCACAAAAAATAAATAAAAATTCAAACTTCACTCCTCGTACATATAGTTTACCCAACTCTATACAGCTCATTAACTCATTAACTGAGATTGTAGACATTTGGTGCGTTCTTTTTGACTGAGATCTCAGATCACTTCAGTTAAGGTGATCTGAGATAAAGTGATGTGAGTAAGCATCTCAATTGAAGCGCGCGATCTGGCAATAGATTTAAACTATACGACAGATTCTTATCAGCATCTAATAATGTTAATTCATGTATCCATAATTTGTAACAAAAGAAAAATAGATTATGTGTGTTTATTATTTATATGTCAATGGTTAAAACCTTAGATAACCTTGGTTAAAACTACATATAAACCAAGCAAATCAAATATTTCTTCATCCCCTCCACTTTATTTCCGACTCAATTCCAACTGATACCCCCTTACAACACATTAAGTATCGGTGAAGGGGTAGGAAAAATCTCAGCTCACTTAAAGTGAGTAAAACAAAAAGAACGCTCACATTACTGATGTGAGCTGAGATTAACTGAGATCTCAGTCAAAAAGAACGCACCTATTATAGAACAACTAAAAAATAAAAAATCGGTTGGTAGCGATGGGATAGGTGTAGATTTTATAAAGTACATTGCCGAACATATTTCTAATGCGTTGAAATATATTATAAATATGAGTATTGACACTGGATATTGGCCAAAGCAATTTAAAGAAGCAGTGGTCTGTCCAATTTATAAAAAAGGAAATAAAGCAATAACAACCAATTATAGACCCATATCTCTAATATCTCATGTAACTAAAATATTTGAAAAAATTATTAAAAAGAGATTGAACAATTTTATTGATAAGTACAAATGTATCTCAATGAAACAATTTGGATTCAGAGAAAATACAACTACTGAGGATGCGATATTGGAATTAACTAAGAAAGTACACAATTCACTCGAAACAGGTACCCCTTGTCTTTGTGTTTTTATCGACCTTAGTAAAGCCTTTGGCATGGTTGACCATTCTCTCCTGCTCAAAACGTTAGAAGCAAACGGGATAAGAGGTAATTGTCTAAAACTTTTCAATAGTAATCTTACTAATCGAAAACAACTAGTCAAAGTCGAGAACGAATTAAGTACCAAGAAAACAATGAAATGTGGAGTCCCACAGGGTACCGTCTTGGGACCAGTTTTATTTAATCTTTATAGAAATGAATTATTTGGTGTTGGGGCTGATTATTAAACCTTGCTTGCCCCTTGCCCTGATTTGAGTACTTTTAGTAGAAACTCTTGCTGCAGTTTCAATTCTTCGTAAGCTTGTTCGCTGATAGGTTATACAAATAAAAATCTAATATTTTTCTGTGAATTTCTATATATATATTTGTCAAAAGTGACACCAACAACAACACACTTCGATCTCTATATTCAGACGATACAAAAAGCTTGCTCTGACAGCGGACAGATACCAACTGCCAGAGACAAATACTACTAAATAAAATTAACTGTCTTGTTGACAGCGACAAAAGCTGAATCCACTCTCCGCGACAGATGTCCGCGACAGATATCCGCGACAGATGTTCTTCACAACATACCGGCCCCCATTTCTTCTTCAAATCCATTTGGGGAGAAATCCATCTTCAGTCCGATTGGACACACCATAGCCACGGGTCTCTTCATTATAATTTCTTTTCCTTTCCACTTCCTAATTGTAACATCTACAACTCGGACTTGACCGTCTTTTCCCGGAAACACGTTAGAGATGAAACCTTTTCTCCAGCAATTCCTTGGAAGCTGCTTATCCACAATGAGGACAATGTCACCCATTTTTAATGGCTCGACTGGCTTATGCCATTTCTCTCGTAGCAATAAAGTGGGTAGATATTCTTCTGTCCATCTAGTCCAGAAGAGGTTAAGTACAGCTTGGGATTTCTTCCATTGCTCCCGAAGTATACCTGTACATTCTCCTTCCCATGGTAGGTTTGGTCCAACATCCGAAAATCCCCTTAAGAAGTCATTTGGCGTGAGACTTGTAGGATCCTTGGGGTCGCTTGAGACGTAGGTTAGTGGACGAGAATTTACTATATTCTCGGCTCCTTTGATGATGGTTAGCAGAGTTTGATCTCTCGGACACTTTTCCTTTAATGTAGACTTCAATATTTTCTTCACGGATCGGACTAACCTTTCCCAGACACCAGACATATGGGGTGCTCCTGGAGGTTGTAAGTGCCACTCCATCATCTCGAATTTTCCAGTTGATTTAATTTCTTCCCAGTTCAATTTACCCCATTGCTTCTTCAATTCTGAATTGGTCCCAACGAAATTCTTGCCGTTATCACTATAAATGTGGGTGGGTCTTCCCCGGCAATCTATAAAGCGTGACAAAACTAACAGCATCTCATCCGTGCTCAGCCCAAACGCGACTTCCAAATGAATTGCCCGAGTAACCATGCAGGTGAATAGGGCTATCCAACGCTTTTCCCGATGTCGTCCAACTGTGACCTCAATGGGACCAAAGAAATCAACTCCAGTAAAGGTAAAGGGTGGACGACCCGCAGCTAATCGAAAGTGAGGTAATTCACTCATCTCAGGAATTATTGGTTTGACATTTCGAAATTGGCAAAGAAGACACGAAGAGATGGCTCGGCGAACTGCCGTATGACCATTCATGATCCAGAATGATTTTCGCAGGTTGTTAAGGGTTGTCGACTGTCCTTGATGACCATTCTTCTCGTGTTCATTCAAAATTAACAACATAACCACACGATCATGAGATGGCAAAATCACTGGGTTAAAACCGGGAATCCTTCCATTCACTCTCATAAGTCCATCCGTGTCCAAAAAAGGTTGAAGTTTGTAAAGAGGACTATTTTTCATCTTCATATTCATCGCCAGTGCAGAGTTTTCCTTAGTGAAGCAATTCTGCTGAACTTGACGTAGAATCAGTCTTTCTCCTTGTTCCAAATCCATAGGTTTAAGACTAGAAGTCACACATTCGTGGCAGGTTACATGACCCGAAACGTTATCCTTTCTACATTGTTCTTTTCTCCAAGGTGTATCAATTCCCGTCTCCTTCGGTTTGATTCGGGTTATCCAGAATTTAACTGTTGCAGTGACTCCAGCTGCTACGCGTTTCATTCGGTGATAGGATGAAAATTTTTCGGATTTGATCAACACCTTACTCCACGAACTCGATCCACATATTTCCGTAGCAGAGTCGAGTTCTGGATCTGTCGGCAACGAAGAACATGTGAAGAGTTGACTCTTTACTTCCTCATTTCCTTCCAATGAGTCTATCAAAGTCTCGACCGGCCAAGCTGAGGGATCCTTAAGGAGAAAAAACGGTCCACATAACCAAAGAGAGTTCTTAGTCAGCTCAATTTCTGTCTTCAGTCTTGTCCCTTCATCGGCTACATTGAGTGCTGTTGGAATCCACTTCCATTCTGAGGGTGAAGTATTTTCCTGCACTTCTCCAATCCGATTGGCTACCCACTCACGATAACGAAGGCTCAAAGAACGAATCCATTTCAACACTGTCTGCGAGTCACTCCAAAAAATCCGCGAATTAAACTTAACGCGTAGCTCCTTACAAATTGTTGTAGCTATGCGAGTACCAAGTACTGCTGCCAATAGTTCCAGTCGGGGAATAGTTAGTTTCTTCTGTGGTGCTACTCTTACTTTTGAAGCCATGAAAGAAGTAGTGATGGCTCCACCAAGAACAGCTCGGAGATAACAAACTGCGCTATATGCTTCCTCGCTAGCGTCTACGAAAACATGGAGTTGGAGATCTTCAGCGAGATGAATTCCGTACACGTAGAGTCTTGGAACTTTCACATTCACGATGCTCTTGAGGTTGGCAATCCATTTCTTCCATTCTTCAAAGACAGAATCAGGTATTAGGTCATCCCATCCCACACCAGACTTCCAGGTGTATTGTAATAAAATCATTCCTTTAATCTTGAAATTCCCAAGAAAGCCGATAGGATCATAGACCGACATAACAAGGCTGCATACTTCTCTCTTTGTGGGATGTCTGCCTTCAATTATTTCTTGGTCAACCTTGTGGAAGTTGAGTTTAAAACTAAACTCGTCGTCTGCCGGATTCCACCACAACCCGAGAACTCGTTCTCCGGAGAAGTTAGACTTTTCCCCTTCCATCAGCTTCATCGACGAAAGAGATCCGGACGCTCTGAATTCTTCGGGAATGCTTTCAATAACATGTTCGCTATTGCTGGTCCACTTCCTGATACACATTCCGCCAGCAGCAAGGATAGTAGTGATGTCCCTTCGTAACATAATAGTTTCTTCTTCCGTTCTGGCACCAGTACAACAATCATCGACGTAGAAATCCTGTTGAGTAGATCGAGAAGCTTCGGGGTACTCGTCCTGGAAACGAGCGGCATTTTTATTTTTTACAAATATAGCGGATGATGGCGATGAAGTCGCTCCAAATATCATGACTTGCATCTCATACGTCTCAAATTTTCCCTTCTCGTTTTTCCACAGGAAACGTTGACTGGCTCTGTCTCTCTTCCTAATTTTAACACGATGAAACATATCCTCTATATCTCCCATGATCGCGATGTTATGGAGTCGAAAGTTCCACAAAACACTTAACAAGGATTGATTTAAATCAGGACCTGTCAAAAGGAAGTCGTTCAGACAGTAACCATTCGTCTTAGCAGCAGCGTCGAAAACCATCCTTATTTTTCCTGGCTTGTTGACGTTGCTGATAGTAAAATGAGGAATGTACCATGTCCTATCCGTGACCACTTCCGCTTCGGCTGAAGAAAGCTTCTTGATAAATCCCTGGTTTCGGCACCACTATGTTGGGGCTGATTATTAAACCTTGCTTGCCCCTTGCCCTGATTTGAGTACTTTTAGTAGAAACTCTTGCTGCAGTTTCAATTCTTCGTAAGCTTGTTCGCTGATAGGTTATACAAATAAAAATCTAATATTTTTCTGTGAATTTCTATATATATTTGTCAAAAGTGACACCAACAACAACACACTTCGATCTCTATATTCAGACGATACAAAAAGCTTGCTCTGACAGCGGACAGATACCAACTGCCAGAGACAAATACTACTAAATAAAATTAACTGTCTTGTTGACAGCGACAAAAGCTGAATCCACTCTCCGCGACAGATGTCCGCGACAGATATCCGCGACAGATGTTCTTCACAACATTTGGTCTAAACACGATAGGGGATATTATAGGTTATGCAGATGACACCGTAATATTTTATGAGGCTAAAACCTGGGAACAACTAAAAACGAAAGTTGAAACTGACTTAATTATTGTAAAGGACTGGTTCGATTATATGCTTTTAACAATGAATTTAGAAAAAGCTACATTCTTACCCTTCAGTTGCAACGCTTCTGGCAGCGCTCCCGATCAAAAAATAACTTTTGCAAATAATGAAATAGAGGGTACGACAAATGTTAAATACTTGGGAGTATACTTAGACACTAACCTCAAATGGGACTGTCATATAAAATATGTAATAAGAGAACTACAATTCATTTTATATAAATTTAAACTCCTTAAAAAATGCTTACCGTTACCACAATTGAAAAAGTTATACTACGCGCTTGTGGATACTCATATTAGGTACGCCATTACAGTTTGGGATTCGCCTCTGCAAGTACATATACTTCCATTACAAGTCTTACAAAGAATATTTTTACGACTAATAATGGGGAAACATTACAGATATTCATCTGATAGTCTGTACGAGGAAACGCAAATTCTCGACCTAAGGCAGCTCTATTATTACTGTACCAATGTCAAATATCACTTTAGCAGTAATAAAGAGGAACCTCGTAATCATCAATATACCACTCGAGATGGTAACTTACTCAGTTATCCAGTTATAGTTAAAAGTCCAAATCTCAACGGGCGTATTCGTATATGTCTATAAAGATGTACAACACTATACCGACAACATTGAAGGATATATATAGCAAGCCAATCTCTAAACTAAAGTTAAAATCATTTTTATTGGATAAACCAAGAAACTTTATAGATAACATAGTAAATTAAAAGAATACAATGTAACGGAATTGCAATACATTAACCTAATCAAGATTATCCTCTTTTCTTGACCACACAACTCAAACACAACGAGCCATCATCAACATTCCTGATTTGAATCCTGATTATGTTTGCCTGCAGATGAATGTGTAATTGTGTAATATGGTAGCGAAAGTGTATTGGTATCTGTGACTGTATAACCATGCTTGTAGGTAAACATTTAATTATCAGCATTTAATTTGCTGTCTATGTGTGTGCATGTTTAAGTTTTGGTTAAGATTTATATATTTATATTTTACTTCTGTATTTGCATTTATTTAGAGGTATTTATATTTTGTGCTTTTTTATTTATATTTATTTATGTGTATTTATTTTTTGTGCCTTTGTATTTACATCTATTTTTGTGTATCTATATTTTTTAATTTTGTATTTGCATTTATTTGTATATATTTATATTTTGTACAGTCGTATTTACATCTATTTATGTGTATTTATACTTTGCGCTTTTGTATTTGTATTTATTTAGATGTGTATATATTGTGTGCTTTTGTATTTATATTTATTTATGTGTATTTATATTTTGTGCATTTGTATTTAAAATTATTTTTGTGTATCTACATTTTGTATTTGCATTTATTTGTGTATATTTATATTTTGTACTTTCGTATTTACATATATTTTGTGCTTTTTTATTTATATTTATTCATATGTATTTATATTTTGTGCATTTGTATTTACATTTATTTATGTGTATCTATATTTTGTACTTGTATTTAAGTTTATTTATGTATTTATATTTTCATGAATATATTGTAATCACGAAACAAGTACTCATGTACTTATCGTTCATTTCTACTTTATTCGCTCTTTATAATTGTAACCATTATACTTATTTATTGTGAATAAAGTTATTATTATTATTATTATTGTCACATAAAAATCCATTGTCGAATACAGTGTAAATAAACACCCTGTATAAGGTCATGTTTATTGACGCACATAACTTTTATCTCTTATTTTTACAAAAATCTCTGAAAAAAAGACGCTTAATTAAACCACAGATTGTAAACATGGTAATCTTGAGGTCACTAGGACATTATTGCGTAGGTAATTAAATAATACGAATATGACTACTTTGTTTTAATGCTGATGGACCACAGCCGGACTAGACTCTTAAGTGGTTGAAATTAACTTAAAGAAGCAGATGATTCACAGCCACCTACACGTTAATTAAAAGTTTTTGAATAATTTTTTACGTTTTACCTTAATGTAGTTATCTCAGCATTAACAAGTGAAGAACGATGTTGTTGTTTGTGTTAGGTGTTTGTTTTTTTGGAAGCGTCTCTATGGAGGCGTCTTCCAATTATTTTTGCGCCGACATGAATCCCCAACATCTCGTTATCATCGATCAGGTAAGGTTGATTAACCAACTTAAATACCTGGGAAAATATATCGATATATTTTAATATAAATACTGTATTAGTGTCTTAAATGAACCTCAACGTTTAAAACTAATTCCACAATATAATGAAAAATATTAAAAATTCTAAAAAATTGACAATTGTTTCGATAACTGAATATCATCATCAGAATGACAGAAGTTACATTTCATTTTATGCCTACCTGATGTTTAGTAGTTATTTTTGGCTAGACCAAGAAGTGACCTAACTTGTGATTGACTTAATATATGTTAATAGAAAAAAGAAGAAGATGTGGTGTTACAAATATTAATGCTTAGATATTATTAGCCCTATGGTGATATCCTGGATATCATTTTTCCAATTGAGATCAGTATAACTGTGCAATGATATAGAAAACCAGGAAAACTATATCTGCTGATCTTTACAATTATCACTTAAGAAGACAGTTTAATAGTGGAGAACTCCCTAGATTTATCTGTTCAATGACGACTTCATTTTGTGGGTTTCTTAAGTGTCTTCTAATTTCCAACTCTTCAAGGAAATCCAGTTCTTGTTTCTTATCACAAATATGTAGTACTTCTAGTTCTGTGTGGTGTCATTGAATGGTTGGTGTCAAGTAGATGTTTTGCGTAATGGGATTTATCTGGTTGTTTTAATCTATATGTTTGTAAGTGTTCACTGTATCTGATTTCAAAATTTCTAAGGGTCTGACCCAAATAGACAGCATTAGATTCCGGACATTTGAGTTTATATATACCTGATTTCTTTAATGTTGGTATTTTTGTTTTAACATTTAACAATTTTGTACTTACGTTAATTTCTGTTTTAAAAACAATTGTTTTCAAAACATGCTGTCTATTTGGGTCAGACCCTTAGAAATGTTTAAATCAGATACAGTGAACACTTACGAGCATACAGATTAAAATAACTAGATAAATCCCATTACGCAAAACATCTACTTGACACCAACCATTCATTGACACCAAACACAGAACTAGAAGTACTACATATTTGTAATAAGAAACAAGAACTGGATTTCCTTGAAGACATGGAAATTAGAAGACACTTAAGAAACCCACAATATGAAGTCGTCAATGAACTGATAAATCTAGGGAGTTCTCCACTATTAAACTGTCTTCTTAAGTGATAATTATAAAGATCAGCAGATATAGTTTTCCTGGTTTTCTATATCATTGCACAGTTATACTGATCTTAATTGGAAAAATTATATCCAGGATATCACCATAGGGCTAATAATATCTAAGCATTTATATTTGTAATATCACATCTTCTTCTTTTTTATATTAACATATATTAAGTCAATCAAAAGGTAGGTCACTTCTTGGTCTAGCCAAAAATAACTACTAAACATCAGGTAGGCATAACATGAAATGTAACTTATGCCATTCTGACGATGATATTCAATTATCGAAACAATTGTCAATTTTTTATAATTTTTAATATTTTTCATTATATTGTGGAATTAGTTTTAAACCTTGAGTTTCATTTAAGACACTAATATGAGTAGATTCCATGGAGTAAGGGTCGATACAGTTAATTTCATAAATACTGTACATTACATTTTTCTCAACAAGTAATTATTCGGAAAAATGTTAGTTTGCTAAAATATTATTCCTTGTAAATTATGAGAAAAATTATCTATACTAATACCTTAACGACCAAAATTGAATTTAATTACCAATATTCTCACGTAAAAACATAAAATTATATTCCAAGAGGATAAAAAATAGTCGATTGTACTTTCGGGATTCATATTTATATGGGACGGTCTCACTTGAGGACCTCGACCCCGTTTGTATCATTTGAGGACCTTCGTCAATCCGTAAAATTTTCCATAACATGAAGTACCATTTTAGGACCTCTAGGCGAGAATCTCTAAATTTACATTTAGGAAGATGTTTTTCAAAATTGTTATGAGGAACTTTTGTCTCTTGTTAGTGAACATAGTATGTTAGAAATTTAGAGAAAAAAAACGACCGAAAAATCGGAAGACTTTTACACATCAAGTTATTCAAGAAGGGGAAGGGAATATAATCATTGGATTCACGCTTCTCCCTCTTGAATAATCTGATATACGCGTAACAAAGTATTGGATATCTTTTAAGGGTAGGGGTGAATGCAATGATTATATTTCCTCCCCATTCTTCAAATACACAATATAAAAATATCATCATATACGAGTACAAATGTGTTTATAATTTCATTTATTTTCTTGAGTTTGTGTTAAATTAATTCAATAAAAATATAGTTTAATCAAATATTTGATTTCGCATCTTTATCGATTATTGAAAGGTCCGCAAGTGATTCGGTTTAAACTTGTATCGTAGGCTAGGTCCGTAAATGAGACAAAAACAGGTAAATTTTGCATAGGTCCTCAAATGAGAGGTCCTGAAACGAGACGACACCATTTATATTAAGGTAAGTACAGTGAATATGCCCATGCCAAGCAAAACTCTTGATAAAAATCCAAAATATTCAATTCGGTTTTTATGGAAAGCTTACACCTTTAAAACCAAAGAAGTAAAGGATGATTTAATCGTTAATATTTTTTTGTACCATTTTTTTAACAGTTAGTCTTACAGGGCATATTACCAACCCTGTCGTTAATATGCTCATCATCTCATGTCCCTAATGTGCCCAATGAATTATATCAAGTGCAAAACAACTTCGTCGATTTTAACTACCTTTATTTATTTGGTACTGAGAGTACAAAAAGTAAGTATCAAAATAATAACATATACTATTTATAAATTTATATTATTTTTAAACTAGGCAAACTCTTTAATAAATAAAACAAAAATAAACGGGTTTAAAGATTAAAACTAACTTTTCCGCATCTGTGGCTCTGAACAATATTCTATAATAAAACTGTCACTTGTATACACTTCGGGAGATGTATCGTCCTAACAAACATAATTTCTCCAAAAATAACCAAAAATGTAGTATATCTGGATTTATAGGACCCGCTGTATTCGCTCTCGTCAGCTGAAAATCAATAGGGTATATCTGTGTGAGACACCTTGAGCAATATTCAATCATAAAATTGGTCGATGAAAGAAAACAATAAAATTTGTTTAAATTTTCATTTATTTGAACTAATGTTCAATTTAAACTTGTTGACGCGTTTCACTAACACAGTAACTTTGTCAAAACGAATGAAGATATAATGTAAAAATGTCTTAATATATACAGTGCATCAATACAGAATTCTATTTACTAACGTTAACAATGGTATTGAAAGAAATTACCTGGAAATTCATTCACTACAAACATTCGTAAGTTATCTTCTAGGTAAAAAGGTTTAATAAAGGAGACTGATTGACATCTATTTGGTCGTTAAAAAGATTACCTGAATATTTATTTTTGTTAATCTCGAGGGCCTCTAATAAATTTAAACTGAAGGATTTCCGACTACATGGAGAATTTCAAAATTTGGGTCGAAAATGTGTTGGTTTTCTAATAAATTATTTGAATAGTTAGAATCTAATTTTTTGTTGTCATAGCTACGTTTGTGTTCCGAAATTCTAGTTTTAAAATTTCTAAAAGTTCTACCGATATAAATTTTATAACAGTTGTCAAATATAAATAATAAACATGATTTTTCTATATTTCATAAACCAAAGCATATAGATATTACAATTCATAATAGTTCGGTCCACCCATTCAGTCATAAACTAACAGCTTTCAATAGTATGATACACAGACTCTTAACAGTCCCATTAAATATTAATAAATATAACAAATAGTTAAATATCATAAAACAAATAGCAGTTAATAATAATTACGATCCAAATTTAATTGACAATATCATAAATTAAAAGATAAAACAAGTATTCCCTTCAGATAAAAATAATAATAAACATTTTAAAAGCTTAACATACTTTGGAACACCATCCTTAAAAATGAAATCATTTTTAGAAACTTTAGACATGAATATTTCCTTTAAAACTGATTACAATTTATCCAAATTCATTAAAAATAATAAATCTAACTTATAAATTAAAATGTGGTAATGACAACTGTGATAAAATTTATATCGGTAGGACTTCTAGAAATTTTAAAACTAGAATTTCGGAACACAAACGTAGCTATGACAACAAAAAATTAGATTCTAACTATTCAAATCATTTATTAGAAAACCAACATATTTTCGACCCAAATTTTGAAATTCTCCATGTAGTCAGTAAATCCTTTAGTTTAAATTTATTAGAGGCCCTCAAGATTAACAAAAATAAATATTCAGGTAATCTTCTTAACGATCAGATAGATATCAATCAGTCGCCTTTATTAAACCTTTTTACCTAGAAGATAACTTAGGAATGTTTGTAGTGAATGAATTTCCAGGTAATTTCTTTCAATATCATTGTTAACGTTAGTAAATAGAATTCTGTATTTATGCACTCTATATATTAAGACATTTTTACATTATACCTTCATTCGTTTTGACAAAGCTACTATGTGAACAAGTTTGAATTGAAAATTAGATTCAAATAAATGAAGATTTCAACAAATTGTATTGTTTTATTTCATCGTTCAGTATGGATCTTCATCAAGTAAAAGCCTCATCTATTCAATTCATAAAATTGATCACTTGTATACACTCTAGAGGCTGTATCGTGCTAACAAACTGAAAATTCTCCAAAAATGACAAAAATTTGGTACTTCAAGTAACATAGCACCCGTTGTACTGGCTTTAGTGAGCTGAACGTTGATAGGGTTCATCTTTGAGACGCTCTGAATAATATCCAATCATAAAATTGATCTTTTGTTTATACTCCGGAGGCTGTATCGTGTTAACAAAATCAAATTTCTCCAAAAATTACAAAAATGTCGTACATAAAGTACTATAGCACCTGTTGTACTGGCTCTGGTGAGCTGAAAATCAATAGGGTTCATTTGTGAGATGTTCTGAATAATATTCAATCATAAAATTGGTGACTTGTTAAACTCCGGAGGCTGTATCGTGCTAACAAACTGAAATTTCTCAAAAAATGACAAATATGTCGTACTTCGAGTACCATAGTACCCGTTATACTGGCTCTGATGAGCTGAAAATCAATAGGGTTTATCTGTGACATGTCCTTCACAATATTCAATCATAAAATTGGTGACTTGTTGCACTACGGAGGCTCTATAGTACTAACAAGACATGTAACGAAAAGTGGCCGACGACAACGACGACGACGACATACACACAGGATTTTTTTTCTAAAAACCATTTTTTCGTGTTGTTGTTGATGGAAATCGTAAAAATAACTCAAAAAAAAATTCAAAATTCCAACTTTTTTGGGGTAAACCAATACTTTTCTCGCATATTATATAGGTTGGGCGGAAAAGTAGAAACTTAATATCTCTGAGAATTTCTACAAACAGCAGTCTGAACAAATAAAAACTGTCTTATAAGTTTTGGTGAGTCCGATGCACTCTTCATGATAATAAAATAAACAAACTGAGCACAACCGCATATCTTTTTTTACTTCTTCTTGACAAGCTTTACAGTACCACGATTCTTTGTGTTTTGTTCTTCCTCCTTGATCTTTGGCAATGATTTCTTTTGCTTTGGTAGATTTTGTTGTTTTGGTGGGAAAAACTTCTTTTTTCACGATAAGTGCTTTGCTGTTGATTGTTTTTTTCTTTCTAATTATTTTTGGGAAATCTTTATATGGTGTCTCCAACATTTCAGTAAAACTCGTGTAAAAGATAATTTTTTCTTCATCGTTTTTTTGTGTTTGTGTTATTTTCTTTGGCTTTAGGTTCTTCTTCTGATTTCCTATGCCCGATATCTTTACTAGTAATGTATGCAGAATATGCCTGTCTGAACTTTTTAATATCTCTTGTTCTTTCACGTTTCACTTTGTAGCCTCTTCGTCAACCGATGGTGCCTCGTCTTCAGAAGAAAAATTTTCTGTTGAAGTGTCGCTGTATAAAGACATGTGATTATCTGTTGATGAGGAGCTATTTGGTGACAACCATTTTCTCTTACTTTGGTGTTTTGGTTTGATTGGGTACTTGGAGATCTTTAACGGAGTAGTATTTTCTATGGACCTTTGATTACTTCTGTGTTGAAGTTTCCCTTCTAAAGTCTTGGTCTTCTTTTAGTCTGCTGCTTCCTTCCATATTACTGTCTTCCACAAGTTCTCGTTCTGTTCATATGCTAGGACCAAAGGCCACTTCGGGAATAGCAAGTGGATTGTACAGATATATACCCGTAGCAGAGAAACCTGATATTATATTGTGGGGTTACTGCCTTGCCCCAAACTATAGTAAACAACTCTCCAAACCTCGGTTTAGTTATGGCTCGGTCTCTGTGTCGAGTCCAGTATAAAAGTACCCGTTCATCCCAATGGTGCTCGAATGATTTGATTACAGCCTTGTACATTGGCTGGAGCTCGTGTGTTGTATTACTCGGTAAGCATAAAAGGGTAATACCATAAGAATCGGCAGTTTCAACAATAGATGGATCCAAATGGCAAGATGCGCCATCAAAAAGCAAAAGACAATTTCCTGGAAGTTTATATTTTCCAAAGTGCTCAATCCATTCGTTAAATGTTTCAATTGTCACGCTTGCTTTCTTCGTCATAAGCTTCAGAGTGCCTGGTGGCAAGTTGTCACATCATTCGCGTTTCATCCTTTGATCTTTAAATAGAACTGCTGGGAGAATTCTTCCTCTGCTGGCGTTACCACAAGCCACAACAGTAATATCCTCTGCATGTTCTGGTGCCACTAAGTGGACCCTTTTGGCTCCATTTTTAGCAAGGATAGTTTGCTGGTGATGCAACGTTAACCTGCACCCCTTTTCAGCCATATGAAAAATTCTTCCAGGTTTATCCATTAGGTCAAGTTCTAAAAGCACTTTTTGAAGCTTTTCAAAATAATCAGATACAATATGTTTGTTGAGCTTTTGTGCTCTCGCCGGGTTCATATTCTGTGCCTTTCTAGGAGTAATCTCTGGGTGTCTCTTTAAAAACGTTCTTAACCAATGACTGCCAGTTAGACGTCTTTCTTGAGAAAACATGTTAGATATACCATTTAACTAACAATAATTAAAAACAGATCTGCGATGCATTCGTTTCGTAAGAGGGTAACCCACCTGGGCCAATCTAATAATTCGGGACGCTAATTCTGTTTGTTGGTCTTCAATCATAACACTTTTTTCTGCCAAGTGATTGTTTTACGGTGGTGTTTTTGTTCATGTAACGATTAAGAGTCCTTCGTAGTATTTTTGAATTTGAGTTTTTCGACTCCCCATTTTGTATAGCTCTTATGACGCGCTTAAGGTCTTCTTCCGTCCACTATGAGCGAATTCCTCTTGTTTTGTAAGATATCCTGAATGTCATCCACCAATTTTTCTCTTTTCTTTGTTCGTAGTACCGTTTCGACAAAAACAGCAATAAGATTCCAATTTTCTTCTGTCTTCAGCATCAGTTCCACGATGTTATCAGGAGTAACCTCTCCAATCTTTTCTGTCAGTACTCGTCGTTTTGGTTCCCACCGTTGGCAGGTAAAAAACGTAAGTTTTGCATCATTCCGGGTGTGACCGCACGCCAGGCAATTCAAGTCTTTAACAAACTAGCGATGAAATTTGGTAGTCTTCCATTCAGGTCCCACTTTCGGAGTTGGTCGAGAATATTGAAGCGCCAGGTTGTATCAAATGCCTTTTCTAGGTCAAAAAATACTGCTACTGTGTGGTTTCTGTGGGAAAAACTATCCCGGATTTCTTTCTCTAGCAGAAAGATTGTCAATTGTAGACCTGTGGCTCCTAAAAGACTGAGCATCTGACAAGAGATGATTGGATTCCAGATACCACATAAGTCTGATGCTTATCATCTTCCCCATAAGTTTGCTACGACAGCTTGTGAGTGAGATGGATCAATAATTACAAGTAATGAAATTAACTGTCTCGACCCTTACTTCGTGGAATATGCTCATATTAGTATTTTTAAAGGAAACTCACGGTCTCTAGTTAATTCCACAATATAATAAAAGTTATTGAAAATTCTAAAAAATTGACAATTGTTTCGATAAATCAATATCATCGTCAGAATGACAGAAGTTACATTTCATTTTATGCCTACCTGATGTTTAGTAGTTATTTTTGGCTAGACCAAGAAGTAATCTAACTTGTGATTCATTATCATCATCATCAGTGGCTTCACAACCCTGGGTGGGTTTTTGCCGACTCAACCACACGTCTCCATCTTTTTCTATCTAGCATCCGATCGCGTCCATCTTCGATATTCATGGCTTTTAGGTCCTTTGTAATATTATCTCTCCACCTGAGGCGGGGTCGACCTAATGGGCGTTTTCCCCCCGGGACCTCCTCCCACACCAGTTTTACTATTCTATCATCTGGCATTCTTTTAACGTGTCCTGCCCACTGTAGTCTCCTGGCCTTTATTTCGTTTATTATGTTGGTATCAGTGTAGAGTTCTTTGAGTTCTTGGTTGGTTTTTATTCTATATTGTCCTGTATTTTCGTCTCTATTTGGGCCGAAAATTTTTCTTAGTAATTTCCTTTCAAAGACCTTAAGTCGTTCTTCGTTTGCAACCGTTAGAGTCCAGGTCTCACATCCATACATTACGACAGGCATTATAATTGTTTTGTATATGTTCAGCTTAGTTTTCCTGGTAAGTATTCTAGATTTAATTAGGTCTTGAAGAGCAAAAAGGCATCTGTTTGCAGCCTGTATCCTGTTATTTATCTCTTCTGTGATGCGGTTGTTTTCGCTAATACTTGTACCCAGATATTTAAATTATCTTGTCCGCTCAAAGTTGTAGTCTTCGATAGAGAAGTTTTGTCCTACTCTATCTCGGTTCCGATTTTTTCTGCTGAGGTACATATACTTGGTCTTGTCTTCGTTTATCTTGAGGCCTATCTTCTCTGCTTCCTTTTCGAACTTTATGAAGGTGTCTTTGAGGTCAATCCTGCTATATTGCCAATCACATCGACATCGTCTGCGAAAGCCAGGAGCAGGTTGGGTCCTCCTTTATGAAAGATAGCAGCTGGCTTCTCAATTTTGGAGTTCCTAATTACATATTCCAATGCTATGTTAAAGAGTTGAGGTGAGAGGGCGTCCCCTTGCTTGAGACCATTATTGATATTGAAGGAGTCGGAGAGACTCTGCCCTACTCTTACTTTACATCGCGTACCCTCCAAGCATACTTTCATCATCGATATAAGTTTTTGTTTGGAATCCAAGTTCTTGCATTGCTTGCCACAGCTTTGATCTGCATACTCTGTCGAATGCCTGTTTAAAGTCAATAAACAATTGGTGGAGTTCTCTGTCGAATTCCCAGCATTTCTCCATTATTTGTCTGATGGTAAAAATCTTATCTACGGTGGACCTATTTGGTCTAAAACCACATTGGTATTCCCCCACAATCTCTTCTGTATATGGTTTCATTCTCTCCAGTAGGATATTGGAGAGTACCTTATAACATGTATTCAGAAGAGTTATTCCACGATAGTTTGTGCATTTCTTTCTGTCTCCTTTTTTATGAATAGGGACGATTATCCCTTCCTTCCATTCGTCGGGTAGGGCCTCTGTCTTCCAGATGGTTTGTATGAGCTTGTGTATGGCCTTGTGGAGTGTTTCTCCGCCAGATTTTATGCATTCGGCAGGTATGCCGTCGCTGCCTGGAGCTTTGTTATTTTTCAGTTTTTTTATTGCATTCAGTGTTTTTTCGTACGACGGTGGCTGTGTTTCTATTTCGGCCGTTGGTATATTTGTTGGTGGCGTATTTGTATTTTCCTCCTCATTTAGCAGTTCAAAGAAGTATTTCTTCCAGGTTTTTAGAATCTCTTTTTCGTTGGTTATGAGTTCTCCATTATTTTTTGTGAGAAAGTTTTCCTCTCTGGGTTGGTATCCGGCTTTCTGTTTCGAGATTTCGATAAAATATTCTTTTATTCTGTTATTCTGTCTATTCTCTTCTATTTCCCTTATTATTGACAGTTGGTATTCTCTCTTTTTCCGTTTCACCATTCTGCGTGTTATTGTTCTTTGTTGTCTATATTCTTCTATATTAGATGCTGTTGGATGTTGTAGCATTTTTTTCCTAGCCAGGTTCCGCGCTTCAAGTGTCCTGTTGCAGTCCTCATCGAACCATTTCCGTCGCTGGCTTTTCTTTTTGCCAAGTACCTGTTTTGATACGGTGGCTATTGCATCTTTAATGTTAGCCCATAGTTCCTCTATGCTGTTTTCGTCGTGAGGCTCCTTTATTTGCTCATTTATTTGTTCTTGGTACCTTTCTTGTGTCTCCTCTGTTTTTAGTTTTCCCGTCTCCCAAGTTGTTCTGGTCCCCTTCTTAGGCGTTGGACAGGTGGAGATTCTAATTCTAATCTTTGTCCTTACTAGGAAGTGGTCCGTATCTGCGTCTGCTCCTCTTAGGCTTCTGACGTCCAGGCAGTTACTACCATATCTCCTATCTATTATGACGTGGTCGATTTGGTTTCTTGTGACTCCGTCATTTGAAATCCAGGTCTCTTTGTGAATGTTTTTATGTTCGAACATGGTTGATTTTATTAGGAGGTTCTGGGACGTAGCCAGGTCAACAAGCCTGGTTCCATTGTCGTTGCTAGTGTCATGCAGGCTATGTTTGCCTATGTTTGTTTGATAGGCTTCTTCTTTGCCGACTTTGGCATTAAAGTCACCCAAAATAATTAGCATATCATATTTGGGTATACTCAGGATAAGATTTTCTAGTTCGTCATAGAAGGTATCCTTTATTTCCTCGTCTTTCTCTTCAGTCGGGGCATGGGCTGAGACCAGCGAGTAGTTATACCATTCTCCTTTCAGTCTCATGTAGCAGAGACGTTCGTTTATTGGTTTAAACTCCATGATTGCTTTTGCTATGGGTTCTCTTACTATGAAACCTGTCCCAAATTGGTGTCGTCCTTGGTCATTTCCGCTATACAGTATTATCGAGTTTCCCACTCTTTGCGTTCCGTTCCCTGGCCACCTGATTTCTTGAACGGCTGTTATGTCCATATTTTGTTTTTCCAGTTCTTTGGCGGCATGTAAAGAGACTCCAGGTCTATAAAGGCTAAGTAAGTTCCATGTTCCGAAATTCATTGTCCTTTTTCGTCGCGTGTTTCGTCTTGAGAGGTCCGTCCGGGTCCGAGGCGTGTGTTTCGTTGTCGTAACTATGGTTTTTTTTCCAAGGAGGGATAGTTAGTCCCTCGCTTAACCCTCCTCTTTTATCCGGGCTTGGGACCGGCAACCATACTACTGGGCTACTCAATCCACCCAGCAGCACAGCAGGCAGAGTAACTTTTGATTGGCTTAATATATGTTTATAGAAAAAAGAAGAAGATGTGATATTACAAATATTGAAGCTTAGATATTATTAGCCCTATGGTGATATCCTGGATATCATTTTTCCAATTAAGATCAGTATAACTGTGCAATGATATAGAAAACCCTTAGGAATTTTGAAATACGATACAGTGAGCACTTACGAGCATACAGATTAAAACAACCAGATAAATCCCACTACACAAAACATCTACTTGACACCAATCACTCATTGACACCTAACACAGAACTAGAAGTGCTGCATATTTGTGAAAAGAAACAAGAACTGGATTTCCTTGAAGAACTGGAAATTAGAAGACATTTAAGAAACCCACAATATGAAGTTGTCAATGAACAGTTAAATCTAGGGAGTTCTCCACTAATAAACTGTCTTATAAGTGATAATTGTAAAGATCAGCAGATATAGTATTCCTGTTTTTCTATATCATTGCACAGTTATACTGATCTTAATTGGAAAAATGATATCCAGGATATCACCATAGGGCTAATAATGTCTAAGCTTCAATATTTGTAATATCACATCTTCTTCTTTTTTCTATAAACATATATTAAGCCAATCACAAGTTAGGTTACTTCTTGGTCTAGCCAAAAATAACTACTAAGCATCAGGTAGGCATAAAATGAAATGTAACTTCTGTCATTCTGACGATGATATTGATTTATCGAAACAATTGTCAATTATTTAGAATTTTCAATAACTTTTATTATATTGTGGAATTAACTAGAGACCGTGAGTTTCATTTGAAAGCACTAATTACAAGTAAGTTTTGGGTCTTTCCCTATTTTAAGAATAGGAATAACTACGGCCTCACGCCATTTCTCTGGATAAGTGCCGTCGATCCATATTCTATTATACAAATCTAATAGTATTTTTTTTTGATAAATTTGGTAGCTGTCTGATGAATTCATATACAATTTTGTCTTCTCTCGGTGCGGAGTCTTTCTTTTCATAAAATGCATTATCTAGTTCCTCTAGGTTGAGAAGGTGATTATAATTGGATATATTTTCTTCCTGGAAGTCAATTTCTCGCTCTTCTGCTTGTCTATGGATCTGGAACTCGGAGTCGTACTGTTCCGAGCTACTGATATATTCGAATTGATTAGCTAAATGCTCAGCAATCTCTTCTTCTCTGATTATAAAACCTGTGATGCATCCGTGAATGTCTCTCCTAGAATAGCGCGAATTTTGTCCATGCGGGTGTTCTAGCTGTGATAGTAGATGTTCCCAATCAGTTAATAAAACAAAACCAATTTTTTTACACTAAAAGTTTTCTTTGTCAAAATCGTAAACACGCCTATTATACTAAAATCAAAAAGGCGCATTTTGTAATGAAATCAAAAATAGGCACTCTGAAATAAATGAAAATACAAAGACATAAATGTGCCGTACTTTTAAAAATTTTGAGAAGGCGCCTTTCAATGAGTTAAAAAATGCGCCTTTTAATTGTATTGATAGAAGGCTTTAAAAAGGTCCCGTAAAAAAGTTTCTTCATACTTATTTTTCTATCGTCTTCTGTCCTGTTTCTTAATTTTTGTACTGTTCGTTGTAAATTTATTATATTAAAAGGTATAAACTATTAAATATAAATAAGTATAATAATTAATTATAATCTACCTTTTAATATAACAAATCTCCTTTCTTGAATTAGATTTAAAGAAAAAAAAATATGACGTGCAGCAACATTTATAATGTATGAAGTATATATAAACAAATGATGTGGGGTCTGAAACAGTAGCAAGAATTCAAAAAGATTACATAAATTACCAGAGCTCAGGACCAGTATTAAATTATTTCGTTTCCTTTTCAAATTAAATGATATAATTTGTTATATGACTGTATTAAGAAGTGGCTAGTCTCATTCGAAAAATTACTATGCAACCATATAAATTGGACAAAACAAAATTGAGTCATACCAATAATAACTGAATGTAATTAATTAACTGAATGATTTTAATAACCGTTTGTTACCGTTTTACAAAATAGACCAAGTCTAATTCGATGAAATTTCGGTACTATTTTGAAAAAGGTTAAAATAGTTCCAGAAACGATAATTTAATTTTGGAAAATAAGTACATTATCTCTAGGAACCTAAATAAAATATAAATTACAATTAAATTAGTTATAATAATATGATTATATTTTTGAAATATTTTGCAAAAGTTATGAACGGCAATGTAGTGTAAAATAATGCACAAAGTACAAATAACATTTTAAACGCTTACAACGTAATGGGTATCTAAATCTGATTGCAATGTCAAATTAAAAATTTTTATAACTTTGTCCAAATTGGTATCTAATATAGTACAGAGGCGTATTTACCTATAGTGCAGTGTGTGCGGCGAACACGGGCGCTAGGTCTAAGGGGACGCCGAGCGTCGAGCGCCCTAACACCACTGCGCCCTTGTCGACGTCGGGCGCACGGTAGCAAAGCAAGGCTACTTACTCATTTTCCTACCTACTCTATTTTAATATACACAATAACTTTTGTTTCAACGTGAAATCAGTCTTAAAACAGATTATTAAAGATTAAATTGGCGTAATGTCGCATCGCTACCAAAGGCGCGAGCCGGCATCGGCACCTGTTTGTTTTGATTCGTTTCACACCACGCCGACAATCATTTCTAACTCGATTGTATTAGAATGCTAAATTAGATTAGATTAGATTTTAACGGGGTTACAGTGCACTGAAACCAAAGGTTTATTGTGCCCCCCCTATCAGAGCTGTTGTCGCTAATACTACAGCTCGCCTTCCACTTCCAAGGTTCTAATGAACTCTAATATTTGGGACGGCATCAACGAAGTTAGGTCCTCATTCTTACAAGTTTCTTGTCCAAAGCATTTCTTGCGTTGGCTTGCAATGGCGAGGCATTCCAGAACTAGGTGATCAGGAGTTTCATCCTCCTCCCCACAGAATCTACACTCGTCAATCTCTGCTAGACCTATTCTCATTAAGTGCTTCCTAAGGCGGCAGTGTCCTGTAAGAAAGCCCGTGAGGAGATGTAGCTTATCTTTACTGAGGTCCAAATATTTTTTGGATCTAGCAGTGTCAAAGTTCCCCAGGAACTTTTTGGAATGTTCCAACCCGGGAAGGCACCGCCAGAGTGCTTCTCTATCGGTTTCCTCTTTCTCCCGAAACTCTTTCTTGTAGGAGCATTTTGCTACACCACAGAAAGGCTCCGGGCCAATAAAAGGCATTTGTGCTCCTTTCCTGGCAAGTGTATTGGCCTCTTCATTTCCTGTGATTCCCGAGTGGCCAGGAACCCAGACTGAAGAGACCCTGTTATTCTTGCCTAATTCATCAAGTTTTCTTCGGCACTCCTATGCCAACTTTAAGTCAATGACATGGAGCTCAATGCTTTGATAGTTGCTTGACTATCAGAATGGATCGATATGTCACATTTCTGGTAGTTTTTTTCTAGGTTCATTTCCACGCATCTTTCGATCGCAAGTATTTCTGCCTGAAAGACGCTCGGGAAGGAGCCTAACGATAATGAGTATCTGGTGCCAGGCCCAAATACTCCAGCGCCTGCTCCAATGGTGGTTTTTGAACCATCCGTATACCATCTAATGTTGTTTTCTTTGAGAGTTTGGATGGTGTATTCCCTTTCCCAATATCTCCTCGTATTTAGCATCGTGGTGTATTAGAATGCTATCTATAAAGTTCAAATTGAAATTCCCGGGGACGTGCGGCGGTCATTTTCAAAGGCTTGTGTGCGCGTACCGCACTTTTGTTTTACCGCTATACCGTAGTTTTGCGAAATAAGCCTTGATGCTATTGGATTAAGTATCATTTTTTGAGTAAACATGTAAATATGAAGTAAATCGGCTTTCCTTTCGATAGAAAATATATAAAAGGGAAGATAAGGTTTTTTGCTTCCACAATTATTGCGAGGTCGGAGGTCATCAAAAATAGCTAGTGAAATACAAAAACAAAACATCGAGTGATAGATAGTAACATCGAAGTTTACTCGTACCTATAGGTACGACCTGGGATTTTTCATTTGTTTATCCTACTGCAGTGCAGAACAAACAACGGTAAGTTAAAGTACTTTAATATGACCTACTAATATACTTAGGTATTTGGGTATATGTAATTAGTCCAAGTTGCAACTATTTCTCTGGGCCTAGAATATTTCCATAGATATTACTTAGTTCTTTTAGGTATTAGGTGCCTAAGTATACTTAGTTTATTATTTATTTTAGATGTCTGATGGCGATAGAAAAAAGAAACTTTCTGGTGCACAGAATTGAAAAAGAAAGCTGGAGAAGGAAGTGTCTCTGAAAAAGAATACAAGTTCTATTAAAAAGTTTTTTGTTCGACCCGGTCCATCCTTGGACGAACACCTACAGACAGAGACCTATGAAAACCAAGATAATTCTACAGCAGAACTCGTCACTTCTACGTCACCGCCGCCGCCGCCGCCGCTGATGTCTTAGATGTCTTTGTCGTCGGTAGTCGAAGAAGACGAAGAACCTCCTAGTGCCGAATCGAGAAGATATAATTAATGAACATGGGCCAGTGCAGGTAAAAAGGGTTCATACGCTTCGAATGTTCGAAAAGATCTTTTTCAGATGCTTATTATACTATACTCCGTTTTTAAAAGGCATGGAGTAATAAAAGCTCATTAGGTATGCCAAACCGATACAGGGTGTATAATAAAATATCTCCGAAGTTTATCTAATTTTGTACTAAAATTTCTCATTTGTTACGAATTTCAGGTAGACACCCCGTAACTCTGTATTCGGTTGGGTCGCCTATTGTATTGAAAGGGTCGCTCTATTGTATTTGAATGAACAAATAAACAATTTAATCCTCAGAGGCGTGCAATCAGGACAAAACAAACTTGGTATATGAATATGAAGGCACTATGAAATTATAATTACGAAAACTATTCAAAAGAGTTCACAATATCGATTCAATAAAAACACATTTTTTGTGTTCCTATGAATAAACAATAAACAAAATATTATATAAAAAATAGCAAATTTTTTTGCAGTAGGTATCAACTTTACTACTAATATACCGTTTACAATAGGAGAGGAAAAAAGAATAATGCAGGAATAAAGCACGAATTAATGTAATATTTATAAAAAAAGAAGTCTAACAAATAATAGTAATAACTAACACAAAAACTAGTCTATATATCAGAATCAGACGATTCTGTTGAGCTTCCATTATTAACATTGATTATAAATGGTTCAATCATGTGTTCACTTATATGATCCATTTCCCACATATTTAGTTCTTCTTGTATCACGTGTTCAACACATTTCTTCCAGTTTTCTTTGGTTACGTTACCTAACGCGTCTTCGAATAAAACTTTTACGTCACTCATTTTGAATGTCGTATTCTTTCTTGAAACTTCCCCTTTCACTTGGGCCCATATTAGTTCTATGGGATTGAGTTGATAGTGATAAGGAGGAAGCCTCAGCACCGTTATACCACGCGCTGATGCCATTTGATCTACAACGTATCTACTATATTTGTGTTTATGTGAATTGGCCAGTTGCAAGAGCTCATTTTTCAGCGGGTTATCTGGGCATTCAATATGTTTCGAGGTTAGCCAATCGTGGATATTTTGTTTACGCCATGCAGTTGAAGGTAATTTCTCCACTAACCTGGAGTGATAACTTGCGTTATCCATAACAATGACTGAGCCCGTTGGAATTAGATCTAACATTTGTGAGAAATATTCTTCGAAAACGTCTGCATCCATATCTTCATGATAATCTCCGGTTTGCTTCGACTCAAAGCACAACAATCCACCTTTAACAAAACCTTCGGCACTTCCGATATGAGTAATGATGAGTCGACGTCCTTTTCCTGCTGGTGGATTGAGGCCTGTTGACCACCCTTCAAGAGCTGCCTGCCTCCGACTTTTGACATTCGTGTCTTGCCAAAACATTGAAACAGTATGACCTTCATTTAACCAAGTCTCATCCAAATAATAAATTCGTTTTTGATCTAGTCTTGCTTTCCGCATATTGCGCAAATAACTCCTCCTCCAAATGACAATGTCGTCTCTATCAATCAACATTGCGTTCCGATAATTTTTTTATATTCAAATCCAAGTTCCTTCAAAATTTTCCATAATGTACTTCGAGACATTTTCGGAAAATCTGAATCTTCTTGAACCGAAGCCACAATTTTGGAGAGAGTTGGGATTTCTTTTCTAAAGAAAAAAGCATGCACCTTACGCCTTATTCCATTCTTCAAGTCGTCATCCATTTCAAGTTTGGGTCGGCCTAGGGACTTTGCTGGGGCTGTGATGTTTCCATTTTTTTTCTCCTCCATTAAATTATAAATTGTTATTTTTGAAACACCCATCATTGTTGCAGTGATCTCCACAGTTTCATAAATACTTCCTGTAAAATTCATGATTTTTCTTCTAATTTCTTCGTTCTTCAACGAGGAATAGCAATTTAATATCAGATTTTTTTCGTTCAGCGACCATAGGCCAACTTTAGGTCGCTTAGATGGTGATAAATCCTCCATATCTGGTCGAATTTGGTTGGAACACTATATAGTTGGAAGGTGTAGTTAGGTGTTTGTCTCGTGTGATGAGAAGAGATCTTGTAAAGATGAACAAAAATAAACACCAGTTAACAATAACGGTAAAAAATAATACCAAATAACAGTAATAATGGGGAAATCAATCAACACAGCAGTTTCTCCAGAACAGATGAACTGCAAATTGAAAATATTCAACCTTTCCGCTACTTTTATAGTTGAAAAGTTCTAGTAAGTACATTGTATTATGGGGGCATTTTCTTAGAACTGAAAAGACTATATTTCACAATAATAAAACCATTTTTGAGCTACCTGTTTGTCAAGTTTCTTCAATTACCTGCTAATTGGGTGAAATAATCGGCAAATGGGGTTGGTTTGGATATATATATATATATATATATATATATATATATATATATATATATATATATATATATATATATATATATATATATATATATATTGAACTAGTCTACTAGTTCTAGAAACAATTGTATATAAATAAACATAAAAGAAAAAGGTATATATTATTCGTATCAGTAGACACAACCATTTTATAAAAGTTACTGTCAATTCAGATATGAAATAAATAGAAAGAAGGAAATATGCATGAATATAATATCAGATATCAATATGATTTATTAATAAAAGAACTATGAATAGAAATTCTAAACACAACATTATTTAAATAAGTATTAAAAGTTACCTGCACAACAAGTTCCAGATTTACACTAATGTCAATCAGTTCCATATTGATCTGAACACAGCCATATGAATTTCAGCAGGAATAAAATTCCATTTAAACGTCAAACCTGAAATAATATAAATTAATATCTATTTCAATAATTATTTAGCAACATTTGCAGGTGTTTATAATGAGAATTAACAATTTTAAAGAAAGGGTTGAAAGCTTCATGAGAAATGATATATGGAACACAGCCCAAACATAGTTTAAAACAATGGATTATAAACAGGAAGTAATGAAATCTAGTAATTTCATTACCAACTTAAATTTATGGGTTATTTATTTTATATTGGACAATAACAATAAAATCAATAATAAGGAATAGTTTATGTAAGGCCAATACATTAAAAATTTAAGAATTAAAAATTAAACAATTACACCTATATGAATTAATAATTTAGGTTATAGTTTTTGTAAAAATAAATATAAATAAATGAACCGAAAAAACGGGATAATGACTAAAATAGCTAATGTATTCTGTAAAAAAAAAACTTTATATAAAATCCTGAATACTTAGTGAACAGTAGTATATAAATGTGTTAATCCTCCAGGACTTTAAAATCAAACAATTACAGTTTTTCCAATAAAAGACATAGAAAGTGACAATTTGTAACAATAAAACAAGGAAAAGCAAGCTTTGGATTTAGGAAGCAGAAAAGTTTGTTGATTTAAAAAACAATTGAGGTTTTTTGGGGTGATGAAGAAGCGAGGTGTGTGATAAATTCCCTCAGATTAAATTTGTTAATATTTCCCGAAAAAGTTAAAAAAAATTCCTCAAAATAGTGATAGAAACACTTAAATAAGTTTGGTGAACTCGTGTAGAGAAGAACAAGCCGTTCTGAAGGTGTATCTCTTAGTTAGAGATCTGCAAGAAAGTCGTAGACGCATCCTGGGACTACGTAATAAGGTCTGTGAATTTTAATTAAAACTTTTGGGAATTCCATTTAAACGAACAGTGAACTATTGTATATTTAAAAAACGTTTTGATAATGAAATTTTAAAAGAAAAGGCCTAAAAACAATTTATTACTATGCATAGTACTTTACCTCCATGGAAATGCATGCAATATAGTTCATAAGAATATTTGTACTTACTTGTTAAATAATAATCGATTTTCAATGTTCACATGTTTCATAAACTTTCACATAAATTTCAATTTTTCTTATCTTTCATGCATGCTTAACTGTTCTGACTAATTACTATTTGCTTTACACTTCACACAAATTATTTAAAAGAGTTCTTATATATGTAATTGTTTCGTTTAAATTTATATAACGCATTAAAACTTTATCACAACTGTATACACGCTGAAGGGTGTTTACCGTTTATACTACATCGACAATGAATTGCATTTTCTGTTCCTAATAAGGTATATCAGCGCATGCGTTACTTATGCGCAAGTGCAGAAGAGATAATAATAAATGTGTATTCAGCATTGCATAGTATGTAGGGATATTCAATAATTTTATATTTTTAAAAGAATACAAAGTTTCTCATAATTACAATTTATTAAATTAATTTTTCAATAAAGTGTTGGTGTTTTTTATTCCTGTCATGTTTTCCATACAATTATTTGAATCAACATATTTCCATCTTTCTATAAGAAATTATATACTGAACTATCATTTTTAAAATACTTAAATAAACAGATATAAACCTAATTATATTTATACCGTGTGCGCCAAGAATCCAAAGAGAGGAGTCATTCATGCTTCCGACTTATAAATAAAATGAAAAATTAAAATTACATCAATATAAAAGATAAATTATGAGCTAGCCGATATAAAGTTTCATACATCATTCATATAAAATTAAATTACATATATAAAATAAAATTTAGGATATTAATTATAATATATATATATATATATATATATATAAAAAAATTTTATTAACATTTATTTTAATATTTATTGTTAACTACCTGGAGCTTAGTGGAGGGATTCGTCTACGCCCTTTTATACATAATAATAAATTTTCTGGAAAATTGATGTCAGTGATATAATCCACAGTTTATCATATTATTGATAATTTGAAATTTCATTTTAGATAATATTACAAAACGATTATTTTCGCAAATGAGATAATTTTAGAAGCCTTAACTTTTTTTAAATTACTAAATGTGGTACGCCTATGGTTCCGGCCAAAATGAGTGATTTATTACTGCATGCCTTTTAAAAACGGAGTATAAAAAGATGTTAAATAATTAAACCGTTTCACGAAACTGGCTGGTTTACTCTAAGTCAACTGATTCTGTTTATTGTTTTTACTGTAAACTTTTTCATGCTGATGCGAGTCCGACTCCGTTTAATGGTGAAATAGGTTACAAAGATTGGCAGCATTTGTCTACTACTTTAGAACGTCATGAAAAGAGCTTAGGGCACCTATCATATCTTAAGAAACAAATTACATTGAAAACTGTTGTTTTAAAAGAAAAGTCGGTAGATTTCTTGCACCAAAATGAAATTGATCGGGAAAAAAACGTTGGGCTGCAGTACTCGAACGAATAATCAACATAATTTATTTTTGAGCGAGGCAATGCCTGGCTTTTCGCGGAAGATCTCAAAAAATTTACGATTCTGATAATGGTAATTTTTTAAAGCTGGTTGAATATACCTCTAACTTTGATAATGTGCTTACGGAACACATTGCCCTTATTCAAAAATCTGAGAATGAAATAATACAATTATTGGGAGAAAGAATAAAAAAAACTATTGTTTTGGAATTGAAACAATCTAAATATTTTTCCGTTATTCTAGATTGCACTTCGGATGTAACACACGAATAACAAGTATCGGTTGTCGTACGTTACGTTCTTTTAAATGCAAGTAACAACAAGTAAAAGAACACTTTCTGGTATTTTCCTATTACAGACACTACTGGCCTGGGCTTAACTCAATTTTTGTTACATTAATTAATCTCAAACGAAATTGACATACAAGATATGCGTGGTCAAAGTTATGATAATGGTGTAAACATGAAAGGGAAAAATATAGGTCTACAAAAACGAATTCTAAATTTAAACCCGCGCGCATTTTATGTACCTTGTGCTGCACACAGCCTTAATTTGGTAGTGAATGACGCTGCTAAAAGTTCATTACAAAATGTCAATTTCTTTTCAATTGTGCAGGAAATTTATGTTTTTGCTGCGTCAACAGCACGTTGGCAAATACTTGCTAAAGAAGTGCCAACTTTAAGTCTAAAACCACTCTCAAGTGCTCGATGGGAGAGCAGGGTTGAAGCAGTCAAAGCTCTACGTTTTGAACTGGGAAAAGTATATGATGCCTTGTTTACTATATATTCCGATTGGAGCAAAGATGCAGAGTCAAGAAATATGGCAAATTCATTAATGACAAAAATTAAGTCGTTTAAATTCATCTGCTCTCTGCTTATTTGGTTTGAAATTTTAAGCAAGATAAATATAGTTAGCAAGGTCCTTCAAAATAAGTTTGTCTGAATTCCGTAATGAGTCCGCTTTTGAGGAGCTCCTTAACAGGGCGAAAACTGTATCGAAGAAGTCGAGGCAATAGTAGAACTTCCCACACCTGCACGCCCTCGCGCTCGTAAAAAGTTTTTCAATTATGATGCGGAGGATGAACCGATAACAGACGCGAAAACAGATTTTAATGTAAATTTTTACTACTATTTGTTAGACACCACAATAACTAAGTTCGACGAACGGTTCGAACTTTTGAATGAAAATAATGTAATTTTTTCATTTCTTCAAAAATTGAAAAACTGGAAAGATTTGGACTCTGATACGAAAAAAACACATTGCTCTAATTTATAAAATAAACTTAGCCATGCTGGCTCCTCAGATGTGGAACAGTTCGAGCTCTATAATGAAATCGAATTATTACCGATTTTTATTGATGATTCCACTACGCCGTTGGACATTTTAAATTACTTGTTTACGAATAAATTAATTTCAGTGTTCCTAAATCTGTTCACTGCGCTGAGGATATACCTGACACTTTCAGTCACGGTCGCACATAGCGAAAGGTCATTTTATAAACTGAAAATAATTAAAAACTATCTTAGATCAACATTGTCGCAAAGTGGATTGACAAATTTATCGTTAATAAGTATTGAACACGAAATCAAAATTGAAGTTAGTGACATTATTAAAGATTTCGCTAATGCAAAAGCTCGAAAAGTAACTTTTTTGTAAATACATTTATGTCTAAGATATATACTTGTGTAACGAGCGTCCTGTTATGTTACTATAAGTAGTTTTTAAAATAAATATTTTTGAAAGAACTACAAAGTTGTGATTTTTTTCATTGCTAAAACCCCTTCCTTCCCATAAAAAAATTTTGCTTCCCGACATAATTTTAAACTGCACTATTTGCATACGAATTTCCGATTAAAAATATAGGGTCTTAACAAAGGTATGCACTTTTACTTTTCCGCCCAACCTATCTAATATGCGAGAAAAGTATTAGTTTACCCCAAAAAAAGTTGGAATTTTGAAAATTTTTTTTGAGTTATTTTTACGTTCTCCATTAACAACAATACGAAAAAATGGTTTCTAGAAAAAAAATCCTCTGTGTATGTCGTCGTCGTCGTCGTTGTCGTCGGCCACTTTTTCTTACATGTCTTGTTAGCACGATACAGCCTCCGGAGTGCAATAAGTCATCAATTTTATGATCGAATATTGTTAAGAACATGTCACAGATGAACCCTATTGATTTTCAGTTCACCAGAGTCAGTACAACGGTTGTTATGGTACTTGAAGTACGACATTTTGTAATTTTTTGAGAAATTTCAGTATGTTAGCACGATACAGCCTGCGCAGTTCAACAAGTCACCAATTTTATGATTGAATATTTTTCAGGGCTTCTCACTGATGAACCCTATTGATTTTCAGCTCACCAGAGCGAATACAACAGGTACTACAGTATTTTAAGTACGATATTTTTGTCATTTTGGAGAAGTTTCAGTTTGTTAGCACGATACAGCCTCCGGAGTATATACAAGTGACCAATTTCATGATTGGATATTATTCAGAGGGTCTCAAAGATTAACCCTATTAATATTCAGCTCACTAAAGCCAGTACAACGGGTGCTATGGTACTTGAAGTACCAAATTTTTGTCATTTTTGGAGAATTTTCAGTTTGTTAGCACGATACAGCCTCCAGAGAGTCTACGATTGATCACTTTTATGATTGAATATTGTTCAAGGTGTCTCACAGATGTACCCTATTGATTTTCAGTTGACTAGAGCGAGTACAGCGGGTCCTATAAATCCAGATATACTACATTTTTGGTTATTTTTGGATAAATTTCGGTTTGTTAGCACGATACATTCCCCGAACTGTATACAAGTAACAATTTTATTATAGAATATTGTTCAGGGCCACAGACGCGGAAAAGTTAGTTTTAATCTTTAAAACCGTTTATTTTTAAACTGTGGCTTCTACTCAAGATACTGAACAACTTTCCCCAAGGAATACATGGTCAATTCTCAAAAAAAAAATAGGACTTTGTATGGAGAGATCAGCTGATCGATCTCCATACTAAGTCCAAATTTTTTTTGAGAATTGACCAGTTTAAGAAAAGTGCATACCTTTGTGAACACCCTGTATAACTGTTAGTACTTATTCCATTTTGACCCCGCTCCTACTAGACTAGAGGGCGCCAGGATGCTGGTTGCACACGGGCGCCACAAGCCACAAGGGCTAGAGACGCCTCTGATATAGTATTTATGTCCATACCGGTAATCCTTGAAGCTCTTCCCTCTTGAGAGAACAAAAGACAATCAACAAGTCGATGCTTCGATGCTGTACTGATAATTATCACACCGAGGACCCAGTTCCGTCTGTAATAAAAACTGATGTGTTAATGCTGTGTGCCCAATTCCAAGTCTGCTTATTTTCACCTGATTTCTTCTACGTGATGGTAATTCCAGATTGGCATGAATTTTAGGTTTGATGTTGAACAATTTTGAACTTAATCTTATTAATCGTTGTAACTGTGCTTTGTATTAAAAAAACTAACATTACCACATGTTATTGAAATGATTTTGTTTTTCTCAGTTAATGGGAATGTGGTTCGGTATAGAAATCATAAATCACCAAGATGAAGTTTTCCATACTAAAACAGAGTTTTCGTGTCCAATAATTCACATATCAGAAGACAGAGAAGCAACTTCAACATTCAATCCGTTGTACAGAGATTATAACTATGGATACAACTATGGAAGAGGTAGGAATATTAAATAAATTAAGTAGTTTACAGTATTTGAAAACAAATTAATATTTCAATAACGATTACACTCATTTTCAACGCAGCAATCACAAGCCATTTTCCATTTGCTTATTTTGCACTTGTAACTTAATTGGGAATAATGGCCATGTGTGATTATATCATTAAATTATAGAAATGCAACTTCAACATTATTGTTAATAGCAATTATAGAAAATGTTATATCAATATTAGTTAGATATTAATATAATCAACTAGGTTATACAGTAGGTCAGACGTGAAGAATTATAGTAAATATTCAGGAAGGTTAGTTACGTAAAGTATTTAACGACGCTGAAATGATCTTAAGAATATACGGTAGAAAATGGTATCGTAAATACCATGTAGCATTATTAAATTAATTCACCGAAGTAAGATATTATTAGGGTAATAGTTGAGATAAATAAATACCAGTGACCTTATATGTTCATTAATTATCAATTTCTTCCCAGTTTAAAAGATGTCAGATAGATCACCGTAAGGCAAACACCTCACTCAACAATCCATTTATTGTAATCATAAGGGAAAGCCACTTTCAATTACGAACCACCACTGCAGAATAATCGACCGTAGTTGTCGTTTGTATGAAATAAATATATAAATATTTCATATATATACTGGAATAGATGGCTTTCAAAATTTCTTCCCTGGTAGCTGTGGACTTCCAAGGGTACTCCATATCGGCTGATAAATTCTTTCACCAATACATCCGCGACAGTTTGGCCTCTAGGTTCGGGATACCGTAAATTTTCACCCACTTTGTAAAATAATCCATTACAACCAGTATGTATTTGCCACCATTTTCTGTCGTCGGAAATGGTCCAGCGATATCTAAAGCAATCCTTTCGAATGGGCTTCCAGCATTGTACTGTTTCATGGGTGCCTTTCTCTTGCGATGTGGTCCATTACTCGTAGCACAAGTCGTACAGATGACATTCCGATAGACTGTCGTGTAACTTCTTCAGTACCTCAGCTACTCTCGCTCTCAGGATAACTAGCTGTCTCTTCATCTCGAAACCATCATCGTTCTCATGGATTCTTTTTAATAGGCCTTCTTCCAGACAAGGGAGTTTCTTCCTTCCACTGCCGAATTTTCTTTAGGCAACGATCATTCTCCTGATCTTTCTTCTCTGATCCTGGTGGGTGACCATTCTTCGTTGACTACAGTAGTTCTTGAAGCTGCAGCTTCCCTAGATTCCACCTTGTTGCAGTAGGAGCAGTCTGTTGGGCACGGCCGTCTAGACAGGGAGTCGGCATTTCGGTGACTCACATCAGCTTGATGTTCGCCCCTGTCTAATTTCTCATATGACTGATGTCCTTGAGTTGCAGGAGTCCTGGGGCGCTTCGATGAGCTGCGTACGTGCTCTAGCTCACCGCACTTTCGGCATTTGATCTTCTTCGGCTTCTTTTCTGCCATACTCTTTATCAAGTTGACGATCTGGTCAAGTCTGTCATCGTCATCTTCTTCCTGCATGGTCCTACCTTTGTTGTACCGCGAACCCTTCGTGGCTGCTTTGCATTTAAGAGGTTCTTGGTTGGCAGGAGCCGTAGGACGCTTACACGAACTGCGCGCATGCTCTAGCTCGCCCCAATTACAGCACCTGATTTTCTTCGGCTTCTTGTCTACATACCTTTCAACAAGTTGACTATCAAGTCTGTGATCGTCACATTCTTCCTGTATGGTCCTACCTTTGTTGTATCCCGAAGCCATCGTGGCTGCTTCATAGAGCAGCAGTCAATACGTCGACTAATGTTTTGGAATGGGCTAAACGAAGCATCCTCTGCATATCGGGGTCACGTAAGCCATTAATAAAGGCCTATATGCCCAGACATTCCGTCATGTTCTCTGGTGCTGATGTATAAGCAAATCGAACTAGTTGGGCAATATCCACTTCATACTCTTGAAGGAATTCATCACGTTTCTGCCTTCGGTTCTTCAGCTGGGATTGGTACACAAATGTTCTAGTTGTTCGTGACCATATCGCATGTCTAATCTCTTCTTCAGCTGCTCGAAATCATCCGTTTCTTCCAGAGGTATCGTCTGAAGTACATCTAAGGCATCTCCCCGAAGCGCGATAGTTAAGTTCACTGCTCTCTCCTTGTCGGACCAATTATTCACTCTAGCGGCTGCTTAAAACTGTTTTACGTAATTGGTCAATGACATCTTTCCATCGAGCGTTGGGGCCTTGACTCGGGTAAAACTGCCAATATCATCTGTCTTGGGCTGTGTTTCTGACTTGCAGATCTCGATCTTCTTTTCTTCTGCTGAAGTGTCTTGTGTTCTTAAATCGGCAATCTTTGTCTCTAACTCCTTGATTTTCTCGTCCATCTGATTTTCCATCGTTGTCATCTTATTCTCCATGTCTGATTTTATTTCCTCGTTCATCGTTGTCATCTTATTCTCAATATCCGATTTTAGAGACGAAATTTTATTCTCGACTTCAGCAGCAATGTCATTTTTCAATGATAAGATATCTGCAGAAATATCATTCTTCACAGCAGAAATCTTCTCGTCCATGTTAGCAGAAATTGACGAGACTAAGGTGGAAGCCTCATCATTGAATGAAAATGTTTCTGGATCCAATCCGTCACTTACCAGTGCCACTTTAAGTCTTTCTACTAATTCACTTTACTTACCGGACGTTTCCAACTCACGATCTTCCAATTCTGCCTTTAACTCTGTCACTTTTAAGTCACTTAGTCTCTTGGCCATTTTAATGTAGCTATTTATTTATATTATCCCACTTCTGACACCAATTTAATGTTTTTCTTATTTATTTAAACAGTAAACGGGTGGGATAAACTTTAAACACACGGTATGGCTACTTACGAATTTATTTAAACACTAAACTAGTCACTAACACTCAATTTACATACACTTAACTATTCTAACTATTCACTTACATTTAATTTATATACACACAATTATTAATTTATATCAACTTCGCTATTTCGGTGTATTCTTGTTTATTTCACGACATCACTTTATAAACTTAACTCTCTCGCTGGTCGGTCCTTTATATATTAGTGCCTTTTTACTAGAAAATTCTAGATTGCGGCTCACACAAAAACAAACGCCTTTCGGGATATTTCTCGAATGCCGTCTCAATCCTTAAAAGACCTTCGGAGAACATGTCTATAAAAACGGTCGCAAAAAATCCCAATAGACCTCAGAATTCGGCACGCTCGCCATTTTTTTAACTCCGTTAACATAAGGTTACAGGACCGTACTTAGTATCTACTTCGGTGTGCGAATTCGTAACAATACGTTAACTACGGTCGAATATTTTGGAGTGGTGGTTCGCAATTGGAAGTGAAGATGACGACAGTTCGGATTAAAGACTCCGAACGAGAGGGCATTACGGCCTACTGAAGAGACCCACGAAGGTCGAAACCGATTAGCATATTATGCTCATCTTGCAATTGCGAATCATCAAATATGTATATATCGACAAAAGGGTCGATCGACGTCACATTATTTCGAAGAGGATGTAATTCAATATTCAATTCAATTAAATAAACAAAGCAATTCCTCTATAATTATCGCATTTCCTACTATCTCCTCTCTTTAATAAAGGTTGATTAATGGCTTTGTTGCAACTATTTGGCATTTCTTCCTTTTTCCATATTTCCCTCATTGAATCCACGATGTGTTCCTGTAACCGATATTCTCCGAATTTCAGCATTTCCAAGCAGATACCATTTTCTCCTAGACTTTTGTTATTTTTTAATTTATTTAAAATACTCCTTATTTCCGCCCCATCTATTTCTCTAAAAATTCATCTTCTACTTGATATGTTATATCTGGTTTATTTAGGTCTAAAATACTTTCATTTAATGACAGTTGTTTTGTTTTAGCACATGGTTATGGTTCTGTAACTGACTTACCGTATTCTGCATTTACCGATAGAACTACAGTAAATGAAAAACGACGAAGAGTCTACGAACAAGCCGAGTACGATCGACAAACAACATACGGTAACTATCCCTCTCCGAGGAAACAACGTCTATACGATTTAAGACATACAACTGCTGATGTCAAATTCTTGAGGGTAATTTGGGACGAAAACGGAGAAGGTACTGAGTATCATGTTAGATATAATGTTAGTAGATCTGGTTTTTGGATCAGCTCTGGACCTGAAAATGGAGGTGAGTATTTGTTGACATGTCTACCAATATCTGCCGTATATCAGATACTATTCATTTTATTTATAACTTCTGACCAAATTTGTTCAGTAAAACTGGCCAAAAGACAAATGGCTAACTCGAGTACTAGATGTCGTACCCTATGAAAAACATTCTAGACCAATTTATTTCTACTTAATTTCGCTAATCTATTTAAGAACTGAAACAGTACATTTATTTAAATTTCAGGCACCACCACAAGACTATAAACTTGTTCACTTAGTCACACCGAATCCAATCTAAAACCACAGCTTATAACTTAGAAGCAGTTATATCACTCTGTTGATTTTCATGTGCCTGTATTTTCTTTCACTCGCATTCTCTCCGATTTCTCCGTTTATATACTTGTCCTTATTTCTCTCGAACTTTCGAGATAATTTAGAACGACGTAGTAAGAGTAGTCGGTACAATTCCGTGCTCACAACGTATACGCTGGGCAAAGATGAACCATGACCGGACTTGCAATATATTAAAAGATACCATCGATTGCACTGGCTCTGAATTATCTTTCTAATTTCAGGATCTTCATTGGATCCTCAATACAGTCACTTCGGTGGAACTATTCAGGTTTTAAAAGCAGTAGGGAATCACATGGTTTTAACTTTTTGCCATCAACTACCTGATAGGCAACTTTACTCCATTTTGCTATCTAGAGAATTGAATTTGGAGAACGTAGAAATTCATGGAGTTCACAATATGCTCAACAGAAAAGGTTTACGTACCAGTTCAATTAAAAGAACCTGCAGCAGCGGTAGCAATAATCGAATGAATGTATTATTTATTTTTGTACCTTTATTTGTATTTTTGTTACATACGTACAGATTTTAGTTTTAAAAAATTAAAGTAGGATTAGTAATTTGACTGTGTTTAGAATTTTAGCATAGGGGATAATTGCAGAATGTTAAAAGGCATAGGAATAATTTATAACAGGAATAATTATTTATTATTATCAATTTTAATAAAACTAATAAAACCAAAGTGTTCCTTAGTATCGAAAATAACTTACTCAAACTTATTATAATAACAACAAAAAACTCTACCAAATAAGTAGCTATACCGGGTGTAAATGAAATCGGGGCCACCCCTGTAACTTTTAAATGGGTCGTTAGATTAGATTATATTTTAACGGGGTTACAGTGCACTGAAACCAAAGGTTTATTGTGCCCCCCTCTCCCCCCCCATCAGAGCTGTTCTCACTACTACTACAGCTCGCCTTCCAGTTCCAAGGTTCTAATGAACTCTAGTATTTGGAACGGCTTCAACGAGGTTAGGTCCTCACTCTTACAAGTTTCTTCTCCGAAGCATTTCTTGCGTTGGCTTGCAATAGCGAGGCATTCCAGAACTAGGTGATCCGGAGTTTCATCCTCCTCCCCACAGAATCTACACTCGTCAGTTTCTGCTAGACCTATTGTCATTAGGTGCTTCCTAAGGCGGCAATGTCCTGTAAGAAAGCCCGTGAGAAGATGTAGCTTATCTTTACCGAGGTCCAAGCATTTTTTGGATCTAGCAGTGTCAAAGTTCCACAGGAACTTTTTGGAATGGTCCAACCCGGGAAGGCAATGCCAGAGTGCTTCTCTTTCGGTTTCCTCTTTCTTGTAGGAGCATTTTGCTACACTACAGAAAGGCTCCGGGCCATTAAAGGGGATCTGTGCTCCTTTCCTGGCAAGTGTATTGGCCTGTTCATTTCCCGTGATTCCCGAGTGGGCAGGAACCCAGACTAAAGAGGCCCTGTTATTCTTGCCTAATTCATCAAGTTTTCTTCGGCACTCCCATGCCAACTTTGAGTCAATGACATGGGAGCTCAATGCTTTGATAGCTGCGGCTTGGCTATCAGAACGGATCGATATGTCACATTTGTGGTAGTTTTGGTAGTTTATTTCTAGGTTCATTTTCACGCATCTTTCGATCGCAAGTATTTCTGCCTGAAAGATGCTCGGGAAGGAGCCTAACGATAATGAGTATCTGGTGCCAGGCCCAAATACTCCAGCGCCTGCTCCAATGGTGGTTTTTGAACCATCCGTATACCATCTAATGGTGTTTTCTTTGAGAGTTTGAGTGGTGTATTCCCTTTCTCAGTCTCTCCTCGTATTTAGCATCGTGGTGAAATTCTTTTCGATGCTTACTTTCCTGATCACTTCGTCACTGGGAAGATTAGCTGATGAGATGTATCTTGTCAGAGACTCCCTGATTTTTAATACTCTCATTGCCTGAACCTTTCTTAGATATTCTAAGAATTGCCTCTTGGGCATATCTTTCTATCACCAGATGTAGAGGTGTGAGATCTGTAATGATCTCAAGTGCCCTAGTTGGACCCGTTCTCATAGCTCCAGTGATGCACACACAGGCAAGCCTTTGAACTTTGTCGAGGGTATTCTTCGTGCCGTACTGACTTGCTTTTGTGTGCCAAACTATTGCCCCATACGTAATTGCTGGTCTCACAATCATGGCGTACATCCATCGCAGTATTTTTGGGTTACAGCCTCACCTCTTACCAGCTAGATTTCTGCACGCCATCAAAGTTCTTATTGCTTTACTAGCAGTTATTTCAACATGCTTATTCCACAGAAGCTTACTGTCTAGGGTTATCCCTAGATATTTAACCTCTGATTTTCATTCTATGATTTCCCCGTTTAAGGATATGGGTTTCATGGCTGGAAGTGTTCTTTTCCGTGTAAATGGAATTACTACGGTCTTGCTTGGGTTAATGTTTAGCCCCACTGACAAGCACCATTGCTCAATGATTCTGAGTCCCTTTTGTAATAAATCACACAAGGTGCTCTCGAACTTGCCTCTGACTATTAAAAGTATGTCATCGGCGTAGCCCATACACTCGAAGCCAAGCTCCGTTAGCCATTCAAATTTTGAAGGGTTATATTACAACCAAATTGGGATTTTTTTACTTAAAAAACAAAATGGTCGACATTCGATTTCACCGGAAATTACCCAAAAAATGAACCAGAATGAAATACGGCCGCTTATTTTAAGAATGAATCAACGTAACCAAAACGTTATTCGTGCTAGAGGTGGAAATACTCGCTATTAACACTCTTTGTTTTTGTTCAATTACATTCAATTTTTTGTTTCCATATTAACACTAAGTAAAAACGTGTTATGCTATTCACTTCAATTTTCATAATGTAAAATGAAACCAATAAAATCATGTTATGATATAAAATTGTGTTTCTCCAGCACTAATAGAGATAATAATGTAAATTAAAAAAAATGTTAATAAAAAATAAGACTTTTCTAATAGATTATTAGAAAACCAACACATTTTCGACACAAATTTTGAAAATTTACATGTAGAAGGTAAATCCTTTAATTTAAATATATTAGAAGCTCTTGAGATTAACAAAAACAAATATTCAGGTAACCTTCATAACAACCAAATAGTTATCAATCACTCCCCTTTATAAACATTTTTACCTAGAAGATAATTTGTAGTAAATGAATTTCCAGGTAATGTTTTTCAATACCTTTGTTAATATTAGTATAATAGAATTCTGTATTTATGCACTGTATATATTAAAACATTTTCAAATTATACCTTCATTCGTTTTGAGAAAGCTACTGTGTTAGTGAAACGCGTCAACTAATTTAAATTGAAAAATAGTTCAAACATAATGAAGTTTTAAACAAATTAAATTGTTTCATTTCATCGTTCAGTACGGATCTTCATTAAGTAAAAGCCTCATCTATTTAATTTTTAAATTTTATTACTTACATACTGATTTAATTACTGTTTGATTCACATCCTGGATTCAGCCAATAGTTATGAAGGCCTGCGGCTTCCTTAGGTCCAAGCCACTGGCTGTCTCTCTTTTTACCTCTGTTAATGCTTAAGTTTCTACTGCTGCTAATGTCAATCCCCATGTATTTAAATGTCATTACTTGGTCGATGATTTTTCCTTCCAATTCCAGTTTGCATCTGCGAGGTTCTATACCGATAACCATGCATTTTGTTTTTTTCCGCTGATATTACCATGTTATACTTTTTAGCCGTGATGTTAAAAATGTGGAGTTGTCTTTGCAAATCGTTTTAATTGTTAGCTATCAGAAGCGCGACGTCCGTATAGCACATTTTATATCCTTCTCGCTTTTTTATTTCAAATATTAATTTATTCATTATCTTGTTAAATAAAAGTGGATTAACGGCTAGAAATAGTAGTTGATAGAACACAAATTTATCTTTCTATGAAAAATATACAATATTCATATAATAGGTGTATTATTTTTGACTGAGATCTCAGATCACTTCAGTTAAGGTGATCTGAGATAAAGTGATGTGAGTAAGCACCAAAAAGAACGACATCTGTCGACGCGTGCGTGAATAAGAAGCAAAACAAATGTCAATGGTTAAAAATATAGATAACCTTGGTTAAAACTACAAATCAAGCAAATCAAATATTTGTTCATCCCCTTCACTTTATTTCCGACTCAAGTCCAACCGATTCCCCCTTACAACACATTCTACATCGGTAAAGGGGGAGGAAAAATCTCAGCTCACATAAAGTGAGTAAAACAAAAAGAACGCTCACATTACTGATGTGAGCAGAGATTAACTGAGATCTCAGTCAAAAAGAACGAACCCATAGTCCGCCTAGAAAATATCCGGAAAACAGAAAAGTACAATTATAATTTTTCTGAATAGATTTTTATTACTTAATACAGGTATAACAAATAATTCATCTCGCTTACTTATACAACATCTAATTAACTCTAAACACTTAATTAAACGTTTAGGCAAACCTGAAACTAGGTCAACGCTATAATGTTCGGTGATGGTGGTCCAGGAATGTAAAACTGACCGAATAAAATCTTTTTATTTCGTGGCGCTGCTCGTTCCACTTCGATCTTCATTAGTCCCCATATGTTTTCAATGGGACTAAGATCTGGTGAAGCTGCTTGCCATTGAATTGTTGTCAAGTTTTGTTCTTGCATCCAAGCTGCAGTATATGCAAAAGTATTGCATCTTGCACTATCCTGCTGTAACCGCCAGCCCTTTGTATATAAAGCATGAGCCATTTCAAGAAGAAACCCATTTAGAATTTCACGATATTTTTCACTAGGATTTTTAGATTATTTGTCTCAAACTGGAAACAAGTTTTGTCGGATATAAAAACATTACCAAACTCCTCTTCTCGAAAACATCGATAAAAATCTATTTTTCGTTGCCTTTGTAAAGGTGTCATTGCAGGGACCTTCTTTGGTTGCCTTGATATGTAGCCTTGTCTTTTCAGTGATTTGTGGACAGTGTCTGGACACTGTAAAATAACTGCGGCTGTGATCGCCCTTAGACCTTCCGATAGCTAGTTGAGAGAAAATGGATTCTATTACGCGAATGGATAATCTTTATGAAATAAAAATGGAAAAAAAGAAAGACAATTATATACACAACACAAAGTAGCGGGGACGCGACATACCGCCCACCAAAATATAGGTAATATTTTAAGGATTGAGAGGAAGCGGGCAAAGCTTCACAGCTGGTCTTTTCAAAAGACCTCTAGTTGTCTTTACCATTGCAACTCGCACTATCCCATCAGAACCCTGAAAAACCTCCACCACTCTCCCCATCGTTCACCGCAAAGGAAGAAGGTTATCATCCTTTATTAAACAAGGACACCAGGAGAAAAAGAAGATGTAATATCGAACCACTTATTCAGGTGAAGTGTGTGAAGATACTCTTTCGACCATCTATGCCAAAACGTCTGATGAATGCGAGACAATAACTGCCATCGCGACAGACGATTTAAAGGAAGAGGAGAAACATCAGGTTCTGGACATGAGGCCAATGGTTCGAGGGCAAGAAACATAGCGGGACATAAAGCGGTCAGATCATTAGGATCATTGCTACAAGCGGTAAGAGGTCTAGAATTAAGCACTGCCTCTATTTGTATGAGAACAGTGGAAAGCTCTTCATAAGTTAAAACTTGGTCACCAACAATTCGCAGTAAGTGAGATTTAACACCACTCTCCCATAAACCGCCAAAGTGAGGAGACGAGAGTGGGTTAAAATGCCACGCGATAGATTCCTGCTCGGCAGCGGATTTGAGGAATACGTCAATTTGTCGAACAGCACATACGAAATTACTCCCACAATCACTGTAAATATCACTACAGCGTCCTCGTCGTGATAGAAATCGCCGTAAAGCTGCCAAAAATGGATCTGCTGAGACATCAGATACCAATTCTAAATGAAGTAATGTTAAATGGGCTTGTATAATCCACACCAACATGAAGAAAAGGTTTTACTTGAATAACGCGAGCTGATGACAAGGCGCCCATTATAGGTTGAACAAATTTAGGATTGGTCTTCCAGCATATTGAAGGCACTTACCCAAAACACGACGAATTGAACATTCAGATGATAAGATCCAGATTTGTTGGGACAGAAGAAACTGCACAGATTGAACTCCTGCATGAAGATATTTAAGATGGTATGATTCAATGAGTAAATCAGTAAAACGGCCATGTGTAGGTAAGAGAACAGGATGTTTTCTCTCAAATGAGAGAGAAGCATTAACTAGTCTCCCTCCAACTCGTAAGATGTCTTGATCATCAATAAATGGAGATAATTTACGAAGGACCTTGGGTATCCTCTTATTGCCTCGAAGCATCTTAATTTCAGCAGTGCACGACAACTCCTGCGTACGTTTTACTAGAACTAACAACGCCAGATGCAGCTCATATAAATTTAGACCACCTGTTCGTTTGTTATTTGGTTTGCGAGAATTATAAATATAGCGAAGTACATAACCTAAAATTCGAGTAAGCTTAAACGAGGAGGAATGTTGCGATATTAACGAGTCAAGAAGACTCACTGCGGGTACCACGTGAAATGTTAATTGACGCTCTTCTTCAGATATACTAGAAGATGTGTTAAAATTAGGTTGGGGAAGCTCATTCCAAGGTGGACAGGTACATTTAAGAAAAGATGGCCCGCCCACCATAAGGTGCAAGTGAGCAACTCTGAGGGTAATAAGCCGCGAGAACCTACATCTGCGGGGTTGTTCTCTGATCTGACATATAACCAAGAAGAATAGGGAAGTTTATCCTGGATGAAAGACACTCTGTTACTAACAAAAGACTTCCAGCGATGCGGAAAGGACTTAATCCGAGATAATACAACCTGCGAGTCAGACCATCCAACGACTTTATCAAAATAAAAGTTTCAAATGTGTTGCGAAGAAAGGAAACTAGGCGAGCCACTAATACAGAAGCACAAAGCTTTAACCTGGGCAAAGTGATCCTTTTCAATGGAGCCACTTTGGATTTGGATGCAACAAAATGTGTGGAACATTCGCCCGTGCGAGTATAAGCAATAATATACGCTACAGCGCAGTACCCCTTCTCGCTTGCGTCTCCAAAACCATGTAATTCAAAACTCCGTATGTTCCCATGACAAAAGGTGCTGTCCGTACAATCTACTTGCTTTCGTATTAGGATGTTACAAAAAAGAAATATGTTAAAATTAGGAGAAAGATTAAATTCCGGATACTTTCTAGACGGACTATATTTAATACTCCTATATTGCTAGTATGGGTCTGGAAAGGGATGAAGACCCAACGGTGCAGACATTCATCTGTCTTCATTATTTCGACCTGAAATGCTATGCGCATGTCCGAGAATATACTGCACTTGCCCATTTCTCCACCACAGTCGCCACGTTTGCACACAACGACTCGAGTATGATGCAGTTGCTGTCTCTCTTTTTGGCAAATACTTCCATTTACAGACACTAGCAATGTATTCTATTAAATATATGAAAATATTGAAGTTTGTTTAAGACTAAATCTAACAGGATATTCAAGTGCCAAACCATGAAATTATAAAATCAAATATCAAAAATTATTATTTTCAGTACAGCACAACTTAAAAGTTATATTCTTCTTCTTTCGGTGCCGTGCTTGTCTCCAAGCGTGGGCCACACGAAGGATGTGATATTTGATACCTCGCATTTTATGTCCGAAATAACTGACCTTTCTTGTTTTTATGGTGTTCAGGAGTTATCGGTTCTTATTCAGCTGTCTGAGTACCTCTTCATTACTGGTATGTGCAGTTCACGGGATTTTGAGGATTCTCCGATAGCACCACATCTCAAACGCTTCTATTTTTTTCATGATGTCAACTTTCAGCGTCCATGTCTCACATCAGTACAAAAAAATGCTACATACGTAATAGCGAAGTGTTCTTACCTGCGTCTGCATTGTAAAGTGAGTGAGTGAGATTTGGTTTCCATTTGCTGAATGCCCTACGTGCCATTTCAATCCTCGCTCTTACCTCTTCGTCGCATGTTACGTCATTGTTCAGTCAGCCACCCAAATATTTGAAATGTTGTGTCCGTTGATTGTAATCGGAATTGGTTTTATGTTTATTCGTTTTCTTGATATTTTTATTAATGTCCCATCTTCTACCAGCTTCATGCACTCTATCCAGTAGCATTTGCAAGTCTTCCATGTTTTCTGCAATATCTGCAGTATCGTCCCGTACCTTACGTTGTTTATAATTTCGCCACCTGTCTTTATTACTCCCTCCTTCCTGCTACATAAAACCACGCGAAATATGTTCTCTGAATAAAGACTCAACAACAGGGGTGATAGAACAAATCCTTGTCTTACTCCGCGTTTTATTAGTATTTCATCTGTAACGCTGTCATCTAACCTGACTACTGTTTTTTGACTATGATTCAGGTTGACAAGAGGCGCATATCATGATTGTCTACTTTGTATGATTTTATTCATTGGAAAAGTTTTGTGTGTTTGACTCGATCAAATTCTTTTTCGAAGTCAATAAAATTTAAGCAGATATTTTTTCGAAATTCACAACTCTTTTGTATTAGTATCTTCGTGCAGAAAAGGGCTTCGCGCGTGCCTAGTCCTCTACAAAATCTTTGCCAATATTGTGTTCACATTTGGCATACATTCTATTGAGGAGTATCTTTAAGGGTATTTTTAAATTGTGACTCATTAGGCTAATTAATCGGAAGTCATTGCACCTATTAGCTTTGTTGTTTTTGGGTAAGGCGATGAAGGTCGATTTGTTCCAGTCGCTGGGAAGTTTTCCAGTTTGGTAGACCTGGTCGAAGAATGTCGTCACAACAGATATGGTTTCGTCATCAAGTAATTTTACCAGCTCTATAGGAATTTCATCGGGTCATGGAGTTTTTCTTGCTTTTGATTGGTATATTGCTTCTTGAACTTAGGATTTGGGAATGTTTGGACCGTGCTCTGCCATACAATCAGTCAGTAGTTTTCTATCGTTTCGCGGGTCTCGTCCTCGAACAGTTGAATATACTGTTGCCATTCATTACACTGATCTTCCTTTGTTAACAGCGCCTTTCCACCATCGTTATGCAGCACTGTTGTGTTTTTCCTTTTATATATGCCAGAATGTTCATTTAGCTATTTATGTAAGTTAAAGAAAGTCACCGTGTATGGTCTGAAGACGTTCGATTTCTTTGCAAGATTCCCGAAGCCATGTTTCCTTTGCTTACTTAATTTCTTTGCGAATTATAAGATGTATTCTCTTGTATTCGTTATGATTATTGTTTTTGTATTTTCGTCTCTCCTCCATGAGATTCAATATGTCCTGTGTCATCCATTCCTTTTTCCCTTTTGGTTTTACTAACTGTTGAACTCTTCCATTTCTCAACGAAGCTTTGATATCTCGCCAATTTTCTTCGACACTTTTGTTTTCAAGGGGATATGATATAGTTGTACGTATATTACCATTTTTCCTGGGTTAGTTCTTTAATGGTTTCGGGGTCCTTTAGTACATGTTGTTGTATTCGTGAGGTCTTCGTTCGTTGTTTAGTACCGAGCAAATTATGATCAGAGTGTTGTACATCTGCTCCAGGATATGTTTTCGTTGACTTATTGCAATTACTGAATCGTCGGTTGATTAATTGTAGTCGATTTGATTTCTTACAACGTTGTTCAGCGTATGTTGGTGGGACGTCCATGTGCACAGTCTCCTGTGTGGAAGACTGTACCAGGTATTTGTAATTATGAATTCTTCTTCCTGGCAGAATTGTATAAGTCGTTTTCCTTTTGTCGTTACGTATACTGCTGCGTGCTCAAAAATTATCTTGGCCCAAAGTAACGAGTTTTGTGTAAAACATTTTGCATTTGTGATTTTCTATGTAAAGTTTTTTTCGTATTGTCAGCAATCTTATTCTCGGGTCTCGGGGAATAAAAGTTTTGTTTCTGTTGATTTTAGAACTTCAGTTATTTTTCCTTTATCTGTGTTTGTTCTCATATTAATTTTTATTCCTTCCTCATTCAGTAAGTATAGATTTCATTGTAGTTTTTTCTCGTTTTCTACCAATAAATTCGTATCATTCGCATTCATGAGCTTGTTTGCTTGTTCTACCCTTCAGTATATTTATCCATATATCAATGTTATCATTTTTCGCTTTGCCTCCTTCATTACTTCATCATAACATACGAAAACATAGTTGGGCTGATATACATAATTGTTTTATGCCTATTTCCATTGTGAACTCTATAGATTGTTCATTATTTGTTAATATACATTAACTCTATTACTTTTTTTTATTCGTCTTTCTACGTTACTTTTCACTAGCAACTTTTGTTACAAAAACTAGATCTTGGGCACATCTTCAATCGTTGATTGTACATTTTTCGTAATTTTTTGTAATTTGGTTATAAAAAAATACTCCAGCTGTCACTATTATGAAGTTTTGAATTTGCAGTATATACTCTAGACTTTGTTGCACTTTTTGGAAACGAAAGATGAGTTATTTTCCACTTCCCTAACTTTAAGAATTTGTTTTAAATACCACACGCATTTAACCCTTCATAAGTATGACTTTCCTCTACTCTCGAACAATTAATGCTGAGATTTGAAAAATCCTCGTTAAACAAACCGCTATAAAACTTATAACTCATAAAAGATCCTTTCTGTTTTGTCAAAAATGTTTTATAAAGTCGATAGTATCTAAATCAGAACCGAGGTAAAGCTGTTCTAAGAATAGTCTGAAATATCTGCAGGAATTATGTTTAAATGGTAAGCTTTCGGTATTTATTTGAGTTAAGCTAGTGAAGACTTTATCAAGCTTGTAATATGCATACATATTATCGGAGAAAGGTATATTTTTAAGTGTGCATTCTTGTTATGTTTGAACTTCGTATACGTGAATAGTAAAAATACTTACCATATAAGTAGACATATGTAGGCAGGCTACCTCGCAGGGAATATATATCTATGCTAAATATAATGTAAATAATATTTTAGATAAGTGATTTGTGCAAAAAAAAATTTAAGAAAAACCACATTCGTTACATTTTATTAATAACCCTTCACCTCCAAGTACGGTCTAATAGACTGACAAAATACAAGAGTGTCAACTGAAAAATGAATATCTTAAGACTCACATGCTTTGTTATAACCTAGTAACTGAAGTTACTAGGTTTTGAGTATGTATGCATAAATGGTACTTAAAACCAGCTATACCACCAGATATACAAAACCCAAATTTTTAGTAACTTTAACAATTTTCATTTATTACTGTATTAAAGAACAGTAATTCAAAATACTATGAGCTTAATGAATAAAAATGAAGCAAGCTTGCTAGCAAAAACAATTGCTTAACTAGCATTTGCTTTAGGAATAAGCAATTGCTAGAGCTCGTTATGAATAAAAAATTTCAGCTAATGCTCCTTTTCTGAAATCAACGTAGCAATTGCTTTCCCAATCGTGATCCCTAATCATACTTCTTCCATATTAATATTTCGTAGACGTAATTATTTATTTCAGTTACATTTTTAAGAATATTTAAGTACGTTACAGTTAATTTATAAATAAGCGGTTTTAAAGATTAAAACTATCTGTGGCCCTGAAAAATATTCTATCATAAAATTGTCACTTGTATACACTTCGGGGGATGTATCGTGCTAACAAACCGAAATTTTTCCAAAAATAACCAAAAATGTAGTATATCTGAATTAATAGGACCTGCTGTACTCGTTCTAGTCAGCTTAAAATCAGTAGGGTACACATTTGAGACATCCTGAACAATATTCAATCATAAAATTGGTCACTTTTATACTCTCTGGAGGCTGTATCGTGCTAACAAACTGAAATTTCCCCAAAAATAACAAAAAATTAGTACTTAAAGTACTATAGCACCTGTTGTACTGGCTCTGGTGAGCTGAATATCAATAGGGTTCATCTGTGTGATGTCCTGAATAATATTCAATCATAAAATTGGTGACTTTTTAAACTCCAGAGGCTGTATCGTGCTAACAAACTGAAATTTCTCAAAAAAATTACAAAAATATCGTACTTACTTAAAGTACTATAGCACCTCTGGTGAGCTGAAAATCAATAGGGTTCATCTGTGACATGTCCTTAACAATATGTAATCATAAAATTGGTGACTTGTTGTACTCCGGAAGCTGTATCGTGCTAACAAGACATGTAACGAAAAGTGGCCGACGACAAAGACGACATACACACAGGGTTTTTTTGTCTAAAAACAGTTTTTTCGTGTTGTTGATGATAAAAAAACGTAAAAATAACTCAAAAAAAATTTCAAAATTCCAACTTTTTTTGGGGTAAACCAATACTTTTCTCGCATATTATATAGGTTGGGCGGAAAAGTAATAATAATAATAATAATAATAATTTGGCAGAGAGTGAAGAATTTGATAATAGTAGTGACAAGGAAATTACAGATAAACAAACGATATTTGTACAAAAATTAAAAGAAAATAATGCAGTTTTTAATAAATCACAAATTCCGCATGTTAAGGCAGAAAAGGAGGCTGCTTTAGCTGACTTGGTACAGGAATATGAAGATATTTATAATATCACACTTCCAAGGGAAATTAAACCCGTTCCTTGACGATGAAGGAATTTTGCGTGTTGGAGGTAGATTTGAACTTTCAAATTTCAGTTTTGAGAAGAAGCATCCGACGTTACTTGATGGAAATCATCATTTCACCACACTAGTTATCAAATCCGAGCATTTGAGATTATTGGATGCTGGTCCCCAATTATTATTAGCTCGTATTAGAGACAATTATTGGCTGATTATAGGTCGAGTTTTAGTACTAAAAATTGTTCATGAGTGTATCCGATGTTTCCGAAATAAACCTAGCCAAAAATTCCCAATCATGGGAATGTTACCTGAAACTCGTGTAACCTGCGCCGCACCATTCCAAACAACGGGGGTGGATTACGCAGGTCCGTATATTCTCAAAGATAGGAAAGGCATGGGAAGTATATATATATAGTGGCTTAACACTCCCGTGGGAGTAGCGCCGCTCTTACGAGCTTTCTAGATCCTTTTCCAAGGGTGGATCAGACCACATTTACTTTTTCATATTTTTTCTACTATTTGTTGCCATTGCTTCCTGTCCTGCGTTCCCTCTTCCCAGTATCTAATTCCCATAGTCTTGAGATCACCTACTACCTCCTGCAACCAAGTTATCCTTGGTCTTCCCCTCTTACTTAAGGTCTTCCACTCTATCATGGAGTATATTATTGCTCTCTTACTTGCTCTCCATATGTGTCCCAACCATTTTAATCTTTGTTCCTTAATTTTTCTTACTATGTCTTTTTGTATTTCTTGATATAGTTCCATATTTGTTCTTCTTCTATATTCTTCACCTATTTTTTTTGGCCCCAATATTGTTCTTAGTATTTTTCGTTCCTGTATTCTCATATCCTCTTGTTGTTTTTTTGTCATAGTTAATGTTTCTGCCCCATACATCATCACTGGTCTAATTATTGTGTTATATATTCTTATTTTCGTGCGCTTGCTAATTATTTTATTTTTTAATAATTTTTTGTTAGCCTGAAATTCTTTGTTTGTGGCTACGATTCTTTCCCTTATCTCAGTTTCTCTGTCTCCATCACTACTTATTGTTATTCTCAGATATTTAACTCTATCCACCTCTTCAAATTCATATCTTCCAATTTTCACATTTTTGTACTCACAATTCTATTTGTGTCTTAATAATTTGGTTTTATGTGTATTATATTATTATCTCCTCTAACATTTCTTCCATTGCCATTCTGTTTTTAGTCACAAGTGCTACGGCGTCGGCCTATGCTATTATTTGTCCTCCTCTGGTCCTTAAATTTCCTTTACATATTTTCTTCATCGTATATTCTAGTGCCAAATTGAATAGTGTTGCCGACAGAGAGTCTCCTTGTTTAACTCCTTTATTATATGTAAACTTCTGTGTTTTCCCTCTTTGTGTTATTACTTCTGCTACGCTTTGGTCTCGTGTCATTTTTATTAATCATATCAGTTTATTTTTCACTCCCATCTCATTCAGCGCTTTCAATAATTTATTTCTTTTTATTCAGTCAAATGCTCTTTGGAAGTCAATGAATAGTATCTCAATGTCTATGTTATATTCGTTGGACTTTTCCAAAATTTGTTTCAGTATATGTATCGCATCTGTAGTCGACTTTCTCTTTGTAAATCCGTACTGATATCCTCCACCTCTGTAACCTGCATCATGCAGTCTTCTTTTTATAATTGTTGTTGTTATCTTATATGCTGCATTTAGTAGCGTAATTCCTCTGAGGTTTTCAAAAGCTTGTTGGTCTCCCTTCTTGTGTATTGTTACTATCTGTCCCACCTTCCATTCCTCTGGCATCTCTTCTTCTTCCCATATTTTATATATCAATTGGTATAATTTTTCTAACAGTTTAGTCCCTCCGTATTTGATAAGTTCCATGTTTATTCCGTCGCTTCCTGGAGCTTTTCCGTTCTTACTCCTGTTAATTATCTCTCTGATTTCTTCCTTCGTTGCGCTCTCAATTCCATCTTGTTTGTTCTTTGCTTCTATATCAAACTCCTCTCTTACTTCTGTTTCTGTTAGTGATTCCCTAAAGTATTCCATCCATGTCTCTTTATATTCCGTATCTTCATTTACTATTTTTCCCTCTTTGTTTTTTATTCCTGTTGCTTTGTTTTGATATGTTCGGGTCTGTGCATTTATTTTTTGATAAAAAGCTTTTGTGTTCCTTGCATAACTTGCCCTTTCTATTTCACTAATTCTGTTTTCAATTGTTTTTCTCTTAGCTTGTTTTATTATTTTCTTTGTTTCTTTTCTTAGTTTTTCATAAGTTTCTCTTTCTTCATTTCCGTTCGTCCTTATCCATTTTACCCATGCTTCTTTTTTCATTTCAATCATTTCTTTGCATCTTTCAACAAGCCATTCCTTCTGTTCTCTGTTTACCACCGTTCCTATTTTTTTGTTTGCAGCTGTATTTATACCTTTTTCTATTTTTTTCCATCCTGCTTGAATTCCTCCAATTTCTTCTGCCTCATTCATAAATTGTTGTTCTATACTATCTCTGTACTCGTTTTGTGTTTCTGTCTCTTCTAGTTTTCTTTTGTCCCATTTTTTGTTGCATATTTTATTTTTATTTTTAATATTCATCTTTTGTAGTATAGTGCCTGCAACCATGTAAAGATCTGTATCAGCACACGCCCCTCTATATGTTCTGACATCTTTCATTGACGACCGTTTTCTTTTTGTTATCAATATGTGATCAATTTGTGTATGTTTTGCAATCAGGTGATCTCCACGTAACTTTATTCCATTTGGTGTGTTGGAACATCGTACTGCAAATAATCATGTTCATTTTTACTGCCAGATTACAAATTCCGTGTCCATTGTTGTTTGTTTTTTCATGTAATGTGTGTATACCGCTTATCTGTCTGTAATATTCTTCTTTTCCAATTTGCGCGTTCAGGTCACCCAATAATATTATCGTGTCTTGTTTTGGTATTTTTGATATTTCTTCTTCTACCTTTTCATAGAAAACATCCTTTTCGTCATCTTCTGCCACCTCTATGGGTGCATAAACATTTATTATTGACAGATTGAAGGGTCTCGCCTCAATTCTTATATACGCCATTCTCTCATCGATTGGCCTAAACTCCATTACATTTCCTTTTAGTTTTTTTCTCACTCTAAATGCTACTCCATATTGTCCTTGCTGTTCTCTTCCCGAGTAAAATAATTGATATTTCTTTTTTTCAATACTTCCTTTCCCCCTCCATCTTATTTCCTGTAGCGCTGCCACATCAATATCATATTTTTCCAATTCCCATGCAATTTCCTCCATCTTTCCTGGTTCTAGCATCGTCCTCACGTTTCAAGTACTAATTTTAATTTCTTTAGTCCTACGTACTTTTTTTTTCTTTTTCCTTTTTGATCTATATTTACTTTTTTTATCGCCTGTTTTATCATTAGTGTTTTCCCTACTTGTACCCTTTTTACAAACATATTTACAATTATTATTGTATATCTCCCTACCTTTTTCATTTGTACTTATATTATCTTCTTTTTTATTATTTATTTTATCTATCCTAATCCTATTATCTACATTTATCCCTTTATTACTATTTGTTATCATTAATTTACTATTACTAATCTTAAAGTTACTTCTAATTCTAAAACTAATCCTATCTTCCTTCTGTTCTCTATGTTTCTGTTCCTCTTCATTGCCCTTTTCGTCCAGTTGTTCCTCTTCTTCTAGTTTTTTTCTACTCTTCTAAGCATTTTGGTTATTTTCTCCTCGCTTACTCCTGCCTCCGGCGATCTTACGTTTACTTTTCTTTTAGGCTTATTTGTCTCTGTCTTTTCTATGTTTTTCTGGCTTTCCTGGAAACTATACTTATCATGAACATTTCCATCTATTATCAATTTATCGTATTTAAAGTATGCTCTACTTCCATTTTCCCTTGCTCTTCTCATAAACTGCATCATGTATTTCCGGTCTTCCTGTACTCTTTTTGGCAAATCATCATTTAGCCAAATATTTGTTCCTTTTAGGTTTTTCTTTTTTTTTCATTATTTCCTGCTTCTTTTCCCATTGGTTGAGCTTTATAATTATTAGTCTCTTAGTTCTACTATTGAATTCTCCTATTCTTCGTAGATCGTTTACTTCATTTTTTAAATTCACTTCCATTCCTGCTTCTTTTAAAATTCCTTCGATTTTTATTTTTGTGTCTCCATATCGTTCCTCTTCACTATCTTCTATTCCCTGTATGATTATATTGTTTCTTTTTGTCTCTCGTTCCATCATTTCGATTCTTCTTTCTTGTGTTTTTATCATTTGTTTCAGCCAATTGTTATCCTCTTTCAACTCTCTTATTTCTTCCATGTTATTTTCTAGTTTGTTTTCGATGGTTGTCATTTTATCAGTCAGACATTCAAACATTCTTCTTATTTCATCTATCTCCCCCATTCTTTCTTTTTCAGCACCGGATTTCAAGTGTCTCGCAAACAGTTTTTGTTACAGAGCTACTAAGTTCGCCCTTAACCCGCAGGCGAGCTAACTTTTTACCGTGACTGATTCCTTTTATTCTTTTGAATAATTTCTGTTTATTACGCTCCTGTACTATTGATTTTCTGACTGTATAGAATTTCTTATCGTATTCCGTGTTACCAGTTTTTGTATGTATAATTTATTTCTTGTTAAAATTGATAAATTTCAGTATTGCTCATTTGTTTCCCAATTTACTTGTTTTTTGTTTTCATAATTATAATTCATTCAAGTTTACTTACGTCTTTCTATTCCTGGTTGTTTTATCTTTTGTGTCTTATCACTTTCTGTATTCATTGTTCGCTAATTCTCAACAAATTTTCACTTATTCTCTACCGTCACATTACATTAACTGTGCCTTTTGCTTGCCAGGACAGGACTGGAGGGGAAGTAAGACGTCAAAATGTTACGTTGCAGTATTTATATGCTTTTCTACGAAATGTGTCCATCTAGAGTTGATTTCCGACTTAACGACGGAAGATTTTTTGGCGGCACTTGGACGTTTTGTTTCTAGGAGAGCTGTGCCTTCACATATTTATTCTGACAACGGAAAGACGTTTGTTGGAGCTAGAAACGATTTATCGGAGTTGGGAAAATTTCGAATAAAAAATAAACAAACTTTGATCCAGTCGTGTACAAATGAGGGAGTACAGTGGCATTTCATTCCGGCATATTCGCCACATATGGGAGGTTTGTGGGAAGCAGGAGATGAACATTGCAAAACACATTTAAAGAGTGTTTTAGGTAATGTAACAGAGTTACCTTTGAGGAGATGTATACCATATTAATACATATCGAGGCAATTCTCAATTCTCGTCCTCTCTCTCCTCTTTCCTCTGACCACACTTACCGCCTCACACTTTTTGATTGGTAAATAGCTGATCACCATACCAAGTGCTGACTTTGAAGAGGTTCCGGTTCCAGAAAATGCAGCAGCAATTCTGGTTCCAAGAGTATCTCTCCCAACTTCAAACCAGGGTAAAGTGGAGAAGTCAACAATCCAGTGTGAAAATTGGTGATTTAGTTTTATTAAGAGATGACAGTGAGTAGAGTAATAGTCGTTCATCCTGGAACATACGGCAAAATTCGAGTAGTTTCAGTGAAAACTCCGAGGGGTAATGTTCGACGTACGTTGTCGAAAGTTGGCGTTTTACCTCTACCGCGAGAGAATGTTGACACCGGCCAGTGTAAATAATCGATTGAAAGGGTTACCCTTTCAAGGTGGGGGCTAAGGAGACTTTTTTGACAAGCCGACAAGAGACATACATTTTGTGATTAATACGAGTATTTTTTGTAAGTTCATTATAATAAAGCTTAACCAAATGTGCTCAAAATATTAATTATACAACAAGTATATTATATCAGTTCGTCGATTACTAACTTCCACAAAGTGGGTGAAAGGACATTTCCTATCGACGACAATTTTTGCCACATGGTCCTTCCATGAGGCGTCTACTGTGCGTAGCATGGCCCCAAGCCAGTGAGTTATCATTGTCTCTATTCCATGATTTATTGCAGCTCTATACATTGACTCTAAAGGAGATCCCAATAGTTCTCAGTCTTCGAACAGTAAATTTTTCAAAATTTAGTGCTGAAAGTTATGAAAAAAAAATGTCTACATTTAGAGGACATTTTTAAGTACGTGTATTTAAATTTTCAATAGGATTCTAAGAAAACTTATTTTCTTGGGAACGTCCTTTATGAGTACAATCGTTTGAAAATATTATAGGTCAAACTTGACCCAACTATACCAGGTAAGTGTTAAAATCTGAAAACCTATTTACTATTAAAATAATAGTCTTATTCATTGAAATATATATTTATCCAACTTAAAACATAATTCTTTAAAAAACAAATTAATGACAATTTCAATTTATGCTAATTTTAGAGACGTAATCTTTAGCCTTTTGTTTAACTTCTTGTACACTGTCCTGTGTTCCATGTTGTTCTTCGAATATTCTATATTTCAAAAATAGAGATTTCATCTGTTTTAACGGTAATCGCTGTGAGACGGATCTGTCCAAAACTTGTCTAAATATAAAAAAAAATTAATATTCACTCATATTTTACATAAAATACGTTCGATAAAGGGCGTTGATTTTTTTTGTTTGTGCGATTATTATTTGATATACTCAGTAAATCCCTTTTTAAAGATAAAACAAAAAAAATACAAAATCACACAATATGTGACAAAATAAGGAAGATTTCGGTTATAAAATATATAATGTAGATCCTTAATTAGAATCTATTCCTTTCTTAGATCAAATATTAGCTATCACACGCTAAAAACTGTAGAAATAATAATGATCCTGAAACAATGCCAAAATCGAGCTCAATTGTTATGTAAACAAATCAACGATAGCCATTAACCAAAGAAGTTAGCCATAATAATTTGTATAACAGCTGAGTATGTGTCGATCCTAACTTTACATGAAGATCTAAAAATTGATTTTGTCAAAGAAATAATAACATTATAAAATAGGAAACACCACGAACATTTCATTGGGATGAAGAATGTCCTCAAATGCTTCCTTTGTGGTGGATTCGTCGACTTTACTGCAGACCAAAGAATTAGTGGATTAGAGAGAAGAATTCAAGATGTTTGGGTAATTGAAGTTTCTCAGGTTGAATATTGTATGACATTTTCAAAAGGACTGTTGACATTAAGGAAGATAATATATTCTCAAAGAAGTTCTTCTGGAGTTAAGAAAGGTCCGTAGCTACTTCTATGAAATGAATGTTTAAGGAACACTCCTCAAATTCAGGATCCGATATGAGAAACGCTTGACACCAGCTGATGCCGAACATTTCATTTGAGGCTGAAGAATGTCCTCAAATGCTTCCTTTGTGGTGGATTCGTCGACTTTTCTACAGACCAACGATTTGGTGGATTAGAAAGAAGAGTTCAAGATGTTTGGGTCACTGAAGTTTCTCAGGTTGAATATTGTATAACGTTTTCAGAAGGACTGTTGACACTGAGGAAGATAATATATTCTCAAAGAAGAAGTTCCTTTGGAATTAAGAAAGGTCCATAGCTACTTCTGTGAAGTGAATGTTTAAGGAACACTCCTCAATTTCAGGATTCGATATGAGAAAGGCTTGACACCAGAGGATGCTGATTCTCTTGGGTATGGGTGCCAATAGAGCGAAGTCTTCCTTTGGAGGTGAAGGCTGTTGAGAAACAAATTTTATGGAGGTGTGAGTTCTTAATGTGTTTGGATCACTGGTGTTGTATTTTCTTGGAGAGTTTATCAGGTAGAATATGGGACGACGTTTTCAAAAGCGCTGTTGATATCGACATCGCCCCCCACATCTTAGAAAACACAAAAATCACGGAAGATCAGCAATTGTCCATCAACTAATACATCGCCAGCACCTCTTCGCAAACGCTGAAATCTCGTAGAGCCCCAGTGAGGACAGCAGCTGAACTGTATAATGACAATTTTAACATAGAACAGTAATGGTCAGAGGAGTGGATGTACGATACGACGTCCGAAATCCATTTTAACCTTACCACAACGCAGAAACCTAATGGATTTTATATCCCACGACAGACCTGGAAGACTACTAACAGAATCCGCACTGGCCATGGAAGAGCCGCTAACTTTTTGTATAAATGGAGAAAATTGACATCTGCTCAGTATGTGCTATAATAAATAAATAAATTGAGAAAGATAATGTATTCTCGAATAAGTTCCTTTGAGTTACGAAAGGTCTACAGTTACTTCTGTTAAGTGAATTTTTTAGGAAGGCGTGACACCAGACGATACTGATTTCTGATTCTTTTGGGTATAGCTGCCAAGAGGGCGAAGTATTGGAGCGGAGGGCTGTCGTGAGACAGATTTAATGGAGGTGTGAGTTCGTAATGTACTGATAAATTAATTTCACTTAAATCGCTTCAATAATTGTAAAAAATGTTAAATATTAAAGCAAAGAGATCACAATAAAAGAGTGTTTTTTCGCACTCTATGAAAGAAATATTTACCTAGCTTCACTAATTTTGCCCTTTTTAACTAATTGATCAACGTATGTGGTCCAAATAGTAACTTTTCTCGGATCCGAACTGAGTATTGTTTCAAATATAGCTGCACCGTGATCTTCATCTCCATATTTGAACTCCATTATTGCGAATTTTATTATTATCTCCATTTCTGCAAAATTAGAATATTTAAAAGAAATAAATTTTCATATTAACAAGATACTTTTCTTTGAGTTGTCAACTCTATAAAGGAAATTTACTGTTTCGTCCCTGTTCTCTGTGGAATCTACTCATATTACTGTTTTAAATGAAACTAACTGTTTTTAGACAATTTTTAATATAATAATAATTACTAAACATTAGCAATATCGAAATAATTGTCAATTTCTTGGAACTTTCAACATTTTTTCAATATGTTGTGGAATTATCTAGAAACAGTTAGTTTCATTTAAAAAGGTAACTCTATAATGGAATTACAACATTTAAAAAAGGTACAGATATTTTTTTAGCCCCGTATTTAAACACATGTTTCATTAGAGCTTCATACAAGACTAGATAGGGCGAAACTTTTAAAAATCTTGTCTTGGTCACATTTTAGTCTGGATCTCGCCTCGAGAATTTTAATGAATTTCATTTTTATATTTGCATATACAATATTTTCGAACAACCCAGTATATAAGTTTTGACACTATTTAATTTCTGATGACATTTACATGTCACAATTGGAAAATATATTTAAAATTAAAACCAGATGTCACCGTAGGCATTTTACTGTTGAATAAAAGAATCCAAATCTACCTTTAGCAGGGTAATAACAAGTTCAGTTTTTTTTTAAAGTAGAAAGTTGGTAACCACAGTGTAATGTGGTTATTTTATTTAAAAAAATAAACAGTTTCATTAAAATTAAATTTATTTCACGCAATAAAATTCTTTTATTTATTTTTGAAGGTGACATTTGTTGAATTTTAGCGATAGATAATTTCATTGAAATTTAGTGGATGTCAGAAAGAAATTAAATAGCCTTGTACAATTTAGAATCAACAGTTACATTATATTACTAGTTAGAAATCAGGAACAAGTATTATAATAAACATTTAATTTGGACAAAACCCTGAGATAAGAGTAATTAGAAATTGTACATTAAATTTATCTTTCAATAAAATAAAAATTTTATAGCCGGGAATTTTTGACAACTGTCAATTTTTGAAACAGATAACATATGTTGCTTTAAGCCGTGTGTACAATATTGACGCTACCAACGTTAGGCGTTATTAAAAATCGATAAATTATAATAATAGTATAAAATTTTATAATTCATAATTTTAAAAATCAATATAAATATATTAACAACCACAACGAATATACAATAATATATTACTGTTATTTGAAATTTTAAGAAAATCATGTAAATTAATATATAATAAATTATAATTCCATATATGAGATTTTTGAAATACCTAGTATGTGTCAAATTTGTTTTGATTGAGTTTTGTATTACATTTCACACAGAATATAATAAATAAAGGATAAATCATGTCATAATAAAAAGAAATATATCAAGATTAGGTCAGATGTCACTATAGGTATTCAGTTAGTAATAAAACAATAACAAATCTCAATATTAGAAATTATTATTAATAGAATTTTTGGAATGTAAACAATGCAGGTCAGCAAACAAGTTTAGTTTTTTTTGTAACTAAGTTATAATGGGTTGTTGATTGGAAAGGGGAAGGGGAAGTATTTGAACGGAGAGGATCTAAATTTAAAGAGCTCTTAATATGTAGGGAAAGGAAAGTAATACATGTCGTGTTAAATAATGTTATCAATCTTTTAAATTATTATTGGGTACCAAACAATATAAATAATGTGCGTGTTTTCGAAAACAAATAAAACAATTCGTAATACGCGGAGTGTAATGATCCTAAAATTCTGAGTTGTACTTAGAGTTTGATCCAGATTCTAGTCCCGAATGCAGACAATGGGTGAGATTGTTCGGAATTATTAATTATTAAAAATAAAACACTATTTCGTAAAAAATAACAGGCCTTTTTATAATATAAATGATAAAAATATCAGATATAATTATCTATTAATTTTGAATTCAATTAAAAAAGAAAATTCAAGTATACTTACGGAAAGATTGTACAATTTTGAAGAACTATATCGGTGTACGCTAATATCGTTAACTTATGACACTTCAGGAAATTCATTGACAATTATCGGAATATTTAGTAATTACGATAAATTTTCTGCGTTTCTTGAAGAATGTACTTGAGATTCAATTTGATTATTGTATATAATTTTAGTTTTATATTATTATAGATAAGATATTGTATTTTGTAAAAAACTAGGGTTTGTTTGATGATTTGTAGGTTTGACACACAAACAGATTTGAATTTAACATACTGAATAGGTTGTTTGTGAATGATATTGAATGTTTTTATATAAAAATAAATTTACTTAATTAAATCGGAAGATTTTAATTTGTGACAGAGAAAGATTATAAGTGACAGATATTTAATTGAAATATATTAGAAATGTCAGAGTGTCATTAAATAGCCTTTATAATTAAACGTATACGGTCACGGCTAGAAACTGGGTAAATAATACGGAAATATAATAATAATAAATATTTTAATTTATATAATACTTAAACATTATTGAAATAATACAAAGTTGTCGCAACCAACGTGGGGCAATATTAAAAAGACTCAATAAATTTTGAAAAATGGCACGATAAATTTTGGATGGAAAGCAGGTAGGAGCAGAATATAAATCTGATGAAGAAATGGAAGAAAGGAATCGTGGAATGGAAGATTATCAAGTACAGTACATGGAACAGGGAGGACAAAGATCAGAAGGAGATTTGACAGGAGAAGAAGATGAAGAACAGCAAGAGGATATTAGAAAAGAGAAACAAGTAGGAATACGTAGATATGATTAATTGATGAAACTTTTAATTAAAATGAATAAAAAATTGGACAAAATGAGGGGAGATTTTAAGAAAATAGAAAATCGGATATGATGGTCAGAAATTTTTAACAGAGTAGATGGTAACGTTAATAAAAAGACGGATAACATGAATATAGATAGTAATAATATGAGGGGAGATTTGAATGAGACTATAAATAGAAATGTTGATACTATGGAACAGAAAATATGTAATAAGTTGGAAAAGAAAGTAGATGAGATAAAAATAGAAAGTTTAATGGAGATTAAGGATGTTGGGAAGGATAATGAGGAAATTAGAAAAATTGCAGAAGGGAAAGAAGAAATGAAGTAGGAAACTGAGGAAATGGTAGATATTAATTTACAGGAAATAGCAAGCGAGGAATTTATGCAAATTTATGAAGAAAATATTTATTGGAAAATAAAAGACATAGATGGTCGAGTAGAAGGAAAAACAGTGACATATGCCAGAAGAAGTAATAATATGGGCAAACAATTTAATCGGGAATTGGAGGAAATGAACAAAATTACAAGATACTATGGGAGAAACAGAAGAAACCATAAGACAAAATCTAGGACGAATAATTTATACAGGAAATCTTGAAATAGGAGCAAAACTTGATGGAAATATAAACATAATTCATAAAAAGTATTCAATAAAATAATTAAAAGGAAAATCAACAATATGGAGGAATTTGAAACACAAATTTTATTGCATTTCTGGAAGAAAATTAAAGAAAAAGAAGTTTAGGCAAGAAAAGAAAATCGAATAGTAAAAATAGAAAATAGTAACGATATTTAGAAAACGAAAAAGGAATTGCATGGTAAAGGAAGGATATAGACACGAAGTCTAAATAGAAAATTTATTATTTACAAATAATATAAAAATAGAGAACATTCGAAAATAGATATAACGTTTTCCATATTTTTATTAATTCTTAGTTATTTTCTTGATATGTAAAGTAAATTACAAAATATAGTATATAAAATATTGATAGATACAAGATTCCTCAAAGAAATTGGGTAGTTAATCAGAAATTAAACATGGACGAAGTTATGAATAAGGTGAATGAAAGATTACAGAAGCAAGCTAAAAGATATATTAACAAAATGAAATTATAGAAAAAGATGGAATAAGAGAGAATGGGAACGGATATAACAGAAGAAAAATACATAATACATATGAAAATAGAAATTATAGGAACAGGGATTTTGATAATAGAAGAAATTATAGACATGTAAATAGGAATTATGAAAATGAAAATAGAAATCACAGAAATTAAGAACGAAAGTATGGAAATGGAGATAATAAAAATGATGTTATGTCATGAGAAAATTGAGAAATAGATATTATAGAATTAATGGTGTTGTATTGGGATTCAGGGTAATTAATTAATGTTAGTTTAAATTGTATAGTAAAAATAGATTAGTAGTTCATTTAAAAATAGTTAGATACATTATAGATTTAATAGAGTAGTATTGGGATTAATGTTAAAAAGATGAATTTATAAGAGTATCAGAAATTCGATTTTTTTATTCTTTTATTAGCGGCATTTAATATAGTTCTTTTTATATCCCAAAAAAGAAAAATTATCAGAGATGATTCGAACTTTAGGGATCATGCAAAACGCTTCTTCATTTATTTAGATTCTTACGGTACCATGATTATATATACTTGAAGCTATCTTATACATACACAAAAATAAAGAAGAAGAAAATAAGTCCTCGAAAAATAAATTACGAATAAAGCTTTATCAAACACTCAATTGCAACAATAAACATATATTGAACTTACGTGTCTTCTTGTGTAGTATCGATTTCAAAGCGGCATCCTTAAAATTTCTTGCTTCTTTAAATTTTCCAATTTGATAGTAAGTTTTAGCTATCTCTAACCACATTTGAGCCACATGTTTGTGTTTGTTCCTAGCCTTTCTAATCTTTTCTTCCATATCAGCAATTTTACCATTTTCTGCTAATATCTGTATGGTTTTTAAGTAAATTTGTAGGGAATCATTATATTTAACAGCATCTTCAAATGTTTGATCAAACGATTCCTAATAACAAATAAAAACAGTTAATACATGTACACATACATATTATACTGCTGAACAAAACTCGAAGGGTAGGTGTTTAGGGTTATTTGTAGCCGTTGATGTTCCAAGTTAAAAATATGCGTTTTCTTTAAATATTTCAAACGGATATAGATTTTTAATAATGGGTGACTCAAACAAAATAAAAATAGATCTGGAAACATCATACCAAAAACTATACAACCCGATATACCACTTGCTTGTAATAAAATCCATGTTTAAGCAATACCTGATAAAATCTTATTGCAATAATGACCCTGTAAAACGGATTAGCAGTAAATCTTGCTAAAACAAATGTGCCAATCTAATGATGATTTTTCACTGAAGGAACAAAACAAAAACACACACTTGTGTCAAATAAAACATTTATTTAACTGTTGTACGTAGAGAAGTGAACCAAACAAACTTCCACTTCTGATTTTTTAATATCTTTTCCGGTATCACAGTCAGTTGAATAATCATAATATAAGGTAAAGGACCCCGCACTTCTCTTATGGAAACGGGAGCACCGTCAAATTGTCTGAATTATTGATATGTACTGGTATTTGATGTCCTGATCAAAAGTCTCCATGGGCCCAACCTTATCCTATGGCTAGATTTTGAGATGCAGAACGTTTAACTTCAAAATCCCGACTTTTTTAAAACGGTACCCAAAAAGTCCCTCTTAAATATTTTTTGATGTTACTGCCAAATATATAAAGATAAAATACATATACATTAGCGAAAATAAAATATCTGTTGTTTACAAGGTGATTCGTGCTTTCACGGACCTGTTTTTGTTAAATTACGTAATATTCCAATGAATGAAAGCATTAAATATCATTTTTTTAAAATCACTGTCAAAGTTTCTGAATATTGGATATAGTGTAGATCTCGATGTCATCGTTAAAAGTTCTTATTGGTAGAATTAGATCCTATGGCTACTTTTCGAAATATTAAGGGCTTACACCCGTATTCAAAAATATCAAATAACGGTACCGTTTTGTTAACGGCTCCGTTTGTTATCAGTTGGTATTCACAACTTGACCAGGCAATACATAACAGCTCCGTTACAAAACGGACGGAGACACTATGGCAACGTTGTGTCGGTAACTAAATCTGTAACGTAAGTGTCAATCATACTTTAACTTAGGTTGTAACGATGTTACTTTTTATTGTTTTCATTTCCAGACACCATGCAGTATACATTTCATCTTATTTAATAATTAAATCGCCTCTCTTTCAAGATTTACCTACGAGTATTTATTTTTATATAAATGTACTACTTTTAAGACGTCCGGTATATTATTTTGTCGAGTTCACTTAAACCAGTCTGCTAATGTGCGCGCATTATTCAAAATTTTAAGAAGGGGACCTCGTAAGTGGGGTCGGAGAAATTAATAAAAGGACGTAGCATCCAGGTAAACGGGGCTTTTTCTTTCTTTTCCGGCTTGAAAATTTCATTTTGTTTACACCGAATATTGTGACTGGTTTTTGTGGATCAGGTAAGTGGATATAAAATTGTTCTGTGAATAATTATTATCATCCAACATATAGCCGCTTTTATTTTTAACGTTTGAATTCATAGTATTTGTGTACAATTCCGAAGTAAAATATTTTAGAGTCTATTTTATCTGAATATTTAATCCCGCTCAACAGGCCGTTGTACTGTTAAGAAAATTTAGTTTTTTTTGCAATTGCTTAGAAAAATCTCGTCTGGATTCGCTGCTGAGCAGGGATCAATTCGAGAGGCCTCTAAGACAGATTTGATTTAAGGGATACGAAATAATCTCGAAAGTATTCGCTGCTGAGCATGAGTACGAAGGAGAGGTTTTCGGATTCTACTGTTAATCTGTTAATTTGATTTCGTACAATACTCCGTTGTTTTGTCAGTAAAACCTTAGTTAGAACATTTAGAGTCTATTTTATCTGAGTATTTAATCCCACCCAATAGGTCGTTGTACTGTTAAGAAAATTTAGTTCGTTTGCACTTGCTTAGAAAAATCTCGTCTGGATTCGCTGTTGAGCAGGGATCAATTCGGGAGGCCTTTAAGGCAGATTTGATTTAAGAAATACAAAATATTCTCGAAAGTATTCGCTGCTGAGCAGGAGTACGAAGGAGAGGTTTTCGGATTCTACTGTTAATCTATTTTGTCTGAAAATTTGATTTCGTACAATAGGCCATTGTTTTGCCAGTAAAACCTTAGTTAGAACATTTAGAGTCTACTTTATCTGAGTATTTAATCCCGCCCAATAGGCCGTTGTACTGTTAAGAAAATTTAGTTCGTTTGCACTTGCTTAGAAAAATCTCGTCTGGATTCGCTGCTTAGCAGGGATCAATAATTCGAGCGGCCTCTAAGGCAGATTTGATTTAAGGGATACGAAATAATCTCAAAAGTATTCGCTGCCGAGCAGGGATACCCAGGAGAGGTTTTCGCATTCTGCTGGTAGTTTTCTTTATCTGGAATATTTGATTTCGTACGATAGGCCGTTGTGTTGATCAGTAAAACCTAGTTTAGTTGAATCTAGTGAAATCGCTAAGAAATTCCGGTGGCTATTGAGATTAAACCGGCAGCCGAGACTAGTTAATTGATTATTTTCCTCCGCTTTATTTAATAAGTACACAAATACTAGGAACCGATTTATTACGCTCTGTTAGTGCAACAATAACGTTTCTCTGTGCATTTTGACATATTATCACTAGAAACTTTGTATTGTTTTCACCTGCTACGTACTAGTAGAATTCTGCACGTTATTTTCCGCCTCCGTTGTAAAATAGCTAGAATATTTATTGCTTGGTGTCAGGCCGCTTTTGGTTTTATTAATAACTTAGATCTTTAGTAGTAGATTCTGATATTTTTTTGTAAAACACTAAAATTTGTTTAATCTCACATTTATGTAAAATTCAATTTTGTTTGTGGAATTAAAATTTATAATTTCTCCAGTAGCGAGTAGTTTCATTTTCTGATAGTGGTAAGCAATTAAAGCCTGTTTTCACACTACGTATCCGGAAAGGTCAATAACAACAGACCCCTGGAATTACTGAACCTCCATCTGGGGCTACGTTGGTAACTCTCGATGCCGTATTTTCGAGAGTTCGGTGGAGTAAACCATCCCTAAAATCTGGCACCCGAGGAAATCTAGGAAGTACCGAAGCCGTGGGTGTCATAGTGACGTCCGTAATTCTTCTGAGGAAAGAAAGTACGTTTGTTTTCGTTCAATTTTTTATTTGTTTGTTGAAAGTTTTTGGGGATTATAATATAATATATACGTGTATTCGCAGTAAGTTAGATTAAATATTTATGTTGTTGTTTTACATCAAGTTATTTTATAGATATGGCTAGCAAACGAAGTAAAACGAAAAACTATACTCATCAAGAAAAACAATTGTTTTTAAAAATCGTTGAATGGTAAGTATTTAAGGTATTGAGGAAATAAGAGATTAGGATTAGAACTAAAACACACGGAGCGGTTTCTGGCGACTCGGCAGAGAAGCGGCTCAAAACACACGAGGCGTCACCGCAGCATACGACCGACACGTTTTTATCGAAACATCTTTCGCAGTTGTCTAGTTGTGTCTGAGTGGTTCGCTTCTTCTGGCAGTGATGATGATTTGCTTTTTCTAATAACTACAGGCTTATTATATAACAAAATTAAGAAAAAAAAGAAACGCAAATATTGGATACATCCCATAATAAATGAGAGGAAAAATAGAGGATTTTTTTACACACTGTATGACGAACTTAACGGAGATCCAGATAAATTCTTTAATTTTACCAGAATGTCAAGAGAAACATTCCAAGAATTGTTACCAATAATTAAAGATTCATGTTCAAAAAGAATTACTACCATGAGGGAAAGCATACCAGTAGAAGAAAAGCTTCTTATAACTTTAAGGTAAGATAAATAAATAAAATCTAAAAAAAAAATTTATTCTTAAAAAAGTATTATATTATCATGTTTATTAGCAAAATAGTATTTAAAATAATTGGGTTATATCCGTTATCTTGGGAATACGAGCTTCCAGGCGACATCAAAGGGGATTCAGTACTCTGCCGCTGAATCCCTGAAGGCCCAGGTTGGGGCTCTTGTTGTGAAGGACTTTGGTTAAAGTCTGGAAGTCCGGAAGGTCCAGCATGTGGATTTAAATATTGCCATTGATGTAGTATTCCAGATTGGTGGCTTGGAGCCTGGGTGGGAATTTGGTTATACGGTAATTGTGTTGAGTATACAGAGGGGGCTGGTGACTGTATGGGATTATATTTATTTATGCTTTGCATAATGTCCATTCTCGCAGCAAATTTAAAGTGTGGGGGAATGGATTTCATAAAAGGCACTAATGATAACAAAAATAATCTATCGTCGTCTTCTTCAGAATTTACTGTTTGTGCTTTTTGTTTTTTGACGAATACTATGATTATCAAGGGCCTCCACAAGTTTTTTTCCCAGTGTGTTTCCTTTTCTTTTTTTGGAGACATGAACAGTAGGAGAGTCATCATGTATTGTAGCAGGACTTTCTGGCGCAGATTCATTCTGACTGTTTGGTGATAGAGGAGCCCCATCATCCATAGATGTATCTGTGGGGCGACGTTGGATTACATCTGACAAAAAGCCCAATTGGTTGGCGTACATATAGGAACTTTTGAAATTGAAAAATCCACAGCAAGTTTAATCACCCAAGAAGTTTGTAAAGCTATATGGACACATGCTAGACATATAACTTTTCCGTCGTTAACTACTGAAAAATGGCTCGAAATAGCTGAAGGATTTAAGAAAAATGCAAATTTTCCACATTGCATAGGAGCCATCGATGGAAAACATATAAGGATGATAAAACCTGCTAATAGCGGCTCTATGTTCAACAACTATAAAAATTATTTTTCAATGGTACTTTTTGCAATGTGTGATAGCAATTATTTATTTACATACGTAGACGTTGGCTCCTATGGAAAATCTAGTGATTCTGGAATTTTTAAAAATTCCACACTATATGAAAGAATGATAAATGATACACTGGAAATTCCTCCAGCAGATTCCATCGAAGGAGATGTAATTGATTATCCATTTGTAATAATAGGAGATGAAGCCTTTCCACTCTCAGAAAATTTACTTAGGCCCTAGGGTGGATCAAATTTATCTTTTGAAAAAAAAATTTTCAACTACAGATTGTCAAGAGCTCGAAGATACATTGAATGTACATTTGGTATTCTGGCTAATAAGTGGCGAATTTTCCACAGACCGCTTAACGTATCTGTTGATTTCGCCCAAGATATAATCAAAGCGTGCTGCGTACTCCATAATTTGGTCATATTAAGAGATGGACACCGTGATGATGACATTAGATCAGCAAATAGCTTGGCAAATTTAGCCACTGATTCATTGAGCAGAGGAAATCCAAGAGCTCTTAACTGCAGAGAAAAATTTACTAACTATTTTGTTAATATTAATCCGCTGGAATGGCAAAACGCACAAATATGAAAATTATTATTAAGTTAATACATGGCGTTTCAGTTTTTTCGTTCATAACTTCTGTAAACGATAGAACATATTAAAATAATGAGTCTTTTCTGTAACATTTTTCTATAAAACGCTTCGTTTTCAAGATACAGGGCGTTAAACTTTAAAAAAAGTACTACTATTTATTCGTTATCTCCCAGACAAATAAACATTTTTTATTCAAACTTTGTGCACTTAGTCATAATATAATCCAGACAGAACCCCATAACTACGCCACTGCTTTTCCAAGGAAAATTTTCGGAATATCAAAATATTGGTCTTTTATTATGACTAAAGTGTACAAAATTTAAATAAAAAATCTGTACTTATTTGGGAGATAATAAATAAATATTAATATTTTTTTAAAAGTTTAACACCCTGTATCTTGAAAACGAAGCGTTTAGAGAAAAATGTTATAGAAAATAGTTTTATTATTTTGATATGTTCTATCGTTTACTGAAGTTATGAACGAACAAACTGAAACACCCTGTATAATTAAATACTGATGATTTTTTATTAATAAATAAATTTAGTTTTCATGTAATTACCCATTTGTCTTTTCTTCTCCACTGCAGCACCCTCATCAACAAAGGCGTTGGTTACCTCTTCTCAAGAACGTTTCTTTTTTATTTTGTTGGAATAATCCTCTGAACGCATATACCAAATCGCTGGTCGAATATGAATCTCATTGATTAATTTCTCAACGTCCAAAGTTTCCATACTGGTCTGACAACGCCGAGGTCACTATTAATAACAAAAACCGCCACAACACCGCTTACGTGTGTTTAGTCCCATAAGCAAACATGTACTGATGTTCCGACTACAGTCGTAAACCCGCGCGCGGTGCATGATGGCCAGCAGGGTACGCGCTGCCAACGCCATCACGAACCGCGCGTTGACGCACCGTCTGTTTCATTCAATAGAACTGCCATAGAGGATGCACCGCTTCGGCAGCCGAGTCGGCTGCCGACTCGCCAGAAACCGCTCCGTGTGTTTTAGTTCTTAAAGTGAAACATAGCTACAAGGAAAATTGAACTAAATAGTATCACTTGAATAATAACAATTTCTAGTAAGTATTCAATAAAAATAATTCATAACGACATGCTATTTAAATATACATAGTTTAGACATGTCAAGAAATACCTACACATAATATACATTTTAATAAAATGATTTATAAGACATCAATTCAATTTAGAAAAACAATAAAACATTGAGAATAAATATCAATAATTATATTTCAAAGAATAAAAACAACTATGAGTAAATTTCGTCAATTATATTCTAGTATGTATTTATAAGAAACCCTGTATAAAGAATAACATGAATTTTGAAACAAAATCCAATAATTGTATCTTTATAATTTATAGTCACTTTAAAATAAACCCTGTATATAGTATAAACTTTTCGATCAGATTACATCGTAACGTCAAACGAAAATATTTAACGCGGAAATTGACGTTCTTTGATGGTCCGCATAGAGTGATTCGGAGTGATCACAGTGCGGTATTGAAACGTAAATAAACACAATGAAAATATCTAAGAGAACGCAGGAATGGATGTTTTGATTTGGAAAAAACAATTATTTTCACCTAACAACAAGGAACAATAAAACAAAATTAAAAACAATTGAAAGTTGTTGATTTTAAGCTTGGGAGAGAAGTATCGTGGTCTTAAAAAACGATAGTCATGTAAAAATTTCTTTCTCCAAATTATTATAAAAAGTAAAAATAACTTCATCATAACTCAATAATAAGTCGACTAAAGTATTCGACAAACTATACAAATAAAAATAACTATAATATAACCCGTATTTAAACAAATAGTGAATAAAACTTAGTGCTATCGACTAGAACTTGGTAAGATTGTATCAATTTACCTTATTAGAATAATTCTTGATGATCGTCGATTCATATCACTATCAAATTGTGGTATAATATTGGAGAAATCATCCACAATTTGTTATTTTTCATCCTGAGTTCCGACTTTGTTTCATCGTAAATACGAACATTCCATATACATTATCTCCAGAGTTGAGAAGAAACCAATGATGAACTCTATATTTTCTTGTGTATATTAATCTTTCCTATAAAAAATAATTATACGAATAATTTCTCAGATGTTAGGTTAGGGATTATTATTGCTACTAATTTTTATATAATCATTAGATTTAAAGGTTCAATCTCCACTAATATTACGGACATAATACACCAATTAATTAATCACTTAACTACTTACCAAATTCATATTCTTTTTAACAACAATAATATTGTCAACACGCCTTTGTCTTCATGTAAAATCAAATAACATTTCACAAAACTCACTCGAAACGCGACAGTTATATTGGGAACAATTTAGAGTTGGGATTGACAAGCGGCAAACTTGATCATCTTTGCTAAATATTAGATAAATATATTGGTCGTAATTTACTCAATGAGAAATTTAAATAAAACTTATAAATAAGAAACTTATGATTGAATTTATGAGAAGGTTTGAAGAAATATTGATAATTGAATTACATCACGTATATCATTTTTTAAATGTGAATTATTAATATTTAACTTTTGAATTTTTCACCATTGCATTAAATTGTGTATCTATGTTCTCTTGTGTTTCTCTGATATCTCTACCTATAGTTTTCTGTTGCTGGCGAGCGCTTAGTGCCGAACTCATCCCTGAGGTAAGGACAATAATAGCATAAAATAAATTTATATATTTATCAAGACTAGATCTTCTTTTGAATTGGGATTCGTTGCAAACGGCCAATTCTGGCGCCCATAATTTAAAATAAATAACTATTAAAATATAAAACAATAATTAAATTAAAATATATAATAACGTAAAGGTAATTAAATAATATATACCAATGTGACATTGTGGCTCCCAACGCGTAGACATTAAATTATTTTTGGGAGGATATTAAGAGAATTCTGTGTAACATTGAGATAGGGAATTATTAGTTAATCATACAGCATTTATAATTTTTGTTTTGAACCCTATTGTCAACACATAACCTATAACTAACTAATTAGAGTTAAAGAATACGAGCACTTCATCAATTTACTAAACTTTTCAGTATTCATATTTTAAATTGCTACTCAGACAAGTTATTCTTAAATGTAAATATTACGAACCTATGATAATATAGGTGCCTACATGAAGGCAAACATGTCAAATGTTGATAAATAAACCAAAAAATATGAATTTCTGCAAGGACATTTTTATTTTTTTCATAACCTAATCCTTCTTCCTAAATTCCTCAACTATACAGAAAAAAAGATATTGTGGAAAGCACAATTACAAATGCTACCATAATAAAAAAGAAGCGAGAAGCGTGGGAGAGCATTACAAAGCAGTTCAACTCTTCTGCTGAAGAGCCCAGAAAAGAAAAACAGCTAAAAACATTATAAGAAAATTGTAAAAGAAGAGCTAGGAAGGATGTTGCAGAAGAAAATGTAAGTCCTACTTGATAATTATTTATTATTTCCATAAAAGTATGTTTAAAATGAAAATATTCCAGATTAGAAAAAAATGTCTTCAATTTTAATGAATAATTGGATAATTTTCTTCACATCTACATTATATATCTATGGATTTCATTGATTTTGTTAAAAACTATGGTGTGACAGAATTAAATGAATATGTATGCCGTTGATTATTGTTATATTTAATAAATTTCAGGGCTTATAAATTTGATTTAAAATATATGTCAATTCTTGTTTTTGCAAGGAAATTAACTGCGCCAGTTGCCAGTAGGACAAATTTTGTAGATTGCTCATTTATTACTACTTTTTTCACTGTCAGCAATTTTGATATTCAGCATATAGTTGTATACTATAAACTGTTTACATAAACTCCTTTACAATAAATAAATATATTTGAGATTATTTGCAGAGAGCACAATATGAACAAATCCTGATGGAGACTGATGTCGAGGAGGATGCTGCACAAGCCATACAGCTTGCAAAAGAAGAAGCTAAGCTTCAAAAGGTAAAAAATAATATGTGGCTAATACATTTCAAAAACTAATATTGTTTAGAATGACAGCAAAACATTCTGCTCAATTTTCATGTGAAATTATAATATTTATATATTTTTTTAAATGTAACAATTTCAAAGTATATAAACATTTTGCAACCGAAATAATTTGTAAATATGCACAATTGTGATATGTGTTTTGGTTCCCTAATATATTTCAACAAAAATGGCAGAAATTGCTGACAATTCACTAAGAAATATATAATTGATTTAATATAAATTTATAAAGTATCAATTCAAATTTTTTTAACGAATTTTTTTCATTTACTTTATAGATTGAAATTTTCAAAATGGGGGGGGCGACTGTGTTCAGGTAATTAGCGGCACCAGTCAGCAGATACTAGGTATAGTGGGTGGCAATATTAAGCCCAATGCCAATATGTATGATTCAGCCGCTGACTATTGCAATGGTAAAGTATTTAACGAATATTCATTATATGTACAAATTATTAATGTTATCTAAAATTTGCTTCAAGTTTATTTTTAAACAAACATTATTAATTAATTACCAATTTAGGTTGCAGATGCACTTGTACAAAAATATTTTGAATACTCACCAATATTTATAAAAAATTATAGTATAATATATTATTAGGAGTAGAAGACGCTTAATATGTTGAGACAGACATTTACTGCCGAGATATTGTGATCTGAGTGAAACACATAATGAAGTCTTCTACTCCGAGTAATATATACTGTAGCGGTCGTACATATAGGCAACGGCCTATACCCCAATCTAGCTAGCAACCAGCATTACGTGGAGAATACTTCAAAGCCCCGCGCGTAGATGGCGCACGAAGCGTACACTGAATAGAGATGTGACTGGATCCTATACCCTCCGGCAACAGTAGATGTAGGATCAACCAAAGTAAACTGATTTCAACTGACGTGGACCCAACGCCACGGCAAAATAGTTTAACATTTCATATTCAAATATTCTTACCATTTAATTTAATTGTAAAAGTAGTAATGAATATTTTTGGATAGTTGTTTTAACAAATACTTTAACCCGTTATCAATACAATTTTTTTTAAAACGGAAATGCAATTCAAGATATATGGAACAAAAAGAAAGCATTATTGAATTTATTGACATATTTAACTAGTCATTGATACATTCGAAACGATGAAAGAAAAAAAACATTTGGAATAAGTGTTTTAATACTGGAATTAGGTATTTCGACTAATTCCGGAGGAGAACATTGCAATTCATGAGACATTTTTCCAATAAAATATTCAAAAATGGTAAACATCAAATAAAATAAGTATTAAATCATAGTTTCTTTCTACTCAATTACGACACATATATAAATAAGGCGCGTTGCTAACATTTATCATTATTATTTTACTAGTAAAATAATGAAATCTCATTATTGTACTAGTAAAATAATAGAATATTTCTATGGTCTGTGTTATAGAGAGAGTAATATAGTTAGTTATTATTATAGGCATGAAGAAAGAAATATTTGTCATCTAAGATTTTACTCATGTATTAACGTATATTATACACTTTTTTACTTTTCAGACACGGAGCCGGTTTTAGTGACAGAGGTCACTTCTGTTGATCCTAACCCTATTCCACCTGAGCAACCAACTCCTTCGACCACATCAACCCCAAAGCCAATATTCCGTGTCCCGCAGAATAAAATAAAAAACAGGACAATATCAGTTCGGAGGCATTGAAAAAAAAGATTTTAAACAGAAATTAAAGAATGCCCAGTATGAGGCAATGACACAAAAAACATTGTATAAACTCCAACGACAAAGCCTCATGTGGGATATAAAAATGAAAAAGAAAAAAAATGAGTTATTATTAAAAAATGATAATTAAATAAGAGTTTTATTTCGTTTATGCATAAAAATTTTCAGTTAAAAATGCTAATATAAAAAAATTAATTTGCTAATTCAGTTTCAAATAAAACACAGTATAAATAAATGCTTATTTTCAGGTAAAATAATCTTCAATAATGGCATTTCTAACTATTGTGTCCACATTGCGTTGGCGAATTGGTGCAACATATATTCATCAGGATCGTCTTCGAAAAAATCCCCAAGATCAATGGCAATATTGTGTAATACTGCACAAGCAACTGCTGTGGTATGCACGTTCGTCCTTAAACCTACAGACAAACAGGCAAATCTTCGTTCAAGAACTCCGAAACACCTCTCCACGGAATTTCTTGTGGCAATTTGGGCTCTGTTGTACTCTTCTTCAGCTGGAGTTCTTGGGTTTAACACCGGTGTTAATAAATACGTTTTACATGGATATCCACTATCACCTAGGAGAAAATTATTTCTGCCATATCTTCCACGAGTCAAATTAACAACTAAAGGGCTATCATTCAATATAGTTGAATCATGTACTGAGCCGGGCCAACGTGATATAATGTGCGTCACACACTACCTGAACGCTTAAAGGAAAGTATCCTTTTCGGTTGCGATACAGTTCTGTATCTCTTCCTCCAGGAGACAATATTTTTATATACGTACAATCCACAACACCAATGACTGGGGAAACTTCTTATGGCGTAAAATTGGGTACACGCTTCAAGAATTTCTTCCTGGGTCGATGGCATTTTAATTTCTTCTTGCCCTAACAGTGCAATATAGTGTGTAATTCTTAATTATTCGTGACACTGAGGGCTGCGAAATATTGACATTGTCTCCAATACAATTTTGAAATGCACCAGTTGCATAAAATCGCAATGTTAGAAGTAGTTGGGACAATGGTTCTATAGAACGGTTACCATGAACTTTTGGCTCCAGATGATTACCAATTCTATCTAAAATATTTACTACAATGTCTTTACGAAAACGAAATCTGGTCTTAAAATCAACATCATCATATTTCTCAAAAACATTAATTCGAGGTCTTATCAATCGAATTCTTTGATATCTTGGTTGCTCCTCTCTATCACTTTCCTCCGATAAGGAAGATAGGTCTGTATCCATTATTGAAAAAGATGCGTAGAATCAAATAACTTTTATTAAGCTGAAATAAAAGTTTTACTTTATTAATCGTATTTTATTTGATAATTTATTTCAATGTCGTCCTAGAAGAAAACATTTGTAGTTTTAAATGGAATGTCAAATTTGAATAAAAATTTATGAAAAATAAAGGATAGAAGTTATTAAAAATGTTTGTTTACCTTTTAATTATTTCCAACAGCAATTTTAAACAATTTTATAAAGCTTTTATTAGCAAGAACTTTCAACAGTTTGACAATAATGACAATTTAACCAGTTGTTGAGCACTGATTATATTTTAGCTTGATTATGTCAAGTATAACGGAACCGTTAAACAAAAATTTGGTTTTTGAATACCATTTAGTGTCAAACGGGTCCGTTTTATCATATAACGGCTTGTTACAGCAACGGATCCGTTATAAACATTTAACAGAGAGAACTGTCAAAATTAACGCCTCCGTTAAAATATAACGATGCCGTTATATCTTAATCGAGTGTTCTGAAAACGGGTGTACGCGTTTAATATTTGGAAAAGTAGTCATAGGGTCTAATTCTACCAATAAGTACTTTTAACGAGGATCGAGATCTATATCTATATCCAATATTCAGAAACTTTGACGGTTATTTTTTTAATGATATTTGATACTTTTTTCCATTGTAAAAATACGCAATTCAACAAAAACAGGTCTGTGAATGCAGGAATCACTCTATAAACATCAGATATTTTATTTTCGCTAATAGGTATCTATTTTGTCTTGATATATTTGGCAGTAACATCAAAAAATATTTAAGAGGGACTTTTTGAGGACCGTTTTAAAAAAGTCGGGATTTTAAACTTCAACGCCAACGTATCTCAAAATCTAGCCATAGGATAAGGTTGGGCCCATGGAGACTTTTGATCAGGACATTAAATACCAGTACATAGCAAAAATTCAGACAATTGTACGGTGCTCCCGTTTCCAAGAGAAGTGCGGGGTCCTTTATATGTCTATATTTTATTAGCTTCTCCCATACCATACTCGTCGAATTTAAGCAGTCTCTACCTGTCAATTTAGAGTGATCCTTTGAGTTAAACCAAAATTTACCTTGATGTAAAATTGCTCAATAATATATAGATACGAAAATAATATAATGTCAAATTCATTATAACATCTTCGAACCAGCGCCAAATAAATTAGTACTAACCCTCCTACAACATGTATTTATATCAGTAGAGATTCATACATAAATATGCATATTCGTATATAGTAAAAACCAAATAAAGTTGCGTTTACGTCATCATTGTGAACATTTGTAGCGTTGTCAGAGTGTTCACGAAATATGGAAATTAACAGAAAATGTTGTAAATGGTATCACGAATAGAGCTTGTATTTAAAGTTTCTGTATTTGTTACTCGTTTATGAGCGCTACGTTTTTTCTTTGGTGACTCAAACTCTTCACCTTTTTTCTTTGTTTGACAAATTTTGCGTACTGTTCTTACACTGATTTTTAAAGCAGCAGCTACACGCTAAAATAATAGAAATTTTCGTAAAGTAAAGTAAGGATATTTAATTCACGTATTACCTACCTCTTGTACAGCATTTAAGGGCAACAAATGACCATTATTATTCCTTTCTTGTTCAAAATAATTTACTAATGAAGCCACAAGTTCTTTGCATCGGCTATTCAGCTGTTTGGGCATTTTAACAATCACAGAAGAAAATGCTTTGTTGTTTTGAAAACAAAAACAGTTGATTATAAATATTTCTCACAAGAAAATTTTAAAAAGCACGTAACTATAACCTCAAAAATCGATGACAATACACGAGTAGAAAAGTCACAAACAACGCGGCAACATGACATTATTTCTGGCAGTGACTATTTTACCTTTAATAATTGGAGGCTTCTTTATGAAAATTTTAACACAAATGTTTACATCGAGGGACGTCTAAACCCAATAAAGCTATATTGCTTATACATTATTTTGGTACAAAAGTTTTTTATTGATTGGGTTATCCTTAGAACCGATTAACTAACAAATTTAAGTATATGCACTTTTCGATGGAAATGTAGCCACATGCGATAGAAATACGCCCTTGGTGACGTAAACGCAATTTTATTTGGTTTTTACTATATGTGATTTTACATTACTTATGGTGGTGAATGAAAATTTATTGTGAATATACGTGACAAAAGTGGTTTTTCTATTATAAACTGTGCGTTTATACGTTTGAGGTTAATTTTTGTATGTTTTCTTTTTATTTGTTAAGATTATACATTATTTTATAGAAAAAACTCGTTTTATTTTACGAATAAAAAAAGTACTGACACAGGATTAAATTTAGTTTTGTAACTTGATTGTGACGAGATTGAAGAATGTCCAAACCTAAACCATGACTACTATTTCAACACTTTCCACCTTTTATATATTTGGAAGATAATGAAAAGACAACATTAATTTATCACGTGAGACTGTCATTTATATTTATAAAATTATACATACCTTAGTTCCCAGCATATTTTCCAAATTGAGTAGAGCTATCCATACATTGAATCTCTCATCTACTAGGGCGATATTTATAGCTTCTAATCCTCGTTTAGCTACAGCTCTAGCTTTATCAAATTCTGTAGCCTGAAATTTAAAAGAGAAATATTGTTAACAATTCATTTTTAAATTCTTCTTCATTATTTAATGTAGACAACATGCCTGTTCATTCTTTATAACTTACCCATGTACATCAACTACAGACTTTATACATTTTGCATGTTAATTAAATTAAAGTTTCATTAATAATATAACAATTAATTTTAACCCATTAACGCCCAGTGATACCGTACAGTATCACAAAATACGCCCATTTCTAATTATACTTTTGAAGCCTATTAGAAGCGATCTAAACATTCCGCCCCCTCTCCTAACTGCAAATAAGGACCAATATTATCATAGTTCCGGCCATCAGTGTGTTTGTAACCTTTGCCGAGTGAGTGTGATTTTTGAAATATTTAGTTGAACGAAGTTGGGTCGAAAATATTGGCATCCGTTTTGCGTAAGTACTTTTTATTTGTATATCTAATAAATTTTAATAATATTTTATAAAAAATCTATTATCAACATAACAACTGTTTATGTCCTTTCTGCCAAAGTTAAATTTATTCAGACATTTTTCTAATATCTTATCAAACATTTCGGTGATACCACATGGTATCACTGGGAGGTTGTCATGTCATTTGGAATTTATTTAAATTTTTCTTACAGTCGTGGATTCTCATTATCTGAAGCTTTAGACATGGTATACGAGAATGATAATATCGCAAATGAATTGGAAGGGATATTTATTGAGCCACCATATCCATCTGTTGACACTGATGAGGATTCAGGGGATGAAATAGATAACCTCATGATAAATAATCTAACAGGTCGTCAATTGCAAGGTGGTGCTCAGCTAAAATTATCCAATAATGAACGTATTGGCACTAATGATGATGATGATGTAAGTCCACAGCCACCTCCGTCTCCTGCCGGTCCTTCACAGGAGCCTTTGAAGTCTGAGACGAATTGGATTCAAAACAGATTGCGAGAAGTACAAAAACAAAAGTTATTAAAAAAAAAGGTGAACAAAATAAATGGGTAAAGGGAGATCTCGAACAGGTATCTTTAGAGTTTCCCTCAGCTGACTACAGTTCATACGAAGATATGACATGTACAGAATTATTTGAATGTTTTTTCGACGACGATATAATGAATCTTATTTGCGAGGAAACAAGAAACTATGCTTTGTACAAAAATCAAGTTGATCCAAATATCAGCGTAGAAGATTTGAGATGTTTCCTTGGAATCTTGATTCTTACTGGATATAATAGTTTGCCCTCGAAAAGACATTACTGGGACATAAATGAAGATCTTAGTAATAAACTGGTGACCGAAGCAATGCGTCGTAATCGATTTGATGAGATTCAAAAATATATTCATTTTGCCAATAATACAAAAATTGATGAATCTGACAAGATGTGGAAATTACGTCCGCTTATGGACAAACTGAAGAAAAAGCGTTTGGATAATTTTGTGCCTGTAAAAAATCTTTCATACGATGAAGCTATGATCAAATATTTTGGTCGCCACGGATGCAAACAATTCATCCGTGGCAAACCAATACGTTTTGGTTACAAAATGTGGTGCCTAAACACCAACGAAGGCTACCTGGTCGACTTTGACTTATATCAAGGGAACAATCCTCGAGGAATTAAATCTTATGAAACCCTTTTCGGAAAATGTTCCACACCTTTAGTACAATTTTTAGAAGAATTACCAGATGAAAAAAGACATTTGCGGTATGCCATTCATGTCGACAATTTATTCACTGGTTTTAATTTGTTTGCTTATTGAAGTACCTAGGATATTCTGCAATTGGCACTATCCGTGATAATCACTTGAGTAATTGTCCACTGTCAAATAAAGCACAATTTTCTAAAAAAGCTAGAGGTACCTCGGAACATTTAATACATAGAGACGACGGAATACTCTTAGTAAGATGGATGGATAATTCAGTAGTGACTGTTGCTTCAACTTCTGTTGGTGTTTCACCAACTTCATTAGTGAAGAGGTATTCTTTGCAGCAACATCGTCATATTATGATAAATCGTCCAAATTGCATATCTCATTATAACGAAAACATGGGCGGAACTGACCTTCAGGACCAATGCGTAGCTAACTACAGAATAGGTGTAAGGGGAAAGAAGTGGTACTGGCCTATATTTACCTGGATGGTAGATATTGCAATAAATAATGCCTGGATCATCTACAGAAAATTCAACAAAAATGTATCCAACCTAGATTTTCGTCGAGAAATAGCACAAGTTTATTTGAATCGATATGGTGTCAAATCGGCAGGAGCTGGAAGAAAGAAGGTTCACAGGGAACCTTTTCCAGATGTAAGATATGACAGAAAAGATCATTTTGTTGCTCCTTGCAACCGAAGACGTTGTGCTGGAGCTGGTTGTGTTACATTTGGCAGAACACAATGCCAGAAATGTGATGTCGGACTATGTGTTAAGTGTTTTATATCATATCACACCAAATAACTAAGTTTATTTTTTTTGTAAATTATGTATATCATAAGTTCCCAGTGATACCATATGGTATCAGTATGTATTTTTTTTCTAATTAAAATTTAACAAAAACTAATATGTTTTCTTCTCATGACAGGTCAAAAAGACGTGTAGTTAAAATTACATCAAAATCCATAGCAAAAAATTTAATCTGGGCGTTAATGGGTTAAATAAAAAAACTTACTGCTGTATGGAACGCTATATATTTAGTCCAAAGTTGCGACGAATTAGGATTAGCCAGCAATAACCTATCAAACTCTTCAGCACTTTCCGGCGCCTTTGTAGCGTCCGCTAACTGTTTCTCAATTTTCGATATTCTCTCTTCTTCTTCTCTCGCCGCCCGAGCTCTTTCCGTGGCCGTTAATTTCCTTTTCTTTTTAACGTTAGTATCCTGATCATCTTCATCAGAAGAGGAATCTTCCTGTTTTTCATCTCTGTTCGAGTTGAAAAATGAATTGACTCCCGATATTACAATTTTTGGATTTTTAAGAGAGCTGTCTAATTTTTTAGATTCCTCAACATTATCATGGTTATCCGTTTCGATGTCACTGTAATCCATTTCGGAATCATCCTCCTAAAAAATAAAAATCAGAAAGTTTGAATATTTGTATATTTTATAGTAAACTCAACCTCACTATCATAAGGGTAAAATTCAGAACAAAACGAAGATACAAAATATCTACAAAACGCTTAATTACATCAATTATATAATTCTTACTTCAATTTCAGTCTCTGATACATTTTCTTCCTCGACATTTTCTTCCTCTACATTTTCTTCCTCGACATTTTCTTCCTCGACATTTTCTTCATCGACACTTTCGTCATCATCTTCAACCTCTTCTGCAATATGATTATCTATAGTTTCAACTGTTTCTTGTTTAGATGATTTTTTCTTTTCGCCATTCTTCTTTACTTTTTCTGTACTCAAAGCTTGAGCTTTGGCTATAGTTTGTTTATTTTTGTCTAGCATTAAGAATAGTTGTTTATTCATACCAATTAAATCATTACCAGTTTTGCTAAAATTAAAAAATACAAATTATTGTAGGTAAAGGAAATTCTTTAGAGAACATTAATATAGAGATAGGAGTCACTCATGTGATAATAAAATCTGCGATCATTAAGAGAGTTAGGTTTTTTTAATCGATTAGCAAAATTTAATTAATTATGGTGATATTTTATTTCATTGTTGAGATGTTGAGGGAGAGAGAGATAGAAGTTCGAAAAGTATTTTGTGATAGAAAGGAGGTAATTTATTTAAAAAGTTGGAATTGTTTTTTTATTTTAGTTGCCCCAACTAGCCATTTGTCTAAACTGAAAAGAATATGTTTCATTTTAGTGTCGTTGAGCTTATTTGCTACATTTTACAAAATATGATCACCTGCTTGAGTGCTATCCAACAAGGTTGTAGTATCATCAGCAAATAAAATACAAAATGTGTCAATAGTTTAAATCATTAACAAATATAAAAACGATTGGGCCTAAAAGTGAGCCTCGACTTATAGTTTGTGTTATATAAAAAATTATGGCCGCAACAAGAGAACGCGCTGTAAATGTGCTCTGCACTGTTATCGAAGATAACTTTAAAGAAAAATAACATTTAAATGTTGCAAAACCAAATTAACGCGAAATCTAGTGTGTATCAAGTGTGGAAATCTATATCACGGGTCTTGTGCATATGTGAAAAACTAACAATGTGTGAAAATATGTAACACAAGAATCATTTGTCGTGAAGATAATTGAATCAACAGAGGTCGTACCTAATAATCCACAGGTAATTATTAAAACTCTACAAGCAGAAAATGAATTACTAAGAGCTTTATTGTCTGAAAAAAATCGGAAATTTGAAATTTTAAATGATAATAACAGGTTATTAAAACAAAACAATCAGTTATGATCAGATAATATAAATGCTTTTCAAAAGGATAATGACAGCAACTCATCGAGTTTGTCAACCAAACAAAACCAGTTGAACGTGAATATAAACGAGAGGGATTTAACTCCAAAACATGCACCAGTGGTTCCAAACATTTCCAAAATTACTAAGCATAAGGACTTAACTTATCAAAACAGTTATCAACACTTGAAAGATACTCAACTGAATAAAATGGATGAAATAATAAACTACAATGAGTTTACTGTGGTTGCTAGGAGTAAAAGAAAACCGGCGACGAAAAATGATGGAGAAAGTAACATAAAGGATGAATTTGGAGTTCAAAGAAAAGTTTGGCTATACCTGTATAGAATCAAAAGACAGATAACTGCAGAAAAGATACAAAATTACATAAGAGAACAAGACAGCTTCAAGGATGCTGACATAATGGTTAAATAACTACCATCACAATAATCTCAAAACAAGTATTTCATGTTTGGAATAGATTTTGAACTGAAAAATGAAATATACAAACCATCGACATGGCCAAAATCAGTGGCATACAGAACATTCAATTTCCAAAAATACCCTAAGTATGGACAAGAAGAAGAGGGTTTTTAAGTAGTGAATCTACTACAGATAGTGGAACGGATATAAGTATTAAAACAAAAGAAGAGGAACAAAAATGGACTAAAAATGAAGAATATATCACACTACTACATCTAAATATGCAATCTATCGGTAATAGTATTGAAAAAATTTTAATTGATAATCCAAATTGCTCTTTTATATGTGCTACAGAGCACTGGAAATCAACTGACCAACTGAAATATATCAAAATAAATAATTATAATTTAGTGAACAGTTTTTGTCATAATGAAAATAGACATGTATACTGTAAACAAATGATCAAATATAAACCACTAAATTATGTAAATAAAATATCCGTTGCTGGAGATTTTGAGTGCTCTGGTATTGAAACCACCATATCTGATGTGACAACTATTATTATTTCTGTATATAGGCCAAGTGGTGGAAAACTGAATATATTTTTTTACAAATTTGAATTATTGTTAAATAAAATTGTTGTAGACGATAAACAAATATTTGTTGCAGGGGATTTCAACATAGAGTTAAAATATAAAAATGTAATAAAATCCAAACTATTAGCATTAACAGAGTCATTTAGTCTTTGTCATGTAATTAATGAGGACACAAGGCACCTACGAACCATGATAATCTAAAAACATTAAATTAATTAACTTAAAAGTTTATTTTGTCACTAAAAGTCTTGAAGAACCTATCAAAAAGAAAGAACTAAATGTTTACTCTCTAGTCGTAATGGCGCTTGTATAAACAAACCACGTTTGAAATTATTTACTACAATATTAGCATATTTAAAATGAGCGTCAATCACACTCTGGCCATATTTGCATCTTTCTTTATATGGTAATTAAACAAGGACAAAACTACTAAATAGATTACTATTGACACATTAACAGGTACTGAAATCTTGAGAAATGTTGCCACTTTTAGTTATAACGATAAATGTGTCTAAGGATACAACAAATTCTTGTTTAAAATTTATATAAGAATAGGCCTTTATTAAATAAAATACAAGTATTATTAATTAATTTTAAAAGCTGCGACTCAAATGCAGAAATTAGTATGACTTTTTTTTATTTGCATAACTTTTTAACAAATTTTCAATTAAACGTCTAATTTCTTTTTTCCCGCAACTAAAGAGGATTTGTAAATATGGCAAAGCAGTGGAAGTGTCCCGCAAGTGAGCTTAGAATGTGACTCAATGTTTGGGGCAAGAAAAAGTCAAAACAAACATATCTATTTTATTTGTTAATCTGAGGCGTATACATGTAAAGCTTGTGAAGTGGATGAACAATGGAATGTGTTTATTAATTATTTCACCACTTTGTTCAGTGAATATTTTCCCCTGAAATATGTTAAATTATTTAAAAAAAACACTATTATATTAAGAGTAATGAAATAAGTGAAACTAAAAATAAGTGAGACATATTATTAATACTATATAAGCATAATCTTGATCTTAAAAATGAATACATAGAACTTAACAAGAAATATGACAATCTGTTAGTGAATATAAATATAGAATAATTAATTCAGATAATAAAAGGGAGTATATGTAATGAAATCACGGGACAAGAAAAAACCAATACTTGTTTGAAAGGAAATTCAGAAAAAATAGCTAATGACTATTTAATGTCGCTAGTTTCTGAGTTAATTTCAAAAATGGAGTATGTACCATTCCACTTTAATTTACCAGATAATTTAGAGTCCATGTATATTCATTCAAGTTCTATTCAAACAATATAGTTGAAATAGCAAGTAAATTAAAAAAACAAATATACTTCAGATGAAGATGAAATTCCCACTGTTGTGATTAAAAAAATAATACATGTAATTAGTGATATTTTAGCATATGATGGGGCTGATTATTAAACTTTTGGCTTGCCCTGATGCAATATTTTGTTTTACTGCATACGTGGAGCATATACGCAGGAGAGCTGTATGCAGTTTTTAAGGCAACAGAGTTCTGCAAACACTCCCATCAAAAAAAAATTCTCATAATAACAGACTCGTTGAGTGTCCTTCAAAGCGTAACTCAAATCTACCCAGATTCGGCGATTGTAACGAACATCAAAGAAAATATTCATTCAATAAAAAGCAAAATTATCAACTTTTTGTGGGTCTCTTCACATACACAAATTAGAGGTAATGAAACAGCCGACCAAGCAGCCAAAGAAGCTTACCTAAATAATCCCACTATAGTGAATAAACAACTAATTAGTTACAGTGACCTAAAGAACATGTTTAAAAAATCAATAAGAAATGTGTGGCAAAAATTGTGGAATAGATCCGAAGCTAAGCTGAAACAAATAAAGCCAGTTATTTCTCCGTGGAAGAACCTCAATATTACGCGTAGACAGCAAGTAATATTATCACGTCTTAGGATAGGACATACGAGATATACACTGCTGAAGAAAGAAGATGCCCCAATATGTAGTGTGTGTCAAGTGCAAATAAGTGTTAAACATGTTCTTATTGAGTGCCCTAAATTCAATAATGAGATAAATGTGTGTAATTTGAGTGGTAATCTTATATAACTGCTTGGAGACTCCTGTAATATCTGAAACTTAATTATGTACCTTCAAAATATCAATCTCATCCACATGCTGTAAATAATACCAATTATATTGTAATTATTGTACCAATTTATGTACATTTGCTAATTACCTCAGTTGTTAAAGCAAATTGCATAAATATATTTTTTCTCCATTAAATAAAAAAAAAATAGTGTTACATGAAATAAAAACTAATGTAGTTGAATTAAATACCAATGTGTCTTTTCAATTGACAGATAACACAAAATTCTTAGGAGTATTTATAGATGAAGTTTTAAAATGGTCACAGCATATAGAAATAACTTCAATGAAACTGAGAGGTATAATCTATGGGCTAAGAACTGTCACTAAATATCTACAGTTGAATTATTGAATCTTTACCTGTGCGTCATTAATATCTGATAACATAACGGACATAATTATTAAGTGGCATTTCTTTCTATTAATAGTGAAGAACAGAACAAAATAAAACCTTTTCTCTGACACCTGCGGTTGGCAGAACAGGAACATAAACATGGTTTCCAGTTTTTTATATGCAACGGTTCAATTGAGAATTGAAACACTAAATCCTTTTTTCTTCGAACCTGGACACTCTCAGATGGAATGTGACTCTGTACATGCCCACATTGAGAAGAAAAGTAAAAATATTGACATATTCCATCCTACAGGCTGGTACACAGTGGTCAGGTTAGCTTCCAAGAATTCCAAGTATGAAGTTATTGAAAAGGATCAGAGTAAGCTTCTTGATTTCAATTCTTTGAAGGTTCATTCTATTCAAAATAGGAAAACGGATACTGATGGACATAAAATAAACTGGCTGAAAATGGTTTGGATACAGTTCCGAAAGTCACACCCTGATACCATCTTTTTCAAATATGAAATGGACGCAGAAAACTTTATTTCTTTCAATGTTCATTGAATATCTTCCAGAAAAAGTTTGAGACAACAACAGAGAGCGGAGGAAAATACTTTTGCATTGAAACCAGCATATAATGGACCCATTCCTATAGATGCGAAAAAACTCAAGGATCTCATAGATCTCTGTGACTCATATACCATAGGATTGAATTACCACCCTTTCTACAAGGCTTTACAATCATCTGATTCCGTGGATGAAAAAAACTCGTCTGATGAATCAGATTAGTTCATCTAGTTTGAAATAGGTATTAATCGAGCATTGATTTATAACCACTGTGCAAAAGTTTAGTCAATAAATGAATCTAAGTTGTATAATAGTCATTTCTAATTATTCACTTACTCATAATCATAATCGATAACAAGATACGCACCTGCATTTAATGAAAAAAATATTGGAGTCACAAAAACGTATCTATACTTTGTCAAAATTTCGATAATTTTCGGATATTTTTCATCATTTTAAAGTTTGTCGAAGATTTGGAATGGTCCCTGGAATACCAAGTAGTTATATTTATTCTAAAATAGAAGTACTACTACGAACATTATGGTCGTTATAGATGAATTAGTAAATAAAATTTAGTTATTTCTGTTTTTCTCATAATGAATAATCTGTAGATACGCCTCTGTGACACTAAGTCCTCGAATTGTCATAATACACAAAAAAGGGGATCAGCAGGAGTGTAAAAACTACAGAGGTATAACTCTCTTAAATGTAGCGTACAAAATAATGTCAGCAATAATTCAAAATCGCTTAGCTGGAAAAGTGAAAACAATAGGTCAATACCAATGCGGTTTCACACAAGGAAAGTCAACAATTGACGCTATTCATACTATCAAGCAGATAATGGAAAAGGCCCATAAACACATAATGGAAATAAAAATGCTATTTGTTGAATTCCAATAAGCATTTGACTCAGTAAAACGAAGTAAAGTGATGAGAGGACTGAAAGAACAGGGGATAGAAAGTAAGTTAAGAAGATTAATTGCAATAACTATGAATATGAATGAGTCAAAAGTGAATATACTTATAAGTAAAGGAGAAACGGAAGGCTTTGTAGCTAATAGAGGTGTAAGACAGGGTGATGGCCTATCAACAACAATATTTAATCTGGCCCTGGAGCATGTTGAGAAACGTGAACAAGGGAAATTTAAGAACGAGCGGGAGCCAGGTAGTCGTATATGCAGATGACATAGTGATAGTAAGGAAAAAAAAGGAATATTCTGAACCAAATGCTACTAGAATTAACAATAGTGGGCGAAAAAATGGGATTAAAAATAAATAGCAACAAAACATTGTGAAAACAGAATGATAAAAATAGGGGAATATGAATTAGAGGAAGTGGGATCTGGGAGTCACGATCAGCAGTAATCGGGAACGAAAATCAGAAATCAACGAAAAAATAATGGCAGCTAATAGGGCATACTATGCCAATAAGAAATTATTGAAAAGCAAACTATTAACAAGATCCACGAAATTTAGCATTTATAACACAATAATAGGACCTGTGTTAATGTATGGAGCAGAAACGATGACAATGATAAAAAGAGATGAAAAGGAGTTGAGGATAGTAGAACGAAAAGTAATGACAACAATTCTAGGGCCAATAAAAGTTGACGACAATGAATATAGTCAACGTATGAACCATGAAATATTGAGAGAAATGAACGGGGAAGATATAGTAAAGAGAATAAAGAGGCAAAGAATAAAATGGCTTGGTCACATATGGAGAGAAGGAGAGCGCGCAATCGTTTGCTCAATGATACAGTGGGATCGAGGTGGTAGGAGAAGGCAAGGAAGACCCAGATCTAAGTGGCTGAAAGAAGTAGAGGTGGATTCAAGAAGGATAGGAATCGTTACATGGAAGGAAAAAACTGGGGATAAAACTTTATGGAGAAAAATAAGCGAGAAAATACTGAAATGACGGGGATTGATCCACCCCAGAAAGCAGATCTAGAAAGCATTTATGCGGCGCAACCTCACAAGGGGTGTCTAGCCACTTTATATATATAATAGAGTAATGTCACACAAGGAAACAGGAACTGTAAGATCCACATCACAAGCTAACGGTCACTGAAAAATCTCCTTATTATATGGCAATAAAAAACTCACAATTGATTACTATATTTAAAAAACAAGTAAAAGAGTTCTTGGTTCATCTAGAACTTATAATATAAATGATTACTTAATTCATCATTTATCCTAATAAATTGTATGGGTGTGACATCAGTTCGTTATGTGTGGTCAGTTATATTATATATCTGTAAACATATTTTGAAATAAATATTATTATTATTATTATAAAATACATACTCAAATATGTTTAGGAAATGTATGTATTCACAGTTACTTGCAAGTGTAACTAAAGTCACTCGGCATTTTATATACTATAACTAGGTCGATATTGTATTATAAAAAATTGATCGATATAATCATCAAAAGAAAAATTTATTTAACAACAAAGTAGCATGTATTTGTTGATAAGATGTTAAAAGACAATTCAGATTTATGTAAGACAAATGTTGTTGTTGCTGTTCTAGTTACGCCAGCAAATATGTGGCAAACTTCAACTAGTTATGTGAATGTAATGAGATGAAGTAAAGTGGTGTGTAAAGATAAAAGTTTACTAAATATTTTGTTTAAGTTTTTCTATAAATTGAATAGGAGTGTTTACCTCATTTAGTTTAGTAAATTTATTTGGTACTTACCCACAAATACATATTTTGAATTTTTCGGTTTGGTAAATCTTCCCCCATCCTTCGAAATCATTTTCATGGGACCTAATAGGAGCGTATATCAATTGTCTATTACCATCTTTTTGTCTCAATAAGTTTATTGAACAAAGGGGATTGATTAAAACAACTTCGGCCATACGAGAAGACAAATTTGAGGACATAATTGTACCATCTAAAATGAATTGTTTAAGCAAATACATTTGAATCGATTTTTGATAAAATAATGTCACTGTCACTTAATATTTAAGATATTACTTTTCCGCCCAACCTATCTAAAACACGAGAAAAGTATTGGTTTACTCCAAAAAAAGTTGGAATTTTGAAAAAAAAAATTCATAAAGAACTACACGAAAAAACGATTTTTAGAAAAAAAAATCCTGTGTGTACGTCGTCGTTGGCCACTTTACATGCAACAAGTCACCAATTTTGTGATTGAATATTGTTCAAGACATCTCATAGATGAACCCTATTGATTTTCAGCTCACCCGAGCCAGTACAACGGGTGCTATGGTATTTGTAGTAGAACATTTTTGTCATTTTTTGAGAAATTTCAGTTTGTTAGCACAATACAGCCTCTGGAGTGCAACAAGTCACCAATTTTATGATTGAATATTGTACAAGACATCTCACAGATGAACCCTATTGATTTTCAGCTCACCCGAACCAGTACAACAGGTGTTATAGTACTTTAAATACGACATTTTTGTCATTTTTTGAGAAATCTCAGTTTGTTAGCACGATACAGCCTCTGGAGTACAACAAGTCACCAATTTTATGATTGAATATTGTACAAGACATCTCACAGATGAACCCTATTGATTTTCAGCTCACTAGAACCAGTAAAACAGGTGTTATAGTACTTTAGGTACGACATTTTTGTCATTTTTTAAGAAATTTCAGTTTGTTAGCACGATACAGCCTCTGGAGTACAACAAGTCACCAATTTTATGATTGAATATTGTACAAGACATCTCACAGATGAACCCTATTGATTTTCATTCCACCCGAGCCAGTACAACGGGTGCTATGGTACTTGAAGTACGACATTTTTGTCAATTTTTGAGAAATTTCCGTTTGTTAGCACAATACAGCCTCTGGAGTGCAACAAGTCAACAATTTTATGATTGAATATTATTCAGGACCTCTCACAGATCAACCCTATAGATTTTCATCTCACCCGAGCCAGTACAACAGGTGTTATAGTACTTTAAATACGACATTTTTGTCATTTTTTGAGAAATCTCAGTTTGTTAGCACGATACAGCCTCTGGAGTGCAACAAGTCACCAATTTTATGATTGAATATTATTCAGGACCTCTCACAGATGAATCCTATTGATTTTCAGCTCACCAGAGCCAGTAAAACAGGTGTTATAGTACTTTAGGTACGACATTTTTGTCATTTTTTAAGAAATTTCAGTTTGTTAGCACGATACAGCCTCTGGAGTACAACAAGTCACCAATTTTATGATTGAAGATTGTACAAGACATCTCACAGATGAACCCTATTGATTTTCAGCCCACCCGAGCCAGTACAACGGGTGCTATGGTACTTGAAGTACGACATTTTTGTCAATTTTTGAGAAATTTCCGTTTGTTAGCACAATACAGCCTCTGTAGTGCAACAAGTCAACAATTTTATGATTGAATATTATTCAGGACCTCTCACAGATCAACCCTATAGATTTTCATCTCACCCGAGCCAGTACAACAGGTGTTATAGTACTTTAAATACGACATTTTTGTCATTTTTTGAAAAATCTCAGTTTGTTAGAACGATACAGCCTCTGGAGTGCAACAAGTCACCAATTTTATGATTGAATATTATTCAGGTCCTCTCACAGATGAATCCTATTGATTTTCAGCGCACCCGAGCCAGTATAACGGGTGCTATGATACTTGAAGCACGACATTTTCGTCATATTTGGAGAAATTTCAGTTTGTTCGCACGATACAGCCTCTGGAGTGCAACAAGTCACCAATTTTATGATTGAATATTATTCAGGACCTCTCACAGATGAACCCTATTGATTTTCAGCTCACCAGAGCCAGTAAAACAGGTGTTATAGTACTTTAGGTACGACATTTTTGTCATTTTTTAAGAAATTTCAGTTAGCACGATACAGCCTCTGGAGTACAACAAGTCACCAATTTTATGATTGAATATTATTCAGGGCCTCTCACAGATTAACCCTATTGATTTTCAGCTCACCAGAGCCAGTAAAACAGGTGTTATAGTACTTTAAGTACGACATTTTTGTCATTGTTGGAGAAATTTCAGTTTGTTAGCATGATATAGCCTCCGAAGTATATACAAGTGACCAATTTTATGATTTGATATTATTCAGAGCATCTCAAAGATGAACCCTACTGATATTCAGCTCCCTAAATCCAGTACAACGAGTGCTATAGTACTTGAAGTACCAAATTTTTCTCATTTTTGGAGAATTTTCAGTTTGTTAGCATGATACAGCCTCCATAGTGTATACAAGTGACCAATTTTATAATTCGATATTTTTAATGTGTCTTACATATGTACCCTATTGATTTTCAGCTGCCTAGAGTGAGTACAGCGGGTCCTATAAATCCAGATAATACAACATTTTTGGTTATTTTTGGAGATATTTCGGTTTGTTAGCACGATACTTCCCCCGAAGTGACAATTTTATGATAGAATATTGTTCAGGGCATCTCACAGATCCGTTAAAGTTAGTTTTAATCTTTAAAACCGTTTATTTCGCATATTGTATTCAGGGCATAAAATGTAAATTCCTGAAATTTCTTTTTAGTCTATCACTTACCTTGTAATTTATTGATCCTTTGGGAAATATTGTCTTTTAGACAAATTTCGGCATAATTTTTAGCGAAATTCTGTGACAAGAATACTCCAGTTACTAAATCACCTGGTTTGATATCAGCTACAAGTAAGAATAATATAATTGATATAATGCTAACTAAACAGAAGGTAAATGCAAGAAAACGTTTACAAATTTTGTGGCAAAACAAAAGTTCTCAAATGCAAAAACAATAAAGTATCAAAAATAATAGCAACCAATCCACGACTTTTAAATTTAAAAATTAGAATATTGATAATTTTAGGAAGACCTAAAAAGATTAGCATTTTCCTTAAGAAGAATTATATCAGAAAAAAATTGCAATATAAAATACTCTGGTAATAAAATAAGAAAATTTTAAAAACAAAGATTAAAATACTCTATAATAATTGAAATATGTTGAAAACTTTTAAAAACATTATTTTTGATATACAATCAAACCTGGAGAATATTATGGTCAGTCATACAGTTTTTCTCACTAAAACGGTTTGTCACTTACAAAGATTTTGAAGCTCTTAGTCTCATTTATAGAGGTTAATAAGCGTCGAGAAACGTGTTGTTAGAACGCCAAGAATTATTTAATAAGAATAAATTATTTATTTGACGAAGTCTGTTAGTTTCTTCTGAGAGTACTTTTACAATGTTTAACATGTTTTTCAATTCCATAGATTTTGTCAAAAATCTAGGGATCAACGCCAATATGCTCAAAATGCGTTTACAATTTTAAAATTTATCATTCGATGGAATCGCTTTAGTATTTCGATTTAGCATTTTGAGGAAATAATGTCAAATCTTTACTGTCTCTAACAACTGTTATCAACTGGAACAAGTGCATATATGCGCTGTAAATGTTTAATATATTATTCTACCGAAATTCCACCAAAAACAACGATGCTTAAACTTTCTTTGTTCACAAACAAGGACATGGTTTGGCTTAGAGCCAACTTGCGAGTTTTTATTGGAATTGACTATTTTGTGAAATTTTCTCCCTTATCCAGTTTCGACTGTACTACTTTCTGTCACTATTCCTTACCTGGACATAACCTAACAGCTACTAATCCCACAGCTCCATTTGGTAACTTAACGCGACATCCACCTTGATCACCTAATACTTCGACCCGACAATCTACTCTTTCGCCAGGTTGATATTGACAGATGTCCCAATCGTTTTCTTTGCCAAAATTCCTTAGTATTTGAACATCGGTCAAAGATTGACTAAATAAACCTAAAACACTCTAGAACAAAACAAAATTCATGTACTTCTAAGCCTTGAAAGTCTGTAAAATATGAAAAGCTATGAATTTTTTATTGTTTTTTTTTAGAAAACTTTGCTAGTGTACTTGGAATAAGGGATTGGTGTGAGATTGTTGTTGAGTTACGCTAAAAACTGACTTATGGGCCCAGGATCAAAGGATTGAAGAGATAAATAGAAAATATCAAAGAGAAAGCAACATGGCTGGGCAAGGTATAAAAAGCTATAATATAGAAGCATAAAGACATTGTGTGTAATTTACTAATCTTCACTTCCAAAATCATACGAAACTGTGGTAACAATCATTGAAAACATGCCAACAGATCTACTGACTAATGAAAATATTAAAAAGAAATTATTGGCCGAATATGAGAAAAGGAAAATAACTAGAAACAAAGTCAGTGGGCCGTCTACAGCATTTTTAAGTGATAAGAATTTTTTATGGATGTGGAAAACGAGGGCATATACGAAATGAGTGCTGGAATCAAAAACGAGGTACAATATCAAGAGAAAACAGAAGTAACTATAGAAGTTCAAATCAAGGAACAGGCAACATGAATTCAAGAGGAAGATTTCAACGGTATAGAGGCAATTTGAGAAATAGTCAAGATCAAGACCATTGTCAAGAGTTAAGTTCTAATAGGTATAGTAATCATGTGCAAAATGAAAATCAAAATACGTACGAAAGTGTAGACAATGAAAATGTATGTATGTTTTATGACAGGGCCAGGTAAATCAAAATCTGTAAATGCAAATCAATTAACTTTTTTTGTTGATTTGGGATGAACAGATCATCTTGTCAATGATAAAACTGTCTTTTCAGAATATATTATATTAGATAAGCCACTTATAATATCTGTTGCTAAAAATAATAGTCATTTACAAGTGATTGCAGTTGGAAATATTAATGCTCAAAGTGTAGTAAATAATGTAAATATTAATTGTACGATCAAAAATGCATTTTATGTACCTAACTTACGTAAGAATTTGTTTTCAGTAAAAAGGTTAGAGGATTGCGGAAATAAAGTTGTTTTCGAAAAAGGCGATGTATATATTTTTAATGATAACCAAGGACTAGTAGCAAATGGAAAACGAGAAAATTTGTATGAAATAAAATTTGAAATATTAAAGTCAGAATGCTTAAATACAGCAACGAATACAGATTTTATCATGTGGCATAAGAAAGAGGTGTGGGCATATTAATTTTAATAGTCTTGAAAAACTTATTAAAGGAAATTTTGTTAAAGGTATTGACAATAAAATTTCAATTATTAAAGTAGATTTCTGTGAACCATGTACTTTAGGAAAAATGTCTCAGTTACGCTTTGGTTCTCAAACAAAAAGCAATAGAATGTTTGAAATAGTTCATACTGATGTATGTGGACCAATCACCCCACCATCACATGATGAACACAAGTATTTTGTTACTTTTATTGAGGATTTTTCAAATTTCACAATGACTTACTTAATAAAAGAAAAGGCTGAGGTTTTTGAAAAATTTCAGGAATATTATTTTATGACCAAATCGATATTCAATATTCAAATATCCAAATTGAGATGCGACAATGGCGGCGAGTATATATCTTACAACTTTAAACAATTATGTAAAAATAATGGCGTAAGATTAGATTATACAATTCCTTATACTCCACAACAAAACGACAAGGCTGAAAGAATGAACGGATCACTGGTAGAACGAGCTATAGCGAAGATCAAGGATTCAGGTGTGCACAAGGAATTATGGGGTGAAGCCATTTTAACAGCAACCTACATATTGAACAGAAGCCCAACACAATCACTAGATGGTATCATAACACCCTCAGAAGTTTTCTATAATAAAAAACCAGATGTAAGTAATATGAGAATTTTTGGCAGTACGGCATATTCCCATGTTCCAAAAGAAAAACGAGGAAAATTTGATCCCAAGGCAAACAAATGTGTAATAATAGGATATGCTCAAAACGGTTATAGGCTGTGGAATATAGATACATAAAAGATTATTGTAGCTAGGGATGTTAAATTTGATGAGAATTGCTTCCTTTTCAGGAAAGATGTATCTGAACTTAAAGGAACTGCTGACAAAAGAAAAGAAATGGTAGAGGTAAGCGATGAAATGGAAAATACCATAGAGGAGAATCAGTATGAAAGTGTAACAATCAATGAAAACGGAAGAGACAGTGATCGCAGTAATAAAAAAGAAACAAAATTACCAGAGAAATTTAAGGACTTTGAATTATATATGGCATTAAACACGTACAATTATGTTGAAGATATTCCTATGAGTTATGAAGAAATCAAAAATCATAAAGAGAAAAATAACTGGTTATTAGCTATAGACAGGAAACTTAAATCTATTAAGAAGAATGAAACATGGGAAATTACAGAGAACAAAGCAATTACTAACATTTTAGACACAAGGTGGGTATTTAGTAAAAAACCTCTAGAAATAAGTGAAAATCAATTCAAAGCTAGACTAGTTGTACGGAGATTTGCTCAAAAGGGGATCGAATCTGAAAATTATTATTCACCAGTAGCCAAAATAATTACTATAAAACCTCTTTTAACCACAGGGAACAAATTAGCTTATCACTTTCTACAGTTGGATGTGAGAAGCGCATTTTTACAGGGTACTTTGAAGTCTCCAGTATACGTTAATTTCCCAAAAGGTATGAAACATGTCCCAGGAAAAATTAAATAAAGCACTTTACGGTTTAAAGGAATCATCTAGATGTTGGAATACAGAAATCAACTGTTTTTTGTTAGAAACGGTATTCACTAGGTCTGAAAATGATTATTATTTATATTATATGAAATCGAACAATGAATCTATCTATTTATTATTGTATAACGATTTCATAAATCTACTGCAAGAAACAGCGCAACAAACAACTCCTGAAATAGTAGTTAAAAAAGAATATACCTCTAGAAATTAAGACACTAGTAGCTAAAAAAAGAAGAGTGAGAGCAAAATGGCAAAGGAGTCATAATCCTGCAGATAAAAGGAACTTCAATAAACTCAGCAACGAATTGAAACCTAAATTAAAAGCAATGAAAGAAGAGTCCTTTAAAACCTATATGTCTAATTTAAATCGTTTTGATAACTCTATTTGGAAGCCAGTAAAGTCTAAAAATAAACACATATTAACATCTCCTCCACTACGACTAGAAACACAGACACATGCTGAAGAAAAGTGGGTCAAATCAGATGCATTCGCTAAGCACCTCTCAGAAATCTACAAACCTCACAACACAATACCAGACATATAAATTACGGAATTTCTAGAACTCCCTATCCAAACAAACCAAACAATAGACCTGATTAGACCAAGAGACATAGCAAATGAAATAAAACTTCTAAACATTAAGAAAGCCCCAGGAATGGATTTAATAACTCCAAAGATGTTAAAAGAGTTATCGCGAAAGGGTATAGTACTCCTCACTTACCTATTTAATGCAATTATTCGAATCCAATATTGGCCAGAAAAACTCAAAATTGCTGAAATAATCCTAATACTTAAACCTGGGAAAGACCCACATGAAGTAAAATCTTATCGACTTTCAACTATATCAAAATTATTTAGAGAATCTGATTCTTCGAAAAATTGATCCTGATTTTGATGCCAGCAATTGGATACCTGAATTTCAGTTTGGATTCCCACGAGCCCACTCCACAATCCAACAGTGTCACCGCATAACCCATACAATACTAAATTCTCTAAACAGCAAAGAATATTGTGCCTCAGTATTTCTAGACGTTACGACAGGCCTTCGATAGGGTTTGGCATGTTGGACTATAATACAAGATTAAAAAACATTTACCAACATTCTTCAAACTATTGGAATCTTATCTAAACAACTGCCAATTCAGAGTATGAATAAAAGGAGACGTATCTGTTATGCTGCCTATCAACTCGGGTGTATCACAAGGCAGTGTCCTTGGTCCACTTTTATATATCTTGTTTACTTCAGATCTCACATTATCACCAAAAATCACAATGGGAACATTTGCTGATGACACTGTCATTCTAACTACCCATAGTAATGTGCTGCAAGCTCACCATATCTTCCAAGAATATCTTAAAAAATTAGAGAAGTGGTTAAAAGATTGGAGTATCGAAATAAATGAGACAAAATCTACACATATAAGAAAAGACGTATGTCCTCCAATACAGTTAAATAACACACAAATTCCACAATCGACATCAGTGAAATACCTGGGCTTACATCTAGATGCCAAATTGAACTGGAAGGAACATATCAAGAAGAAAGGAAAACAAATAGACCTAAGAAGTAGAGATCTTTACTGGCTAATTGGACGGAAGTCTTCTCTTTCCATCGAAAATAAAATCCTATTATATAAGGTAATAATTAAACCTATATGGACCTATGGCATCGAAATATGGGGATGCACCAGTAAATCCAACATAGCAATTGTACAAAGAAGCCAGTCTAAAATACTAAGAAATATTGTTAATGCCCCATGGTATATAACAAATAAAATGATCCACAATGATCTGATGATCTTAACAGTAAAAGAAGTCATTCATGAAAGAAGTGCTAGCCACCACAAGAAATACAACAAATTCTTTACTACAACCGCTACTTGAAAATGATGTAATAAGAAGATTAAAACGACGATGGCCAACTGACCTGCGAAATTAACAGGAAGCAGAAGGTCCCTTCGCTGGAGAGGACCTCATCATGCTAGTTGATCTCGGCTTCTTCCCATAGCTAGGTCATATGCCAGCACATTAGCTTATAGAATACCATGTATTTTGATTGCTGATTTATTGAATAAAAAAAAAAATAAAAATTATTATTGTATGTTGATGATATCATATTTGCTGGTCCAGATTTAAAAACACTCAATGATATTATTTATAAGATGATGCTAAAATTCGATATGAAAAACAAAGGAGAACTAAGACATTTTCTGGGATTAGAGATAAATTATAATAGAGAGAAGGGAAAACTAAAATCGTCATAAACAAGATATATAAAAAATATATTAAATAAATTTGGTATGAAAAATTGTAAGGGCGTGAACACACCAATAGAAAGTGAACTTAAACTAAATATACCACTTGAAGTAGAAAACTTGACAGATAAACCAATTCGTCAACTTATAGGATGCTTAATGTATCTAATGTTGGGTTCACGTCCAGATATATGTTTTGCCCTTAATTATTTTAGTAGTTTCCAAGACAAAGCTACAGAGGAAATTTGGAAACATTTACTCAGAATTTTAAGGTATCTAAAAGCCACATTATATGAAGGGTTAGAGTATAAAAGACTAAATGAGCCAAACGAGCATAAATTAATTTGTTATGTGAACGCCGATTGGGCGAATGATTTAAATGACAGAAAGTCAGTTTATGGTTTTATTTTCCAGCTGTTTGATAATACTATTAGTTGGGTAACAAGAAAGCAGAAATGCGTTACACTTTCCACTACAGAGTCTGAGTTAGTAGCATTATGCACTTCTGTTTCTGATGGTATGTGGTTAAATAAACTTCTTTTTAATTTTAATATAGACTTAGAGAAAATAATATTTTTTGAAGACAATCAGGGCTGTATATCCATTATCAAAAATCCAGGAAATAACAGAAGGGTACAGCATATTGATCTGAAATACCACTTCTTTTGTGAAAATTTAGATGAAGGCAAAATAGATATTAAGTACATTGATTCTAAACATCAACAAGCAGATATCCTAACTAAGGGTCTAAATTCTGATATTTTCAGTAAGTTTAAATCGCTCTTAGGTGTTAAAGTTTTTAGCGAAGGGGGGTGTTGAGTTCTGCTAAAAACTGACTTAATGTAACAGAGAACATTTTACTCATAAATATGAAATAGGCAAGTTGTTAAAATATATGTTATGTCAAGTGAGCATGTTGAAAGATTCGTTCTCCTTTTAGAATTTTTACTTTGGTTGTGTACTAGAAATAAATATAGTGTATTAAAACTATTATCGCCATTATATACCTAAATACCTTGTCCACTATTACTAACAATTGTTACCTTTGGAATTTGTACAGTTCGTTAATATTCTTGAGACGTACAAGGGAGCATTGACAATTGTCCGGATATCCTTGGATTTTGTTCTATGTAAAATAGCTGGATTTGCTGTATTAATTATATGTCATGTACAAATTGGAATGATTACTCTCTTATATAGTAAAACTCTGTTTCATATAGTAATTTTTGAGCAAATTTTTTATCAATGTTACAACAAGAAATATTTTATATCCACCCGATTATAATTAACAAAGTAAAATAGCCGGTTTTCCAGCTTTCGGCCATTTCACTATATGTATGAAAAGCCTTTACTTTGTTTAATCAAATGTTTATATGATAATACCAAAAGAAAACTTACCTCAACCCTTCTATCAAACACATGGGATAATTTTGCTGATAGTTTAATTGACTTTGATTCGTGTTGTATTTCCAATACTTTTGTTACTATGCATTGGTGAGTTTCAAATTTTGGAATAGTGATGCCTTTGGCCACAATATCCTGAAAACGAAATTGAATATTAATTAAAATTATCACACCAGACAATGGTTTTGAAACATTTTCTGATAATGGAATTAGTGCGTTTTTAAATCAAATGTTCAAATTGTCCTCCATTGACTTCCATACAATAATACAATCTGGACTGAAAACCGTCTCTAACATGGTCCAGCATAATTGGAGTTATTTGACGACACTAATTTACAATTCGTTGGTGTAGTTCGTCCAAATTTTCAGGCTGAGTCACAAAAATCTTGGACTTAAGATGTCCCCACATGAAGAAGTCCAGAGAGTTCAGGTCAGGAGATCGGGCAGGCCATTCCACAGTACCTCTTCTTCCAATCCAACGACCAGGGTATTGTAAATTGGGGTATTGGCGAACTGATGCGGCGTAGTGAGGAGGAGCTCTGTCTTGTTGGAAATGCAATTGTTGTTCAATTAGTAGAGGATCGTTTTCTAATTTTTCTGTTATTAACGAATCAATCAATTTTCCAGCATTTCAAGATAAATTTCTCCATTTAAATTACCAAGAATAAACAGAGGTTCAATTAGGTGGTCTCCCAAAATTCCTACCCAAACGTTTAGCTTTTCCGGATATTGAGTGTGAGCTTCTCGAAATACATGAGGATTTGTATCGCTCCAAATTCTACAGTTATGCCAGTTAACCTCTCCATTAAGTGAAAAAGTGCATTCGTCAGAAAAGCAAACGTTGTACAAAAAAATTTGGGTTATTGTTGATGCGCTCGGACATAATTTCGCAAAACTCTTGCTTCGATCCAAATCATCATCATTTAATTCATGAATTAATTTAATTTTGTACGAATGGAACTTGTGTTTATGTAAAATTCTGAAAACGTTAGATTAGCTAATACCGGAAACCGCAGAAAGTTGTTGGACAGATTGCGTGTTTGGCATAAGTACCGCCACAGCTGCTCCTTCATTCACAATTCCAATGGGTGCCCTTTTTTTATCCATTACTGAACCTGTCTAAAAAAAATTTGAAATTAATTCCATTACGTACTTATGGTTTCGGTTAAATATCCTTGCAGCCGCTCGGGCACCATTTTGTTTTTTGTAATACAGGCTAACCAGCTCAACACGTTCTTGCAATGTGTACACCATAATTATTTTTAAAATTGTAAGCAAATCAGCAAAGTAGTAACTCAACAGATTGATTTTTAATACATGAAATGATCGAAGAAACGTGATAAACACCTTTTAAGAACAAAAAATTAAGGCAAGATAAGTAAATATTTTTTTTATTTATTAGTTCGAGAGAATTTATTATTGTATGGAAGTCAATGGAGGACAATGTGGACATTTGATTTAAAAACGCAGTTTTTATTTTTTTTATTGTAAGCATGATAAAACAAGTGATTTTTTTCATACACCATAGTAAAGAGGCTTCCAAGACCTTACAAATGAAGTATCACTCAACCCCTCTTCCCTATTTAATTTTTAAGGGTTGAAGCGCCCCCTCTTAGGGGGTTGCTTGTTCAAGCCTCAAATATACGTCAAAAGATGTCCCCCAAAGAAAATCAACCGACGTGTTTCGGGAAATTTTTCCAATTACTATGGGATAAGAAATATACGGGGTGGCTCGTCTGAGATGGAACACCCTGTATATATTTGATCATTCCAAATCATTGTATATTTTGGATATTTATTTAACAGCATAAAACTTAAAATAAACACTCTATGACCCAACCAATTTTTAAGAAAGTTGTAAGTATTTAGATATTTATAAATGTTAAGAAATAAATGAATTGGACCCTTTTAACATCTGTAAATAGTGCTAACTTTCAGAATAATTTTAAGCTTCTCATAGAAAGAACATCATATGAAATATCTATCTAGACATACGATTCATCTTCCAAAGCGTTCATTTAAAATAAAATAAGTTTTCAATGACTTCAAAAACAGTATTTTGGTTATCACAAGTCAACAAAAAAATTATGTTTTTGGTTTTCTATTCAAATCTTGAATTCTGATTCTAGACATCAAAAAACACTTAAATTTCCAATTTAGCTTTTAAAATCGATTTTGTCTGATTTACGTCTATAAGTAAGTTTTAAATATTTTAATTGATTTTATGAGCAACAGATGGTAGCAATGCCAGTTTTTGGTCTAAATGACGACCAAGATATTTGACCTCGTTGCATATCGGTATTGGATCATCATTAATGGTAACTTGCGGACAGGCACACTGTTTTGTGATGAAAGTGATTTGGTTAGATTTTTTAGTGTTGACTTCAATTTTTCATTTTTGTAACCATGATTGCAGGAGAGTTAGATGATTTTGAATTTGGTTGGAAGCTGTGTTAGGATCAGTATTAGATGACATAATTGCTGTATCATCAGCAAATGTTGCTATAAGCGTTTCAGTGGTAGTTGTTACATCTGCCGTATATAACGAGTATAAGAAAGTGTCTAGCACACTGCCTTGAGGTACTCGTTTTAATTTGATGGAAAGTTGAGAGTTCATCGTCAAATTTTATTTGAAAGTGTCGATCGTTTAGATATGATTTTAAAAGGAGATATAGTTGGTCAGGTAGATGTTTTTTAATTTTGTAGAGGAGGCTGCTGTGCCATACTCTATCAAATGCTTGTCATATATTGAGAAACACAGACACACATAATTCCTTGTCTTCCAGGCTTTGTTTTATTTTATTCACTATTATATGACATTGTTGGGTCGTTGAACGTTCGTTCTTTCTTAAATCGAAATTGGTAGTCTGGGATGAGAAAATAATTTTAACGGGGGCGATAGTTGGCCAGGTGCTTCTAGGAACTGGTTTATGTTATCATCTTCATTATTGGCTTCATGTGGAGTAGTAAATATTTTATCAGGGTATTCAGCGAAGGTGTTTACTTTTTCTGCATTCGATCGGGTCCAGGTACCATCAGATCCCTTATCGGAGACACTCACGATAGTTGAATGAATGAATGAGTTTATTAAATAGGAAATCTTAATATACAATACAATTATTATAATTTATATAACAGTCCAACATTACAGGAGGTACATTTCAAATTCAATATTTAGTATCATAATAGTCAATATAAATATTCAATTAAAAAATAAATTGTAAAATTAACATCAATTTTTACGCAGTGTTCATAGATTTGCAGATTTATAAGAATCTTTATTTAGGAAACCCTAATATACATAAAAATTTTAATTTTAAAAAAAGAATTACAATATCGTAGTTAAATACAACTTACGCACTAAGTATACACTAACACAAATGTGACATAATAATTAGTTTATAATAACGTTGAAGGTACTGAAAAGAACTGATTCAAAATATTAAAACACATTGCAAAACAGCGCAATTCAGCACCTACACAAATGTACTCAAATGTCTTTTGAATTCAGAAAGACTTTTTGAATTTTTGATATTATTCGGTAAATTATTGTAAGTAATAAATCCTTTAAAGAATAAAGTTTTCACATTATATGTACTACTTTGAGTATTTACAATAAATTATTCTGGTTTCTAGTATCATATGTGTGAATTTGATTAGCAAATACGATAAATTTACTAAAATATATCGGCAATAGATTGTGTAGCATTTTGTAAATATAAACCATAGTCAAGTATTTCAACCGTCTCTCAACAGAAACAACTGCAAAGTTTGGAGCAGCAGTGATACAGGAGTGATTCTACTACACCTCAAAATAACTCTTATTGCTCGATTTTGTAACGTTTGTAATTGACACATCTTATTTAAATCAAGGAAGAATAGCAATGTTGGACAATATTCAAAATGAGGTTGAAGGATGGTTTTATATACAGTAATTCTTGAATTTAAGCTTAAGTGTTGTGACACTCTTGAAAAAAAATATAGCTTTTTCAAAATTTTCTTCCTAATATATTCAAAGTGACTATTAAATGACAAGATATTATCTAACATAAATCCTAAATATTTAAACTCTTTTACGATCTCAATTTTTTCATTATCTATGTTGACATTAATGTGATCAATATTTATTTGTTTGTATTTATGTGGTGTAGTAATTATCATAACTTTGCTTTTATTCACATTTAGCTTTAATTTATTCATTTTTAAATAGGTATGCATACTCCTTAAAACATTATTCATTTTTGCTATAGCTTTGTCTAAATTTACATCACTAACTGAAATTAAAGTGTCATCAGCAAAAATATGAATATAGTCACATTTAACATACTTATCCATGTCATTTACATACATTAAGAAGAGTAGAGGACCTAGAATACTACCCTGAGGAACACCATGCTTTACCTCAATAGCTGATGACATTGTATCGCAAACTTTAGTTATTTGTTTTGTATTTGTTAGGTATCCCTTAATCCAATTAAACACTTTACCCTTTATACCATATCGCTCCAATTTTTTAAGCAGTATTGCTCTATTAACAGTCTCAAATGCTCGTCTTAGATCCAATGATACTGCTATAGTGTACAAATGTTTGCTAATGTTATTTTTCCACTCAGTGACAGTCAGCTGAATAGCTGATTCACATGAATGCTTGGATCTAAAAACAGACTGGTTAACAAAGAATAAACAATTTGAATTAATATGTTCTAATAGTTGTTGGTAAACCACAGATTCCAATACTTTTTCTACAAATGGTAACGAATTAATTGGTCTGAATTCACCACTTTTAATTGTATTAGCAACCTTTTCAATAGGCGTGACAATACTAGTTTTTAATTCCTCAGGAAATGTACCACGCTTTCCAATGATACATTCACAAAGTGACACCACACATGCCCAATAACTTCAAAAGAATTTTTTACGATTTTACTATTTAGTTCACAAATTTTACTTCCTCTATTTTCTAAATTTTTTATAACTATTCCTAAATCGTGTAAAGAAACTAACTTAAAACTACTAAAAATATTCTCACATTTGAATATCACAAATAAATTCAATATCTTCAATACTAGACACCATATCATCAATACCATTAACGAAGAAGTTATTAAAATGTTCAGAAAGCCCACTAGCATCCCTCACAAAAGCAACCTGGCGATTATTCTCGAATTGAACACCGTTAGAGAAGTTATTATTAAGTTGTTGTTGTTGTTGTTTCCACATTAAACAGGGATTCATCACATTTTTATCAATATGATTATAATAGAAATTATTTTTTTTCCTTAATCAAATTAACAACAGTATTACGTTTTTGTTTATAGCTTTCCCAGTTAATATTATTGGAGTTGCTTTTAAATGTATTATATGCAACATCTCTATCTTTACTTAGTTTTTTTATATCCCCATCATACCAAGGTAAATCGTTCTCACAATATGTTATTCCTATTATGGGTGCAATCTCATTAACAACTGTTTGAAAAACACATTTATTATTATAAATATCATTCACGTCAGTACTATTAAGTAAAAATTGACTATCAATTAAATTTAAATTTATGGTAAATAAGTTTTCATCAGTTAATTTTCTAACCATTCTAGTACATTTCTTTGTAATGATAGATTTATCTACCTGAAAACATTTAACAGTTATTACAGAATGATCAGTGAATTTGGGCTCATCTAATACATTAACTAGTAAATTGTCAACATTTGTTAGTACATAATCTATTAAAGTTTTACTGGTATTAGTAATTCTTGTATATGTTTTTACTTTCTGACATATTCCCTGAGCATTAAAAATATCTTTAATTTTTTTTTACATAAAATTCGTTTGACAAAAAATCTAAGTTAAAATCGCCCGTTAAAATCACTCGAGAATTCTTACACAATACCTCCTCACATATTACCTCCAATTGATCAAGAAACGCTGCATGGCTACCACTAGGTGAATGATAAATGTTTCCTATTACCCATTTAGCACCACCATAACTTACAGATATAAATCTGCACCAATAATTTTCATTGTGAACATAAGTTTTAACGTTACAAAAGTGTATATCGCTTCTAATATACATAATCACTCCTCCTGTATGTCTTGAGTTAGAACCACATGTTATGAGTGAATAGTTAGATAATTCAAGTTCAAAATTCTCTATTTCCCTTGTAGGTCTAGATTCGCTTAGCAAGATAATGGCAGGATGGTAACAAACAATGTCAGCTATCAATTGAGTTTTGTGTGCCACCAAACTTTGAATATTTAGGTAAATAATATCTGAATTATATTCAATTGAAGAAGACTCCTTTTTGCTAACTTTAGTATTTAGTTTTTTGAGAGATCTTTATTTACTATCTTGGGAACGCCATTCACATATTTAATAATTTTTGAATTATCACCAGCAGCAACTAATTCATTTAACTTAGATTTTAACTGTTTATAATACTCACGCTGTTTTACTGTTTGTTCTGCGAATATTTTGATAGAGGGAATTTTCTCAGTAATTTTTTTACGGTTTTTTAGCCTCATTAGATTCCAAGATAACCTTTATAGGACGCGTTTTTCTTCCATCATATTTTCCAGTTCTTATAACTTTAAAATCATTAAGTGTAATATTCGCATTTGATAAAACCTCTCTTATTGTTCTTTTCTCCTCTTCTATTCTTTCATTTCTATTCGCAGTAGCCGATTCATTCGCATTAAAAACCATAATATTGTTTGACCTCTTTCTTCTTTCGTCCACTTCATTCATGACCTCTTCCATATCAGTTGATGTCATTTCACTATTTTTTATCTTTTGCACTTGTTCTTCCAATATTTTCTTTTCATTCTTTAGTATATTTACTTCATTTTTTAAATCCTTTACATCATTTTTGAGATCCTCCATCTGTCTTAATAATAATGGAATTTTTTTAAATGCCATTCGACAGTCATTACAGAAGAATAATATCGATCTGTTTTGTAATATAACAGCCTTAAATTCAGATGCTGCAAGATTAGTGCAACCATCAGTAGCATGAAATACGGCGTGGCAACTGTCACAAGTAACCAATTTATCCTTATAACTCAGATTCACTTTGCATGTTGTACATTTATCTCCCATCTTTGTTATAAAATTCGGCACGCCAATGGATACACCACAACAAACTAGTATAAATGTTGCTTATCAAGACTTGTTTTTATAGTTTAGAAGTAATTAACAAAAATAAAACAAATGCAATTTTCACTGTTTGTACACAAGAAGGAATTACACAATTGCAACAATGATAAAGGTCTTCAATTACCAATCATTTTAATACATGTTCTTTTAGTTTTTTTTTGCTTTCCACAATGAGTGGTCCTCCGGTGATAGTTCCGATAAGTACCTTTGGAATGAGTCATTTCTGGTTTATTGGATATCTGTACGTAGTCTACGGGTTAGATTATTAAGGAGCGTTTTGTCGACTATGTTTCTGCTGTTTTGCCATTTTCTACGCGCTCTACGTTTCTCTTTGACAAGTTCTTTTATATGAAGAGGAATATTGTATGTTTGATCTACCACTTTAACACTCGTTGGTGTAGCGAGCCAGGATGCTTCTTGAATCAACGTTGTTATATGTTGTACTGCCTCTTCAATTTCATGTTGATTTCTTAATTGCCAGTTTAATTTAATGTTTTCATTAATATGTTCCTGGAATTGGTTTCAATCAGTTTTCTTACTTCTATATACATTCGCCATAATTGCCTTTCCACAACAAATCTATTGATTATCTCGTTTTGGAAACACTGTTTTTCAAAACTTTTTCAGGGGAAAAACACAACTCAAAATCAGGGGAGTCGTAAATGTCTATATAAGGTACACTTGATTTATTCACTCTGCTTTAAGGTAGGATGATACTCTATAAGAGTAAGGAGCCACAATTTTTCTTCATTTTTATAGTGCAAAGAGGGATCTTCCCTTAAAATGTATATAATAATAATAATCTTTATTTAATATAGGAGGTCCTAATACATAGTAGTAAATATCACATATTGTAGTCAGTACACACAAATTCAGTTGAATAATTAAAATAAAATAAAATGAGATATATATGAGGATGGTCCCTGAAAACACAAACATTTTGGAAAGAATAAATATATTTAGTTTTGAATATAATCTCCTTTCAGCCATATACACTTTTCCCAGCGATGTTCAATAAGTTCGATACCGTTTTTATAATAAGAACTGTCTTGCTCCCCTAAATAGCCATAACTGCCGACACCACTCCTTCATCGTTGGAAAATCTTTGACCACGGAGTCATTTTTTAAGTTTGGGAACATAAAATAATTCGAGGGGGCTAAATCTGGCAAATACAGTGAATGAGGTAGCAATTCAAATTGTAATTAATTAATTTTGACCATTGCAATAATGGATTTGTGAGCTGGTGCATTGTCTTGATGGAACAACACTTTCTTCTTAGCCAAATGCGGACGTTTTGCTTGATTTCTTCGCTCAAGCGTTGCAATAAATTCGCATAATACTCGCCATTGATAGTTTTTCCTTTTTCAAGATAGACAGTAAAAATTATCTTAAGGGCATCTCTAAAAACCGACGCCTGCAGATGGAACGGTCTCCGCTTTCTTTGGAACCAGTTATTCCTTTTCAGTCAATTGTTTTGATTCTTCTTTTGTCTCGGGTGTGAAGTGATGGACCCATGTTTCTTCCATGGTTATGGAACGGCACAAAAATTCTGCTTTGTTGCTGTGAAACACTCAATTAAAACATCTTCACGACACTATTTTTGCTCGAGTGTGAGAACCTTTGATCTTTTCATCATAAACAAATACACTTTGTTGGATTTGGGAAGCTTCGATTTACATAATAATATGAATTTGTCTATAATACTGTTAGTTACGGGTTTAATGGACTACAATTCAAGAGCAAAAAACACAAAAAACCACACACAAATAAAGACAATTAAACGATAAAAAGTATTGAGTTTTTTAAAAGAAACAATTAAAATAAATCGGTTGAAAAAGATTACAGTTATAGTTACAAGCTTTTGGCCTCAGTGTACTAAAAAATATAGATACCCACCAGCCAGATGATGTCCCATTCATAGGAATACCAAAGAAGATGACTATGCTAGAGAATGATGCGATTCCTATATGCAATAAATTATCTTTGACCAAAACAAAATATAAAACTGATTTACCCCAAATAGAGTTGGAGACATCAAATAAAAAGGTAAATGACCAAATGGAAATTATTTATACTAACAGTGTGGCATACTCTAACAATACTAATATAGACAATTTGTATGATGAAGATGATAACGGAAATCACACATCAGTAGCCGATTTGAGTGAAAATTTTAATGACGAACTCTCCAGAACAGTAAAAAATGGTACTAACCTCGCCAATAAGATAACTGAGGTTAGATCCAAAATATCTGATGTGACCAATAGAGTGAAACCAATAAGTACAAAATCTATATCAACCAGAGTTAAAATATCTAGTAATAATTTTTCGGTGACCAAAAAAAATTTTATTGCCTCCAACAAGTGTCAAAATAACCACGATGTTTTGCAGTCAAATTCAAAATTGGAAGAGAATGAAGACGTAGAAAAAAATTATGGTTCAGAAGTCGATAGGGTCGTAGTAACTGAGGAATCAATAAACATCAATTCCCTTTCTAAAAATAATCCTAGTGTTAACAACTTCTTTTCATACATTTCATTTTCGATTAAAGATTATCAGAAAGGGAATGATACTCAAGAACAAAAGGACACATCTAAAAATGATGTAGATAACAAGGAATATATTAACAAAGTGAACCAGACCAATGATCTATCGACATCATCCAAACTTTCCAAATCCGTAATATCTACATCCAATTCAGTAGCAAATAACATCAATTCAAGTTCCTTATCACGCCGATCAAGTGAGAAAAACAATAATAGAATCCGAGATTATTCGTACAATGATAGTAGTTGCGAAAGAGCTCTTAACAATATCTCCACAATCAGATCCATAAAGTTTCCCAAGAATCTTTGGGTCTCAAAGGCCTCAAAAATATTGGTAACACATGTTTCATGAATAGTATTATCCAATGCCTATCAAACACAAGGTGGCTATTAGAATATCTAAAGAAAGACGCATACATAAGAGATATTAACATAAACATATCTAGCATGAAAGGAACACTAATTAAAGCATTTGCTAAAGTGATTCAAGAGCTTTGGTCTGAAGACGGTTCAGACAGAGTGGTTAATACAGTATCATTGAAAAGTCAGATTCAGCAATTTACTTCAAGGTTCATGGGAAACACTCAACATGATGCACAGGAGTTTCTTCGTTACCTATTAGCATGACTTCACGAAGATGTTAACAAGGTATATGAAAAACCAAAGCCCTAATAAACAGAAATTGATGACAAATTTAGTGATATCGAGAAAGCACAAGAACTTTGGTTAAGATATGCAAGAATGGACAACTCCAAGATTGTGGATAACTTTGTCGGTCAATTAAAATAAACAATCAAGTGCACACACTGTGGTCACTGTTCAGTTACCCACGATCCCTTTTGGGATTTATCCCTTTCGATACCACAAAGAACATGTCAATTACGACTTTTACAATGTTTAGATTCGTTTACAAGAGAATAAACACTCGACGGTGATGAGAAACCAACTTGTTCGAAATGTAAGGAACGAAGACGATGCATTAAATCATTCTCAATTCATAAATTTCCGAAAATATTGGTTATTCACCTGAAGCGCTTTTCGCAAACAGAAAGATTTAGTGGAAAACATCATGTTTCAATAGATTTTCCAATAGAAGGGCTTGATATGAGCCATTACGCGGCTGATAATGTGGCACCTTGTATGTACAACCTCTACGCTATATCAAATCACTGTGGAACCACTTACAATGGTCACTACGCAGCATATTTCCGACATCCCTACACGGGACAGTGGCACGAATATAACGATTCAAGAGTGCTATTAATATTGTGGAAATATTTTGTCAGTGGAGAAGCATATGTTCTCTTCTATGAACAAGATGACACAAAATCCCACCTTTAAGTTAAATAATTTTTTTTATTAGTTTTTAAATTCTATATTTTCATTGTGAACCAATATGTTATATGTTTTTTTCTGCAAAATTTATTTATATATTCATATATACATTGTATCCTTTTTAATATAAATAAAATGTGCTTTATCATCAAAAAAAAATTATCCATTAATTTAATTTTAATGACTTCTCTTATTGTTGTACAATTTTAATTTTGTTTGACGTTTGCATAATTATGTAAATTTTCCTAACTATTTTTAATAAATTTTGTTAAATATATTAAAATGGTTGATAAATTCAAGAAATACTTATCAAAAAATATCATGGCTTAAATCATATGAAATCACAAGCATAACTGTTTAATGGATGTTTAATCGAACACAGTTACAAAATGTGTCATTGGGTATTTTAAATGAAAAATATTTACCTTATTTCTGATCAAAATTTTCTCAGTATAATCTGCGATCAAAGGTAAAACATAAATTCCTGAATCACAGTCTGACAAATAGGAACATCTAACCAGATTTCCAACTTTGAGTTTAGCAAATTTCTTTATTTTAAACGAACGTGTCCGGTTCAACACTGTAGCTTCTCTTCTTGATAAAATAATCGAATTGTTACTATTGTATATACAGATCAAGTTATCGATTTTATCTCCCACTTTATAGGTTTCTAAAAAATAAAAAATTAATTTCATCACATCCAAAAAAATACAACATATACTTACTCATAAACGTAGAGCACAAATCTAAAGTTTCACTTAGGTGGCTTATAGGCACTACGCCCATAGGTCTTCCTTTTAAAGTTTTTACTACAATCTTATCCTTACGAACAGCCCCAACCACTCCCTTAATTTTCTGGCCTATAGCTAGAGTTCCAAACGTGTCAAAATCTTTTGGTTGACGAAGTGACAGGATAACTTGATGAGGTTGCACCCCAAGTATCCATGGATTTACCTAAGAAATTTTAGTTACTATTGTGTTTCCAAAAGGATTCTCATTAAAAACCAAAAAATGTCTCACAAACTTACCACTTGCCCTGTATAGAAAAATAACTGAGGATCTGGTTTTTGGTCATCATCCTGTTCGTCCAAATACTTTTTACTGAGCCATCCCTTAACATTTCCATAAAATACCACAACGGCCCCTTCAGGTTTAGTATGTACGACTACACCAGGATATCGGTCACCACGATTAGCTTGCGATAAATCCGTTAGACACTGATCGGAGTCAACCTGTCCTGATTTCAATGTTAAAATTATGTTACCGGAGTTAATCGCTAGTACTCTGAAAAGTTTACACAAGAAATTTTAGTACCAAAGTATTTTTAAACAAAGCAACAAATTTCTGAGTGATACAACAAACAAGAGCTAACACAAATGTATTCACTTAAAGCAAGAATTCCCCAGGATAGTGTATTGGGACCAGTCTTTATCTTCTCAACACAGCAGATTTACCAACAAGAGAAAACTTATCAAAAGACAAGCACATTTTCAGATGATAAACATATACTGCATATGCATTTATCCAAATGAAGCTTGCCGACACGGTCAGGACCAAGTCTGAACAAGAAAAAAAAGGATAAAAATCAAATGATCAAAATCGGTAAAAATAACTTATCAAAATGCATAGGCTATCACTTCAACATTAACTATAAATTAACGTCAGATAGTGTAAAATACTTAAGTATGCACCTAGACAGATGATTTTCAAGGAAACAACTGTCACACAACTTCAGCACCACCGGCTACTAATTAAACACTCGAAACTGTCACTAAATAACAAGCTGTTGGTGTAGAAAGCAGCTTTCAAACTAGTATGAACCCATAATATCTAAATATGAGGAGTTCTAACTCGCACATATAAATCAGAAATTACTCAAAAGTGATTAGTGTACAAGAATAAATTACAGAATACAGCATACAATATCTCAGAAGACTTGAGTACTCAAGTGAATTTGCAAGGTAATAGCAAACCAATTAAAGGACTAAAAAGAAATAAGCTGAATTAAGAGATTTTATAATAGTTTATCAACTAGAAATAAAGTTCATACATGCAGTTTTAATCTATAAAATGAATGGAAGCTTGATAATAAAAAATAAATGTAATGTTTGAACATGTACTAACGCCGCACCCTGTATATATACCTATTTCACAAAACGTGACAATTTAGTTTAGTTATTATGAGTTGAAATAATACCTGGCTTTAAGTTTGAGTCCTTCTTTGAATTTCTTCTTGATTACTTCACTGTATTTGATGTGTGATAAAAATAAATTCGGTACAAAACCCCTAACGTGTCCAGTAGTCACAACCAATCCTTCTGCTTTGACAGTTTCAACGGTAACATCTAATAACTGTCCTATTGTAACATCAGAAGATTTGAATAATTTTTCCTTTATCAAGGATTGTTCCAGGGTTCCTACATAAGTTCTAGTTAGGTGATTGTAATCCAAAATTCGGCATTGATGACGAGTACCTGGGGCAAATTTTAAACGTACCGAGTCTGATATGTCGACATTTTGGTGTTGTTTCGGTAACGAAAGTACCAATCGTTTGTTTGTCACGAAGCATCTTTCTTTAGATGGTAATGTGAGGTATGCACCATGATGTGATTTAGAAGTAACCTAAAAAATAAAAATAAAATCACTACTGGGAATTACCTAACAGTTATGAAACATTTTATGATAGACATATATATTAACAGCCGTCTATTATTGATTATCATCCAATTTAGGGGGGTTCACATATTAATATAAATAATCAATGAATCAATTAAGAAGAAACATAAAGTATAAACTGTTAGTACTACATCGTCCGCGTAATTGTGTTGCCCTAGTTTTTAGTGTTCCTGTTTTGTTAATACTGATTTTGCGTAGTATCCATTCTAATATAATGTTAAACAGGTTGTTGGACAACGGGATCTCCTTGTTTTCTCTCTCGAAGCTTTCTGATATTTTTTTGTTTTTCCTTGATCATCATTATTGTGTGTTCCAGTGTTATTTTGGTGATACTTATCAGTTTTTTTAGGGATGCTTAGGTCGTTCATCATACCGCATAAATAATTTCTATTTACTATGTCGTACGCCCTTTGGAAGTCTACAAAAATGGCATAGAATAGCATATCATATTTGTACCCCATTCTTTGCGATTGCTTCAGAGTGAATGACCCCCATTGATAATCTCCGAACAAGTTTTCTCAATATTTCTTTAACCTTTTCTCTATGGTCATGGCCTCAGATTAACACATAAAATAGATACGTTTGTTTTGATGCCCCAAACATGGAGTCACATTCTAAGCTCACTTGCGGACACTTCCACCGCTTTGCCATATTTACAAATTCTCTTTAGTTGCAGAAAAAATGAAATTATACATTTAATTGAAAATGTATTAAGAAGTTATGCAAATAAGTAAAAAAGTCATAATAATGTATTTGCTGCTTTTAAAAATTGTTGAAAATACAAAATATATCGTAATGATATGTCTACAGTCTGACAATGCCGCTTTCATCCCATTTCACAGTTTTTAGTCTAGAGGCGCATCTTATTGTAATAACAACTGTGTTCTCATTTAACATTCAAAAGAATAAAATATATTTTTCCGCAAATCGCTAGGAAATTTTGACATTCCTGTCAAAATTTCTTGAAGAAAAAGTCAGGACTTCCTTACTGTAAGGAAATGTCATTTCCTTACTGTAAGGAAATGATATTTCTGTACAGTTGTTAGTGTTCTACATAAATGATTGAAAACACATTGCAAGGAATTAATTTATATTTTGAAAACATCAAGTCATTGCTGAATACATTTTAAGATCAATTTGTTATATTTACAGTAATTTGACAGTTAGTACAATTATTGAACATTGGAGGAACACTCTTAGAACTATGAGAAACATTTTGGACAACATGCAGGGTGGTAGGGTCATTTTGTTGAATATTTTGTACTGTGAAAATTTTATTTGCCACCTCAACCTTATTGTTAAGCGATTCTTCGATATATCCTTCAGCAACGTTTGATGACTTCCATCCGCCATGCCTCTTTAAACTAGTTATGTCGGCACCAGAGTCAACCAATATTGTTGCAGAAGACCGACGAAAGCAGTGACCAGTATATTCTGTCGGATTTACCAAGTTCAAATAAGTAGCAACTATTTTGGGCATTTTTCTAAATTGATGAATTCCTACCACTTGTCTACAACCCTTTCCGCTTTGATATTTAAAGAAAGAAGTAAAGTGACCACTTGACAAGGATTTATTGACAATATAACTTAGAGGTTTGGCTATGTAAGTTGATATGAGTTTCAGTGTTTCCGATTTCAAGCCATCAGGTCCTGGTGATTTTTTATTTTTCAACTGCAAAATAGTTTCTTGTATTTCATAGGCGTCAGTGGGAAAGAAAAAAAAGGTATGATCTGATTTAATTTTCGTTTCCGTATAATTTCTGTCCCGCTTAATATTTTTTGCTAGATTTGCACCTACATTGCTAAAGAATGAGTTGAATTTTTCAGATATTATAATTGGATCGCAAGGTATATTTCCATCCTCAGTCTGCATCGATGATATATTGGTATGTTGTCTTGCCTTCGTTAATTCAGTTATCAATTGCCATAATCGTTTTGAGTCTGCCCCTTCTTGTTCTATCTTGTTTTTGTAGTATTTCATTTTTGTGTCTTTTATTGCTTTCTCTAGTATTTTTCTGTAAGTATTGTATTCAGTTTTTAAAATTTCATTTTGTGGATTTTTCTTTAATATTGCATACATAGTATTCTTCCTATTAATGGATTCCAGTAATGATCCAGTAACCCATGGTTTCCTCTTTATATCTTTGTTTTTAACTTTTATGAATTTCGAGGATCCATCTATTGCAGTTTGGACTAGTCTGACAAATTCAGTAACCGAGTTTTCCAAATCATTTATTTCAAAGAAATATTTCCAATCCGTACTTTTAATGATTTGTATCAATTTTTTTCGTTTATTTGTTTATAGAATTTGGAATTGGCTGTAGTTTCTTTCGCATACTTATTGTTGAATATTATTTGCACCAGTATTGTGTAATGGTCAGTAATACAAGTCTCCACAGTCAGCGGAATGATAGATTCAAGGTTTCCCTTTTTCGACTTAATGAAAATGTGGTCTATGCATGTACCTGACTGTGGTCTGGTGGTAGTATTTATTGCTGAGTTATATCCATACTCTCCTAATGTGTCCAGGTAAATCTGCGAATCGTCTATTTTCATTCAAGTCGATATTCATATCTCCGATAAACACACTGTATATGAAGTTCTTTGGGTGATTTTTTATGTTAATCAGGCTATCTCTAATGGTTTGTATTTCTGATTTTAATTCTGTAGTTTTATCATTTATGAATATCTCTATCTTCGACAGTAAATCATTATTTGAGATCTCATTCATATTTAATTATTTTTTATATATATACATATACCGTTTCTTGGGGCTCTTGTGTGTTCTTAATAAATATATCCACCAATAAAACGCACACAGCTGCAAATATCACCTTCAATTATATCAAGTACGCCACTGGTGGCATTTCATCAACATCAAAGAAGGTCTGACTGGTTTTGTTTTGAATTAAAAAAAACTCCAGCTCATTAATGAAATGAAATAAACAAAAACATTCAGTTCAGTATATGCAAAATGCACTAATTACTTGAGTATTATCGTACAGTTATTACTTTCAATTGCTTCTATTGAATCACAACTTCTCCAGCTACACACTGATATAAAATATAACTTTGTGTATTGATTCTTTCCACTGAATTCATGATCCCAAGACACCACCGATACTACACATGTTACACACTATCTATCTTTATGTTCAGCATTTGTCATTTTTACCTTTCTTGTAAATTAGTACCATTATTGCTGTTCCTATGCTACTAGCATTGTCTCTTGATCCCATAAATTCGATATTAAATGGTAGATTTTCGTTTGTAGTGCGTCTCCGCCATATTGTATCAGCTTTGATTCAATTTCATTTTCTTCAGGGGATTTGCCATGCATTTGTTTCTGTATTATTTCTGATATTTCTCCGTCATAATGTCTATTTTGGGTTGTAAGCTCCTCCCATTGCTAGTTCCCATCTTTGTATAATTTCACTTTCATCCATTATTATTTATCCTTTTTTGCTTTTTATATATATGGTCCTCTGCCCAACTTTCCCTTTATTATATTTTATTTCTTGATAAAAGTTCTTCATTTCTTTGTTTACAAAATTTTTTTGTATGATTTTTATTCTGCACTCCAATACTTTTAGTTTCTTATTGTAACATTTTATGTTTGGCTGGGCTTCTCTTTTTAATTTCTTCTCTACATTTTCCAGCTCATTAATGAAATGAAATAAACAAAAACATTCAGTTCAGTATATGTAAAATGCACTAATTACTTGAGTATTATCGTACAGTTATTACTTTCAATTGCTTCTATTGAATCACAATTTTTCCAGCTACACACTGATATAAAATATAACTTTGTGTATTGGTTCTTTCCACTGAATTCATGATCCCAAGACACCACTGATACTACACATGTTACACGCTATCTATCTTTATGTTCAGCATTTGTCATTTTTACCTTTCTTGTAAATTAGTACCATTATTGCTGTTCCTATGCTACTAGCATTGTCTCTTATTCCCATAAATTCGATATTAAGTGGTAGATTTTCGTTTTTAGTGCGTCTCCGCCATATTGTATCAGCTTTGATTCAATTTCATTTTCTTCAGGGGATTTGCCATGCATTTGTTTCTGTATTATTTCTGATATTTCTCCATCATAATGTCTATTTTGGGTTGTAAGCTCCTCCCATTGCTAGTTCCCATCTTTGTATAATTTCACTTTCATCCATTATTATTTCTCCTTTTTTGCTTTTTATATATATGGTCCTCTGCCCAACTTTCCCTTTATTATATTTTATTTCTTGATAAAAGTTCTTCATTTCTTTGTTTACAAAATTTTTTTGTATTATTTTTATTCTGCCCTCCATTCCTTTTAGTTTCTTATTGTAACATTTTATGTTTGGCTGGGCTTCTCTTTTTAATTTCTTCTCTACATTTTCCAGCTCATTAATGAAATGAAATAAACAAAAACATTCAGTTCAGTATATGTAAAATGCACTAATTACTTGAGTATTATCGTACAGTTATTACTTTCAATTGCTTCTATTGAATCACAATTTTTCCAGCTACACACTGATATAAAATATAACTTTGTGTATTGGTTCTTTCCACTGAATTCATGATCCCAAGACACCACTGATACTACACATGTTACACGCTATCTATCTTTATGTTCAGCATTTGTCATTTTTACCTTTCTTGTAAATTAGTACCATTATTGCTGTTCCTATGCTACTAGCATTGTCTCTTGTTCCCATAAATTCGATATTAAATGGTAGATTTTCGTTTTTAGTGCGTCTCCGCCATATTGTATCAGCTTTGATTCAATTTCATTTTCTTCAGGGGATTTGCCATGCATTTGTTTCTGTATTATTTCTGATATTTCTCCATCATAATGTCTATTTTGGGTTGTAAGCTCCTCCCATTGCTAGTTCCCATCTTTGTATAATTTCACTTTCATCCATTATTATTTCTCCTTTTTTGCTTTTTATATATATGGTCCTCTGCCCAACTTTCCCTTTATTATATTTTATTTCTTGATAAAAGTTCTTCATTTCTTTGTTTACAAAATTTTTTTGTATTATTTTTATTCTGCCCTCCATTCCTTTTAGTTTCTTATTGTAACATTTTATGTTTGGCTGGGCTTCTCTTTTTAATTTCTTCTCTACATTTTCCAGCTCATTAATGAAATGAAATAAACAAAAACATTCAGTTCAGTATATGTAAAATGCACTAATTACTTGAGTATTATCGTACAGTTATTACTTTCAATTGCTTCTATTGAATCACAATTTTTCCAGCTACACACTGATATAAAATATAACTTTGTGTATTGGTTCTTTCCACTGAATTCATGATCCCAAGACACCACCGATACTACACATGTTACACGCTATCTATCTTTATGTTCAGCATTTGTCATTTTTACCTTTCTTGTAAATTAGTACCATTATTGCTGTTCCTATGCTACTAGCATTATCTCTTGTTCCCATAAATTCGATATTAAATGGTAGATTTTCGTTTTTAGTGCGTCTCCGCCATATTGTATCAGCTTTGATTCAATTTCATTTTCTTCAGGGGATTTGCCATGCATTTGTTTCTGTATTATTTCTGATATTTCTCCGTCATAATGTCTATTTTGGGTTGTAAGCTCCTCCCATTGCTAGTTCCCATCTTTGTATAATTTCACTTTCATCCATTATTATTTCTCCTTTTTTGCTTTTTATATATATGGTCCTCTGCCCAACTTTCCCTTTATTATATTTTATTTCTTGATAAAAGTTCTTCATTTCTTTGTTTACAAAATTTTTTTGTATGATTTTTATTCTGCCCTCCATTCCTTTTAGTTTCTTATTGTAACATTTTATGTTTGGCTGGGCTTCTCTTTTTAATTTCTTCTCTACATTTTCCAGCTCATTAATGAAATGAAATAAACAAAAACATTCAGTTCAGTATATGTAAAATGCACTAATTACTTGAGTATTATCGTACAGTTATTACTTTCAATTGCTTCTATTGAATCACAATTTTTCCAGCTACACACTGATATAAAATATAACTTTGTGTATTGGTTCTTTCCACTGAATTCATGACCCCAAGACACCACCGATACTACACATGTTACACGCTATCTATCTTTATGTTCAGCATTTGTCATTTTTACCTTTCTTGTAAATTAGTACCATTATTGCTGTTCCTATGCTACTAGCATTATCTCTTGTTCCCATAAATTAGATATTAAATGGTAGATTTTCGTCTTTAGTGCGTCTCCGCCGTATTGTATCAGCTTTGATTCAATTTCATTTTCTCCAGGGGATTTGCCATGCATTTGTTTCTGTATTATTTCTGATATTTCTCCGTCATAATGTCTATTTTGGGTTGTAAGCTCCTCCCATTGCTAGTACCCATCTTTGTATAATTTCACTTTCATCCATTATTATTTCTCCTTTTTTGCTTTTTATATATATGGTCCTCTGCCCAACTTTCCCTTTATTATATTTTATTTCTTGATAAAAGTTCTTCATTTCTTTGTTTACAAAATTTTTTTGTATGATTTTTATTCTGCCCTCCATTCCTTTTAGTTTCTTATTGTAACATTTTATGTTTGGCTGGGCTTCTAGTTTTAATTTCTTCTCTACATTTTGCATTGAACCATTCTTCTCTTTTTCCCTTTTTTGATTCCAGTAGAATTATTTTTCTTGTCACCTTCTTTATAGTTTTAAACTAAATTAACTTACATTAAAATTTATTTCAACATTTCCTTACTACTAAACTGAACTATCCCTTTGTCATAACTCTATTTAAATTGGCAATGTGACGTTCTAGACCTGACTTTCTATATGCTTCCCGAATTCTCCAGGTCATGTATAAAAATTTCTAGAAAATGTCACTTGACAGGTTCACTAGGCAATGCATACAAAGATCACGGTCAGACTGGCTCGGATGTTTTGCAAGACACAAGTTTCTTATCAAATAGTCCATATTATTATCACAAACAACATAAGAAAGTTATTAATAAAGAAACTTTATCAAGAAGGCAGAATCTTAGCAAGGGTAAAAAAAGGATCAAATAATGTAGTATTGTGGTAGTTATTCAATATTGATGGTAAACGTTTTAAAAGGCATATGATTAAAAAATATATTACCTCGGCCATTTCAATGTCTCCAATCTTATATTGTGGTTCAGGAACTACATCCAAATCATATGTAGTTAAATATGTAACTTTAACGGTGTGATCAATGAACAAAACGTTAGCTGTTATTAGATTTCCTTCTCGGTATTTAGATATATTTTTATTCAGATGCCCTTCATCAATATGTCCGAAAAAGTCGTTCAAAAATTTTCCTTGAATACCATTACTTGTAACCTGAAATAAATAAGTAAATTCCATTCTTATTATAATGAAACGATATACTTTTCTCAAATAATACTAAAAACAGAATTATGAAATTTTGTATTAGAGCGATGGGACAGAAGCAGAAACCAACACATAAGAGAAATTACAAACATCAATAATTAATAAAACAAAAAAGAAACAGTTGAATTGGTAACAAAAAATGTGATGTAAACACTATTAGTAGTTTTGTATAATCAGCGTTTTTAAATGTTCATTTTTTAAAACTGATATTAAATGTTTGTGATGTCGTCATCAAAAGTATCTTTCTGTATTCATGGCTGTTCAAATATGCTGTATAAACATACTACACACTTGAAATTTTATAGTTTCTCCGAAAATTCATTGAACACTGCGTGGATAACCTTAAAACGTCAAAAATGGATAAATGCAGTAAAAACCCATATGTAATTAAAATGTTCTATTTAAAAAATTTTGTTAACTATTATTTTGTGTATAATCAGTATGATACTACAATTGGCAGCTATTCTAAAGTTCTAAACTTTCTTTTTACATAAATAAAAGATTATTATCGAGAGAATAAAATGTTGTTTTCTGTACGATTTCATTGATTATATAAAATAAGAAACTAGTTATGTGTTTGCTGACTTTAATATTATATAATAAGTTCAAATAATTAAATCCTATTAAGGGGAAGAAAGTAAACATTTGTACAAAACGAATCACTTCAAGTTTCTTAATTACCTTTCAGAAAACATCGGGAGGATTGGGAACCAAATAAAAATACTAGAATTTGCAGTGCTCATTTTGTCAATAATCAAAAATCAGATAATCCCCTACACCCATCTTACATACCAACAATTTTTCCTGGCAAAGAAAATAAAAAGATTTATTCATTTTTTGCATTTCGTAGGTTGTTTATTATACTGTTTACATCACAATGTTTTTCTTATTTAACACCAGGGCGCTCTACTTTCGACAGAAGTGCTCCCTCTATAGTTCGGTCTCGATCCCTATGGGCGTAAAATGAGAATGAACCAACAAAGATTAGCTAGAAAAATAATGGAGATAAGTAAACTGAGGTAAAAGCAAAGAGGAAGACAAATAAGACAATGGATTGACCAGATAGAGGAAATAGGACAAAATAAAGGGATTATGAAAATACTGGCCAAGGACAGAATGGCATGGAAAAATTGAGTGGAAGGGACACGGAGTCCCAATCCAATACCTAGCTGGTATAAGAATAGGTCAAGAAGATGTAGGACAACTCATTAAATGTGTTTTAAAGAAATTTACAATTTTATAAGTGAATAAAAACTAAAATATTTTAAAACACAAATAACCAAAACATGTTTATAATAAAACTAGAATATTTTTTAATAAAAATTATGGGCAATAAAGAATAATAAAGAAACGTAATCGAAGAACATCATCAAACATAAATAATAGTTGTTTACTAAATTGTTACCTTCTCAATCAAAATTTCTACTTGCATCCCAGGAATAACATCATGCAAACTTTTTATATCCTCAATTTTTGCATTCTTGATATGTTCAATTTTGCTGCTTACTCTCAAATTACTGGCTTCATTAGAACTGTCACATTTCAGTATTGTGCACCACATTGGTTCTCCAATAACTGTAAAAGGTATTCCTTAAGTAAAATACATAAAAATTTATCAAATACTGTAAACGAAGTTTTTGAGGATAACTTTATATTAAATTATTTAATCTAATTAAACTAATAAGTGAAGATGATAAAATGTATGAGAGTGGAAAACAGTTGTTTGAATATGCTAAAATTGGCTTACACTCTTCAATTTTATACAATAAGCCTGTATGTCAAACAATTGGCTAAAAATACAAATGTTTTATATATTTTATCTTCTAATCTAAGGCTTGGTTAATTGAGTGAGTTATTCTGTGAATAGGTAATTTTTGTCGGAAACAGTGAAAAATCTCGATAGTATTAGAATATTTATGAAATTGCCTGTAGTGTGTGAACAACTTTAGCCCATGTGCGTCAGCCGGTCCGATAAACCAGTACATTTTTCAATATAGTGGTAGTCAACTTAATGGAATAGCATTGGGAGTTCTGTACCTGTACGGCTATAAGCTAAATATACAGTGGCTTATGGAAGATTTAATCTGTAAAATTTGCATAGTAGTCTCGAATGAGACTGTGTTTTAAGTGTGCTTTGGGTGTAGTGAATTTTGTTTATAGTCGATTTGACATTTTTAACTTTTTAAAAATGAGTGTTCATGAAGGTATAATTTATAATCTTATTAATGATAAAAAATTTAGTACTCATTGATCATCGAAAAAGGTAGACCTCTTCCAGACATTAATTTAGAAGCTTATTCAATTTGGCTTTAGAATCTTCCACTTTCCCTGATCAATGGAAGGAAGCTAGGGTTGTTCCAGTTTTTAAATCAGGTGACAAGTCTCTAATTAATAATTATCGCCCAATATCCATTCTGTCCAATTTTTCAAAACTTTTTGAAATGGTGGTTTACAATCGTTTATATCCATCCATTCGTAGCCTTATTTCACCTGCACAACATGGGTTCCTCAACAAGAGGTCAACTGAAACTAACTTACTTCTTATAGTCCAAGAAATATCAGAAATAATGGATGCCGGTAAACAAATAGACGTAATTTACACTGATTTTTCAAAGGCTTTTGACAGAATGGATCATGGGATTTTAATCGAAAAGCTGAATCGGTTTGGTTTCTCTTCCACTTTGTTGAAGTTCTGTCAATCTTACCTTCATAACAGGTTTCAATTTGTTTTTTATAATGGTCACTCTTCAAATAAATATCTTAGTGAGTCAGGTGTACCGCAAGGCTCAAACCTTGGACCATTGTTGTTTCTTTTATTTATTAATGACCTGGAGGTACACTTAGATTCGGGTAGACTCATGTATGCAGATGATTTAAAAAAAATTTCTTCCCATAACATCCATAGACAGTTCCTTAACACTTCAATCCAATTTGGATAGAGTATCCGAGTGGTGCTTACAGAATAAACTGACATTAAATATATCAAAATGCCAAGTAGTGACCTACACTAAAAAACTAAACCCAATTTACTTCTACTATAACATTAATGGGAATTTGTTATCTCGTCTTACTTCTGTAAAAGATCTAGGACTGATATTCTATTCCAAACTTAGTTACAGTTGCCGAAGCATCGAGATTGTATGGATTTGTGATTAGAAACTGCCGTGGATTTAAGGATATTTGTAGTTTAAAAATGTTATATTTTTCGTACATATGCTCTGAGTTAGAATATTGCTCTGTTGTATGGGATCCACATTACAATGTTCATATCAGCAAGGTTGAGTCGGTTCAGAAGAGGTTTCTAAAATATTTAGTATTATAGGTTAGTGGCATTTATCCACAGAGAGGCTCTGATTATCAGATTTTATTAGGTATTTTTAATTTTGAAAGTCTTGAATTTCGTAGAATTTGTAAATCATTGTCCTGTTTATATAAGTGTTTGCACAATTTAATTGATTGTTCAGACTTGATATATAAAATTAATTTTAATGTACCACAGTTCTACAATAGACAACATTTACCTTTTTATTGTGATTGGTCTCGAACAAATGTTTTACTTCATTCACCAATTAATGTTTTGTGTAATAATTTTAATTTATTGTGCAACACATGCGACATTTTTATAGATAATTTAAAAGTTATTAATGCGCTTGTGCTACTGAACATTATACAACAATGTGAAATGTGTTTTTTGATTTTTAATTTTTTTTTATTCTCCTTTTCTTAATGTAATTTAAGGCTGTTTCTTCTTTTATTATATAATCATTGTTACTTTTCCGCCAACCTATCTAATATGCGAGAAAAGTATTGGTTTACCCACAAAAAAGTTGGAAATTTGAAAATTTTTTTTGAGTTATCTTTACGTTATCCATCAACAACAACACGAAAAAACGGTTTTTAGAAAAAAAATCCTGTGTGTATGTCGTCGTCGTTGTCGTCGGCCACTTTTCCTTGCAAGTCTTGTTAGCACGATACAGCCTCCGGAGTGCAATAAGTCACCAATTTTATGATAGAATATTGTTAAGGACATTTCACAGATGAATCCTATTGATTTTCAGCTCACCAGAGCCAGTACAACGGGTGCTATGGTACTTGAAGTACGACATTTTGTCGTTTTTCGAGAAATTTCAGTTTGTTAGCACGATACAGCCTCCGGAGTTCAACAAGTCACCAATTTTATGATTGAATATTATTCAGGGCATCTCACTGATGAACCCTATTGATTGTCAGCTCACCAGAGCCAATACGACCGGTGCTACAGTACTTTAAGTACGATATTTTTGTCATTTTTGAAGAAGTTTCAGTTTGTTAGCACAATACAGCCTCCGGAGTATAACCAAAGTGATGAATTTTATGATTGGATATTATTCAGAGCGTCTTAAAGATGAACCCTATTGATATTGAGCTCACTAAAGCCAGTACAACGGGTGCTGTGGTACTTGAAGTACCAAATTTTTGTCATTTTTGGAGAATTTTCAGTTTGTTAGCACGATACAGCCTCCAGAGAGTATACGATTGATCAACTTTATGAGTAAGTATTGTTCAAGGTGTCTCATAGATGTACCCTATTGATTTTCAGTTGACTAGAGCGAGTACAGCGGGTCCTATAAAACTAGATATACTAAATTTTTGGTTATTTTTGGAGAAATTTCGGTTTGTTAGCACGATACATCCCCCGAAGTGTATACAAGTAACAATTTTATGATAGAATATTGTTCAGGGCCACAGATGCGGAAAAGTTAGTTTTAATCTTTAAAACCGTTTATTTTTGATATGTAAAGGGATTTGTATAAATCTGTTGGGCAATAAAGGCTATTATTATTATTAAGCTACCAGCTTGAGTCGGGGCAAAAAGAACATGTATAATTTTGCCTGTATACTTTTCAATGGTTAGCAGAGAGGTGTTATTGACTTAGTCCATTTGAGTGATGTAATAAAACAAAGAGAGAATTTGCAGACAACCAAATTATTAAAACTTGATTCATTGTATTGGCTTAATATTCAGAAATACAATGAAAAAGTAACACGAAATGGGAATGCTCTTTCAAAAGGGTGGAAATGGTTCACTGCAGCAACAGTTATACAGTGTGACAATTTAAAAACTTACAATGGGCTATATCTCACGAACGAAATATGATATCAAAAAATGCTCATAACAGTTTCTAGGATAGGAAGGGGGAACTAAAATGGGTTCCGTTGTATTGTTAACAATAGTACAGCCTATTTTAAAATTCTGCACGAACTTTGACAAATGTTGTTCTAGTAATAGCGCGACATGCTTGAGTAATTTTTTCCCGCAAGCCCCCAAGTGACGCAGGTTGAGTTTTATACACAACTGACCTGAGGTAACCCCATAAAAAAATCAGGTGGCGCTAAGTCTGGTGACCTCGGTGGCCACTCAATAGAACTTCTCCTTCCAATCCATTTGTTCGGATAATTAGTATCCAACCAGTGCCTAACTGCAGCTGCATAGTGAGGAGGTGCTCCATCTTGTTGGTAGTGAAGCAAATCTTCTTCTAGAGCTAGATTGCCTTGGTCATCCCGTTGATTCTCCAATTCATGCACAATTAAAGGTTGGATGGTGTTTTCCAGCATATCCAGATAAATGTCGCCATTTAAATTGCCTGGTATAAACAAGGGGCCAATTAAAGCATCTCCTAATATCCCTGCCCAGGCATTAAGTTTTTGTGTGTATTGAGTGTGACCTTCTCTAAATCGATGCGGGTTCGTATCATTCCAGTACCGACAGTTTTGTTTATTCACATTGCCATTCATCATAAAAGTACATTCATCACTGAAACAAATATTTTTCAATAGTCTAGGTTCAACGCGGATTCTTTCAGTCATTAGTTCACAAAACTCAATTCCTCGGTCTGGGTCATCATCGCATAGTTCTTGAAGAATTTGCGTTTTGTACGGGTGAAACTTATGTAATTTCAACATCTTCCTCACCGACTCACGTGATAGTCCTGTCATTGTAGATACCTGACATGTTGATGCAGTAGGTTCTAATGCAAATTGCCCAAGGACCTCAACTTGGCTTGCTTCATTCAGTAATCTTGGGGCATCTCTTTTTTTATTTTGCACTGATCCCGTTTCTCTAAATTTTTCAACTAAATCGCGGATGTACACGTGACTTACATGTTTGTCCGGATGCCTCTCATTAAATATATGAGCTGTTTGTAAATAACACTGGTTCTGGGAGCCAAATATGAAAATGATCTCCACACGTTCAGGTATACTGTAAACCATCGTGACAACTACAGCGAATGACAGTACTGATCGTACACAATGATGACACTAATGACATTTAAATGTCTCAAATAAACAAAAAATTACTGACTGCGACAGAAATCAAAAAACAGATGTTCACAACTTGTTTTTGCAAAGACGGCAAATTAAAGTTTTTATTCAACAACAAAAAGTCCCCTCGGACACTTATCATTGAAAATAAGGCTTTAAAGATTTTTAACAGTTTGTTTTTAAAATTGTTAGATAATAATTTGGTAATTATTGATACACCCTGTACTATTATTATTCATACCGTTGGATAGTATTTTATGTAGGCTTTTCAATAATGTATCACAAGTAGGGGTCTGCCATTTAAACTTTTTCAGTTGGGGTAGGTGGGGCCTAGGGGGTTGATGGGGGCGAGTTCTTTTTTATGTCATTTTAGTTCCCCCTTACTATCCTAGAAACGGTTTTGAGCATTTTTTGATATCATCTTTCGTTCGTGAGATATAGCCCAAGTTTTTAAATTGTCACACTGTATATATTTGCATACTCTGCACACTCTCTACTATACGAGTCCGTACCTTCTGCTTTGGATGCTTTTACCCACGAGCTGCCACGGGATGAAGAAGTATTCATTTCTCAGTATTTGAGTCCGAATTTATTATTTCTAAGACCTTCAGTAGAATTGGTAGTAAGCTATTTGGTCGATAAAAGGAGACAATGTTTTAATTGTTTACAAATCTAAATTTAAATTAACTTAACCGATTTAATGTCAAAATTACAGCAGCACACCATAGAACAATATCCAACATGCAACACATGGTATTAGCCATAATGATGATTTGTTAGTACAGTAGAGTCTCACTAATCCGGCACGTGCAATAATCCAGAACCCTACACCCGTGGCTCCTTCGCCCAGCTCTGCATTTGCATCTTACCTCAAAATTTATCACAATAGCATGTACATACATATTTACCTACTGTTATCAAATGAAAATTACTTTGAAAGATGAAAGGATATTTTGAAGAAGATAGTGGTGAAAACATTTGAAAATTGGCAAAAAAGTATGGACTTGGGCGAGCTACTATACACAATATTAATAAAAAATATACTGGATCACATGAAGATAATGGTATACAGACCAGAAAAGCATAGCACATTAAATTCATGAAGTGCTTTATTCTAGTTATTATGAATTTTTATATACAATCCAGAACATTCTAATAATCTGGCAACCCCTAATTTTTAATAGTGCCGGACTCTAATTTATTTAAATCTTACTATACCACATAAAGATGAACCAAGTCATTCATAAATCCATAATAATAATAATATTAATAATAATAAGTTGTAATGAATATAGTTTACAATGAATTTCAATAAGATTTGCGTACAAATAAACATGGATAAGTCACAGAAGCGTACACCAGTTATGAACCGATATATTCTTGTGCGTGACTTCGATTATTAGATAATCAAGGTAGACAGAATCATATTATTTTGACAATTAAAACTTAAGTATATATAAAAGTTTTCAATGTAATTAAAATTTTTAGTTAAAATACAAATAAACAGATATAGTAGTAATAGCACTTAACACCTAACCTATCACATCTATTATAAAGCCTCAACAAAAATAAAGTCTCAATGTATAAGATAAAAATGAAAACACAGTATAAAAATAGTAAAACAATGTGTGTCAATCAACAACCAAGTAATACCAAACAGAATTGTTTGAAATATTGGTGAAGATGGAAGAAATGAGTTTTTTATACCCAAGAACCAATATTTTGATTCACAATATCATGAAAAAATAATCTTTCAGTTTTTGTAATGCACTGCTTAATTCTCCTACCGAAACTGTACAGGGTGTCCCAAATTGGTGTGTTTTGCAGGGTATCTCGTAAACTAAAAGAGATAGAAGAAAAGCAGTTAAGATGTTATGACTTCTTTTTTTGTTAAAGTAACGATAGCCTAATTAAATCTTTAGTAACTCCCTGCAGTTGGAAGATACAGGGCGATTATTGAAAACTGTTGAAAACTACAAAGTACTATAACTTCTTAATTAAGAAAAATATAAAAAAAACGTTATAAAAACTTTCGATAGATATAATATTAAAGAGTTCAGTGGCGCACAGAATTTTTTTGTTAGGGGGCTCACTAGGAAAATATAATGCAAACTTATGTTTTTTCAAATGGGACACCCTGTATATTTTGACGTTTTTCGTTTCCTTTTTTAATTCTCATTCACCTGATATGACATATTATATATCCATTTTCATTGGTTGGAGCTACAGTGCAAATAAACCATTTATGGATGTTATCAGGTGAAACACCCTTAAAAAATTGAAGACTCAGTAACGAAATTTAACATTTTATTATAAGGATACTGATAGGTGACAATTTTATTTATCAAAATTATAATTAATAAAAAATAAAACCAGATTAAAAAAATAAAAACAATAAACTTATGAAACAACAAGAAATATTGTAACAACTAATCAACCTATAACTAATTTTATTAGAATGTAAAAATTACATTAAATGTTCAAAATGTCCTCCGTTTTGTTGTAATAATAATTGACACCTTTTTCTTACTGATCTTACACAATTGAGAATGTGCACTGGCTTAATTTTTCTAAATGCGGCATGAATATTTTGTAATAAATCTTCCCTACTCTCGAAGTTAGTCTTGTAAATATTATTTTTTTAAAATCCCCAAATAAAAAAATCAGGAGGATTTACTTCCGGAGAACGAGGGGGCCACCTAACCGGTCCATAAGTAACAATCCACCGATTAGGAAATTTTTCGTTTAAATAATCTCCAATGAATAGAGCATTATGAACAGGTGCTCCATCTTGTTGGAACCAAAATGTGCCCCTATCGGCCAACACTTCTTCCTCCAAAAGTTGGTGTAAGTTTATTTCCAAGATATCTATATATCCAGCAGCAGTTAGTTTATCATCAAATATATGATAAACTAATTTATTATGTTTGACAAAACAACTAACGTTAAAGCCGAATCTGCCTTGTCTCCTGATCCCCTGAACTAAGTGTGGATTTGAGTCGTTCCAATATAGTTCATTATGTCTGTTAAATATTTCTGCATTGCTTATGCGAGCTTCATCGCTAAATATTACCTTTGAATAAAAATTTGGATGTTCATTACATTTTCCTATATACCGCTGTGCAAATTGTGTTCTTCTCAAAAATCGTTTGGGTATAGTTTTTGACGGACGGATGTCCAATAAGGCCTAAATTTATATTTCTTTAAAATCCTTCCTGCAGTAGTTTTTGGAACACCTATTTCATTTTCAATTTGACGTAGAGAAGATTCATGATGTGCTTGGATATATCCCAACATATTTACCTCTCTTTCTTCATGATTCTTTTCGTACTTACGCCGTGGTTTCACAAAACATCCATACTCGATTAAATTTGAATCGAGTTTTTTAAAAATTCTCTTGTCAGGTTGCCTTCTTTCTGGATATCGTTGAAAATATAATTCAGACGCATCAATAACATTCTTTTGACATTCAATATATGCCACATGCATATCATATTTTTCAAAATTCATGTTGTTGACAAGACTGAACGTCGTAAAATTAATTCTGACAGGTAACACAGTTTTCATTTTTATTTTCAATGGTAAGAGGACCAAAGCCTACTTGATGAAATGAACATTCTTATAAGATATAACAATCATGTCAATTGAGGTAAACAAACTAAAATATAACAACATATCGGGTTAAACATAATTAGAAATAAAAGTAAAATCGGTAAAAAAATACAGACATCTTATTTCGTGATGTTATTTACCAAAAAACGGATTCAATAATTTCAAAATAATAATATAGGTACTTAAAATCAATAATCAGCTTTATTTACCTACTTTGTTTCACTGTTCACTGATTTTATTTTTGGTAATGCTGAATTGGTTGAAGATTATTTAAACGAAAAACTTTTTAATCAATGAAAACGGAGGACATTTTGAACATTTAATGTAATTTTTACATTCTAATAAAATTAGTTATAGGTAGATTAGTTGTTACAATATTTCTTGTTGTTTCATAAGTTTATTGTTTTTATTTTTTTAATCTGGTTTTATTTTTTATTAATTATAATTTTGATAAATAAAATTGTCACCCATCAGTATCCTTATAATAAAATGTTAAATTTCGTTACTGAGTGTTCAATTTTTTAAGGGTGTTTCACCTGATAACCTCCAAAAATGGTTTATTTGCACTGTAGCTCCAACCATTGAAAATGGATATATAATATGTCATATCAGGTGAATGAAAATTAAAAAAGGTAACGAAAAACGTCAAAATATACAGGGTGTCCCATTTAAAACAACATAAGTTTGCATTATATTTCCTTAGTGAGCCCCCTAACAAAAAAATTCTGTGCGCCACTGAACTCTTTAATATTATATCTATCGAAAGTTTTTATAACGTTTTTTTATATTTTTCTTAATTAAGAAGTTATAGTACTTTGTAGTTTTCGACAGTTTTCAATAATCAGGGAGTTACTAAAGATTTAATTAGGCTATCGTTACTTTAACAAAAAAAGAAGTCATAACATCTGAACTGCTTTTCTTCTATCTCTTTTAGTTTACGAGATACCCTGCAAAACACACCAATTTGGGACACCCTGTACTTTTTATTAATATTCCTCAAATGATCTGGTACCATATTGTACAACCGAGGTCCCAGGTAAGTTGCATTTCATTGGCCTATAGTTTTTTTACAGAAAGGTAATACCACAGTATTATTCCGCTTTCTTGTTTCATGGTTGTGATTGGTAGGTCGTAATATATTTTCTTTTTTTATATTTTTAGGATACTCAAGCAAAACAGTTCTCTTATATCAAGGAATTTAGATTCTCTGAACAGATCATCGCTTGGATACGTACGTACCTTACGATTTATTATTTTAATTATGTATTTTTGTGCAACATTCAATTTTTCCAGGTGTATATCATTCACTCCACCCCAACCCACTATTCCGTACTGTAGTTGTGATTCGATCAAAGCGTAGTATGGTATTCTTAAATGATCAACATCTAGAAAATCTCTGAGGTATTTGAATCTGTATAATAACCCCCTTAATTTTTTAACCACGTTTTGTATTTGTAGGTCTCACCTTAAATGCCAGTCTATCACAATGCCAAGGTATTTTATTGACTTCTCCCGGTATTTCATAGCTATTTCCTATTTTAAGTGGTCCTATATTCGGAAGTCCGTTTGAATATGAAGAAAATGGTGAGTATTTTGTTTTAGTAAAATTCAGTGTGAGTTTATTTCCCCTAAACCATTTTTCTATTTCAAGAAAATCTGCTTCTACAAGATTCTTTAATTCTCGCCAGGTATCTGCTTTATAGAGAATGGCAGTATCATCTGCAAAACTCAAAATATTTCCCCGGGTTTTTATTCCAAGTAACCCGTTTATATAAATTGTAAACAGTAAGGGGCCCAACACCATTTCCTGTGGAACTGTTTTATAGGTAGTAGTCACGCCATCAATTATTACCCTCTGTTTTCTATCAGATAAATAGCTTTTCAAAATATTGTAAATATTTCCTCCAAGTCCGTAGGTAAACATTTTTTTGAATAGTTTTTCATGACGGACCGTGTCGAAGGCCTTAGATAAATCAACGAAGATACATAACGTAGATTTTTTTATCTAAGTCATCATATATATATGACGTTAAAGCGAATATTGCATATTCCGTTGATCGCCCTGTTCTGAACCCGTATTGATTATTTGAGATAACTTTATATTTGTCTAGGAAACTCAAAATTCTTTTTTTTAATATCTTTTCCAGAATTTTTGCTATATTTGATATGAGAGAAAGCAGTCTATAATTTACCATTTCTCTTTTGTCACCACTTTTGTAGAGTGGTGTTATAAGTCCAGATTTCAATAATTTTGGGAAACATCCTGCATGTATACACCGATTTATGAAATAAGTTAGCGGAGTTTTTATTTCATTAACTATCTCTTTTAGTGTTTCAGAGCGTATACCATCATCGCCTGGTGATTTTTTAGGTTTCAATTGGTTTATGATTTCTGTCACTTCATTCTCATCAATTGGATATACATACATGGTGCTTTCAATTGTGGTTTCCATGTTTTCATAATTGGAGGATCGGTAATCTTCATTGCGTAGTTTTCACCCAGTTTGCCATAATATTAATTGAATGCCTCACAAATTTCGAGTTTGTTATAGATTACTGCGTCTTCATTCTGTTTGATTTCATTTATTCTTGTTTTATTTTCAGTTTTTCCACAAATTTCATTCTTCCAGAGGCTTTTTGTACTATTCTTGTTTTCTTCAATCAATTTATTAGCATATTTCTTTTTGGCATTAATTATGGATTTATAAAAATTGTTCTTCAGTTCAGTTCTTCACGTAGTTCTATTTTTTCAGGTTGTGTTTGTACTTTTTTATATAGATCATTTTGTCTATTTTAACACTTTCTATTATTTCAGGTGTTATCCATTTGGTCCTAGCGGGATTTTTGTTTTTAATATTCACTGTAACAGTACTATTTTCAATACTCAGTTTTATTTTTCCAACAAAGTCTCTGGCTATTTTTTCGGTATCATCTTGGTTATATATATCACGCCATAGTTCTTCCCGCAATTCTTTTCCGAGTTTATTATAATTTATAAATTTTTTGTATTTATTTTCAGGTTTAATATATGTTTGTTGGTTTTCCGATTGGAATGTTACGGCAATAGGAAAATGATCTGTTATACAACTCTGTATAATAAAGGATTTGAATTTGAGTTGGTGTTTACATTTTACAAAGAAATGGTCTATACAATTCCAGTACTTGGTCGTGTAACATCGTTTATATAAGATATGAACCCGCGTGCATTCATTAGATTCTTGTATTCTTCTGCATAATCGTATTTTGACAATGTATCAATATTTATATCACCAGTAATTATCTAAATATCATTGTTTCCTATTTTTTCTAGATATGTTTCCAACCAGATATTAAATTGAATAGGACAAGTATTAGGAGATCTATAGAGAGCTGTGATTGATATGTTATAATTCCGATTTTCAATGATTATCTGTAAAGCTTTTATTTCTGAAATATCTTTTATACTATATGAAAAGTCAAGTATTTCCCTAATAAATACTATAACCCCATCGTTTTTCTTTAATTTCCCCTCATTATATAATGTTTGGTAACCTTTCATACGAATAACTTCAAGATCATTCACTATGTATGTTTCCGTCAAAATGATAACATCAAGTATTTCGGGAATTTCACTTAATAATACAGACAATTGATCAATATTTTTCATGATACTGCGAATGTTCATGTGGAGGATTTTCATATTATTTCCAAGATATTCACTGAATTCACTAATGTTACTAACATCATCTATCAGGTCGTTTCTATTTTCCCTGATGTATGGATCCATCATAAAAAAGTATTCCGATTAGGGTAAGAAACAGTGATTAAAATAGGTGTGATAAAATATTTCCGTGAAATCACCACAAACAATCATAAAATACAGTAAAATAAAATAAAATACAGGTCTAGTATTTTTGTTCATCAAAATTTAGAATATGCCATAAAATATGAAAATGTATAATAAAAGAGAAAAAATAAAATGTTTCAGACTTATTTGACAGAGCGTGTTCTTGGTTTGGTTAATTCATTTTGTTTAGGTACTATCGTTTTGTTAACTGTAGATTTTGGGGTACTTGAGGTTTTTCAGCTAAGGACAACGGCTTTTCTAATGCAGCGGGCGGCTTTTTCATTTAAGATGTTGTTGGAATAGCAGGAGCACTATTAGGCTTATCTAAGAATTTGTCCAGTGGGAAATCCTCCAGATCACCTGCTGTGTAAGCTTTTCCGTTCACAAACAATTTGTTCCCCACTATGTAACAATCCTGGTAGTTTTCCTGTTTGGCACGTGAAAGATATATTCTCAGAAGTTTCTATTCGCTTCTTTGTGTGTTCGTAAGATCATGGGCAATCGATATATTTTTTCCCTTTAATTTTTTGCAATTTGGAAGGATTTGCTTCTTCTTGAGATTTGTTTGAAACTCTACTTTTATGTGACAATTATCAGCCCTCCCCAGTGGGTAACAATCACTTAAATCAGTTTCTTCTAGTTCCACATCAAGTAATCCGTTGAATGACAAACACATATTCCTTGGAGTAACTTCTTCCCTTTTTTTTATTCAGTCGTAAAATAACTATATTCTTTTTCTTTTACTCTCTCTTCAAATATTCTACTTCTTCTTTGAGAATTGAGTTCTCTTTTTCCAGCTCAGATACTGAATTTTTCAGTTGTTGAACTTTGAGTAAGAGTCGAGTCTCACTAGCTTCAATGTAATTTTTGATTTCGTTTCTATTTTTCAATACCTCATCATATATTAGAAAAGGAGATCAATTCTTAGGTTTAGGGAGAAAGTCGTTTTAAATTGATTTGGCAATGCTGCACTAGGCCCCACATCAATATTTTCTAACTCACTGGGTTTTGAATGTTTGATTGGGAAACTGAATTGGCAATACGGTCAGGGAATAATGAATGAGAGCAGCATATGAGTATTGTAGGATTGTCACAATGATGATAATTTTATCTGCCTAAATCTATAAATTCGATTTCTTTTATAGTGAACAATTTAACTTTCAAACATGCACTAATTAGAGACTTTTGTGATTGTTTTGTCTATTGTAAATAAACACAAATGGTTTATTTTACACTTCAAGATAAAAATTAGTAGCAATATGGCAATGTTGATGAATTATTTACCTTACGTTTGATCGCAACTATTTGGATCGTAGGTAGTCTATTATTTAGTTCATTGTTTTTGAATCTAACTTATCAAAATTATTTTGAAGAATGTCAACAAATTAATAAATAATAATTAAATGAACTTACATAAACTTCTGTCTTTATCAACATTCTTTGAATGTAGAAACAATCTACAATTATTTACTCCAATGTTCATTAGATAACCATGTTCATGTTCAGACATAACAGAGGCCCAAACTAAATATCCTTTTTCAAACGAAGTATGATTTTTCTCATTATATATCTCTCTAGGATTTATTGTGCATTCAACATGTACACCTTTCTGATTAACTCCTATACTTGCCACTTTAGTAAGAACATGTTGTCCTACTTTAAACATCCTTGACAATAATGTAACAGTCTAAAATAAATTTAAATCAAGATATGTGGATATAATAAATTATTTTATGAATTTACAAACATATTACTTACATCTTCACCATTTTCTTCTATTTTCGAATGCAAAGATGTAGTAAAAGGATCCGAAATTCTTGTAATATTAACATAACCGAAAGTTAATCCTGGTAACTCAATTTCTAATGAAAAGTTTGTTATGTGCCTTATACAGCCCAAAATTATCATATCAGTTCTTATGCTCTAAAAAGTTGTATGGTTAATATTAACATCTGTATAGGTATATTTTCTTACATTATAAGTCAAAGTTCCTTGGATTTTTAAAGATGAATGAAATGAATCATCGGTTATGGCTTCTTTAACAATTTTCTTTTCCTTCCTTGGTTTCTTACTCTTTGGTTTAACCACAGCTGAAAACAACTAAAAGGCATTTAATAGTTTAAAGTTAATCAAATTTTGGGTATGAATGCTTACATTATCATCTTGTTTTCGTTTTTTTGCATGCACTCGCGGTCTTGTACCTCCTCGAGGAAAATTCTCTTCAGATTCTCCCATTTTCATCTAAAATAAATGTTGATGTAGTTGAAGAACATGCATACAAAATAAAATAGGTTATAATTGTCTTCTTTTTCATTTATTACCACGCGGCTATCCTCTGATATATACTCCATGGACGTACCTATTTTTGGTAAGTATAATTATATATAATATCATTAAATTAATAGAGAATCTAGTTCAATGTATTCTGGATAACTAAACTAAAATTTATAAAATGATTGTGATAAAATTATGTATTGGTTTAAAATAATTTATAACATGTACCACTCTTTATAGGCACTCCATAAGAATACCGTTTTATTTTTCCTTTTCGTACAGATAATATAGTCGATCTGGAAATTTTATTTTTTAATTAAGACACTTATTATTCTAATTTTTTCATAATTTATTTATTATAAGTATTATTTGTTTAATATTTGTTGACTTTTACTATTTGTACACAGGTATTTCAACATGCGTATCTACAAAACAGTACGGAAAAGATGGCTGAACTGCACGCATGCGCACAATAGCTATTTGTGTATTAAGAGCGGAAAGTGATACTTTGCCGCTTGAGGCAGAAAGTTGCCGAAAGCGGCAACGCACTTTCTGCTCGAATTGCACACAAGATTTTTTCTACGATCATCTTATTTTTAGACAAATAATTAGAAAAAAACATGAAAAAGCCTTTTACTGCGTCCCAAAACTCTTCGTGTTCTAAATAAATCTGTACCGCGAATTTCCACGTACCATAGTTCTCATGCCCTTTTAGATGCTCGATCAGTGGAAGCTGGCTCATGATATCACTTATTAACACAAAAATTCAACAAATTACAAACTCCAGAAGTTTCAATGGTGTCTCACGCGTGTCCTGTGTCCATACCTCTTGCAATTTGATGTTTTGAGTCAAGGTTTCGAGAAGAAAAATAACTTAATCTATCAAAAACGGCGTAAAAGCAACTAATGGGCATTTAAAACTCACAAAAGTCGTAAACGACATTAAGATGGCATTTACAAGGTTAAACAAATTGAGGTTCGAAAAATATTGGGAGTAATTAGTTATACACTTTGAATATTTTTAAATATTAACTACAACTATAACATAGGTGTTTTGGATGGGTTCATAAGATAGAAAATAATAATTAAAATGACGTCTGAATCGGTCTAATCTGTAAGGTCTTTGTTTTTGAAAGACCAGTTATCCACGAATACTTTACGCTATTTTTTTATTGGCGCACTTTGACTTACTACAAAAAATGGAAGTCCGTCCTCGATGCCCAGCAAAGTTTCATTTCATAAAAGTCCATCCTCGATGCCCAGCCAAGTTTCATTTCATAAAAGTGCATCCTCAATGCCCAGCCAACTTTCGAAAAAGCCCGTCCTAAGTAGTATTTATTTAAAAATGTATATGAATTGATTCCCTCGGGGATTAAATGGGTCCCACCCGCGGGATTAAATGGGTCACTTAAGTCGCTTGGTGTATAATGTACTATTAATATACCTATTATTTACTAACTTTCTTTAGTTTATTGTAAATGAAAACATGTGAGCGGAAAAAAGTACGCTCTAGAGCGGAAATAATGTCAAATTACGACAGACCACGGAAAACATCAACTTTGCGGTTAGATTTGAGTGTGCAAAAGCCTACTTTGGATAGTGATCGTAGGAAATATATTTTTTTGATAAAAAGGTTTGTTGGAGTTACGTTGACGTAAAGAAGTTTGTCAAGAAAACCTTTTTTGCAGGTCACGTATCGTCATGCCCTGCGATCTTTTATAGCCACTGCTAAACTGCCTTTATAACGCCATCTATTCGCTTGGAAGGTTACTAACGACATCAAAATGTCAGGAGTTTTTTATTCAATGGAGTAAAACAATAACAAATAGATCTGTATATTAGAGACTTTGACAGAGTTTTATTGTATTTGTCATTTTTTAAAGAGAGATAATTTTTTAACTTGTAGATGACTCTTAAGTATTTGAAGAAATTAATAAGAATGTTTTGTGCAAATAATATATTTTTCAGTATTGTATAAAATGTCGGGGTAGTACTTCTCCAGAGATGCCGAAACTATGAGGTCTGAAGCTGAAGGAATTTCCCTTGAGAATAAAGAATCAAATGGTATGGCGAGATTTGCTGTTTCTAGAGATAATTTGTTTCTTAAGTTAAATCATAATTTATAATAACCTAAAGTTTGCATATTAAATTTGACTTTTAGTTTGAAAATACTTAATTTTATAATGTACCTTTTTTTAATTTTTCACAAAAGAGATAAATCATCACCACAAATAGATACACTTGAAGATCAAGGTGACTAAAATAAATAATTTTCATATTTAATCATATTTTAAATTTATTTTAGAAATTAAAAGGTTGGTGATAGATGAAATATCTCAATTAAATTTAAAAATCAACACTTTAATTGAAAGCGTTGGCACTCTCTTGAAAACACAAAGAATTCCGAGTAACCTGCAAGTAACATCGTTTGAAAATAATGTGAAAATGTTATATGAAAAAATTCCAGTAACTCGACATTCGACGCATATTTTTAAAATTCAACGTACTCGATCAAATACTGTCCCTAGTATTGCAAACCGACATTACAGATCATTTCTCAACAATACTACAGTTAGTACTGGAAAAGACCAAATGCCCCAAGGAACGAGGAATAGTGAAATACATAGATAAAACAAAACTTAAAATACAATCAGACAAAAATCTTGGGATTTCTTATACTTGAATCCAGATCCTAACTATGCAACAAATACTTCCATTGAAACACTTCAAAAATATATAGACGACTGTACATATACAAAAAAATGTAAGAGGAAAAACACGAAGATCGCCCCTTGGATGACAAATACACAATGTATATCGGAAAAAAATTAGTGTTTGAAAAACATTGGAATCCATTATATGTTAGGACATGCTATTATCAATAAATTATTCTTATCTTAAGTTTGAGAAGAAAATAAAAAAAATCACCTGAACTATTTTATCAACAAAATTTTATATTAAATTTTTGAAACTATTTGTCGACATTCGTCTTTTAATAAACTATACTGGTTAATAAACACGGATAAAAGCTTTAAACAACTTTTTGACACAACGTATCCTACTTTTAAGTCATAATAAAATAACAGGTTGTTTCAAAAAAAGTGTTTAAACTTTGTGTGACTGTTTTTACTTGTTTATTTAAGAAAAAACAATATAGTCATAATTTAAAAAACCTTTAGTATTTGCTTGGCTTGCCATCTAGCAGTAGCTAGTAAACTGTGACTAATCATACAGGTCTCTTCCTTTATTTTTTCCCTGTTGGTGAATAGTGACCTTCCACCACAATAGATGGCGCCGCACTCGACAAAACTTTGTGGCTTCGGACTCAGTACAGGAGATTCCATTCTTCCCTGTATTAAAAGTATTTATCTATGCGTATCGTTTCGTGCTAAAACCAGGATGGTCAAAGCACTATTCTTTGGTAAAAGTAGAAAAATAAAACTGAAAATAATGAGCTTTGTGGTTATAATCAAACCAAACCAATATCAAAAAGACCTGTATGTAAAATAGCACTAATAGCACAAAATACTGATTTTGGTCGGGATACGGATTACGTATACGGAGAAGGGACGTAACAATCTGTTCAATGCATCGTATCGGCTGAGCCGTAACGAGTCTACAGATGCGCAGTTCGTTACGGATACGTAAGAAATTTAAGACATGCTAAAAGTATAATACCGTAGCGTTTTAACGAGAATTGGTGTTAACCGTTACGTCATCTTTGATGTCAAATTACGCCACGGTTAAAACCACCATGCAGTAACCCTGTCGGGAGCAGATTTATAGCGGTTGACAGATGTGATATTTGTTTATGGCGTATTCATTAAAACATTTCTAAATGGGAAAACGATAATGAATACTGAAAAACAGCGAAAACTTTACTAAATAAATCCTCTACACCCCTATGGGACTCCTATGCCACAAACGGAAATATTTTTCAAAGATTCTGCGATAACTCGGACTGTAATATATACAGTACAGATGACCCCACCTACTTTCCATTTAACAATTACTCGCCCAGCACAATAGACCTAGTCATCGGCCGCAATATAAATTCCATCACAAAATTTAAAACCATCCCTGACCTCTATTCCGATAACGACCCCATCCTATTAGAATTAAAAATAACACATTCCATATACCCACAACCCATAAAAATTCACGATTACTCAAGCACTAACTGGACACAATACAGAAAATATATAAACGAACACTTTTCAATTACAGACAATATTGAAGATACAAAGCATTTAAGAAACGTAATACAAAACTTACAAGACATAATTAGGTATAACAGCGAGAAACAAAACCACCACCCTTAAACATAAACCTCAAAATCATAACATCCTACCTGAATACATAATTAAAATAATAAAAGATAAAACAAAATTCGCTGTAGATGGCAAGCAACAAGAGATGATAATGAAACAAATTTTAAAACACTACCAAACGACAATAAATACACTTATAAGGGAATATCGAAACTATACATGGAAAATATTCTTAGAAAAACTGTCATCTCGAGATAATTCACTATGGAAAGTAACTAGAAAGCTCAAAGGAAAAAAAGAAGAAATTGCAAAAATTATAATTAATGGTAAAACAATCACATAAAAAACAGAAATCGCAGAAGCCTTAGGGGAGTATTTTCAAAACAACTTCACTAACACCACAATAAACACACAACACCATATCAACATTACACACACAGTTCAAAATCACTTACTCAAAATACAGACTCTACACACAAAAAACTTAGCCACCACCCATGAAATTTATAATAAAATTAACACCCTTAAAAACAAAACAGCACCGGGGATGGATGGTATACCAAACATCCTTTTCAAAAGTCTACCCAAAATAGCTTACAATTAACGTACATAGCAAATTTTATAATCAAAACTGGCAATTACCCAGATGTGCTCAAAACTGCCAATGTTATCCCGATCGTCATTGCTATAAAACAACCCTGTTATGTGGATAGTTACAGACCAATTTCCCTGTTAAACAATATAGCAAAAGTGATGGACAAAATCATTCTTAATAGAATTCAAACACATGTGGATAAAAATAACATAATACACCCCTCGAGCAATACGGATTCAGAGGCGGACACAGTACGGTTGCGCAAATCATTCGTGTGTTCAACTATATAAGAGAAGGCTTTTTTGCCAAAAACAAAGCAGTTGTGGTTATAGTAGACATACAGAAAGCCTTTGACTCCGTATGGCACGAGGGGTTACTGTATAAACTCATAAATCTAAAATTACCTGATTACTTAATACAAATCATTAACTCGTATATTTCAAATAGACAATTTTATTACAAGGTGAACAACGGCGTAGTGGGCCCTTACCCGATACAAGCCGGGGTTCCCCAAGGATCTGTCTTATAATCTTTGCTTTATTCGCTCTTCACCCATAATCTTCCCTCCTCCCCGCAAATCCTTACAGCCATGTATGTGGACGACACATGTTTCGTATCAACAGCGCCAACATCAGAAACAGCACTACACAACGTTCAAACATACATAAACTCACACATACTACCATTCATGAGAGACAACAAATATACGATTAACGCCTCCAAAACAGAGTACTTGTTACTCAGGAGAAGAGCAAAAAAAAACTCATTGCAATTATAGCTGCGTATAGATGGACAATACATTACACCCAGTAATACGTAAAAGTACCTGGGATACACTGTGTATGGTAACACCAACGCTAACGCGCACATTGCACAGCAGGTACTAAAAGCCAAAATTGTACCCGTTAATCTGTAAGAATAGTAGTCTCTCAACTGCAAACAAAATCTCAATATACAAACACATCATCCGACCCATTCTAACTTACGCTGCTCCGTTATATTTTACACAGCAACAAAACATAACTTTAATACACTGCCAGTTGTACAGAACAAGTGTCTTCGCATGGCAATCAAACATACAACAATCTACCCAAGACTTCCCAAAAACACATGGTTACATGAACAAGCCGACCTGCCCACCATCAAAAGGACTTCATCACTAACACAGATCATGTAACTACTATTAAAAAAAGATTGATGTAGGCTTTAGTTACGACTAACAACACAAAGGCGCTGCCATAGCAGTGACATAACAAAACTTTTTGTTCTGTGAGTGACATAGATATGTCATTGATCTCTGGTGGGAATATTTAAAATCTTAAAATGGCGGGAGTTATTAAATTTTCAAATTGTCGGGTATATTTTTCAATTTTGTTGTACTTGTATAGTATTTTTCACGATCTAAGAAAATGACTAGTCTCCAGTTATTATATGAGAGGCAATAGAATAGATTTTCTTAGATCGTGAAAAATAGTATACAAATCAACTGGCTATATTGCATATTGAGAACATTACTACTAGTAATTATATGCACCGTTTCCAGTATTTTTTTCTCATTTACAGCAAGCATGGTAAACTAGCATAATCTGTAAATAATTGCATGCTGCATATTTCACATTATACTATTTCAGTCGATATTCTTTTCTGCACAATGTACAAGGAGTTATTTTTGTACTGGGAATTTACTTCAATATAAACTAGGAACAAAGTGATACATACTATTTTCAGAAAAATTTAATTATACATTTTACATAATTTATAATGTATAACTTAAAATTATATTTCAGAACATAACCATTACATTTAAATACAAATACACACAAAATAATTCTAATATTACTTCCAGATATTTATTATTTAAAAAGAATTCATCTTTTTCTATGGCCCACCCAGGAGACGTAAGTTTAAGGTTCCCCGTCAAAGACAGGCCTACATTTTGTGGTATTGATGTATTGAAATGGCTCTTTAATTTACTAAGTGACGGCACAAATACTTATTTCAAAGATAGTTGAAACAGTTCTTTAATTTGTCATGTAGCTTCACGAACAAATTCCTTTGAAATAAATCGAAGAGGTTCTTTAATTTGCCAGTGATCTGACTTAGATTAGTTTCCAGATCACTATATTAAAAACGAGATCTTTGAAGGCTCTAAAGCAACAATAATGACAACTTTTTTATGTATCCCCCTGACTAGCCACACAACAATGGGTAGAACATACTCTTACATTTACTTACCCATGATACGATAAATATGGATTCAAAAGAGCTTACTTTTTTCTAAATCAATCAACAAAAATCAACATGAATATTTATACAACCACTACAGAGAGGTTGACAACATAAAAAATTGTTTCTATTCGATGATTAAAATGTACAATAAATTACCGAGGTTAAAGCAAACAAAATATTTTAATGAATACATGTCTACTAATCTGTAACTACTGTTAAAGCTTGCCAGTTTTATTCCATTTTGTTACTATCACGCTGTATTAGGATTCAGGATAAATTAAAGATTATTATTTTATTATATATCATCCAGTAAATTAAGTTTTTGTCACCTAAGTTAGTGAAAATAGATATTGACGTACCTATAAATATGTTTCAGAGTTAGTAAACTCCATAATATTTGTTAAATACTCTTGATTAGTCAAACTTTGTGTGAGTATATATTCAGAAAATGTTTTTATGCGTTGAGCAGCTTGCATGAGATTTTTCCGTGCAATAGTACATCTAGGGATTGTCTTGTACAGTTACTTTTTTGTAACGTTTACATCTTCTCACAATGTCCTCACTTGTTTTAACTATAAATAAATAAAAACAAGATAATCAAACTAAGGTACAAAGCCCTAAGAAGTATACCTTCATAATACCACAATATTAAATTATCATTAAAATAATGTAATTTAGTTTGTTAATAATTTTTAACGTTTTTATCACTTTGATATTTGTACTTTTGAACCTGTAGGTGTATTTCTTGTGTATACTATAAAATATTGCAATTTAATGAGTATTGTCCTTGCATACATAAATTTTTAAAATATATGCTAGTTTTATTAGGCCAGAAAAAGAACAATTTATTATTACTTTAACACAATCCTGCACTATTATTTTTTGAACTTAATGTTTAAATCATCTTATTTTGTAATGAAGTGTAAGAATACATGAAAGTACAAATTATACTAATATATTACCTAAACTTTCCAGATTTTCCATTAGAACTTTGACTGAAATCTGGTTGTGGGCCGCCCCTTTCTAAAACAACATCAATAAAATGAAGTGGTTATCAAAATAGTATGTTTATTTGTATTCTTTATCAAAAACCAATCATCTTCACAAAACACACTAAATTATTAAAATATCCTCAATTATTTCAGGAATTCTAGTATATATCCACTGGTAATTCGGAATTTTACATTATTTAATAATCAACCAACTACAGTATTTACCAGTTTGTCGCAAGTATAAAGTAGGTACTGCATCTCGTTTTAAATTTGTTCTGTTATTTTTGGCTTGGAATTTCCAATCCTCAGAAAAGTGGACATCACAAACTCCATAGTTCCGAATGACTTTATGTTTATCATGGGTGAGTTAATATTCATGGTTAATGTTATTCATCCACATACGGAAAATCTAACAAAAAAGAAATTATAAGGAAATTCCTATCGGCACATATGAAGTAAAATTATATTTTGTTCGAATTTGTTTTTAATTACCAAATTCTCCCGTGATTTTATTTCAACTTCCCCTGTATACTACAATTCGAATATTCTGCTCAAAACATATAACTAAATATATCCTTCTTCTCAACATTTAATATTTCTTTACATCAACAAAAAAGTCATTTTAACTTTACTAACACATAAGAAATACAGATAAATATCATTTTCTGAGACTCCAATGAATACTTCAAAGTACCCGACATCTTATCGCTTCATAAAAACTCTCTTCCAAACTCTGTTATCTGTATTTACGAAACATTTCAGACCCAAAAAAATCACCCTAACTGCCAACCTTCACTTGCTGTATCTGAACGTTACGTTTTAAAACTCTTTTATCCCATTGGCTAGATCCTAATATTTTGCTCCTTCCTCGCGCCCACGTCAGCCGACGTATAAATACGAATACAACCTCATTTTTACTCACTTCCCAGTCATCACTCGTGAAATTCTCATTCGTCATTTTACACTTCCCAGCCGGCATTCATACACTTTTAATTCATCCTTCGTTCTCTCTCTTTCATCATTTAACGTGGTACATAAAGATACTCAATTTATAAGAGCACCCGACGTTTTTATACCGGGAACAAACATGTGTACTTAATCTTTATTCATCTAATAAATCATCATAGTATGTGCAAAATACTCTCAGCTATCGCGTATGTACAAGTGAAGTCTTAATTGTCTACGCAAAAATAAATAAAATTATAAATTCATGCAAATATAAAACCGAAAGTGACATAAGTGTTGAATTTCATCATACATTTCATCATTACATCAGTGAAAAACAACCGTATTGGTCCTTCGAGTACATCTGATACCAACCAAGAACCTTCATTCCATCTAATAGCCCACGTAAAAAGGGTTACTTAGAACATATTTTTTAATGCGAAACTTTGCGTTGACAAAAAAGTTATAAATATACTATGCTTCATTAGTCCTACATTTTTAGGTCTTGATAAATAAAAGATTATAAGTTTGCAGTTTAACTTACCTCAAGATCTTTAGGAAAAGCATGCTTTGGCTTTTCAGTGTTCTTAAAACAACAATTAGGTACACAACACGTAAATACCATTATTAAAATGAAATAAGAATCAAATATAATATCAATAATATTAAAAAAAGATAACAACATAAATTGAAAACACGAAATAACGAATATTCAATGCTTTGAAATTCAAACATTAAAGATTATTTATCTATAAAGTTGACGTTAAGATCGACACGGAACCACCGCAATATCGAAAACAGCAGTTTCACCAACAATAAAATATAATTTATTACCAGCTGCGGAGCAACAGCGCTTAGTTGTTGTTAGTCAGAACTAAAAAGTGAACAACCCCTGATCACTGAAACACACAGCAGAGACTCTTACTTGGCGGGAACAGAATGCGCAGCTATTCGCGCATACACGCCCTCCGGTGTAAAACGTCTCAAATCAGTGACGAGAATGCAGAAGGAGCTACTCGTAACCATTGTCGTACGTAGTTGGGAGTCTTTTAATCGGTAATTATAAAGATTCGCTTCGTTACAAACGAATCGAACTACCTAATTCCCAACGCGGTGATATAGCTAAATAATAAATATCAATATTTCACGTCACTAGAACAGCTTACCTATATCCTATTTTTATAATTATCTATGCAAATTTAAATAAACATAATACTCTCATGTTTACTTTGCATTTCTAAGGACGGCCCTGCCAGCGGTACCAAAATAAAGTTACAGCCAACTCTGACATTTACACCCAAATAGCGTCCTCGAGGTCACAGATTTTCAATAAATAATATCAAAGTGCCGACTTTAAGAGTCTGGGCTGTGTGTTTATTAGGCTGTGACTAAAATATCTACAAAATTTTATAACCACTGTCTCCCTAAAAATCTTTATGATACGCTTAGAGCCGCTAGTCGCGCAGAAGACAGCCTTGATAGCGGGTGTAGGCTTCTGCATGGTACACTATTCACATAACAAGTTGTTCGCCTCCTAACAACCAAAACCATCGAAATAGGGACTAAAAACCCCTATTTAAATCATTCACTGGCAACAGACAAAACCAACACCCCATCTTAAACAACATCTGCCATATTGCTACCCCTCATAGATTAATACTTATTTCGATTTTGAAGCCCTGTTTTTCAGTCGCTTTTCAGGGACACAACAGTTGAAAAATCTAGGTAGGTATAATTGTATATGCGTGACAAAGCTATTTAAATCAACCACGACAAATGCATGGGTAATGCGCGAAGCAGGGAACCATGTACCGCTCCAAAGGAACGCCAAAGTAGGGGAAAATGCCAGAACATCGGTCTTCACATATTTCTTACTACTTTTGTAAATATAAATGACAAAATATTGTAAATAAAAATCTTTTTAATCGTTGAATCGTAGATAAAAACATAGGTAAATACCCCTATATCAAAGCGACCAGTATAACTGTGACGTATTTTGACATTTGTTGACATTACCGCTGGTAATAATCACCCGCTCGCTTGGACAGGCTAATTGTATCTTGAAGCTTTGAAGTCAAGTTTGCGCCCCTTACCTTATTCAGAGATATCTAAATCGTTGTACTTATCTCAACTGATCAACGACTAGGATTTGTTCCATCAGATTCTAATAACATGAAACCCATCAAGTTGCTACATCATAATATATCTTTACAGAGTTGTGAGGCATCATTTTTTGATATGAGTTTTAAAATGAGTAAACAAGCTTAAGAAACGTTTTTTAATATTTCTTTAGGAATGGTCAAAAATTACAGAGAAGTATGGATGAAACTCTTTCGAGTTCGTTCATTATTGACAGTATAAAGCAGAGCACAATATCGAATTTTCGTGCTAGAGTTTATTGGTACTACCGTCTAATGAACTAATATTAACTACGGTCCTTAGTTTTAAGATTGAAATTAGTAAGTTAAGTTAGATTACAGAGTTGAAGGTATTTAGGAATAAAAGGCACAACTTCTTTAAGAGTTTATCTCTTTTGTTATGGTATGAACAACTCTACTATTAATAGATAAACTTCACATAGGTCGCTATTACCGAGAACCACACGGTTGTTAAACTATCACAGTGACATGGAATGTACACTCCGCAGTTTTTTTCTCTGATCGAACAAAATCTACATAAGGACTCTTGAGCTTACAATGCCCTGTTAACCCACGACAGTTTTGAAAGTGTTCCTCTCTTTACTTATCAGATCTGCCGCGAATTTTGGCGATTGTTCTAATATAAACAGATTCGCTTGTCTTGTGACCTGGTGAATTTTTCCTAGTTGTACTCCACCCATTTTTTTGTGACCGCTTTTACTGACTTTACAACGCGCAGAAGGGTTCCGGTCCAACGATTGGCAATGACGCAGCTTAGCCATTTCGTCCACCAGTCTACCTGACCTGGTATAGTTATTTTGAATTTGTGATTAGTTGTATGTTGTGACTATCGCATTAATGGGTTGCCCCACTACATTGTCCGCTTTTAGTTCGGTGATTAGCTTCCGATAATCCGCACTATGCGTCTGGTTTATGTGCTGTTGATTATGTATTAATCTGTGTATTGCAGATCAGACAAAAATGTGTAAAAGCGGTAGATTCAGCAAGTCTTCCATAGCAGCTGTGGGAGTAGTTTTATGGCCTCTGTAACACACAGAGAAAAAGCCTTTGTGTGTTAATTAATAGCTTTCTTTGTCCACCCCACCACCGACCCACAGGTTACCATTGGCCTAACCACGCTTGCATATAACCACAGAGCCATTTAACAATTGAGTCCCCAGTTCTAACCACACACTTTTCTGCAACTGCCAAACGACATGGCAGCTTTTTGTATAGTCTTCCACCCAACTTTAATATAATTTTTCTTTAGTAAATAATATTATTGATAAGGATTAGCAAAAAAATAAAAGAAAACGTAAATCAAAACTAAATTCATTTATTGATATATAATATATAAATTTAATAAAATCTCAATACTCTCAAACAGTTAACGGCGCGGTTTCTCTTTTCAACCATTTTATAGCTTCCACTTGACCTTGTTTCTCCAAAACAGGCCCAACGATTTCCAAACATTTCTTGTGATAATCATTCAATTGTTTAATCTCTTCATTAGTTAACAACTCGACTAAAATCAAATTATTCATTTTCGGTACCAAAGTAACAGTTTCGAAAGTCAGATATCCTCTGTTATTGAAATTGTACCGAGTTTTGGCCTCAACAACTTGAACTATATCTTCAATTCTCAAACCAAACTTTCCATCTTGGTAATAACCCGGTTCGTTAGAAATGAACATGCCTGGTTCTAAACCGGGATCTTCCGGAATTAAGCGCCATGAAATTGCCATAGGTCCTTCATGTACATTGAGGTATGAACCAATACCATGGCCAGTTCCATGAGCGTAATCCAATCCAATTTGCCAAAGGTACTCACGAGCAAACGAATCCAAGTAATTACCTACAGAAAAGCATAAATACATAAGTAATATAAAATATTGTAGGGGGCGCTTCGTCCATTTTAAGACGAAACATGTGTGATAAGTCTTGTCGTTAATGAGATACAGGGTGTTGAATTGTTTTATTATTTCAAAGTTGATATTTTACAATTCGGTTTGTAATGCCGGTGGAAAAGTGCCGTATTTTTTTTATGATTCTACTTACTCCCTTCTTTAGATTTTTACTAATTTCATTCTTTCCAATTCATAAACGTAGCCGCCCAATTTTGCTAAAATTTTTTATTAAAAATCACCCTAAAAAAATTCGTAGCGGCTACGTTTATCAATTGGATGTAATGAAATTAGTAAAAATCGAAAGTAGTAAGTACAATCATAAAAAAAATACGGCACTTTTTCACCGGCGTTACAAACCGAGTTATACCTAAAACAACAAAGTTGAAATAATAAAACAATTCAACACCCTGTATCTCATTAACGACAAGACTTATCACACATGTTTATAAGAACTTTTCGTCTTAAAATGGAGTCACTACAATATTTTATATTACTTAGGAAACAACCTGCATACAGGGTGTTTCATAGTTAAACCACCATAGGTGGTGCAACAAGAAAATCTGCCTACCGATTGCACTGTGCAGTTACTAAACCAATATTCATCTTAGGCTTAAACATCTGGGTCCACATCAGTAGATATGTACGTAGTTCGTCGCTGTTCGTCGGGGTATTTATTGATGTGGAGGGGGTGAAGTACCAACCCGGCGCGTCTCCAGGTGGCGGATATGATAAGGGCCTCTGAGATGATTTTATATGGGGAGGAGGTCTGCGGGGAAATACTTGGGGCTCGGTGTGTCTAAAAATTCAACTGGCAGCCCTCAAATACCCTGCCGCGGACCAACTTTACCTGTCCCAGCTGTAGTATCGTGGCTAAGGGATTGCACACAGGGTTACGATGCCGGGTGAAATATCGAGCTTACCTCGAAATCACCTGTTACACCAATGTCTCCTGGCTGTCTGTGGTCAAGTCTCGCGGGCCAGTGGGATGGGGGGGGGGGTCTTGGCTTTACTGTCCGGGCCAAGAGGAGACAACCTCATTAAAAACCTAAATTCAAGGTGGGAAACCGGGCCGAAGAATGCGTGGCTATATAGAAGAATAGTCCTTACTGGTTTCGACCTTGGAGCACCGGGGGGAACTCCATTGTATTGAACCCCTTACCTCTGCATGCGGGGCTCTGCAGCGGTGGACCGTAATGACCCTAGCTTCTCGTGGGATCATTCATGGAAAGAAAAAGTAAGACTTTCACCGGAAAAGTAGTGGTGATAACCTCCACCTCTTCATCCGGGCACCTCACAGAGGGAAAAAAGGCCAAACGGCACTAAGGTCGTATGCCGTTCGACCTCCCAAAACCGGGAGAACCGGGCGGTATAGACGACCCACTGAGAAAAGGCCTCAGTGGAGCAGGGGTGCGAAAATACCTGCGACTCCTCAATCAGGGAATATCCCCTGAAGAGGCCAGGAAGCAGGTAACTCAGCGCCCAACCCCCCCGAAGGAATCACCAACAGGGAAAACAAAGCTTAAAAGAGGCCCGGAGCATATTACTCCTTCGCTTAGGCCTCAAAGCAAGAAATCAAAAACAGCTGCAACGGTAACCGGGCAAGCCACTGGTTACGCAGCAGCTGTCAAAACAGAGAAAGCTTTTAGGGTGGGAATAATGCCCAAGGATTATCCTGGGGTCATCCTGAAAGCGGAGCAGCTCTCCACACTGGAAGACACTCTGGTGGAAGAGCTGTGCCAGAGCAAAGAGAAGGGAATCCACTTCTCAGGTATCCATTTCCGTTGTGGAATGATACTGGTGGACTGTGGGTCACAAGAATCGGCAGACTGGCTTATGAGGTCGGCGCCGAAATTAAACTTTTGGGAAGGACCCGAATTGGTGGCTCGAAGTGGAGACGACATCCCAAAACCGGTCACCATAACAGTGTTCTTCCCAAGAAGCCAAGGCATGAAACTGGAGAAGATCCTCCAACTTGTCGAGGTTCAGAACTCCAACCTCAGTACTGAGGCTTGGAAAATTCTAAACTCTAACAAAGAGGGACAGGGAATTATCCTCACGATTGGGATCGATCACCAATCTGGGGAGGCTCTGAAGGCAGGAGGTTACGCGCTAAACTTCCGTTTTGGGCGTATCCCTGTCTCGGGGCTGGGAAAAAAGAAGAATCCCGCGGAGGATCCAAAGGACATGGAGATACCCTCCACATCCGGAACCTCTGGGAAGGGGAAACAAGGCGAAAGCTTGACCTTGGGTCGGCCCGAGATCTCCTCCGGCTCTGCTGAGATGACTGGGAATGCGGAGACTGCCTCTGCATCCCGGGAAGCTGGGCAGAGCAGCCTGGGGGTCGAGAGTCTGACTCGAGATCAAGAAACCTGCTCGATTACCGAGGGAGATACTGCCATGGTGGTCGAGGAGTGTCAGGGAGAGAGAAAGGAGGGGGATGAATAGAGGCTGAGTAACTCGGCCTCTCTCATCTATAATAATTAACCTTCACGCTCACGAATGTAGCTCAGATTAACCTGCATCACGCGAAGGGAGCTTCAGCCGTGATTGTAAGGTTGTTCGCTAAACTACAACTGGATATTGTACTGATCCATGGATCAACAAAGAAGGCCAAATCAAAGGTTTGGCATGTAAGGATTCTAAATTGATTTATGATCAAAGGCAAGTATTTCCGCGTGCCTGTGTAATCATAAGAAATAACATAAAATATATTTGTGTTTCAGAATACGCGTCACGGGACCTTGTTCCAATCATGGTTCACCTCAACATTGGGGGTATCGACCGAGACATCGTCATTGCCTCTGCCTACTTCGCTGGAGACGGGCCGATGACACCGCCAGTAGAGGTACAAGAGCTAGTGAGACACTGCGATAGCAGACGGCTGCCAATTATAATTGGTTGTGATGCCAACGCACACAATACCGTGTGGGGAAGCACCAATAACAATGCAAAAGGTGAGTGTTTATTAGAATAACTCTTAGCAAATAACCTTGAGAACTTAAACGTGGGGACAACCCCCACTTTTGTCACGAGAGCAAGAGAAGAGGTCCTGGACGTAACAATCGTTAATGTTGCTGCTAGGAAAAATGTAAAAGATTGGAGGGTGATGAGCAAGCCATCACTTTCCGACCATAGGATCATCGAATTTAGGATAGAGGGAAATACCACCTCGATTCCTACAATTCGAAATCCTAGAAATACTGATTAGTCTCTTTACAAGACCAATCTGAAGGACAATTTGGAACACGTCGAAGTGAATGGGGTAAATCACCCGCACTACGACCTGGAACAAAGAGTCGCACAGATCAGTGAGGCGATAATGGAAGCTTTTCGTACCAGTTGCCCACTCTCAAAAGCTCGTTCAGAAAAGGATGCTCCTTGGTGGAATGAGAACCTGTCAAAAGAGGTCCGTCGGCTCTTTAATAGAGCCAAACGTGACGGCAATTGGCAGAGGTACACTGAGAAGCTTACTCAGTACAATAAAGAGATTAGGAAGGCCAAAAGGCTTAATTTTCATGCCTTTTGCGAAAAGATCACTTCCACTCACACTGCGGCCAGAATACAAAAGGTCATGGCAAATGGGGGAACTAACCCCACAATGTCGCTGAAAAAGCCAGACGGATCATACACGGAAGGTGAAGAGGAACGATCGATTCTTCTTCTTAAAACCCACTTCCCAGGTAGTGAACCAGCAACAAGCACCGAAATAGCAATGAACTACACCAAAAAATCCCGCAAGGAAGATTGGTACAGTGGTAAGAAAATATTTACCAGACAACGGTTGGAATGGGCTATAAGTACCTTCCAACCATATAAATCACTCACTCGTACAGCAAGGGATAGAGGAGATTCTTCCTCACCTGCTGAAGATTACAAGAAGCAGTCTAGCAGTGGGTCTAATACCTAGAAAATGGAGAAGGGCAAGGGTAACCTTCATACCAAAAATAGGGAAAAAAGATGGGACTGATCCCCGATCTTTTAGACCCATCTGTCTAACATAGTTTCTACTCAAATCGATGGAGAAAGTAGTGGATAACTACATAAGAACAGAGAATCTGGAGAATATACCACTTCATAAATGTCAGCATGCCTACAGAGCGGGTCGATCAACTGAGACGGCTCTGTATCAGCTGACAGAAGTCATCCAGAGAACTCTGAACAACAAAGAAATCGCAATGTGCGCATTCCTGGATATATCAGGAGCCTTTGACAACACAACTCATGTGTCTGTCAAAGAAGCACTAAAAAGGCGAGGAGTGAATGAAACCATTGTAAAATGGATGTATGAGTTGTTGACAACGAGGATAGCTGAGACACAGGTGGGGAATCAAACCACCTCAGTTAAAGCCACTCGGGGGACACCTCAAGGGGGAGTGATATCTCCCCTTCTATGGAGCCTTGTAGTAGATGAGTTGCTCTACAGGCTAACGGAGCTTGGCTTCGAATGTATGGGCTACGCCGATGACATTGTTTTAATAGTCAGAGGCATGTTCGAGAGCACCTTGTGTGATTTATTACAAAAGGGCCTCAGAATCATTGAGCAATGGTGCTTGTCAGTGGGGCTAAACATTAACCCAAGCAAGACCATATTAATTCCATTTACCCGGAAAAGAACACTTCCAGCCATGAAACCCATATCCTTAAATGGGGAAATCATAGAATGGAAATCAGAGGTTAAATATCTAGGGATAACCCTAGACAGTAAGCTTCTGTGGAATAAGCATGTTGAAATAACTGCTAGTAAAGCAATAAGAGCTTTGATGGCGTGCAGAAATCTAGCTGATAAGAGGTGGGGCTGTAACCCAAAAATACTGCGATGGATGTACGCCATGATTGTGAGACCAGCAATTACGTATGGGGCAATAGTTTGGCACACAAAAGCAAGTCAGTACAGCACGAGGAAAACCCTCGATAAAGTTCAAAGGCTTGCCTGTGTGTGCATCACTGGAGCTATGAGAACGTGTCCAACTAGGGCACTTGAGATCATTACAGATCTCACACCTCTACATCTGGTGATAGAAAGATCTGCCCAAGAGGCATTTCTTAGAATATCTAAGGAAGGTTCAGGCAATGAGAGTATTAAAAATCAGGGAGCTTGGTCCTCTCTGACAAGATACACCTCATTAGCGAATCTTCCCAGTGACGAAATGATAAGGAAAGTAAGCATCGAAAAGAATTTCACTACGATGCTAAATACGAGGAGAGACTGGGAAAGGGAATACACCACCCAAACTCTCAAAGAAAACACCATTAGATGGTATACGGATGGTTCAAAAACCACCATCGGAGCAGGCGCTGGAGTATTTGGGCCTGGCACCAGATACTCATTATCGTTAGGCTCCTTCCCGAGCGTCTTTCAGGCCGAAATACTTGCGATCGAAAGATGCGTGGAAATGAATCTAGAAAGAAACTACCAGAAATGTGACATATCGATCAATTCTGATAGTCAAGCAGCTATCAAAGCATTGAGCTCCCATGTCTCAAAGTTGGCATGGGAGTGCCGATGAAAACTTGATGAGTTAGGCAAGAATAACAGGGTCTCTTTAGTCTGGGTTCCTGGCCACTCGGGAATCGCGGGAAATGAAGAGGCCAATACATTTGCCAGGAAAGGAGCACAAATGCCCTTTATTGGCCCGGAGCCTTCCTGTGGTGTAGCAAAATGCTCCTACAAGAAAGAGTTTCGGAAGAAAGAGGAAACCGAAAGAGAAGCACTCTGGCGGTGCCTTCCCGGATTGGAACATTCCAAAAAGTTCCTGGGGAACTTTGACACTGCTAGGTCCAAAAAATATTTGGACCTCAGTAAAAATAAGCTACATCTCCTCACGGGCTTTCTTACAGGACACTGCCGCCTTAGGAAGCACTTAATGAGAATAGGTCTAGCAGAGATTGACGAGTGTAGATTCTGTGGGGAGGAGGATGAAACTCCTGATCACCTAGTTCTGGAATGCCTCGCCATTGTAAGCCATCGCAAGAAATGCTTTGGACAAGAAACTTGTAAGTGTGAGGACCTAACCTCGTTGAAGCCGTCCCAAATACTAGAGTTCATTAGAACCTTGGAACTGGAAGGCGAGCTGTAGTAGTAGCGACAACAGCTCTGATAGGGGGGGCACAATAAACCTTTGGTTTCAGTGCACTGTAACCCCGTTAAAATCTAATCTAATCTAGGCTTAAACATAATTGCAAGTTACTCTGCAATTTTGGAACCCGTTGTAAATGTTTTACAAGGTAAAAGTATGGATTTGGTTAAAGCGAAGAAACATATTGATGATATTCTACATGTAATCAAAGAAGATCGACAAGATGTCGAAAATGTTTCTTATGATCTATTTAAAAAATCACTTGATATATCAGAGAAAGTAGGGGTTGAGTTGTCAGTACCACGAGTCACTCAAAAGCAAGTACACAGAAGTAATCTACCATCTGAGTCTACAGTTGAATACTGGAAGTGGTCAATAATCATCCCCTAACTTGATTCTTTAACTTTGTCTTTGGATGCTAGATTCTCCAACGAAAATACATCTGCTTTTGCTTTAACTTATCTTCATCCTTCAAGCATGCTCAAAATGGCTTCAAAAGATTTCAAAAATAATGGAGAATCTTTTAAGGAATTTTATAAGTTGGGTGATGTCTCTGCAGAATTAGATTTGTGGTACAATATGTGAAAGAAAAAGAATTTAGCAGAAGACAAATTAAGGACATTGAAGTGGCTGCACTTTTGGAGGAAGCTAATATTTTTTTCCCTGCAACAAGGCACGCACTGCTAATATTAAGTGCTTTCCCATCCACTACTGCTACCGTGGAAAGATCGTTCAGTACCCTACGAAGGGTAAAAACCTGGCTCAGGAATACAATGGGTGATGACAGACTCACTGGGTTGTGTTTGATGAGTGTGCATCGAAATTTTTTTAAGGAAAATCAAGACTGCATAGTGAAGAAAGTTTTGGATAAATTTAGTTTAAACCCAAGAAAAATGTTATTAGTTTAAATTAAGTATAATTAAAATCTCAAAGTTTTGTTTTCATTTGCCTTTTCTTTTTATCCTAAAATTTTACATTTTGGACGACCCTGTTATAAATCCCGGCTACGCCCTTGCAAATGTACAATATAAACCAAGTGTTTTGGGAAAACTCATGGGCTGATAGACAAGCATATATAGGGTATGCCAGGAGTCCGTACCAAAAGCTTGGGAATTAAAAATGGTTTTTTATTTATAATTATTAAATGGCTGATTGGAAATTAGTAAAATTTTACCGTTAATAAACACCATAATTTCACACTTCTTGGCACAAGTCTACACTATACTCGTGAACTCAGGTACGGACTAAGTTCAACGGTGGGTGCGGCAACTTTTGGGTAAATATAACTGTTTCCAGTTATAAATGCAACAATTCACTATTTTGAACATTTTTAGAGATACCTAGTCTTCTAGTGATATCGCGATAAAACTTATGGTTTCAAAGATATGGGCAATTTTATATCGCACTGCACACTTATTGTAGAACCAGCAAAAGTCTCTTGTTATGAGTGCGGCAAACAAGGTTATTTCCAAAGAAACGACTGTCCGGATTGTTAAAAAAAGCCTCGTCCCGATGTGTCAGCCCATTCGACTATTTTAGAGGGCATTCAATAAACGAATGCCAAAAACGCCAAGCCGCTAAAGAAATTTGCATAGAAACCCATCACAAACCAGAACCGGCAAAAGTCTCCTGTTACGGTTGCGGCAAACAAGGATATTTCCGATAAACTTCATAATACTACACGGCGCAGAAGGCAACCGCGCCTTGTTAGACATCGACTTCCTCGAAAAAGCCGCCCTAGTGCTGAACCTTCCTCAACGCGCATGGTATTTAACAGATAAACCCGAGAAGATATTCAACAGGGTAAAACACCCGAATATATCAGAAATGGCCATCCACAACGAGAAACACAAGCCGATAGCGCCAGAAATATAATGCTTGCAGTGAATGTCGGGGAGGGGCAATAATCGCTATTTTTGGAATTCTTCGCTTCACCATTTCCAATGGATGATGAAGCCCTTATCACCCAGACTGAAGACACTGGCTCACTCATAAAGATTTTCATGCCACCGCGACCGACTTATGCATTTGACGACGACGACGACCAATATTCACCTGGTGCGATCTACGATACTTTTAAAGACTCGTTACCATCTACAACGGGACACCTTCATTAAAGCCCTCACGGCTCACATCTAAACTAGTTTCTAGGGCTGTACACATTTTGTCTATGATTCCATGGCAATATTGAATCGTTGAATAGTTTTTCGAAACTCAGATCGATGGTGAGATGTCAAAGAAATAATTTATAATAAAATAATTAAAATCCATTCTATTCTACCAAAATTCAAAAGGATTGTCAGTGAAAAACTACCTCAAAATAATGATAATGTAATTAAATTTACGAAAGAAGATGTAAATATTACTAGAAAAAATAATCAGTGGTTTTGAATTGTCCTCTATTATATTTCTAGCTTCTACATTCTTCTATTCCAATGACACGCTCCACGCACTTACTAAATTTTTAGCAATCCACTGTCGTTATTCTATTTTGCAAGAGGTTTACAACATCTCACAATTTAAAAGTAGTAAGAAGCACTGAAACAAATCGTTTTCCTTGTGCCCACACCAATTTTAGGAGGTTTAATTCACAACGGCGACAACAAATTAAGTATAAAGAGTTTTATTCAGCATAATGCTTTAGTATATTGTTCACCAGTCATAGTCGTAAATCACTTTTGATTCAAATACTAGTAACCCACTTAGAACAAATCCATTTTTATTGTCAATATGAATGATTCTTACTGCATAAACTTAAAATTTTACTTTCTACACCTATGGAATATGGCAAAACAGTTCAATAATGATTCTCACAATAGGAAACAGAGTATAATAAATATATGTTACCTTTCATTTTAGACGGAAATATTCTAGATCCCAGTTTAAGTTGTCCTTTCAAGACCCTAGTATAGCATTCCTTCTCAAATTGTGTGGGAGTTCCAAAATGCAAAGTCCTGGTGACGTCTGTAGTACCATCTAAATATTGACCACCAGAATCGCACAAATATATCTCAGTGGTAGTAATTTGCACATCAGTATTTTTACTAGGCTTATAATGAATAATAGCACCGTGGTGACCTACTGAACTGATAGTATCAAAGCTTTCTCCTACGAAGTCTTGCTGCATTTTACGAAATTCAAGAAGTTTTTGGGCGCCGGAAATTTCTGTTATTTTTTGCGTTTTTACATTCGCTTCTAGCCAGGAAAAGTAACAACAAAGAGCGGCTGCGTCACGTATATGACAGTTACGCATCCCTTGAATTTCCGTCTCATTTTTTACTCCTTTCATTAAACAAATTGGTGTTATATCCGATAACAATCTATTCTTCTTGGGGATCAGGTCTACTAAGGCATCACTAGATTGTTCTGAAAACCAAATATATCTGAAACATTAAAAATGTTTGTATCAGAATTTTACCATTTGAAGGTCCATCAAAGATTGTAAAAAATATTTGCTTTATTTGAACATACATAACACCACATCAACTACTAAAAGTTATGCAGGGGAGACATTTACAACATAATGATGAGCATTTATAATAACACACATTAAATTTTAGATATTAATTTTTTAATTTTTTTTATTCAATTTAACGTGCTCGACAACTATGGCCATTTACACATTTACGATGAATTATACAATTTCTATGTATTATAAGATTACAATGGATTCACAATTTCTATGTATTATAAGATTACAATGGATTCACAATTATAATGGATTATAAGATTACAATGGATTTATAAGTTGCAATGGATTATACGATTAAAGATAAAAGAAAGAGTAAACTGTAACAACTGTCAGAAATATATCAAAATTATTTTTTGGTTCATATTTTGTTATAAAGTTGAATGTCCTTTAAACTTTAAAAGTTTAATAACAGCGATGATTTTATGCGGATCATTTAATATGATTTGAAGATCTTCTTCGATATTTAGTTGCTGTCTTCTCCATTGTATGATGATGGCATTCAGTCAGGATGTGTTTAACAGTCAGGAGGGATTGGCAGAATTGACACATTGGTTTAGCACTTGTTGTCATTAGATAACCATGCGTTAGTTTTGTATGGCCTAATCTTAGTCTTCTTAGAATGACCATCTCTTTTCTAGAAAGTTCGGGGAAGGTCGGTCGATCAAGATTCGGTCGGATTTGATAGAGTTTTGTATGGTTTTGGTGCCAATGTAAGTGCCACCTGCTGTTTGTTTTTCTCTTTATTTCCGATTTCATATCCTTGTAGATCTGGATGTTGGAAGAACCAGTAGTGGATGTGACAGATTTTTTTGAATAACTATCAGCGAGCTCATTGCCTGTTATGCCGATGTGTGAAGGTATCCAGATGATAGTGACTGTTACACCCTGGGAGGAAAGATTTTGGTATGTATCATGTATCTTTTGTACGAGGGGATGGTCAGTGAATATGTTGCGTATGGAGTGGATTGCTGCTAAAGAGTCTGTACAAATGGCAATATTCTTATTTGTTGGAGTGAGGTTATTGAATGCTAAAAGTATGCTGAATAGTTCGCCGGTGTGGATACCGCAATGGGAGGGGATACGAGATGAGTTTACGGGGTTATAGGTAGTTGTGACAGAACAACCTACACCAGTTTCGTTTTTTGAAGCGTCCGTGTATAGTACCGGATAATAATTGTTTGTTTAAATGATTTCCATGAAATTTTGGATTATTAGGTCCTTTGAGGTGTCATATTTGTCATAATTACTCAGGAAGGTATTTAAGCGAGGAATATGTTTATGCCAGGGGGGGGGGGAGATGGAGTTGGAAACGGAAGTGTATGTGATAGGTTGATGTTGCTTATTATTGGCGAGAGAAGATGTGACATAGATTTTAATTTTGATTGATGGGGTTGATTGTTTGGGATATTAGTAAGGAGAGCATGCGTAGGATTTGAGGGGTTCGATGCTGCATATGTAAGGAGAAGCTGTTGGCGTCTCAGCCAGAGAGGTGGTTCATTAGCTTCGATATAAAGACTTTCTGCTGGGCTGGAGCGAAAGGCTCCTAGACACAAACGTATGGCGGTGTTATGCACAGAGTTTAGTAGGTTTAGATAGGTTTTGCTAGCAGACATGTAAATGAAACCAGCATAGTCAATTTTGGAGCGTATCAGGGCTTTGTATACTTTAAGAAGGGTATTTTCATCTGCACCCCAGTTATGATGCGCAAGAGTTTTAATGATATTTAGTCTTTGAAGGCATTTACCCTTAATATCCATAATGTGCTGTTTCCAAGTTAGACGTGAGTCAAAAATTAATCCTAGTATTTTACATTGTTCAATAACAGGAAGAGGGGAGTCATTAATTATGATGCAAGGAGTTTGAGATGGAGGTAATCTGCTGAATTTGATAATTTTAGATTTTTGAGGACATAGAGTTAAACCTAGGAGCTTCGTTCTGCTGTGTAGTAGATTTACTGCATTTTGCAGCAATGAGCATATAGTGGGTGTAAATTTTCCATGGCAATATAATACTAGATCGTCAGCATATAGGATGTGTTTGACAGGACTTGGTAAGTCTGAGCTAATGTTATTCAGTGAAAGAATAAATAAAGTAGGACTTAGGACGGAGCCTTGAAGCACACATTCTCTTTGAATATGGGGAGAGGTGAGGATACCATTGACGGATACCTGGAACTTTCTGGTGGATAAAAAGTTTTGAATGAAGGATAGAATGTTGCCTTCAACGCTGCATTGTTTTAATGTATTGATTATTGCTGTTCTGGATATGGTGTCAAAAGCTCCCTCTATATCAAAAATGGCTGCGATCATGTTGTGTTTATCATTCATTGCATCAGCTATATGTGTTTGAAGAAGCACCAGGTTATCGTAGGTAGAGCGGTGAGGTCTGAAGTCCGATTGGGCTTCAGAGATAATTTTATGTTTGTTTAGAAACCACAAGAGTCTTTTATTTATCATTTTTTCCATAAGTTTGCACATGGTGCAAGTCAATGAGATGGGTCTATAAGATTGAGGTAATGATGAAGGATGGTCGGGTTTATTGATGGGCAGGATAATAGAGTTGAGCCATTGTTTAGGAAAAGTATGTGATGTACAGATCATGTTATAAATTTCAAGAAGTTTATAGAGGCATGGTGTTGTAAGTTTTTTGAGAAAAATATAGGGGAGGTCGTCGGGACCCGAAGCGGTGTTTTTGCAGGAATTGCGAGCAGATGATAGTTCGAAATAGGTGAGAGAAGTATTCAAATAACATCTTGTGTTATAGTTGTTGGTAGGGGGAGTGGTTGGAGAGTATTTGCAGATAAAGTTGATAGAGAATTATTTTTGCTTTCAAATTTTTCTTCAAAGCTTTGAGCTAAACAGTTAGCAATTTGTAAATTGTCAGTAATTACTGAGCCATTGCTTACTAGACTAGGAATATTGGGATTAGTTTTATTTCCTTGTATTTGTCGCATTTTTTCCCATACTTGACTTGGATTTGTATCTTTAGTCAAAGATGATACGTAGTTTTGCCATGAAGATTTTTGCTCTGTTTTATTATGAATTTGGATTTAGCTTTGGCTTTTTTCAGAAAGATTACGTTTTCTTGTGTTCTGTTTCTGCGGAATTTTTTAAGGGCTATTTTGTATTGCTCAACAGCTTTTTCACAGGAGGTATTCCACCAAGGTACATTTTTTTGGTTTTGCGAGATAACTGTCTTTCCAATGTGGGTTTCTGCAGAAGAAATTATTGCATGAGTGAATGCATTGGTAGAGTCATCGATGCTGTCATATATAGGGATTAAGGGTATATGGGCTTCGGTTTGGGAGGTGTATCCTTCCCAGTTAGCTTTTTTGAAACGCCAAAAACTTCTAGTAACGACTTGGTTGCAACTGTTCGTATTATTGGTAATAATGATGGGAAAATGGTTGCTATCGTGCAAGTCATCATCAGTAGACCATGTAAGTGAAGGAGCTGATCTAGGATCGCATATACTTAGATCAATGGCAGAGAATGTCCCAGAGGATACATTAAGATGTGTATCTGAACCAGTATTTAATAGGCATGAGCCGGATATATTAAGTACATTCTCTACTGTTTTGCCTTTTCCAAATGTTTGAATGGAGCCCCACATGGTATTATGGGCATTAAAATCGCCTACAAGGATATATGGAGAGGGGTAGCTGATAGATAAGGTCTACCAGTTCTTCTTCCTTTAGATGGTGGTCTGGAGGTATGTATATACTACAAATTGTGGTTTTATATGGGCACCAAGTAGTTACGGCAATTGCCTCAAGATTAGTATTAATAGGAAGGATAGGTTACTGGATACTAGTATTGACATCCCACCTCTTGCTCTGGAGCAACTGGTACGGATGAAATGGTACCCTTCAAATTTTTTTAAATGAGGTTGATTAGTAAGCTTAGAATTGGTTTCCTGTAGGCATAATATGTCAGGGTTAGTTTGTGAGATTAGATGTTGAATTCTCTCCAGGCGGGGAAAGAATCCGTCACAGTTCCATTGGACTAAAGTGAAGATGTTTTAAAGAAAAGGAGAGGAGGGAGTTTATCAGTTAGGAATCGAATGAATTGGTGAGGTCATCCACAGAGGTATCCGACGAGAGGCTTTTGCAATCTGATGAACGTTCAGGGTAATATTGAGATTTAAACTTTTTTTGTAATCTAGTAATGCGATTCTTCAAGGACCTTTCAGTCATTTCTGAATGTATGAGTGATAGATCATTTAATAGAGCTGTAATATTAGAAGTGAAATTAAAAGCTTCTTTCAAGGGGTCACTATGACCAAAAGAATTTTGTAGGAAAGCAATAAGTTGTATTTCATCTAGCGAGAAAGATTCAGATGTATTTTCGTAGAGATTATGAATGGTTGTTAGGGCATTAGGGCTCAATTTGTTGTCTTGAGAGATGGAAGTCCTGGTTTTTTTCTTGGCATGTTTGGGAATATCTCGGGGGGCTGTAAATTTTGGTATTTGTATTTCACTAGTCTCTGTGCAGGTACGGGCGTTGAAACAAGTGAAAGTGCAAGAGGAGAATCAAAGTGACTGTCATTAGAGCGAATTCTTTTTTGACCAGATTGATGGGCTGAGCTATATAAAGGGATATCAGATGATATTTGAGAATCAATTGTGGGTTTATCTTTAATGGGTTGGGGTGTAGGTTGTGAAGATAGAGTAGAGAGAGGTGGATTATTATTGGAGGAGGAGCTAGTAGAAGAGTTGGATAGCTGTTGTTGCATGCTGATGTGTTATGCGCTTATGTCCAATTTTATTTGGTAGAGGAAGTTTGGTTTTAATTTCGGACATTATTTGCTTTAAATTGGTTTCAGTATCATCACAGATCGATTGCCATTTTTGGTATATGCAGTCCATTATTGAGGATCCGTAATCGGTGTGGGAAATTTTTGTGAGGAACGGTAAATGATCAAAGAAAGTAGATTTTAGTGCTTATTAGTCAACTAGCTCGTTGCCTTTTATTCCCATAGAAATAAGATGTTTTTATGTTGTAAGTTATAAAGATCCTTTTCAATGTATAGCTCCATAGTCCAGCTTACTCCTAATCAATGATTTATATAGACTGAGTAACATTGAAGTGTCTGAACCCCAAGTACTGTTTGGTAGAATTTTGAGAAAATTTATTCTTGGTTGATTTTTAACCTATAATCAAAAATTAGGTCCAGAAAATTTATTTCATCAATTTTGGATAATGGCTTTTTTATTTAGATGAATGTTTAAATTATTTATATATTTCTTTTTATTGAAGACTATATAGTGTGTTTTCTCAGGTGAGAAATGAAAACTTGTGTTGAGACCAATGTTCTAACCTATGTAAGCACTTTTCCTTTTAATATAAATAACTAGGTCATCTGCATATAAACTGACTTACAGGTTTGCGTATTTTTTTGACAACCTTGTTACGGATGATGCCTAACATAGAAGGAAAGAATCAGAGGAGATGATTACTGTCATCAGTAGTTAAATCTGTGCTCATGTACATAATTCCTATTTGGGCGGATACACTTTGTATACAAGAATCGGAAGAAAATCGCGCTGGCCGAGTGTTTGAGGACGCAGTGTACGTTATTGCTGGGATGCTGCCAATAAATGTACATACTCGCAGTAGAAAGAAGTGCTCTTTACCAGCAAAAAGGATTAACTACACTTAGCGCTGATGAATAATAGAACAGCGCAATAGTCTACGGCGATGGCAGATACAGTGGGATTCTTCACAAAAATGTAGGTGGACATTTGGATAAACAGAGATCAACTACTACCTGACACAAATGATCTGGGAGCATGGATGCTTTAGAGCATATTTGCACCAATTTAGACATGAAGACTCTCCAGAATGTTCGTCCTGTCCTGGAGTTACGGAGGACGCGGGGCACGTGTTCTATGCCTGCCCCCGTTTCAATAGATAGATAGAATTTATTGATCTCATAACATCAAATAATGACATAAGATAAGTCGAACAGGAACAAATCAAAATTAAAAAGTCTAGCTAAAACTAGGACATTTACCTTTAAAATCAATACAGTAATGTAGGTTTACAAATACACGTTATAAAAATAATATGAAAACCTGAAACACACAGGATACATCAAAATTTAAGATTAAATAAAGTATATGTTGCAGTCTAGACATAATTCAACGAGTATTTTCAAAATATCCTTCAACCGAATATGGGCACATGTCAATGAGATAGTTTTTAGTTTTCTCTTTAAATTTAAGCATTAAGGCAATATCTTTGAAACTTTGAGGGAGACTATTATACAATTTAATTCCCATTACAATAGGTGATTTCTTACAGATTTCTATACGCTGGTAAGGTATAGAGAAATCTGATTTATATATTGTATCGTGAGCGTGAATATCACTACTCCGTAAATAATCGTTTTTATTTCTATAAACTGATGTAAGTAGATCGATCCAATATATAAAGGCCATACAGAGTTAAAATTCTCAAGCCAATAAAAACAGGTCGACAGGAGTCTACAAATGAGATGTTTGAAATACACCTTAGAATCCTCTTCTGTGACAAAAAAAACATTTTTAGCATGAGGAGAACTCCCCCAAATACAAATTCCATAACTAATCCTAGACAGTATTTCACTAAAATAAAGTAAACGAATGTTATTTACATTAAGTGTTTTCTTCAAATTTCTAATTTGAAAACATTTAGAATTTAGCATCTTTGATAAATTTAAACAATGGGTTTTAAATGACAAATCTGAATCAAATAATACTCCCAGAAATTTCACATTTTCTGTTTTCGTTATGTTGGAGTTGTTAACCAATATGTCAAAGTCAGGGGAAAGTTTTTTGGCGAGGATGAAATGAAATGTAATTCGTTTTTGTTGTATTAATAACAACGACTGATCACTGGACCAGGCAGAAAATTTCAATAGAGCATTCATAATTTTGGCCTTCAATATGTTTGGGTCTTCATCACTGAACACAAATTCTGCATAAACGAAGCCGTGACTGCAACATAGATAGAAGGAAGAGCAATAGCTAGATCCTCCCTCCACGAAGTAATGCCTAACGGTGGTATCGCGGGGGAAAGCAGAGGCTGGAGACAGAGGAGGTTTTTAGTCAGTATTGGAGAGGCTTCCGATTTATTTATTGATTCGTGACCAAAGCTGGGTAATTTATAATTACAAGTATATTTCTGCATGTAATTTCTAGTTGTATTTAAGTTGTTAAATATAAGGAGAATATTTTAGCCTTTAGAAATGGGAAATATATTAGAAGTATGGTGATAAAAGACACTAAAATAGACGCAGAGTTAACTAACAGGGCAAATAAATCTACAAAAATTTACTATGTACTAAATAAAACAATATTGAAACACAAAAATATTATTGATTTTGATCTGAAAATATATTAAGCAATAACAGTACGAACTATAACATAACAGAAAATTGGAAAATTAGGGGGAAAAACGTGACAAAAATAAACACAAAGAAAATGAAGCACCTAAGAAGAATAGCGGAATCAACTAAGTGGGACAGGATAAAGAATGAAGACATTAGAACAATAACAAAACAAGAACCAATAATAGAAAAAATAAACAAAAAACAACTATTGGTATGGAAACATCGTAATGAAGAAGACAGATAAATTAACAATAAAAGTAATGGAGACAGGAAACACTAGCACTGTGTATTGTCATATGGCAACAACCAACCTGCCTTCCTTATGAAGCTTTTCACTGCCAATAAGATCCTTTACAGAGTGACATACTTATGTCGACTGATCAGGTGCGGTCTACCAAATGTAGTAATGTATACAAATTTAATCTAATTACATTATTATAGAAAAGAAACCAATTATGTATTTTGGTACAGGATTTTATTGTAATCCGAGCGCTTTCAGTTTAATGAGAAACCATCATCAGTGTCCCCTGTAAAATTAAGAAAATTGATCTTACACTATCGATATGAAACAAAAAGGTTTTGAAGGGCTTAAAGCCAATTAGATTCAATTTACTTACATGGTCAGGGTGTACACCAAATCCTCACAATTAGAAGAAACTTATAAAACGAATTAAAATATAGTGTCTGAAACACAATGATAGTGACTGTGTTTCAGACACTATATTTTAATTCGTTTAATTTATTTAGTTTAATTCGTTTTATAAGTTTCTTCTAATTCTTCTGCCAACATACACGCCATTTACTTGGGCCACTATGAGACAGGACAAAATGGGAAGAAAAAAACTAAAAATTGTATTAAAATATTTATGAAACACACAAGAAACCATTATTAGTATCATCACAACATTTGAAATAAGGAAATATTTATAAAACACTTAAAAAGGATTAATCTTTATCTTATATTAATAATAAAAATTAACGCATGTTCAGTTGATTAAAATTGATTTCAAACTTATAATATGATTTCAATCGTTTTGTATTTCCTAAAAGAGTTGGTTTGGGTAAAATCATTTTCACAACAATTACTGTGTGGTGGTTACTTAGTAAGGGTCCCTCGTATACTCGACGTTTACCATAAAGGCATATTATTATGGAGGAAACCACTTACCTAGCAACCTGTGTTCGGGAACAGAATAAACAATAACACATTTATAAAATCACTGGGTTCAAGTTTAATACATTTAAAAATACACTACTATAAATATCAAAACGACTTATTCAAAGTATTAATAACAATCATATATATATATATCATCCTGGTTCGTTCTCACCCATTATATAGGAAACATAGTTGTGTTTTTCTACACATCCGACCTCCGTCTGTAAACTATACATGTCTGTTTATAAAATAACAAAAACAATCTTTCCTTGATAAATGACATTGACTATGGCCGGCCGATGCTCCCTAAATACTATAATTAATATTAACCTGAATTTAAATATTATTTCTAAGTTAGTGTCCTTTTGTCTTTAATGTCTTTTAAGGGATCACTACAACTGGAACGGTGGCAATGTCTGGGACAGTTGGAAATATAAAATGTCCTTCAACCTTCGATGCTTTTCTTAGGAAATTGATTTTGACATCACTAGATACTGATTCTAGTTCGACTACTTTTCCTACAAAGAATACATCATTTTTTGCCTTGAATTGTACCAAAACAAAATCATTGGGCTCAGGATTCTTATCAAGTTCTTCAAAGCTTGACGGTTCGACTTCAGGAATCCACCCGTCCTCATCAGAATCGTCTTGGAAAGGTATCTCACTTTCAACTTCGGTATCATCTTCATCAGAAAATATGTTCTTAGTGATCTGTTTTCGTTTCTTCGCAAATACGTTTTTTTGCAAGCTTCCTTTCTTTTCTTTTTTTTCCATTTCTCTCTGTTCAATTTTCTCCTTTTCAGGTGTGTCTGTGGGTATACAACTTTTAGCTCTTTTACGCTTGCTCTTTTGTAATTTTCTTTGGCCTGCCTTCGGGTAGCCTTTGAATATCTGGGGACTAACAAAAACTGCTGTAGCAGGTTTATCTTCAGCTGGATTATCTGTAACCTGTGGTGTATTTAAGGAGGTAGATGGAATTTGTATAAAATGGGATGTTTCCACAGAAGTTGATGGTATTTCTTCAGTAAAATCTTCAATGACAGGTGGGTCATCCATAGTCGTTGACGCAGTTTGCTCATCAGCAGTGTACAAAGCTGAATCATTTAATACATTTCGATCAGTGACTGAACTACTTAAAAAATCATCAGTGGTGAATATTTCCCTATCAAAAAGAAAAATTCCGGTTTTCTTGAAACCTGCCTTAATATTTAATGGAGGATTTGATCGTTTTGACTGTTTGTTGGGGTATCGTTGTTGATGCTATTTTATTGATAGAATTAACTACGTCTTCATATGTTGGTTCCTCATTGATGATTGAGAATATTTCTTCACTGGTTTCTGTATATTTACTCCAGTCTGTTTTTAATATCTTCCATTTTCTGCTGTTGTTGAAACTGAAACTATTTGGCTTAACGAAGCAGTCAATTATAATTTGTAAATGATCAGAACCACAACGATCATCATGTGTTTTCCATTGGAATAAGTGTGATATATGTGGACTAGTAACTGTTAAGTCAATGGCACTGGCTCTTGAGTGTAGATTGTATTGGATTAAAGTGGAAGATCCATCATTTAGACAGATGAGGTTGTTGTCTTCTAAACAGCTTAAAAGTGTGTTCCCATAAACGTCATCCCCACGCCTGGTTATGAGAGTTAAAGTCCCCTCCAATAACAAACGGAGAAGGTATAGATGAAAAAAAGGAATTCCATACATTTACATCAATATATGTAGCAGGTTTTATATACAAGGATACAAAAGTAATATTATATGAATCACAACTAATAGTTACACATTTATTTGGTATATCAGGAAAAACAGGTAAAAATACTTCTCTAAATTTTATATTCTTTTTTTATTAGTATAGTTACCCCACCCCTTCCGTCTAGACGGTCGGAACGAAGGATATTATAAAAGGGAAAATTGACAAAGACCCCTGGTCTAAACCAAGTTTCTGATAGTAATGCTATGTCTGCATTAGTCTCACTCAAAAGATTTAATAAATTCTCTTTATTAGAAATTGCAGATCTGCAATTCCATTGGCAGATCTTAAGTTCTGCTATTGATAGGCCCATTATAGGTTCGTTCTTTTTCGTTTTTGAGTATACTAAACAAATCTAATTCTTGTATATCGTATGTATTTTTGGTTTTACGTTTTTCAGCTATTGTTTTGATTATTTCCAAGAATTGTGGTGTATTTATTAATTCCTTTACTTCTTCATCCATTTCATGATGCTGTGATCTGAGATTAGAACAATATGTAGCTGATTGGGAGATTCCCCCAGAAGTGGAGGGTAGATTGCATGGAGCTATAATTTTATTATGTGCTTCTAATGTGAGATTTGGTGAACTGGGCCTGATTCTTTTGGGAGTTTTTATTATTGTTTGAGTATAATAGGATGACCTTTTTGGAGGAGATGGCTCAGTCGATGTAACTGTTGCAAATATTCTTTTTGGTGTTTGATTGTCAGCATCTTTGTATGATACATTTTTTTCAGACATTAATTTTTTAATTTCTTTTTGTCGTTTGAATTCGGGACATTCGTTAGTAGCATTGGTATAGTGTGTCCCGTTACAGTGGAAACATTTAGGGGTTATTATTTCTGTGCAACTATCTGTAGGATGATTACCTTTACACTTTAAACATCTCGTCGATCCTTTACAGTGTTTACCCAAATGACCATATCTAAAACAATTATAACACAAAACCAGTTTCTCAACATATGCTTCAACTTCACATATTACGTGATTAATTTCGATATATTTAGGAAGAGTTTGCGATTTAAATGTGACTAGTATCGTTCCAGTTGGGACATACTTGACAGTTTGATCTGGCAATATCACTTTTCTGGATAACCTTTTTGTTGATTCTACTTTGAACCTACAATGCAAATCGTGTTCAACTTATTTGTTTTAAATGTAAATTGGGTTTATTGTTCAAGACTACTTTTTATCGCACTCCGTAAAACACGTCTGTGTACTACAAAATGTAGAATTGTACTGAAATTGAGATACTTGGACAATCTGTTTTTGTGATCTCGTGGATAAAATATAGTTGGATCTATGAGTGACAACCGTATTCCTAAAGGATGTCCATTAACAAGTAAGGCACTGTATTATATGTTTTATACTAAACGCCGAAAAAACTAGGTAGTGGTGGCACCCAGCATTGTCATATAGCAATCGCCAATATGTCACAAACTATTAGAATAGGGTAGTTTTCTCTTATAACTATTTTGTTTTGTCAGTCGTATGGATTCATATGTCACTACAAATTTGAATTTCAAAAATTCAGAAACTCTAGCACTAATGGATTAATGAGTAAAATCAGTTATTAGTTTCCAAGTCAAATTTTACAGAAGCTGTATGTAGCTAGTATTACAATTACCACATTTATTTGATGTTTTAGTTTATCTTATTTTAAAAACATGATTGTTGAAAAAATGTTAACTATATTTAGTATATTCTTACCCTTCTATTTTATTGGCGAATTCTTCAATCTTCTTTTCGATACAATCATAATTTTCAATTTTATAGTTGTTGCCAACTTCTGAAGTTAAATGGTCTTTGATTGTACTATTAACTTGCTTTTCATTCATAAATACTGTAAAATTATTATTGCCAATAATCAGATAAGCGAAAAAAACTGGATTAAATTGAATATCAGATCCTCGAAGGTTCAAAAAATAAGCTATCTCATCTAGAGCTGTTATAACTAAATACTCTGCATTCTTTTCTTTCATTTGATCGTTTACTGCTTTCAATTTTTGAGCTACAGATTTGCCGGTATAATTTCTTGTAAGTGGTTTTATCGGGTTTGTAGGTCTTGCAGGTCTATCACTCCATATCAATTCTATTAAATTGGTATGTACTGCTACTAGTTTATGACCTGTTGCTTCTAATTTCGATTGGAGTGGGAAGAATTTGTTGTAGGTGTATAGTTTTGGATCAACCCCTACCAGAGATCCTTTTGTAAGATTTTTACATAACCAATCTCCTAAAAAAATAGTATTTCCAATTAAAAAACAGTTTTAAAAGTTTTTTCACAAGTTTGAATACAGATTAGACATAAAAATGCTATTCATTGACTTTCAACAAGCCTTCGACTGAATCAAAAGAAGTGAACTCATGAAGGCATTAAAAGAACAAGGAGTAAGCGCAAAACTGAGAAGACTAATCAAAATGACCATGAATGAGTCAAGGATCAGTGTAATAACGCAAAAAGGAGAAACAGATCAATTTAGGATTAATAAAGGAGTAAGACAAGGTGACTCTTTGTCCACAACGCTATTCAATCTATCATTAGAACACACAATTAGAAAATTACACAAGGGTAGCTTAAGGTCAAGTGGCAGTCAAATAATAGCCTATGCGGACGATATCGTGCTTGTATCCAAAAGAAGAAGAATCATGGAAAATATGATAAAGGAGATAGTCACAGAGGGAGAAAAAATGCGGCTAAAAATAAACGAAAGTAAAACCAAGCTAATGAGATTTGAGAACCTAAACCAAAAAGGAAAAATGAAAACCAGCAACTATGAATTTGAAGAAGTTAAAAAATATAAATATTTGGGAGTTATGATTAGCTATACTGGAGATAGAACTACTGAAATTGAAGAAAAGATACTCGCTACAAACAGAGCATATCATGCAAATAAAAAGCTACTTAAGAGTAAAATTTGAACGAAGCAAACAAAATTAAATATGTATAAAACGATGATAAGGCCAATCATGATGTACTCGGCAGAAACAATGACGTTAACAAAGAAGGAAGAAGAAAAACTAAGAATAACTGAAAGGAAGATATTGAGAGCAATACTGGGTCCTGTAAAAATACTCGTAGAAGATGAAAATGAATACAGAATAAGAATGAATCGTGAAATTTTGGACGAAATAAAAGGCAAAGACATTGTAAAGAGAATAAAAGCACAACGAGTTAAATGGCTGGGACATGTATGGAGAGAAGGAGCTAACTCAGTAACCTACAATATTTTGCAGTGGAATCCAGGGGGAAAGAGGAGACGCGGTAGACCCAGGTCAAAATGGCAAAATGAGGTGGAGGCGGATCTTAATATAGCAGGAGTAACAAACTAGAAGGAGAAAGCAAGAAATACGAAACTATGAAGAGACATAAGTGAAAGAATTTAAAGGCATAACGGGGACTGATCCACCCCAATTAAGTGGATCTAGAAAGCACACGCGACATAACCCCACATGGGGTGTCAAGCCATATTCATTCATTCAATCTCCTAAAAAAATAGTATTTCCAATTAAAAAACAGTTTTAAAAGTTTTTTCACAAGTTTGGGATTATTAATTATTTTGATAAATGAACACGAGTATTCAATTATATTTTATCTAATATCAATTCTGTGGAAAGAAGCCATAACTTGATATGTCAACTTTCGGTAACTTTACAGGAGAGCCATATTTAGATAAACTGTCGGAGGCAAATCTATACTTTTTGTAGAGTTTTAAGTATGGAAGTGAAATATATCAAAATATCGGAGTTATTTAAGGTTTTTGAACATAACAGGTTTTACCATCTTTTACTCCGGTATATTTTTTTAATTGGCAAATCGATAACAGAACTAAAGATATCCCAAAACATGTTATTTTTGTGCAAATATTTACATTTTTAAGTTTTGATTAATATTTCTTTAATAAACAAAATACAAAAAAAAACTAGTGTCAGACTCTGAGTCTTCCTGCGTATCGCTCAACTCATCGAACTCCTGAGCTGCTGATGTTGTTGGGAGCTTCTTGTAGAAGTTGTGAAACTTTGCATCTATTAAACTTAGTATTGATAACAGGTCCTTCTTTTTCAAAGCATTTATCCCAATGGTACCCCCATATGAGTTACCAACTTCAAGATTAGTAGCCGAGGTTTTGCGGCCTTTTCTGTTGTGAATAAGGTTTAGGGTTCGAAATGGAGAAAATGGATTCAGATCATATTTGAAGTGAATGACTCCAAAATCCTTAGTGTATCTTAGCCATTTTATTTTTAGCCACTCGACTAGCTTTTTCTCAGTGTCCTGATTGCGATGAACTAAAACGTCATTCCTAGCTAAAAGAGATGAAAACGCTTTAAAATCTGGTAAGTTCATCTCAATCATATTAAAGCTTTTTTTTCCAGGGATAGCTCTTACAAACTGACACCAATCACAAGGAACCATAATCCTATAATTTTCTCCCCCACTGCTGGAAGATCCTGATGACCCAAGTCTTTTTTTTGTCTGCTCAATACGTGCATGGTCACTGTCACATTCTAGACGTGTGTGACCTGGTAGGAGAAATTTTTGATCAATGACCTTCAAATTCTCGTTTTTTGCCAGAGCATACATAAACATAACTGCCATATTAATGTTTCTGTTCTGGCCGCCACATGTATCTGAGTACGTAAGTACCTGCTCTACACTTGTTGGTAACTGAAGAAGCTTTCTTAAAATACAAGAGGCAATCTGATCTGATCCTCTCCGTCCTTGAAGCTCACTCCACATACAACAGTCTGACGATTCTTTCTCTTGTGAACAATCACGGATGGTTAGGTTGTACATAGTTAATAGTCTTTTGTAATATGCAATATTGGTTGTGAGGTACGGCACAGGCAAAATTTGTTGCATGTCAAAAACCTAAACTCTTTGGTAAACAATGTTGTTTCCATTTTCTTTGTCTTCACGTTTACGGTCATAACCCTCTTGTGCCTCCTGAACGTGAACATTATGATTTTTATCGATTTCATCACATTCAGCTTTACTAGTAGCATGTCTTTTAAATACATTAAACTCGTCGCAAGTTTTGCACGTTTTAATGAATGGCTCTTTAAACTTATAGCCCTTTGTATTAAAATTTTTTCTAAAAGTGTCGTAGCCAACCGATTTTTCGAGACCATTTTCTTCTCTCCATTGTAAGTACTCTTTGTACATTATTTTAATACTCAAGTGACTAGGCAAAAATATCTTTTCTGATGAGTTATCTCGCCTAGCGTAATGACTTTCGTGTCTTGGGTATTTCTCTATAAACTGGTGAATAAAATTTATCTCTTCATCACTTGTTTTATTCGGTGGTGTCTTCTTACCCCTCATATCAACATCAATGACGCCATAGGAAGAGGCCCTTTTCTTTTGTATTAATATGTCCAATTTCCCTCTGGTTACGCCATACGCACTCATGAACATTAATTTGCAAACATTGTGTTTTTTATTTTCCACAATAATACTATAACTGACAGTCACAAGCCGGTCGTGAGTAAGAGCACTCTTACCTCTACCTTTTGCACTATACTTTGTATTTGAAATTTCAATTCTTTCACACAATGTTTGATCTCTTACTTTCATTGGCAATGAATAAATATTTTTAAATATTTGATTTTGTATTTCTGGAGTTATTATCTCGGAACACTTTTTCCTCTCATCATCATCATCTCTCAATAGACTTAAACTCGACGGGACCTTTAACTTCACCTTTTCTATTTTTGTAGGCCAAACCGTGATCTTTTTTATTTTTTTCTTGTTTACGTGCTCTAACACCTTTCTTTCTTTTTGGTTTAGAGGAAGTAGCAGTAAGTAGTTTGGTTGTAGTTGAATGTTTGTTTCTACCTTTATTCTGATTATCCTCTTGTAACTGAGATGGTTCCAATGATACATTGCTTTCGGAAACTATTAGTGGACTGCTACGTATATTAAGTTCATTATCCAACATAACCTCATCTGAAAAACAAACAATCCTATTAAGATCTTAATTTTTTTCACGGAGGTGTACAACAGATACATCCATCCAAATCTTTAAATTCTTCAATCTTTAAAATTCCCTACTCAAACTAAAAAAAAGTGTAAAATCTTTAATCTTTAAAATAAATCATCATATACACAATAAAAAAAATAACCTTCAGTATCACTTTCCGATCTTGTCTTTTTCTCCTTTACTGGCACTAGACTAAATAGTTTTCGTTTCCTGGAGTGGTCTTTAAGGACATCAGGAGTCCATTGTGGGTCTGCATCTGAGTCATGGGAATCTTCTTCGAAAGAGTCCTACAACAATGTACAAACATTAGTTTTACGTAGACCTACTATTAGTTTTAACGACATCAGGTCCAAGTTAATAATATTATAATATTTACCTGGGGTTCATATGTTGAGTTCAGGCTACTAGTTGAAGGTTTACACATCAATGTATTATGTGGCATAGAGATTAACGCCAGTAGCTGCATTTTTTTCGTCAAAGGTACAATCATTTTTAGTAACACTAACCTCACTTTTAACCGAAGACCTTGTACCGCACTGTAGTAGTTTATCTCCACATTTTCCGGAATGTACCATCAATTCACTTCGAGTTACACAAATTTTATTACAGTTAGTACAAGAATAAGTCATTGTTGGTACATAAAACACACTTTTTTCACAACAGAACTGCTAAACAACAGCACCTATTTTAAAATCGATAATAATGAATAATATGACAAAACTTGATAACACAGCTTGACGAGTGACATCACTGTAGTGCAGTCATCTTTTCTCAGATGCGAAAACTTGATATGTTCACATAACAGATTCCGCATTGATATAATTACAGAATAGAGGATATTTTTAAGGAAGGTACAATTTGATATGTCAACATATCAAGTTATGTCTTCTTTAAAATCTATAAAAATTAGCTGTTTTTGAAAGTGGAAGAATTAGATAAATCGACATATCAAGTGTTGACATCTTTTTTAAAACCATTTAATTAGAGGCATACATTGTTATGTCAACTTATCAAGTTTTTACCTCGTCTGTAATATCCACTTTAAACATATCAGGTTTGGGCATCCCTTCTATGACCGTTATTATTAGGAATTCGAATTATCAAGTTATACCATCTTGTAGATCTCGACGAGACGAACACAGTGGTGTTGATACCTTAATTTTGATAAAAAGTCGACTTATCAAGTTGTGGCTTCTTACCACAGAATTGCAAAAGCTGTTTTTATAAGGAGCAATCAAAAACGCTAACACGAACATATATACAAAGTAACGGAACAAAAAATAATGTTTACTACCCGTATAAAATCAAACGATGCAACAGTCCATGTGGACTTGATTGAAATAGAAAATCTTTGGTTTGGCTAGAATGGAGAATCGTATGGTTAGAAGCAGCGTATTGGCGGGCGTCTTATCAAGCCTGAACAGTAACAAAAAACTAATAACTCATCTTATGCTTTAAAATGGGTGTGAACAAGAATTTATTTTAATTTATTTTGTTATGGTTTTATTCTGTTTGTTTCATTTGATATTTTAGTCTACAAATAAATATAACTTCTAAAGTTCAGTTTTTTGCTTTATTTCAAGCACCTACCTACCTTCAAAAAAACATGATCCAAAATGTCTTTAGGGGGGGGGGGCTGTGGTCAGTGTGTTTTAACAAAAACCAGATGTCTTCAGAAAGTGATGGATCCTACACTGAAATGGAGGTGGATGACAACAGAACTTAGACAAAAGTAAGAATAAAACGAAAAAGAACATGTAACCCAAAAAACATATCCAACAAAAATAATAATACCATCGACAAATTTAAAAGTTTTACACCTAGCACACAAACTAAAACACAGACACAGACAGATAATACAACAAAAACCATCCAGTATCATTAACCTATAAATCAAAACAAAAATAAAACAATTAACCTATCAGATAAAATGAAGACTATTACAAATAAGAAGTAGGATAATTTATTTTATTTTTCAACAACAAATCCAAACCATAACAGAACGTCACTTGCATATGTATGGCAAGTCGAACCCCAGAATTCTAACAATGATGAAATAATCAAAACAAAAATAAGATTTCTCCTAAAAACTAATAATGAAAAAATAGGGTGGTAGAAATCTTAGAACTATTGTTGAAACCACATGTTCAACAATTTGTATTTTTATGTATAGTGTTCAGAACATGTCCGAACAATTATTATATTTAAAATTAAATAGGCCGGGCTTGTCTATACGCAACTTATTTTAGATTGATAAATAAAATAAATGTCAGTGTCAACCAATTTTTCCAACCAGACCGGTCTCCCAGTTAAGACCTAAATGTTTAAGTATTTACAGAAATTAATACATTCCGTCTTTCCTGCTTAAGGGTATTTTTTTGTATAAAGTTAAAATTCAAGATAAGTTATTGTTCATAGTGTTTTTAGTGTTTTGGATACTAAGGAGAAAACAGTAAGATTGTTCTTTTATTCTTAGATCATACTGAAAGGCTTGTCCCCATTCATTGTTTCAACTGTATATATTTCTGACGTCAGTTAAAGTTTATTAAATATTACTGGATTGTTGACGAGATTACAGTGTATTTATTTTTGCTCAGAACCGGCTACTACGGTCTTTTACAGTCTTTTGCTTTGTTCTTCAAGTCATTTATTCCAATTTCTGTAAGATCTTCTGCACCATCCAACCATCTAGTTTTCGGTCGTCCCTTTACTCTTCGTGTCCCCTTGCTCTTCGTCCTTGTCTTTTAGTAGTTTCCGGTATTTTCTTGACACACCTTTCATTTCCTAGACGTTGTACATGTCCTGCCCACCTTAGTCGTTTACTTCTTATTTCATTTGTTTTTATTGGGCTATTGAATTTTTTATTAACTTCGTAGTTTCTTAATATTCTCCATACTCCATTTTCTTTAATTGGCCCGTATATTCTCCGTATTATTTTCCTTTCCCAGGTTTCTAATGTGTTTTCCTCTTTTTTTGTTAAATTCCAGGTTTCTGCGGAGTAAAGTACGACTGGTCTAATTACTGTCTTGTATATTTTAATTTTTGTGTTTGTAGACAATATCTTTGATTTAAATGTGTCTTTTAATGCATAGAAACATTTGTTACCCTGTTGTATTCTGGTATTTATCAAAAATGTATCTACTTATAATATAATACATATATATTTAAAAAATATTTCAAAATATCTCAGAATATATAATTAAAAATTACACTATGTTACTTAACTTACAATTAATATTTATGTCTCAAAACTTTCACTAAATTATCTCAAAAATAAAATATCAAGTGCCTGGAGAATCAACAAAAAACAAAAAATGTTAGGCAAAATCTAACCACATGATCATTCCCGTGTTAATAATAAAAGTCTTTATTAACTATAAATAAAATTAAATTGATAATTTAATTACCTGTATTCCTCTCTTGATAATTACAAACATCGTGGTGTGCTTTAAGTCTTTGGACTAACCCTTGAATATATTTCTCGCACTTTCTACAAATAGCCCTACACCCCAATTTATTTGGATTTGTTGTCTTAATATAGAACTGCCATATTGGGTCCTCTTTTCTTCCACTCATTTTACTTTATTTATATGTTTTCAATTCACTTAACTAACCTAACTAGCGAAATGCGTGAAATTGTTGGGCAACGTCAATTTATAGGTTGAGAAGGAAAACAAGCCTCGACAGGAATATTCTTGCAAAAAGCACAACAAACGCGTTCGTGCCTCACTCGGCAGTACTCGGCACTGTATATAGTGAGTGTATAGAACAGAAGGAAAACAAATCGCAACAAGAATTTTCTTGCAAGAAGCGCGAAAAATGCTTTTCACAAGTTTTTGAGCCGCAAATTATATTATAATTTCTAGACTTATACATTAAAATAATTTCAAAGAATCAAAATGTTCAAATTTTACATTCGAATTTAAAAACTCAAAAAAACCGTGATTTTTCTCTAAAATCAATGGTTTTTGATTTTTTTTTAAAAATCAGATTTTGCCCAACCCTGGAACTTACAGATGAAGTTAAAAAATCTAAAATTCATAACCCAATTACAACTCATGATTTCATTATTAATACTTACACTAACACCCTTAATGATGAAAAACATATGAATAAAATAGACCAGAATTATTACAAAAATTAAGAAAAACATTTGTAAGTTCAACATAGACACACAGATATTGTACTCCGGTAACCGTATGTACATATTAATGTTTGATTTATATGACCCTGAGAATGAATCCCCCGCAAGACCTATCAATGAACACAAAAATTACCAATACATTCAAAATGTTTAAATTCCTATACTCCAACATAAACAGGTATAAAAATCCAACAAAGCACGAGGAGAACGCCTAATTCAGTTAGATAATAATATTCATCTGCAAAAGAATAATCCCCCAATCACAATAGTCCTCTAAATGATACCATTCACTTTTCAATTCCGTTTAAAGACGACCGAATACATATATTCTTAGTATATATACACCCTATATATAACATAGAAGACACAATTTTCACCAAAGCCGCCTTGTATACCTAAATATTGTCTAAGTATAGGAGATCTAAATAACAATGCGAAAAAAAAAGAATCAAGTAAACACTTACACCAGACACTTTTTTAAGTGAGAACGGGAGGGACACTGACACTACACCAGCTATATTTTTGCACACAGAAAATCTAAAACCCTCATCTACAACACTGAGGTAGCACCAGATCTTGGTTCGCACCATTTGATCCTAACATTCGAACTAGACGTGGACATTAATCCAATCTAGTATACACCTGCTGAAAAGTGCGACATTTAGAATGTAAATGAAATGAATAATCATGTAAATACATACCACGAAATTTCTAGAGAAAATATTATACGGTTCAACATAAAACTAGAGTTTGTTTCGGACCTTCCTAGAGAGCGGACGTACCGTAATTAAAAGCTAATTAGCAAAATCGGTGTTATCTCTATAGTCTAAACAAAAACTATTTACAATTAAAATATATTAAGTGATTTGTGAAATTTATTTCTCGGATTAAGTGAAAAATAAAATATAATCTATGAGTAGGACTAGCGGGGGAAGGCCCCCCGAAAATAAAGAACTTGATATGGAATTAATTAATGCAGAAAGAACAAACTTCCCGGTAGACGAATTTTTAGGATTCCAGAAAAAAGACCAGATAAGTATCATAAATAAACATTCTGAAATAATCGAAACAAATACTCAAAAAAGTAAAACAGTAATTACCTCAATTAATACTTCTGAAAAAGAGGTCGCAAAACATAAGGTAGATTATTTATATCAACAAAATGATTTAGGGCCTTTTCATGTTTATTTAGAAAACAATTCAAATGTATTCAAAGGTAGGTTAAATGCGCTAAGAATAGGAGACATTGTATAATCTAATTTCGCGGAAATTGATGATAAAATTTCTAGCATCGACTCAATTGGCAGAAATAGAATAAGAATTAAGTTTAAAGATTACAAATCAGCTAACTATCTATTATCCAGGAAAAATGATCAAATTTTTATTAAAAACAATTTGGAAATATACATACCTAAATTTATGGTTATTAGACAGGGCGTAGTCAGGGATATTTCAACGGAATTCTCGGAAGATTATATTAAAAAAATAAAAATGTTTGACTTGCATTGCAAGTTTGAAGTAGTGCAAGTTAAAAGACTAAATAGGAAACGCACCGATGAACAAGGTACACAATATGTTCCAACTAAAACATGTATTATTCACTTTAAATCACAAATTTTACCGAAATATATTACAATCAATAAGGTACTGAAGGAAGTTGAACCATATAAGCAAAATGTTCTGCTTTGTTTTAACTGCTTAAGGTACGGGCATACTGGAAACCAGTGCAAGGGCAAGCCAAGGTGTGGGATATGCAGAGAATCTCATAACACTAAAGATTGCAAAGATACTGAACTTACACCAAAATGTTTCAATTGTTCGGGTGACCATTTTACACGTAACTTAGAAGCGTGCCCGGAATTTAAAAGACAGAAGTTAATTAAAGAGTCTATGTCAACAAATAATATAGGTTACCATGATGCAAGCAAACAGATACATAAAAATTCTTATGCAAGTGTTACAAACAGTAACTCAAATGTGACAAATTCATAAACTATGAATATACACTGCCCCAAATCTTTCCCCCCCCCCTAAATTCCAGTCAACCTACAATCGATCCAACCCCATCCAATATCATTAATTTAACTCCAACAACAAATTTTAATACTACAAATCCAACCACAAACCTTTCCAACCCTCGAGCTCACAAAAGGCAAAGGCCAAACAGTCCTGACCCAATTTTAAAATTGCACAAAGAAATGATATCCTTCCCAAGACACCTAATGCCTTGTGGTGGAATATTAGAAAATCCAAATTATACCAAAAATATCAATTCTCAATTGGAATCACCATCTGCAGATTTGAGCACAATAAATTCAATATTTCAATTAATTATTCAAATTGTTACGATTTTATTAGAAGCAAAAAACATAAATGTAAATAAGAGAGAACTAGAAAATTTAGTTAAATGAACACTAGACGTAAATATGTCGTCACTTTCTCAGATCTAAACCACATAAATATTTTGCAATGGAACTGCCGTTCGGCAGTCTCGAATAAAACAAACTTAGAATACCTACTAGATAAGGGTAACTACACTGTTGTCTTATTATCCGAGACATAGTACCGCCCAGGCATTTCATTGGTTTTAACAATATCCGCTGTGACCGCAACGACGGCTATGGTGGAGCAGCTATCTTGGTGAAGTCAAATATACGGTATCAAGAGATACCAATACATACCACAATTAGCTTTGAATATATATGTATATCAGTCGATATACCCGAAATTGGGAAAACAATATATATAGTCTCTATATATGTTAAACCGCGAACTCGTATATCACTGCAACAGTGCATACAATTTTTCGACCAAATCCCAAAACCATTTTTAATTGGGGGCGACTTCAATGCCCATAACTTGGCATGGAATAATGAATGTGACGACATATATGGTAAGGTAGTATTAATAATAATAATAATAGCCTTTATTGCCCAACAGATTTATACAAATCCCTTTACAGAGCAAAAACAATGAATATATAATAAAAGAAGAAACAGCCTTAAATTAAATTAAGAAAAGAAGAAATAAAAAAAAAATTAAAATAAAAAAACACATTTCACATAGTTGTATAATGTTCAGTAGCACAAGCTTTAATAACTTTAAAATTATCTATAAAAATGTGGCATGTGTTGCACAATAAATTAAAATTATTACACGTAACATTAATTGGTGAATGAAGTAAAACATTTGTTCCAGACCACTCACAATAAAAAGGTAAATGTTGTCTATTGTAGAACTGTGGTACATTCAAATTAATTTTATATATCAAGTCTGAACAATCAATTAAATTGTGCAAACACTTATATAAACAGGACAATGATTTACAAATTCTACGAAATTCAAGACTTTCAAAATTAAAAATACCTAATAAAATCTGATAATCAGAGCCTCTCTGTGGATAAATACCACTAACCTTTAAAACTAAATATTCTAGAAACCTCTTCCGAACCGACTCAACCTTGCTGATATGAACATTGTAATAGGGATCCCATACAACAGAGCAATATTCTAACTTAGGACGCCGTATGGAAGCCATAGAACACTGTAATTTAATTATATTAAATGATACATCTCCCACGCTAGTCAGCACTAGGAAATCAGTTATAGACCTAACCTTTAGCACCCAAGATCTAACTCAACAAATTACATGGTCTACCTTAGAAGAGCCATATAGTTATGATTACTTTCCAATACATGTCAAACTAGAATGTAAAAAGTTGCTACCAGAAAGCTCACCAACAACCCACAACTTATGGAGACTCAAAGATGCAAACTGGGAATTATACTCTTCTGTATTACAGTTGACAGAACCGAAAATAACATATGATGGTGTCATCGAAAATATAAACAAAGCAGCAGAGGACGCTATCCCAAAACACTTTTCAACAAACAAAAAACGCAATCACTGCTCAAAACAATGGTGGAATGAAACTTGCAACATAGCAGCTCTAGCAAGAAAAGAAGCATTTTCCCACTACAAACGATCGCCAAATCTTAACAACTTGATAGAATAGAAAAGACTAGATGCAGTGGTAAAAAGGACTTTTAAAGAAACCAAAAGGAAGAGCTGGAGAAATTATTGTCAGAGTCTTAATCAAGGAACACCAATTAAAGCAGTCTGGGATAAAGTAAATCGATTTAAACATAGAAAACAATCAAATAAAACACCAATAGACCCTGAAGCGGACTGGGTAAATGAATTTCATACATACAGTACAACGAAACAATACATTTCTACTCTCAATATTCAATATGTGGGATCTAGAACAATGTTTGAAACAAACCAAAAATACCACCCCCGGTAAGGACAATATTTCATATATAATGATTTATAAAATGCCGATAGAACATAAAAAAGCTCTGCTAGAACTGTTCAACTCTATCTGGACAAACAAGATACCTTTTCCCGAAAAATGGAAAGACTACATCGTTTTACTCATCAAAAAACCAGGTAAAAGAGACAATACTCCAGAATCATATAGACCTATATCACTTTCATCATGCGTCTTTAAAACTTTGGCAAGAATGATTAAGAACAGACTCGAACATTGGTTAGAGAGTGAAAAAATGTTGCCTGGCTCACAATATGCATTTAGAAAAGGTAGGTCCACCCAAGAACCTCTAACAATATTAGTAAACGATATTTATCTGGGTTATTCGCAAAAACACCACACTTTAGCTACATTTATCGATGTAGCATCAGCTTTCGATAATGTCCAATTGAATTTACTGGAGGAAAAACTCATCAACATAGGATTACCAACTTATATGGCAAATTTCATTAAGAACGCATATTCAAATAGATCAGTCTCCTTAAAAATTAACCAACACATTTCAGATCCAAGAATTTCCAGAGACGGTTTACCACAAGGCAGCATTCTCAGTCCAATCCTATTCACCCTCTATATAGTGGATATTGAAAAAATCATATCACCAAAATCTAAAATAGTACAATACGCCGATGATATTGTGTTATACACAACAGAAAAATCAATTGAAATATGTACAAAAATTATTAACGCGGAATTTGGTCCAATCCAAAAATGGCTTGATAATATTGGGCTGTCTATATCAGAAACCATATCTTTTCCAGAACTAGAAGTTGTCCACAAAATCTGATAACCCATAAAAAATACCATCAAATACCTCGGATTACTGTTAGACAAGAAACTTTTATGGAAAGACTGTATACACCAAGTAATCAAAAGAACTGAAAATTCAATGAATATATTAATAGCTTTCTGCAATACAACGTGGGGAGCGGATCCAAATACGGCATTACTCTTTTATAAAACAATGGTAAGGTCAATTATAGATTATGGAAGTCATCTATATGGAACAGCAGCTGAAACACACTTAAACAAAATTGAAGCCCAACAGAATAAATGTTTCAGAATATGACTAGGATATAACAGATCCACCCCTATAAATATTATGCAAGCAGAAGCAATAATACCACCTCTTAAACTAAGAAGACAATTACTCAGTAATTTGTTTATTACTAAAATAATAGCAAAGGAAGCATCATACCTCAACAGGTTACAATCATTAACAGTTCAGGTCCTCACCTATAAATAATGGTACTCAAAAAAAAACCAGTTATAGTGGAAAGTCTTATGGAAATATCTAGCTACCAACACAAATTACATACAAACGGGAAACTACCTAACTTTACATACCTACCTGAAAATCTCTACGCTCACAAAATACCAACATATTATTTCGAAATTCAATACGAAATACCAAACCTGACTCAAACCAAATTCAATAAATTCAAAAACAAATACTGGCCAAATTACCAATATATATTTACAGATGGTTCAAAAGCAAATGAACAAACAGGCTGCGCGTTCTACCACATAAACAAAAAACATCATTCCAAATATACTTTACCAAAGGAGGCTTCTATATATACAGCAGAAATAACAGCAATTTTACAAGCAATGAAATACATATTGAATTCAGATAAAAATAGATATGTAATATTTACAGACAGTAAATGCGCAGTGGACAGATTAAAAAATATGAACATAAAGAGAACATTAAATCATATTGAAGCAAACATTTTGAACTTATATCCCACGAAATTCAAACAAATAACAAAATAGTCATATATGTATGGATAAAAGCTCATGTTGGTATAACTGGTAACGAAACAGCTGATAACTTTGCAAAGGAAGCAATAAAAACAGGAGAAAAACTCCAACTTAAATTACCACCCTCCGACGTATTCAAATCACAAAAACAGAAAATTAAAGAAAACTGGCAAAAACTCTATAATGAATCTACAACTGGATTAAACTTTAAAAAACATCAGGATAGGATCCCTAAACAAAGTTGGTTCTACAAAGAGGTGAACAGAAATTTTATAGTTACAATAAATCGAGTGCGTGCAAATCATGCACTTACTCCTGTATATAAACATCGGCTAAAAATGATTGATAACCCATATTGTTCCTGTGGAGATATAGGTACACTGACACACATCCTACTTGCGTGTCCGTTACATACCCAAAATATTAGGAAATTATATAATCAACTAATAACTGCCAATAGACCTTAATTGTATTATTTTTTCAGAAAGAATAAACACTCTTTACATACTGTACCAACACATAATAAACTGCAAACTTAAATTGTAAAATTTGTAAGCAATTATGCAAACACAACATTGTATTTGTAATTACTAACAATTATTAAATTAGAAAAAATCAAGAAAAAAAATATTAAGAAAAAATAAAAATAAAAAAAACAAATTATGGGAAAATTAAATGATTAAAAAAAATTATGAAAAAAAGGTTTAAAAAATAAAAATAAATAACAAATTATGGGAAAAAATGATTATTAAAAAAATATATATAAACAAGAAAATGAAAAAAAAAATTGTTGAATTAGAATAAAAAATACTAACACAGATAAACATATTTACTGTGCTCAATCCTGCAGAAAAATTAAACAAATTTTAAATAAAATAATCAGACACCTACATAGTGTGGCTAATTGGCCACAGCCATAGCCATTAACCTATTTAAAAAACTATCGGAAACAATCTTGGAAGATTTTCCTAAAATTAAAAACCAGACTTATACTCACGAATTACTGCCATGTGTACTGTGACTGATAAATGAAAAAAGAAGGCTACACAGAGAATACAAAATAAATCAGAATCCAGATTTCAAAACACAAATGAATAACTTTAATAAACAAATTTGGGAATACAAAACAAATAAATGGGTAGAAACTTGTGAAGAAATAAATAAGAAGATGGGAAAAAAATGCTGCCGCAAAATTGCTAAGTTAAGCAGATATAAACAACAAACCAATAATATCAACCTTGACAAAAATTATACTCTTTTGTACATCCTCTGATCATCCTTACATATAAGCAACGGCACTAAAGGGAGGAAAAATGGCGGCATTATTCCTAGACATACAAAAAGAGTTTGATAGTATTTGGCATTAAGGATTGATATACAAACATCATGAAATGAAAATATCGGAATACCTAATCAGAATTATAACAAACATAATTAAAAAGAGAAAAGGATCAACTTTCGTTTAGCTGAAACCAGTTACAAGAAAATACGTTTCTGTTTTACATTTTAGACAATTTTCTAAACATAAATACGCAAAAAACTTCTTGCGGAAATATACCATTTTCATTTATTGATAAAATATTGTAGATTTTGATTGATTCAAACTTTAATCGGCGACTTTGTAAAAAGGCATGTACAAAAACGTTCAATAGGTTTTTAAATGTCATTAAGATATGAGCTTTATTATTGTTAGTATAATCTGTGGTATAGGAGTAGAAATACAGATACCTAGTGGTTAAATGATGTCTTATTTTATTAGAACTGAGCAAAGTCTACTTAAAACTAGGCAGGAAGCTTATGAATTTGCGAAAAATGAAGGCTTAATACCTCGACCACTTTACTGTAGGACAAAATGTAAAGGACAAACGGGTAATATGGATATATTTTCGCATTATTATTTTTCAGTTACAAATTTGGGAATATATAGGTGTTCTAAACGACAACAATGCAAACCTTCGTTTTCTGTTGCAAAGGAAACCTGGTTTGAAAATAGTCATCTTTCACCAGAAAAAGAGTAGGTAGGTAGGTAAGACTTTTTAAACTTTTTTTTTCTTAAATATTTATATGCAGGATTCTTTTTGGATTCGCTCACGAAGAATCATATGAACGGATATGTGTTGGTGTAAGTGGTTGAGAAGGGAGTTTATCAATGGCAACAATAGCTGCTCGGATGAAGTATTGTCGGGAGATGGTTACCAGTGCTTTTACTTCAATGCAGGCATCTCTGCTGAAAATTGGAAGGCCAGGAATCATAGTTCAGGTTTGCCTCTTGAGATTTTAAGCGATATTAAGCTGATAGGAATAGATATTATTCATTGATCTGTGTTAAAGGTCGGGGGATGAGGATTAAACTCAACTTAATATTTTAAGGTTTATATTTTAATAACACATCAACAAATTGAATAAAAGAAATTTTTATTTTTAGATTGACGAATCGAAATTGGGGAATAGAAAGTACAATCGTGGACGAGTTATGGAGGGTCATTGGGTTTTGGGAATGATCGCTCAAAACTCAGAAAATCTGAGGCTAGTTGTTTGTCCGCAAAATAAAAGAGATGCTGCTACCCTTATAGAAATTATTAAAAATCATGTGACAGTGGGATCTATTATTCATACAGATGATTGGAAAGCTTACAGTGGATTTTCCAATTATGGTTACATTCATCACACAATAAATCATAGCGTGGAATTTGTGTCGGATGATGGGACACATACTCAGAGGATAGAATCTCAATGGAATGCAGCAAAAAGGTATTTGAGAGGTCAGCATATTCCTGAAGATGAGTTTCCTGATAAACTTTGTGAATACCTTTGGAGGCGGTATTGTAAGAAACATAAGTTAGATCCAATGGTTGAACTATTAAATTCAGTTAGAATGGAGTACGGTGACTTTAGAGTTCAACTTTAATTAATTTTGTTCCTTTATTAGATACTGGTACATATATGTTTATAAGTTTTTACTTAAAAGTTTACAGTTGAATTTCAGTTTTATTTCCGATAATTTCTACAAAATTTAGTTTTAAAAATGTAATTTGACATTAAAGATGTTATTTAATAAATATGTTTTCTGAGTATGTTGTCTCATTTCGCATATTTTATATATAATTAACAAAAATAAGTTTTCATTTATCTGCAAGGCAGGAAAATCACATATTTCCGCAGGAGTTCTTTTGCGTAGTTATGTTTAAGAAAGTGTTTAAAATATAAAGCATAAAAAAGTTTTCATGTAACTGGTTTCATTTATTCTAAAGTCGGGAAAATAATGCATTTACGCAGAAAATTTTTGTGTTTCGGGAGGCATCTATATACTGAAACTGGTTTCAGCAAAAAAAATTCCACCCAAAGTTTTCATATAACTAGTTTCAGTTATTCTAAAGTCGAAAAATGATGCAATTCCGCAGAAATTTTTTTACGATTTTGTGTTTGGGGAGGCATCATATACTGAAAAAACAAAAATTTTTCCTTAAACTGGTTTCAGCTAAAAAAAGTTCACCCAGAGAAAAATCAGGGTTAAAATAAATTACCAATATTCAAAGGAACAAGGGTTGCCACAGGGTTCTCTTCTGTCACCAATATTATATAATATATTCTGTGCAGATATTTATAATAAAGACTCAGAACAAACAGCCGAAAATCTTCAGGAATTTACCATTAAGACAATGATCTGGTTTAATAAATGGAGAGTACTTCCTAATCCCTCAAAATCACAACTAATCCTGTTTCATCATTGACTGAAAAATCCCTCCCATTACCCTCCAAAATCAACCCCATGTAAAGTACCTAGGCATACTACTAAACAACAAATTTAAATCTCCCTGCTCAAATATAAAGAAAAGTACCATTACTTGTTCATGTCATTTCCGTTCCCAGTCATACAAAAATCGAGGAATAAACATCGAAAATGCCAGCAGAATTTACCAACTGATTTGCAGACCGATGTTAAAATATACAAGTATCATTTTCCTGAACACACGGTTTTATACCAAATTACACTCCTTATGACCAAATATTGTATCACCAGAGAAAACAGAATATAGTGAAAGTTAGTGGCCATACACATTTGCCATCAGACAGAAATTTTTCCCTAATATAAAAATAACACCTGAGGTATCTACCCATATTCTATTCAACAAAAGAGTGGCATGAAATCATTACAGAATTGAATAAAAAACACCATTCAAGGTAACTGTAATGGAAGAACCAAATTTTCTGCCAGTTTTAACAAATAGGTTGCATATACTAACAATGGAGGCAATGTAGATTTCTCAGGAGCTTTCAGTTTTCATTTTACGTCCGAAAATACAGAAGTTTTGTATGTGAACATACTGTACATAGTGATTACAAAGAGTTGAACACAACAAAAAAAGGATGTCCTGTCACCACACAATTATCAGATTTGAAAAGAAAATACAGAGAACCATTAAAAATCCCTAAGAAGCTTGATGTTAAATCACTAATGTAGTATAATCCTCCAGTTCATCAAACTTTCTACATTAACCTGAGATCTGATGATCGCGAAACGGAAAATGGAAATCAAGACCAAGTGGAAATAATATAGTGAAGCTTCAGATCTTCATTATTATCTATTTACATAGAAAGAACTGTTCCTTTTATCCATTAAAATATGAGCCAATTTAGGTTATAAGAAAAGTATCACAAGCCACATTTTTGTTCAATAAACTGCCATATTTTTTTGTTTTTTTAATATTGTCTCTTATACATTTCATGAGCTTATTAATCAAATATTTAGGCCATATTTTCTATCACTGAAATTTTATTTATTATATTAAGCATATGTTTTTTTCTTTTGGCAAAATTGGCAAAAACGATAAAATTTTTATAACAAAAAAAAACGTTAACCAATTAGAAATCTAAATTTAGGTGTAAGTTTTATCTTTAAAAAATGTACCTTGTGAAGGAGTCGCCGGAAGTCCTTCTTTCATAAGAATCCAATTAGAATCCAGCTGTTGGCTAGCTTGTAGATAATACCTTCCATCCGTCCACAAGAGTGCCTCTTTATCGGTAATAATAGCAGTACCTGCACTTCCATTAAACCCCGAGATGAAAGCTCTATATTCATCACATTCTGCTAAATATTCGCTATTATGTGCATCGCTCGAAGGCACAATATAAGCTTGAATCGGCTCTTTGACATATTTAGTATTTTGCATTAAAGACCTTAATTTTTGTAAAAGATTAGTAGTTGATGGTGGCACCATTTTTATTTCCATAAAATTATACGAATACTAAGCAACAATGTATCACATAACCATTTGTTTGTTAATTATCAGTTACCACTGAGTATTATCAATTATCTTATCAATTTAAAAAAACTAGTGTAAATGTAACCTTAAAATACTAATATAAATACTTCACTTGTTTGAACTGGTGGGCCCACAAATCACCTTGGGTGGGCTACATTTTGAATTTAGCGAGTACACTTCTGTCAAGTCAAGGGCATAGAGTAGTATTAGCTCTCAATAGTTTAGTGGTAATATGAGTTATCAGCCTTATAAGAGAGAAATAAACACATTTTATTTATATGTATATAAATAACGCCGTGACTAGCAGTACATCGGATGTACGAATTTATTTTGTACATCGGCCTTGTGGTTATTATTCTATTCTTTTTATAAATTAATCTACCTACTGTGATAGGTTACACTATAATCATACTCATTTACATATACAGGGCGTTTCATTACTAATTGAAAATATTATAATCCTGAGTTCAAAAGCGCCTCTTAATCCCTCAGGTAATTGTTTCGAAAAATATGCAATTTAGTCCCTTGGTATAGAATATACTATTAAGTACTGGGCATAAATAATTTTTAAATCGAACACCCTGTATCTGACACATGAGACACATTTTATCTAGGTGATTTGGATCAAATCATCATATTCTGAGTTCAGGATTCTACTTGAAATATTTTCAATTAGTAATTAAACACCCTGTATTTATTTTTTTAATAATGTTTGTATTGAAAAATGCGAGAAAAGGAAAAAGTGTCTTTATTTGAACCATCATTATGTAATACTCATCGAACCCTATATCGCATGTGAGGAAACAACAATGTGCATTTCAAAACTGCAATTTACAACCACCTAAAAGGCAACATAGGAAATCAACTTTTATAACCGAGACTGATTATACCGAAAAACGCACAGAAAGGAAATTTGAAAAATATAAAAAGTTTATGTTGGTGCTACGAGATATTGCCAGTTTGATGTCTGAGCAATCAGGAGATATTTTCGATTTATCAATGCAAATTATTTGAAACTACCTAACTCACAAACCCTAGATACTTATAAGTATTACAAAATAAACACAATTTATATTAAAGTATATCTATGATCTAAAATAATGTAAATAAACCAGTCAAAAGACAAGCTTTTTTATAATAGGCAAAGTTTACAGAATTAAATAATAGTTCGTACATCCGATGTACTGCTAGTCACGGCGTATAACTAAACATTCATTTGTCTATGGTGGAAGTATCACACCCTAAATGAATGAGCAAATTTCTTTATCTGTCACAGAACTGGAAACATGCGCGTAAGGTTCGACGTTTCGCCGTTTCGCGAGGACAGATGCACTGTAGTGATTTCGCCCATACAATAAAATAGAAGATATGATTTCGCGCATGCTGACCCCTCCGCTCTGACGTCACGCCGAGAGTGAACGCCTTGAATTAGTTTGCAATTTACAATTATTGAATGTGTTTATACGTGCGTTCTTTTTGCTGGCATCTCAGTTAATCTCAGCTCACATCAGTAATGTGAGCGTTCTTTTTGTTTAACTCACTTTAAGTGAGCTGAGATTTTTCCTCCCCCTTCACCGATACTGAATGTGTTGTAAGGGGGAATCAGTTGGACTTGAGTCGGAAATAAAGTGGAGGGGATGAACAAATATTTTATTTGCTTGGGTTATTTGTATTTTAACCAAGGTTATCTATAGTTTTAACCATTGACATATAAACACACATAATCTATTTTTCTTTTGTTACAAATTATGGATACAATAACATTATTATTATTATATGTTTTGTTTCTTATTCAGATCACCTTAACTGAAGTGATCTGAGATCTCAGTCAAAAAGAACGCACCTTATGTCGGTTAATTTTACATTTTTATTGTTGAAAATTAGCAAAAATTAGTCAAAATGAGATGTGTAGTGTATGGTTGTGATTCAGACAATCACGTGAAAGGCTTTGCACACGATGTCAACTTTTTTACCTTTCCAAAAGACAAAAAAAAATATACGGGAGTGGATCCGTTTGTCTAAACGCGAAAATAAATTTGATACCATGGAATATTAGACCATATAATTATGCTGAAATTAAAAAACGAATGTCACTAGCTCCTCTTGGTAATCGTAGAGATATGTTGGGGGCTATATTTATATTTAAACTCCTAAATGGACCGGTTGATTGTGCGGATCTTTTGATTCATGTGGGGATTAGCATTCCTTGTCAGGTTACCTTTCATGTGCCCTGTCATAGAACAACATATGGTGCTATGATTCCTACAAATAGATATCTGTGCTTTTTGAATAGCTTTAGTTTTGATATTTTCAATGTCTTTTGGGTCAGTTCAAACATTGCTTAGGGCTGTGATTTGTCGAGTTATGTTGTGTTCTTAATTTATTTCATTTATATAAGTATTGTTTTTTACCTGTAGCTACATGGAAAGTGTTATGTATTTTAAATTAATTGGTTATGTTGTATCAGTCTTTATACCTGTTCTTATTGTATTATTTATTGTTGTATTGTAACAGCGGTTTTCCGTAATAAATAAATAAATAAATCTTCTCATGAATTCAAGTTGACAAATGATATTTTTAAATCCTAATTTGATATTTTGTTATTACCAATAACAATTTCATTATTATTATTATTATTTTGAAGAATGCTCCACAGTACCTGAATTGTACTTTATTGTTGTTGTATAGTATACTTATTTTGGAATAAAATTTGCTAATTGTTTTATTCCTTATATTTATTTACAAATTTAAATGTTTATAAAATCATGTCAAAAAATCCAAAAAGTATAATAATATGTTCTTTTGTATCAGTACAGTAATTATTTACTTTACGAAGTGAGCAAACAGATTTCAATCAGATCTTAGAATTATTGTTTCGCTCTGGTAGGCTAGTAGGCTCTCCGATTCCATACAACACTTTTTACATGAATTCTCTTTGCCTTTATAATACTAATAATATCTCATTCAACCGGAACCACCCTCATTTTCCTTCAAACTGCGTTAGCAACGGAGCAACGCATCATACGAAAGTTCTATTACATCAAATGCATTAGCCCGCGCTCACGGTTTTAAAATTTACTCCCTGCGTTACGTCATGCGCGTGGCGAACGATATTTCGAACGGCTAGAGATCATCTATCATGTTGTTGTATCATGGAAAAGTTTAAAAATAATAGTTCAAAAATCCTCCAAAGTGGCGCTAGCGTAGGCAAATGGTGTGACTTAGTTTCATAGTCCATTCAGAATTATTTGTTTATTTCTCTATCTTTTTCAAATTAAACTTTTTGTGTTTTTTTTAAATTTACCCGGCGACTACTGTAACGCCACCTTTATATACTACATTTTAACGGATACTTTATAATACACAGAGACGGCTCTCCTTTCCTCTACCCTCCATAATTAAAATATCACTTCTACTGTTTTTTTTATCACAACATTAAATATATTATTACTTGCTAATTTTTTTAAAGAAATTATCATTGTTACAAAATTTCATAGGTGATTAAACGTGATCTAGTGTGGCTATGAAATTGACATTTATAGTGTTCTCTCTTGTGCTGCGACAATTTTTCCATTTAAGATTTTGACGCCATTGTATCATTTTGAATAAGGTTTAAATTTCTTAATAAAAATATGGAAAATGGAGCTGCCACCGGTGAATCAACCCGAAAATGTTTTCAAAAGGATAGAAAAATAATTCTAGGTACGTAAATTAATACTAATTCTTAGGTATATTTACATATTTCTTGAATTTACTTGTAGATGGATCGAAAAAGATGATGGAACTCATTGCAATTAAAAAAGATGAAATAATTGAATTAGAACAAGATATTACAAAAAATAAACATAATTTTACAAATACGAGAAATTTGAAAAAGAATCTGAAAGAATTTATTAACAAAAACTTTGATGATATTGAAAACAGAACAAATTTTACAAATGTATTTGAAGAATATAAGAAAACCATTATACCAACAGCTCAGACCATTCATATAATAATTGTTTCGGACTTGAACAACGCCATATCTTCAGCAGAAGCTATACTCAAAGAATTTGTTGGTATATCGAATGAAAATGAGCAAATATATAATTCAGAGATTCAAAGTTGCAAGCAAAAAGAAATGGAATTAGCAACAGAGCTAGAAAAAACTAAAAAAATTCATATTGAAGATAACAATGCTAAGGAAGCTATAGCTAAAGAAAATATTGTTTTAAAATTAGAATTGGAACACTTGAATATTGAAGTGGTATCGTATGAACAGAAATTAAAAGATATTGTTGGATTTGAAGAAAATAACAATAAACTGAAACATGTAATTAACATGTTAAACGATGAATGTAAAGGGTATGAAAATGAAATATTAGTTCTTGATAAATCATGTGATAGTAGAATTTCTCAAAACAAAGAATTCGAGGAAAATATTTCCAAAAACATAGTAAACGCTAAAATAAAAATTAATGAATTGGAAAAAGAATCACAACATGCCGTAGAAAAACTGAAACATTTGAAAACAAAAGAAATAAACTCTAATAAGGAACTTTTAAAGTTGACAGATTCCATCCAAAATTCTGAAATGGATTTCATAAATTTATCAAAGGAGTCTGAAGAACTAAATGAATTAATGTTGAGAGCTCAAGAAAGCTTTGATGAACAAATGCATTCATATAAAGAAAAATTGAGCAAAATCGAAGATTTAATAAAATGTCATCAAGAAATTGGGTCCAAATTATCTGAAAAAATAGAAGCAAGAGAAATTGAAATTGAGAAATTAAATTCAGATATAGATACGTTAAAGAATATTGTTACAGATGCATTGGATGAAGATGTTTATAGACAAATAGAAATAAAACAAGATAATTTGAAAGAATTAAACTCGGAGCTTGAAAAAGCAGAGGAAACCTATAAGCAAAGTTTAGTTGCAAAGCAGGAAATTTTGCAAACTGAAATAACCGAAAATGAAAATGGTAACGAAAGAATGGCCAAATACATCCGCAACTTGGAGAATGAAATAAAAGAAATACAAAATAATACAATCCAATTAGAAAAAGAGAAAACGTCAAATGAAAAAATTTTAAATAACTTAAACAAACAGTGCGCAAATAAGAGGGTACTAGCCAGTAAATCAGAAACACGGCCAAAGAGATTAAGTAGATGGGACAGTGATAGTACTATAGGAGAAGAAACTTGGATGTGCTAATACCACTTTGAAGCATCCAAAAAGTCTAATGATATTCTTTAATGGTTTTTCTGAACAAAGTTTTTTTTATTTAGGGTAAATTGTAAAAGCCCAATGTTTTTCATTAAAACGAACAGATTTTTTTTGTTAAATGAGTATTGTTCAACAGATATTTGTTTTTGATATTTAGATGAATATAATAAAAATTCTATGATATTCTCACTTATATTATTTACGCCCAACCCTATATCTAAGATGCGAGAAAAGTGTTGGTTTACCCCCAAAAAAAATTGGTGTGAGAAAAATACGAAAAGCGGGTTTTTAGAAGAAAAATTATGTGTGTATGTCATTGTTGTTGGCCACAATGTGATTTAGGTCTTTTGTTTGTCCACAGATACAATATGGATCAGTAGCACATCCTATTCTGAATAAATGTTTTTTATTTCGGCAATGTCCCGTTCTCAGTCTACTTCTTATTGTTATAGATGTCTTTTATCGTTTTGTATTGAATTGTACCATTTTCCTTTGTTCGCAAATGTCGAAAACTGCATCCAAATGCGTTTCAGCGTGTTCATTGCGATTTTAAGACGTTTTCCGACTTTGAGAAACTTCAACAAGTGGTTACTATCGCAGCACAACAACACACATTGTTGGGCCCACCGAAAAACCGAAGTGATTAAACCACGTCGCCAGGCGTATAATCACAGCACAGTGTGGTACTGTGCGTATAATCTGCTATCAAAAGAGAGAGAGAGATGTTCGTGGGTTTTTTGAAGTTGGGGCTTGTAGTGTTTATTTGGGCTTGTTTTGTTTGACGTGTGGCCCTGTTATAGGATTCGGTTCCTCTTCAGGGCTGGTTGGGGGTTTGTTTTTTGGGGTGGTTTGTGTGCGCGTATTGACTTGGCTTGTTTGAAGTAGGGCTGAAAATTCAGTTTTCGAAAAGTGTCTAGGAAGTTTGAGAAAAAAGGTGTATAGAAAATTGAAGTTGTGTTTGGTTTTGTGGGTGGTTTGCGTGTCTTTGTTAGAAATCAACCGGAGGGAGAGGCGAAAACAATCAGCGCCGAAATTGGGTGATTTTTATGCGAACGTGGTTTTTATGATGAGGGAATGGGGAATTTAAAAGTGTCTAGAAAAGGTCGAGAATGAATAAGACGAACCACGTTGCGTTGCGGATAGTTAATAGAAGCGGGGTGGGTGATGGTGTTGTTGGAGAGTGAAAATGTATTTTTTGGGGGTTTTGTGTCTCCTGTGTCATGAAAGTTAATAGAAGCGTTGGGAATAGATTTTGGAATTTTGAGTTTATTGAAATTTGTTGGAAAAGTGACTAGGAGACATTGAAAGATGTGTGGATGATGTTGGGTTGTGGCGACTGGCTTTTCTCGAATTCGAGGTGAGGATTGGGGAGTTTAAAATGACTGGTTAATGTATTGTTGTGGGTTGAAATCATACACGAGTATTAAATAGACTGCTGATATATTTAAGTAATTAACTAATAACAATAACTCCGTAACGATATAGTACGCCGACCGACCCGGCTTCCAAGCTCAAACTGTCACGAACTGTCACTTGCAAACCGGTGCAGTGTAGTACTGAATAATAGCGACTTTGCCAGACATAACAACATAATGATGCTGACATAACAGTTAATATGTTGTATGTGTGGGTTGGGTAACAACAATCTTAAATCCAAAAACTTCGTCGAACGTCGGCCCATTTGGCTAGCGAATAAATTCACTATGCTACAGGAAAAAACGTGAAAAACCTGCAGCACCGACGGGGTGGGTGAGGCTCTCGGATCAATTTGAATCGCTTTCGCTCCTGATGGGAGTGAAAGCAAAGTGAGCACGCCTGCCTATATTTGTTATAGAGCAGTTGTGTCGATAAATGGATGGAATTAAATGACGAAGTGTTTCGGCTATGACATCTCTTGAGTTGGGGATGGCGTTCATGAGGGTGACGGTGAGAATTTCAATGATGATTTTGGTGTCGGTAGAAAGATCATAGGGTGTTGGTGGCTTTTCGAGGGTGACAGGTGCGGTCTCTTGGGGGGTTTTAGGTGTCGATAGCCTGTGGGGGCAGCGAGGATGGAAAGCGGGGTGTGGACCACCGCAATTGGTACATTTAGGAGTGCCGGACTTGGGGCAATTTTCGGTTCGGTGGCCTGTTTGGCCGCAAGAGGGGCATATCGGTTTAGACCGACAAGATTCGGAGGAGTGTCGGGTTTGGGTGTATCGACTGCAATACTTGGGCACTGGGGGGAGTGGATTTGTGTTCGATGGCTCGCATCGATGTGGAAGGCCGTGAAATGAGAGGCCGGAAGTTAGGGCCTGGTGGTAGTGGGCTTCGGAGGCGGTAACGATGCGAAACATCGAAGTGGGTTTGTTGGTGGCTTTGGCCACTATTCGCCAAGTTTTGAGGAAGGGGATTTGTTTCTTGTGAAGAATTTCTTCAAATTCTTCGGGGCTGACAGTGGTGTCTACGTTCCTGCAGACAAAGGGGTAGGTGGGTATGAGGGTTTTGTTGGCTGGACGTGGTGGACGTTCTGTTGAGTTAAGAACGTTGATGATGATGTTTTTGTCACCAGTGGAGTTATGGATTTGTCTCAGAATAGTTGAGACTGACTTTGGGGAGGACGTTTTGAGAAGGGCGGTGTGGTTGAAGTTTACCTTAAGAAAGAGGACGTGGCCGTGAAGGAGTTCGAAGGTGTTGAGTAGAGTGAAAAGGGATTTTTGAGTGGCGTATTGGGTTGGGAGGTTTCGAAGGTTCGGGGTTTGAATTGGTGTGTCGTTGATGGTGCAGGAATGTTGGTAGGTGTGGGTGTTGTTGGACGGGTTTTGGTTTTCCCGACGAGGGTGAAGCCATCCTCGTCAGAGACGGGTTGTTGTCGTGTGAGTGTATGTGTAGGGGATTGGGATCTTACGGAGGAAGCGTAAGACCTTCTTGAGGATGTGTATGCGGATTGTATGTGTTGTGGGGATGTGTATGGGGTATGTGTGTATTGTAGAGTGTTATCGTGTGTTATGTTTTGTAAGTGGAGTGGTGTTGCTTGATGGGAGGGTGTTGAGGAGTGGTGTGTTTTGTTGGAAGTGTGTGTAGAGGAGGTGCTGGATGTGACGGGTGAGAGAAGGGAACGGAATTGTTTGTCAAGGGTCCGAGATTCATTAACGAGTTGTCTGGTTTCTTCTAGGAATTGTTCAAGTGCTTCGTGGTTGGCTAGTGTTGAAAGTGTTTTTGCAGCTCTGCTGATGCGACGATGTCTGGAGGACATTTTAGGATAGAGTATGTTATGGAGTGGGGTCGAAAGCTAATACCGACAGTGGACTCACTGCCGGAGGGAGTTGCCTCTCTAGTTAAAGGTTTCCTGACTTAATAGCTTTCAGGAGTTTTATATTTACCTAGATGCTAAATGTCCTTCCCTCTTCGGATGGTATGGCTTGCTTATGTGTTGGCTGAAATAAAAACAAGATTAACACTGTTTATTATTTTCATAAATAGAGGTTGTTTCGAGAGAAACAATTTACACTTCCAAGTGTATTAGTGAACTATCGAACTGAAAAGTTCGGCAGAACATGGGGTTGGTTGGTCTTCTGGTGGAGGCGTCCACGTTGCCGGCGAAATCGCGGTGAACAGGTTTGTATCAGTGACCCGCTCTTGCTGTATCACCTTCCTCATGCGATGGACTGGCGCTACTGACTCACGGACGACACCGTATCTCGTATCATGCCCTGCGATCTTTTATAGCCACTGCTAAACTGCATATTTAACGCCATCTATTCGCTTGCAAGGTTACTAACGACATCAAAATGTCAGGAGTAAAACAATAACAAATGGATCAGTATATTAGGGACTTTGAAAGAGTTTTTTATTGTATTTGTCATCAAATCTCTTCAATACCTTATTATATACTGACAAATACAACAAATTTTACTTGTCAAGTAAATTCCAAGCAGCAAAAACAACCTGCTAATTGACTGGAATCAACCGCCAGTGCCGTACTCAGAAAATAATGCTCCGAAAACCATTTAAAACAAAAGATGGATAACAACAACGTGAATATAACTCCTACATCACCTAATACACCATCAACTACTCCAATACAATCTTACTCTCAAATGCTCAAACAACCAACTCAACCAATATATCCAGCAAAAGATTAGGGAATCATCTTTAGTGTGCAATCAATGATGCAAAAATTCAAGACTATCTTCTGAGTTTAGGCCCAATAGTACAACCACGCAACATCATTTTCTGCTCGAGGATATCTAATAATAGAGTGTGTACTTATTTATCGACCAAAGCTGCAGTTGATCAATTTATAGAAAATGGAGGAGAAATCGAAGTTTTGGGACAAAAATTAAAAGCGCGACATTTAGTAACCCCTTCAGACAGGCTAGTCATTTCTAATCTTAGTCCGACTATACCACACGACACACTTAAAACTATACGCTAGAAGGATTAGGTCTAAAATTATGATCCCCAATTACATTTCTACGAATAGGTGCAACAGATCCTGCATATAGCCATATAATGAGTTTCAGACGCCAAGTAGTTTACATTACCCCTCTAGAATCTCTTACTTTAGCCGAATCTCTAGAAATTACACACGACAACCTCTCTTATCGTATTTTTCTCTCCTTAGATAGTCAGAAATGTTTTAATTGCAAACTATCGGGTCACGTTGTTGCCAATTGTCCTACCTTATAAAACCAAAAGTCTCCTATCCAAACGAACACAATAAACAATGACGTCCCCCAAACATCACATGAGCAAACAAAACCAACAACAACCTTTTCTCAACCAACTCCGATAGATATATTCTCTACCCCATCAAATCTGACAGTAAACACCCCCACAGCTGAAGTAGGCAACATATCACAAAAAACCACAACAACTTTGCCCAATTCTACAAATAAACGATTCCTATCATCAGAATCCTCTCCGGAAGCATCCACTATGACAAAACCAGATTTCTCAACCTCAGAATATCCAAAAAAGAAAAAACACTCTGCAATCAGCTCCCCCCCTGTCTACTCCATCCCAGAAGAAGCAACCAGCCATTTAAAATCAATAATTGAAAATCAAACACCCCCTTATCCTCTGAACTATGACGAATTTAAAAGGCTGCTGGAGCACACACACGGAGTTCAGAACGCATACACCGTTGCAAAATACTATACATCAGATATAAAAGGCCTCATTGAAATGTTACTTACACTTTACCCTCAGTTGAAAGATAAGACTCTAAAAACCCGATTTACTAAATTGAGAAAAAAGCTGGAAAAGCAGACAGATGATACCGGCAGCGAATCCTCCATACAATCCCGTTAATCACGTCAAAATATCAATTTGAATAACAAAATTCAATAGTATACTACAATGGAACCTGAATGGATATTATCTCCATTTAAGAATGCTACAAAAGCTCATATCGGAACATCTTCCAGACATTATATGCTTACAGGAAACTCACTTCCATGAACACAAAACACATACCCCAAAACATTACAATGGATTATTTAAAAATAGAAATCGGACAACGGCCAGTGGAGGTGTAGCCATATTCACGAGATCAACAATAGTAGCGGAAGAAATGAACATCACCTCCAACATTGAAGCGGTAGCCATTAAAATTAAAGTTCCAACCGAAATAAATATATGCAACTTATACCTCCCGCCTAACATACATGCAGATCCCAAGGAACTGGATGCGTTATTTAAACAAATTCCTTCTCCCAGGCTAATTATAGGCGATTTCAACGGGCACAACATTGCTTGGGGATCCAGGTCAAACGATTCAAGAGGAAAGCAACTATATGAGACATTCAACTGCGCTAACTTAGCTATATTGAATGACAGCAGTGGCACCAGATTCAACATAACAGCGGGCACTTCTTCAGCAATTGATCTCAGTTTATGCACATCGAATCTTCTACCCCAACTCTCTTGGCAAATTAATAAAGACTTATATGACAGCGATCACTTCCCAATAACAATTACCAATACCACTAAACGTTCTCACGATACAATACCCTTACAACGTTGGAGACTAAATAAAGCAAATTGGACTGATTTCTCACAACACATTGACGACAATATTCATCTGGCAAAACTGCAGGATGATATTACGGCTACAGTAGAAGACTTTAACAAAATAATAATAGATGCAGCATACCACGCTATTGGTAAGACAGCGCATATAAAAAAGTACAATGCAGTACCATAGTGGAACGAAGAATGTGAGTCAGCAATAAAAGCAAGTAAACAATCCTTAAATAAATATAAAAGATATAAGACTCCTGAGAACTGTATAGAATACAAAAAGAAGCGAGCGTTTGCTAGACTAACCATCAAACACAATAAAAGAAAATCTTGGCATCAATACGTTCAGAAAATCAATAGTTCAACACCAATAACAAATGTCTGGGAAAAAATAAAGAGCATAGCAGGTAAAAGCTCACATATGAAAATTGCAGCCTTACAAAAAAACGATTTAAGTATGATAACAGATAACAATGAGATAGCTGAAGAACTCGCAAACGCTTATTGTCTCCATTCTAAAAATGATAACTACCCATACTTCCTAGCATTTAAGCAGAAGCAAGAAAAGAACGCTATTATGATACATGAAAACGCAGACTCTATTAACACGCCTATTAGCCTACACGAATCCAACGATGCACTCCACGAACTTAAGAACACATCTCCTGGACCCGATGATATCCCGCCCATATTTTTGAAAAACCTGCCTTCACATCACCTCTTGCAAATAGACAACAGTGTCTGGAGCCAACATCTATTTCCTAACACATGGAGAAAGGCAATCACAATCCCCATCTTAAAACCTTCTAAATCACCCCTTCTAGCAGATTCTTATAGACCCATTTCTTTTACTAGCGCCCCATGCAAACTGCTCGAAAAAATAACAAATAAAAAACTTCTTTGGGACCTAGAAAGCAAAGGACATCTGACCCCGGAGCAATCAGGATTTAGACCAAATAGATCAACATTAGACAACATAATTGATTTAGAAACTCATATTAAAAAAGCATTCTGAAATAAAGAACACTGCATGGCCATCTATTTTGATGTAAATAAAGCTTTCGAAACAACTTGGAAACACAACATACTATCAAAGCTAAGCAACCTAGGATATCAAGGTAACATTCTAGCTTTCATACAGAACTTATTATGTGACAGAACATTTCAAGTTAGAGTCAATGGGACAACTTCTTCCATCCAAAAACAAGAAAATGGAACACTCCAAGGATCAATTATTAGTCCAACTTTATTTCTCCTAGCCATGAACGATATAACTAGAGATATAGAAAAACCAATACAGATCCGAATGTATGCGGATGACGTGATAATTTTTGTAAAAACCAGGACATTATCCGCATGTGCAACGATACTACAAAAACAACTCATAACGATAGAAAAATGGTCAAGAGCGACAGGTTTTCATTTCTCGCCCAGCAAGTCACAGTGCATAATATTCTCAAAACAACCAATTAACCACAAACCTCATATGGAAATCTACAATACTACTCTAAAGTACACCAATAAGATAAAATACCTAGGACTTATATTTGATGAGAAACTAAATTGGAAAACCCATATAACACAACTAATTAAAGACTGTCAAAAAGAACTTAATTTATTGAAATGTCTATCAAACAAACATTGGGGAGCCGATGGCAGATTACTCTTAAACATCTATCAAACACGTCAGATCAAAAATTGATTATGGCTGTATTGCTTATGCATCAGCAAAAGTTATAATACTCAAATAATTGGACGTATTACACAATACAGCACTACGCATTATCCTAGGAGCCTACAGAACCACACCAGTAGACAGCCTATACTGTGAAGCCGGAGAAGCCCCACTAGAACTTAGAAGACAAATCCTAAGTCTCTCATATGCCTCAAAAATAACAGCTAATCCTCTTATTTTAACCCACCATCACACATTTGATAAAAACGTAAATCCAGTCTCACCTAATATTCAAACAGAGCCATTTTACGTAAGAATCCAGCACTATAAAAACAGTCTCAATATATCCAACATCTCTTCTTTAAAAATCGAAACTTATAACTTCACTCCACCCTGGCAAATACAGCCACCACATATAAACACTCATCTTTCATGTTTTTCCAAACAAAGCACTAGTATACAAACCCTCATCCAACATTTTAACGAGACCATGCAAAAATATCCCAATTATACCGAAATATACACTGACGCATCCAAACAAAATGACGGACTAGGCGCAGCCATTATAACTCCTACAAACAATGTACAATTCAAACTTTCAAAATATGCATCAATTCTAACAGGAGAACTTTATGCAATACTAGAAGCAGTAAAGTACGTAACAACATCGAACTACGAAAAGACAGTTACACTTACAGACTCTTTAAACTCCTTGAAATTATTGAGAAGCACCTATTCGAAAAAATTTCTCGTACTGATGATCAAACAAGAAATTCATCACATTCAATCGATAGGAAAAACATACATTTCCTGTGGGTTCCTGCACACATAGGCATAAAAGGTAATGAGATGGCCGATCAACTCGCCAAAAAGGCAGCACGACTTAATACCATACCAATCATTAAGCCCTTATACACCGATCTAAAAACATTTATTCGCAATCATGCAAAACAAAAATGGAATGACACATGGAGGAGCTCACACGCAAAACTTAGAGAAATCAAACCCTACATAACACCCTGGCTAACTTTTACCGAAAATCGAAGACATCAAATAATCATCACAAGGTTACGTCTAGGTCATACTCGAGCTACTCATGAGTACTTACTTTCCCGAACACCAAGACCGGAATGTGTTATTTGTGAGCAGCCGTTAACAGTGAAACATTTTTTGGTTGAATGTCCGCTATATCATGCCAACAGACTAGCATGCAACATAAGTGAATCTCTGGAAAATACTTTAAACAACAGCAGTAATGTGAAAAATCTTATTAAATATCTGCAAATCGCAAACTTTTACCATAAAATTTAAAATGTACTTTAAACAAAACATGTGACATGTCAATATCTATTCATAATGTTAAACAAACATAATATATAGGTACAGACCGCTAATAGCCCTTAGGCTGATGCGGATTCGTAAATAATATATATATATATATATATATATATATATATATATATATATATATATATATTCTAATTTTCGATAAGTGAATTTTATATTTTTTATTTCATTAAATGACACAATTAACCTCCTAACGGTGGCGCCGGACCTGTCAGGCCCGAGCGATATTATTTTTGTTATCATTTTGAGTGTCATTGAGTGACGACCTTAAGAGGGGCCTCCTCACAGGTATATAAACCTAAAAGCCTACACAGTACTAGTTACTAATTTAGTAATTATTTGGTTCAAAATATTTACGATAGATGTCGATACTAGTACTGAATCGGCTTTTACTTCAACATATTTTCTTAGTACCTTCCTACCTTCGGTTTCGTCAACGTGAGTTATTGGAATTAGTTTGTTTTAAGCTCCAGGAACGAAGTAATTTAACGATACGGCCTGAGAGGCTGGGCGCCACCGTTTGTGACTGTCTTTATAACGCTGAGTCTGTGTTATATTTTGCAGTTTTATTGCAGTCGAAGGTACTGAATACTATATTTACACATTGAATACTGTGAAATAATAAATCATTATTGCTTTCAGAAATAATTTAAAATGTCTTATGAGCAGGAGCGGCTGCAGCGATTATTACAAGATATTTCTACCCCAGAAGGAAGTGATACAGAAAGTGATTCGGAGCACGAATTAGATTGTGTCGAGGTAAGGGAAGAAAATACCGATACTGAACAGAGTGGTGATGAATTGGAAGAACCTATTTTCCAGACGACAAAAGAACCTTCTTTCATTGGTAAGGATCTAGTAACTATATGGAAAAACACAGGCCAATAAAAAAACGTACGCACAAGGTCTGAAAATTTAATTCGTCACCTTCCTGGAGTAAAATATTCAGCTAGGGAAGCCAAACTCCAATTCAGTGTTGGGAACTATTTTCTGATGATATATTAGACATTATCGTGGCCGAGACCAATAAGTTCACTCAATCCATATCAGGAAATTTTACAAGACAAAGATCTGCCCGACCTACAGATAAAAGCCTTACTTGGTCTCCTTTATATATAGCTGGAAGTTTAAAAAGTAGTCGTCTGAATTTCGAAGATCTATGGGATCGAAAAGTTTGTGAAGTGGAAATATTTTGGCTGGCTATGGCGCAATATAGATTTCAGTTTTTGTTGCGAGTACTGCGATTTGATGACCTCACAACTAGAGATTTTAGAAAAGCAACTGATAAATTAGCGCCAATAAGAACTCTCTTTGACTTATTTGTTACCAATTGTCAAAAACAATATACTTCAGGAGACTACGTTACACTAGATGAAATGTTATTAGGGTTTAGGGGAAAGATGTGCGTTTAGAGAGTACATCCCCAGTAAACCTAACAGATATGGTATTAAAGTGTTTTCTGTAGTCGACGCCAAAATGTCTTACACATACAACCTTGAAGTATATGTAGGCCAACAGCCGGAAGGGCCATTTCGAGTACAAAATAATACTGAGAGTTTGGTTCGACAATTACTTGTTCCTTTAGCTAGATCTGGAAGGAATTTAACGTGCGATAATTATTTTGCATCTATTAGTTTGATCAACTTTCTGGTGATACAGAAAATAACTTACGTTGGTACTATCCGTAAGAACAAGAGGAAACTTCCACCAGAATTTTTGAATGTCAAAGAAAGACCAATAACATCTAGTATGTTTGGGTACCAAGAAAACATTACCCTGCTATTGTACGTACCAAAAAAGAACAAAAATGTTCTTCTTGTTTCCAGTTTACATCATGACGATTCTATAGATCCTACTTCCGGTGATAAACATAAACCAGAAATGATTAACTGTTACAATTCGACAAAGGGTGGTGTCGATACGGTAAATCTCTTATCATCGAATTATGATGTTGCACGTAAAACAAAACTTTGGCCTGTGGTGATATTTTTTGGATTGATGAACATTGCAGGGATTAATGCCCAGGTTATTCATAGCGCTAATAACCCGGATTCAAAATTAATCAGACGGAAGTTCTTGAGAAATTTGGCCTTATCTTTGATATACGATCACGTAAAACGCCGTTCCTTTGCTCAAAATATACCACCAGGAGTTCAATAAAAGCGTAAACAAGCAGCTTCAACGAGTTCTTCTGGTGCTGAAAGGCTAGAGATTCCTCTAGGAACCAGGAAAAGGTGCTCAGAGTGTCGTAAAGAGAGCAAAAATAGATATTATTGTGTAAAGTGTCAAACATTTCTGTCTGAGCCATGCTAAAATTATTTGTGTTAACTGTGCAAATTAATGTCAATTTCAACGTTAATAGACTGAAATATTATTATATATTTTTTATTTAGAATCATAAAGTTAGTATTTCGTTATTCTTTGTTAATTTTTGTTTATTATTAAACTCAATACGTCTTTCTGTCTACTTTTACATGTATTTAGTAATATAAAATTATTCATTAATTAAATAAAACTTATGAAGTTAAGTTTGGTAAATTTTATTTCTACAATCAAAATATACAGGGTGTTCATTTCAGGACTTCCCACCCTAATTTTCTCGAAATGTGTGTATTTTAAAAATAAATCCTGGGACACGTCAACAAATATATCGAAGGGGACAACTTTTTATCATAAAGGCAACGCGCCCCCTTTCACCCCCCGCCAGGGGGAGTTGCCAACTTCCAAATCTTAAATGGGAAGGGGTATCGAGTTATACCTCATTTTAAAGGTCTTTTTAATCTATACACGTCGGCTTTTGTTTTTTGTAATTGATCGATTCGTTGTGGAAATATTTAGGAAAATCTGTTTGCTGCTTCGTACCATTAAAATAAAAACTGCAATTGTTTGTTTTGTTATTCTTTTCAACTTTTTTGTATAAAAAAATGCAAAAAAATGTTTTTGATAGAGAAAATAAAAGACATGATACCTATTGAATTGTTTACCATACTTACCAGTTATATGAAAAAGCAATTTATTAAAAATGGTTTACACTTTAGCTGAAAAAGTTGAAATAGTGTTAATTTACGGCGCCGAAAACCAATGTGCTCGACGAACTGCTGCAATATTTAACGAAAGGCACCCAGATAAGAACACCTCTCATAGGTATGTCCTAAATCTAATCGCCAAATTTACTCAAGCAGGATCTGTTGCAAATTTAAAACATGATCAGCCAAGAGTTTTGAATGAAGCCACTCAAATTGAAGTGATAGGTTATTTTGGTATGAATCCTAACACTTCGTTACGTACCATTTCTGCTGCAACTGGAATTTCCTTAGGCTCTGTCCACAAAATTACAAAAATTAATACATTCCATCCCTATAAAATGAAAGTATGTCAAGAGTTAAGTGAAGACGATTTTGACAGAAGAATTGAGTTTTGTGAACAAATGACTACAATTATTAATAACAATAACGAATTTTTAAAAAATATCTGCTTCACTAATGAGTGTACTTTTTATTTAAATGATTTTGTCAACAAACGTAATTGCAGATATTGGAGCAATGAAAATGACCATGTATTTGTCGAAGGGCATACCCAGCATCCCCAAAAAATTAATGTATGGGCCGGTATACTAGGAAATCAAGTAATTGGTCCATTGTTTATAAATGGAAATCTAAATGGTGGGATGTACTTGAATATGCTAGAAAATACGATCAATCCGTTAATTACCGAAGCAATTGAAAATCAACTGGATAGAGATGGCAACAACTTTCTTGACGAAAATGAGTTATATTTTCAGCAAGATGGAGCTTCCCCCATTATGTGCGTCCGGTCCGTCAATGGTTAAACAATGTATTTCCCGGTAAATGGATAGGACGAAGAGGACCTATAGAGTGGCCAGCTATATGTCCCCAGATCTAGCACCTTGTGATTTTTTTCTACGGGACATTTAAAATCACTTGTTCACACACCCCCGCCACAAAATATAGGAGACCTTCGACAAAGGATTACTGCAGAATGTCGAGCAATTCGAACAGAAGTGTTTGAAAATGTGCGTCACGAATTTGAGCAGCGGTTATACCATTGTATGACCAATAATGGGCAAGATTTTGAGCAATTATTAAATTCAAAATCTGTGTACAATATTGTAATTTAGTTTTGATAAAAGGAATGAGAATAAACAGTTGCAGTTTTTATTTTAATGGTACGAAGCAGCAAATAGATTTTCCTAAATATCTCGACCACGAATCGGTCAATTTTGAGAACAAAAACCGACGTGTAGAGATTAAAAAGATCTTTAAAATGAGGTATAACTCGATACCCCTTCCTATTTAAGATTTTGAAGTTGGCAAGTCCTGAAATGAACACCCTATATAAATATCAAGATATTATAATATGAAAAAAATATTCCAACGATTTGATTGATACTTTATTTAATATGAAGGATCTGTGAGGCCCGGCGCCACCTTCTATGCGAAATAGCTAGCAGGCGCCACCTCTAGGAGGTTAATAGTATATTAAGTACCAAGTGTCAAAAAGGTTACTTTAGAACCGTTTTACACGTACGAGTATTATTGCGAAATTTACTCTGAAAATAATATTTATAATTTTGATAAGAATTTTAAAAATATTTCATTGCTTGTCTGTTTGACACATAATATTTTTACAACAAAATCTTTCATAATAATTTATGTCATACGCCTGCGCAGAGAGATTGTTTTCGGAAGAAGTTGTCACGATTCGCATCAGTTGTTTTTGAACCGTTTATTTTAGATGTTTGGTTATTTTGTAAAAAATTTCAAGTTTCCATATTATATTATTTGGCAATTTAATTGGTATTTACAGCCATGCCTGCAAGGCAAACAGATCGAGTTACTGTCAGGTGCTATAGCGGTTAGCTATTATTTGCTATTTTTATTAATTAAACGCAAAAAAACAAAGATCTCAATGGTCAAAAAATTGGCTTCAAATATGAGAAGGTAGACCTTAGGTCTCCTAAATAAAAAATTAATGGTAGAAGATCCTCTTATAACGACACATGACACCCGTATTATTTTGATTTTATTTATGGCTTATTGGCTTCTGCGTCGGTTCTCGCGCACTTTCTAAATTATTGCCATTATATTTTAACTGAAAATTTTGGCAATAATTCTATGACGTGTAAAACAACAAAAATTATTCTTACGAAAATTTTCAGAGTAAATTTCGCAATAATTCTCGTAAGTGTAAAACGATTCTTAGTCATGAGTTTTACTAGCCACGAGTGGAACAATACAAAAATAAACAAATAAAACATTTTATAACTAATACAAAAATGTAACAAAAATAAAAAAACACATTTGCTCTAAAAAGGTTATTATTATTATGATTTGAATCGCATTTCAGATTGGTTTAAGTAAAGAAAAAACTATTTTATGTAAAGCAACAAAAACTATTTGGTCTAAGTCTATGCGTTCTGCCCGTTCATTTTCTATAGAAATTAATTCTAACGAACTTAGGCGCGATGTCGATCTAATAGCGTTTTCGATTTACCTGCCCCGGCTGAACTGAGTGTCTGAGTGCGCACTCAGTTCAAAAATTGTGTTCGATTATCGTTTTCAGAGTTCACTCTTCCAGTTTCACGAGTTCGATTTACAAGCGTCACTGTCCGAGTGCCCTCAAACGAAAGACGATGCAGTCCTTTCATAGGGTTTTCGATTTACCTGCACTCTGCAAGTTCAGTTTGCCCTGAAATGACGTCACAAAACTGGGCGAGGGCATGCTAGTTCACTTGATTGCACTAAAAAGTGCGTCTTAAATCGAACGTCCATTGAACTGCGGGTGCAGTGTTTCTAACCCTACTTTCAGTCAAAAAGCGGAAAACAAACAGTAAGGAGCAAGGCACCATATGAACATGAACAGCAGCATGGAAAATATATATTTTATAATAAATGAAACATACACATTAACTAAAGTAGATAGAAAAAACTTTAAGAAAAATGTCTCAACGAAAAACGGTACATTTTCGTCTTTATCTGAATAGGTAGTTCCTATCACATTAGTAAAATCGAGTATCTCGATATTTTCTTCATACGAACTATAGTATCGGAAGATGAAAGTAATTCGGTTACCATTGCTAATTCGAATTTTTTTGTATTTGGCGCCACTTAAAACTAAACTGAGAGGACTGCAACGTCTTTCGTTTGAGGGCAGATAAAATTGAACTGAGGTCGCACTCCGACAGTGCCGCTTGTAAATCGAACACGTGAACCTGGAAGAGTGCAACTCTGAAAACGATAATCGAACACAACTTTTGAAAACGCTATCAGTTTAGTTTTAAGTGGCGCCAAATGCAAAAAATATCGAATTAGCAATGGTAACCTACTCGATTTTACTAATGTGATAGGAACTACCCTTAGACTAGGAAAGAGAGGGGACTCTTAACTCTGTCAACTATTGTGATACCAATGCCCACCGAGTCATAAACTTCATTATCGTTATATGATAGTTATAAAGGACTAAAAATTTTATTTTATAAATTAATCTCTATATATGCGAAATTTAAAAATAAAACTATATTGATTTATTTAACTTATATCAAAATTGTAGGCATTAGTAATTATGATCTTTTGGGGTTAGGAATTCCGAGAAACTGAACAATAAATTCGTTAATTTTCAATGAAAGAGTTTCGTAATGTCTTTTCTACTAACATAATTGAATTTATTATGAAAAACGTTTTAACTCACTAGTGGGGTTTTATGATTAAAAGCTTATTTTTTAAGATATAAAGAAAAAAGTAGCTACCAAAAAAATAAGTTAGAGTTAACTTACCTATGAAACGAAATTTCAGGTTCTTTCTTTCTGCTAGAACTCTTACACTGATAATCACAACAATTAACCATCTTAACAAAATCAAAAGTCCACTTTAAAATCACTTTAATGGCTATATAATCGCAAAAAACTCTCCGGTGTTCACTATAGCGTTGACCACCAAAAAATGGCGTCGGCTTTGAAATATGCATCAAACCGTCACCACAGCTCGCATAGATAGTTACGCGTCCCCTCTCTTTCCTAGTCTAAGGAACTACCTATTCAGATAAAGACGAAAATGTACCGTTTTTCGTTGAAAGACAATTTTCTTAAAGTTTTTTCTATATACTTTAGTCAATGTGTATGTTTCATTTATTATAAAATATATATTTCCCATGCTGCTGTTCATATTCATATGCTGCCTTGCTCAGTGTTGCCACAAGCTGAAAATATTATGTACCAACATTACCTGAAAATTGTACCAATTTAACACAAAATGTACCAATTATAAAAGAGCGGGAATTTTTAAATTTCGAATAGCAGTTTTCTTCAAAATACATTGTGTAGAAGTGTAGGTATACATACATTTATATTGTGATGATAATCATATCTATTATGGGACTATCAACAACGATTGAAAATAAAACTAAGAATCAAAAAATTATTTTTTAATAATACAAAATCTCTTGAACGCCCAAATAAAAAATAAAACATTTTCAACATAAACAAAAAATCTTTGAAACAAATCATAAAAATAATATTTCACAGCCTACGTATTATTTCTCTTTGGTTTTCTTCCCAATAAATCATCAGAAGGTTGCCAAGTATAGCATGTATCTTGGTCTTTCAATTCTGTGGCCAACATTATTGAATTACACGTTTCTACACTTAGGCGATTCCTCAAATCAGTCTTTATCATGTTCAGTTTTGAAAAAATTCTTTCAGCAGAAGCTGAAGAATGAGGTAGACACATCACAGCCTTGATCAATTTATTTAAATTGGGGAACATTTCTTCCTGAAGCTCATTTTTCATTTCAAAAACATTCACCCAAAACTCATTGAACGGAAGATTTTCGAATGATTTAAGATAACTAATTTCGGGAAGAAACCTCCATTCATTATTCAGTTTTTCAATATTGGTCACAGTTTTTTTAAAAAATTTGGAGGCTTCAATAATTGAGGGTATTTTCCCACTCATGGCAATTTGTGGTTGTAATTTACTCAACAATTTCAAACAATCATCTTCAAAATTGAACCTTTTTCTTATTTGTATACATAACTCTATGTAAAAAGATAAAATACTCAGCCTGATTTTTTCATATTCTTTGGAGTCTATAGGATTCTGTTCCAAAAATAAAGAAACATTCGCTCCCATATAAATATCTTTCAGAGCCATAAAAGAGTTTTTTTGACATAATGTGTCAAATCCAGATTTAAAAATATTCGCGGCGGGAAAGTTTAACTATTCTGCGATTTTTACAAGTATCGTTTGTTACAAATCAAGAAAAATAACATAACCTAGAATTTTTATTATTATTTGTTTGTGCTTGAGCAATTTTTATAAAAAGATGGTCATGGATGTTTGTCATTACAACAATTATTTACGAAGATATTATAGTGTAGTATGTACACAAACCTAATACCTCTAAAGAATAAATTTATGATCTGCACCAACCATCAAAAAATGACACTACATAATATGACAGTAATGACAGAAAATCGCAAAATAGTTAAAATCATTTCAACTTTTTTTGCGATTTATCCGTACTTTCGCGTTGACGAATTTCGCATTTGTGAGTATGGATGAAATACGCGAATGTGCGACAACAGTCTGGATTTGACACATTATGTCAAAAAAACGCTTGAAGCTTAATACTCACTTAGGCAAAATTCGCGTTTTTTGACATAATGTGTCAAATCCAGACTGTTGTCGCACATTCGCGTATTTCATCCATACTCCCAAATGTGAAATTCGTCAACGCGAAAGTGCGGATAAATCGCAAAAAAGTTGAAATGATTTTAACTATTTTGCGATTTTCTGTCATTACTGTCATTTTTTGATGGTTTTTGCAGATCATAAATTTATTCCCGAGAGATATTAGGTTTGTGTACATACTACACTATAATATCTTCGTAAATCATTGTTGTAATGACAAGCATCCATGACTGTTTTCTTTTTATAAAAATTGGTCAAACACAAACAATTAATAATAAAAATGCTAGGTTATGTTATTTCTCTTGATTTGTGACAAACGATACTTGTAAAAACCGCTGAATAGTTAAAATTTCCCGCTGTGAATATTTTTAAATCTGGATTTGACACATTATGTCAAAAAACGTGAATTTCGCCTAATTATTAAGCTTAAGGGCCACTTGCACCGTAGTTGTTAACTATGGTTTACAACTTAAACCAAGTTTTAAGTAAATGATTATCTTGCACCGTCACTTAAACCGAGTTTAATTGCCTTATCTAGCTGTTAAATTAAATCTCCCAAATTCGAGGGATTATTCAACGTTTAAGGCTAAGCTTCGAATCTTAACCCTACATTTTATGTGTGTCTACGCCTACGTTGCCTACAAGTGGTATTTTTGTGTATAAAAATATGGATTATTTGGAATTGGAAGAAGAAATTTTCTTAGAGGATTCTTTAGATACTTTGGAAATTAATTAACGATTTCGGCTTTCGTAGGCGTATTTATGAAAGGTCAAATTATGTTGATGACTTCGATGAATTGAGATTTTTTAGAAGATTCAGATTATAGAAGGGACAGTATAACTTCTGGAAATAATAGAAGATCAAGGAGAGAATATCCCCATGATTTGTAAGTTTATCATAGAATCATTATTTTTTGGTTAGTGATGAGGAAAAAAAAGGGAAAAATGAAAGTACATGATTACTACTTCCTTATTTTTTAGAAACCATGTACCGTATCACCAATTAATCAGCTCCTAACCATCCTAAAATTTTATGCAAGTTCAGGAATTTAGACCCACACAAAAGAAGGATCCCACTTAAACATTTCGAGAGTTTAATTTTTATTATTATTCTTAAATTAATCGCACTGATGTTTATCTATACTATATAATAAAGAAATATTTAAGAAACTGTCTGGAGTTTAATTTTAGGTCACCTTTGAGAACCTGTCCAGAGAAAAAATACATAAAAAATATTTAAACAAAATAACAAGATTTTTGTTTTGTTAAACCTGTTTCTAGTTTATCCAAACCAGATAATAAAAAATTGTTAGGTAACAGTGGTAATAAAAAATAATTAACCCTAGAGCGGGCACGTGAAATATTTGGAAAATAGCAGGCGCGTCCGCCTCACAGGCAGATTTTATAACATATTGTAATTTTTGAAATGTTTATATTTATCTTTATTCGGGGCTGTAAAATAAAATAACATTTTGTTTTAAAATTATTAGTTTTATTTTTAACATAAAAAAACATACTATGAATAAAACTCAAAGTCAGTGTCACAGAATTAATTAATTCTGTGACACTGACTTTGAGTTTTATTCATAGTATCACTGTCAGTCACATTTGTGTTATGGATGATATTCTCCTTTTATAAAAAAACATGTTTGAAGAAAACCTTTAAACTAAAAATGGCTACTTATAGAAATCGTATAACTTTTTAATTATTTTCATAACAATCATTACAAATAATGCCCACGTATTCTAGACATAAAAACTTGAAACATTTTTGACAACAAAAGCGTGTCTTTCGGCTTTTCTTTGTGCTGCATATAATGTCCATCCGGTGGAGCATCTTTTTAGTGTGTAGTGTCATGGTTTCCAGATATTTCGCGAAGTCTGTCTCTCAAAGTCATAAAAATACAGTTTTGTTTCCAATTTACTATTTACTTTTAAATATTTTGATAAAAATACATCAACAATAACATAATATAAAAAAATATGTGCAATTTAACTTACCTTACTACTGTAAAATATTCACTAACAAACTCACTTCACTAACCTAACCTACAGCAGGCGCGTTTTTACAATATTTCACCTATGACCAACCGGTACGGCTAAACGTTTTACACAAGTGTGTGAATCGATGATCTAGGAAAGTAGTAGAGGGGTGTAGGCGGTACGACCGCGCGCAAACAAAAATCAATAAATTAAAAATTTCGTCCGTCTCTCAGTCATGAAGCGCCCGCTGTAGGGTTAATAATTAAAAAATATATATTAGGTGTTTAATTAACACATTTCGGAATTTTAAATGGTCTTTTTGACTAAACCCTGTTTTCCCATGTACAGGGTCATGATTTATGTCATTGCTCGGCATACAATTATAATAAATTATCGACAGTAGATTTTAGAATCCTAGGATTACTGCACAAACTAACTACTCCCACAAAAAACGGACCCTATCTTGTGAACACTCATTTGTTGGCCAAAATCTAGGTTAAGAATTATGCAAGTGAAGATAGTCACAGTACCAACTTATAGAAAAATTACCAGAGCTGTGGCTTAACTTTAATCTAGTTTAAATAAATGACGATGCAAGCCACACAGTTAATCCAAAAAATAATTTATTCATAAGAATATATTCAGTAATCGACTCCAGTAACATTTTTATGTCATCTATTGACTGAAAAATAGTGCCTTGAATTAATTATTTCACTTTTGAAAATAGAAAAAAGTCGTGCGAAACTATTTCGGTGAAATATGGAGGTTGTTTGAAAATGTTTATTGAGCTTTTGGCTAGAAATTCAATCAATTATAGCTTTGTGGCATGGTGCGTTAGCTTTTTTCCACTAATCTGGTCTTTTCGTATATGTAGCGTTTTTAGCACTTCCGCAGACGAAATTCAAACAAATTTTTATTCAAAGTAAACTAACAACACCCTTGAGATGAACTGACCAAAGAAACTCAGCACAGATAAGTTAATTAATTTATCTGTGTAGAACCCGATACAACTCAATTGAGATTCGGAACACGTTATAAAAAAAGCGGAAATGGATAGTATGTCAAAACTGTCGACGATTTGATACGAGCTAACGCGAATATACAACATCCTTTTTATGGCGGACATTCTGTTCGCTTGGTGTATGTGCGAAGAACTGTAAATAATATTTAGAATAAGTTACAATGGTAAGTGATTAAAATATATTAGAATTTATATAATAGAATGATAAATATGATTCTGAATATGAAATACGTTTTAAAGGAATATTTAAAACAACATTAATAAAGAAAATATTGGAAAGTACCACGTGTGGAGAATGTTTTATCGATCGTAAGTTGAAGTTCGTCACCAGTCACCATATTAAAATTTTCATTTTATAATAATTATATCATATAATTTTAAAAGTTTCTTCTTAAAAATATGCATTTTTTAAACTCAAAAATATGACCGATAGTTCTCGTTTTTAATTTTAGTCGTTATCAACAGCGCGCCCTTTGGTGAGCGTATACAATGAAAAATCGGAGGAAGTAAAGGGAACTAACATTGCTTTACCAGCTGTTTTTAAGGCCCCAATCAGACCCGATGTAGTCAACTTTGTTCATCAACAAATTTCTATGAACCATCGTCAACCCTACAGTGTTAGTGATAAAGCTGGTAAGTAATAAGACCAAATAATTTAATAAATACTTTTATTACCTGAAAGTTTTATTAGTTTCGCAATTTTCATTTTTTAAATTTTGTTATGCACATTCTTGTTCCAATATGAACATATATTTTGAATCATTACGTATATACCGTTAAAATGGTAATATTTTATCTATAATTTATTTTTAAGGGCCTATTTTTTGGTTTAATTGTATTTAGTTACATCGTAAGTATTCACAAGATATACAAAAAAAGTCTCGAATAAATAAATGTATTAGTGTATTTCATTTTTGACTAATAAAGAACAATGGGTAAACTTCATATTTTGAAAAGGTAATTTTATGTTGCACATGGTAATGTCCACACCCTCTCAGATTTCCATATGGAAGGGTGTCCCACAAGTGTGCTAAATTAATTGGTAGCTACAGGCGTTCCTTTCTAATATTTATATTAGAAAAGGGCAATGTCTACCAAACAATATTTGAAATTTAAAACGTTTTATGTTGATTAGGTATAAATTGAGATCAAAGTCATTATTTAATACTGTTGAACATATGCTATTCATAAAAACAATGAACTGCATCACAATTTTATAGAGCTCAATACAACAAAAAGTCTTCAAATTACAACATTAAATGTAACAGGTGCCTATGAGCCTTTGTCTACTAAAATGAAATGTCTTGTTTATTAGTATTAAAAAATTGCCTCATAAGAAAATATATAAAATAAAATGATTAATCTAGGGTAAATGTGCCTGTTTACGACTGGTTAAGAGAAATTTCGACTTTGAGATGTAATACATACAAAAAAAATTAAATCAAATTTTAATTATATCATTTTGGGATTGTTTTAAGCCTTTAGATGAAATTAAAATGTCATTTTTAAGAGTTTTTATTCATAATAAATGATAATAATTAGTGTACTTTATTGGATCACCAAATAAGCAATCGACCAAGGTCCTTCAGCCCGTTACAATATATTACCTACATGGTGGTTTGTATAATTATTAGATAGTAGTATTGAATTAAAAATATATGTTATGAGGAAAAATAACAACAAAAATTTGGTATGTGGTCTTCTTAATCCTTAAATATTGAAATTTTGAATGTGCTCTCATATGGTATTGAGTGGGTATTTTCAGTGTGGCCTTCTTTCTTGATTCATGTTCCTACAGAACTGGCTTAGTATCTCTAGGTTGTGTTCTTTATGTGGAAACTTTTCTGAGAGGTTGTGTATGCGTTGATTTATCGGGACAATTCCTTTTGTTTCGTACAGTAGGTTATTGGGTGGGTTGTGCAGAGGATTTCTGGGGGTTTTATCTTCGTTATGTTTCTCAAGGAAGTGGTTTCTGCAGTTTGAAGTGTCTTGATGGTAGGAGTCTTCCCAGTAAGGTATATTGGGTGACAGTATTCTAGGATAAGTTGGCATATTGAACTATATATAATATATATATGTGCAGCTGTTTTCTTACGTATACCTGAAACTCCGAAAGTGTTTGCTCCTACTGTAACATTTCCTCTTTATGTTGTTAGAATGTTATTTAATTTGTTCAATTTGTGGTCTATGTCTACTCCCAGATACCTCGCATAGTTTACGCAGTGATTGTCTTTGCCGTCTATATTTATTTTAGGTGAGTTTGGTGAATTATTGTGGTTAAATATTATATATTGTGACTTGTTTGGGGGACAGGGTCCTGTCTAACAATAATTGTAGATTTTCAACAGTTTTCGAGAGGGTTCTGTTATGACTAGTCAAGGCCGTGTCATCAGCATACTGCAAAATGTAACAATTGTCATTGAAGTAGTCTTGTTGATGACTAGTTGTATATGTCGTGACAGTAAACATTCTATAGAAGAGGAGACAATGGCGATCCTTGTTCATTGTGGAATGTTTCAGAGTATTGGTCTTTGATTTTGACTTGCAGAGTTCTGTTCTCAAGATAGTCTTTCAGGAGCAGGATCAAATATTGAGGGCATTCTAGTGTCATTAGTTTGTAGAGTAGTCCTTTGTTCCAAATACTAGCAAATGCCTTGCTTATATCAAGAAATAGGGCTGCAGAGTGGTTTCCCATTAATTGGTTAGCTTGAATGTTGGATTTTAAAATGGTTACTGGGTGAATGGTGGAAGTTTGATGTTTAAAGCCGAATTGGTAATCAGGAATTTTGTGTCCGATTTCATTTTATAACAGATATTTCATGATGTTTTCGAGTTGCTTTCCCAAAACTGAAAGAAGAGTGATAGGAGGGTAGTTTTGTGCTCTATGATAGTTCGTATTAGGTTTAGAAATGGTGATAATGGTTCCCTGCTTCCACTCACTAGGAAAGCAGTGATGCTTCAATCAGTACTCGTATATTTTCATTAGATACCTGTGTATCTTTTCACTCAGTTTTTGTAATGTGGTCATGTCCTGGAGCAGTACTCCTTCCTTTGCTTAATATTTCAAAATACACATCTTCTATATTACTGTTGTGTGCTCCTTGTTCCCCTTCAAAGTATTCTCATCATACCACTGTCCGATTTCATCATATATTTGTTGGTCGTATCGGTGTTCATGGTTTTCTTTGAAAGTTTCCTTGTAGTAATTTGCAAATACCTCTGCTTTTTCTTTATCGGTGGCATACACAATGTTGTTTTCTTCAATTGGCTGTGATTTTGATATTCCTTTGTAGTTTGTTAGTTTTCTAATTTGTTGCCAGTAATCTTTACCTTTGCTAGCGTTTATTTCAGTATACACTAGCCCATTTGTGTTATTTGTATTGTCTAATTAGGGCTTGTACATTTTTGTTGTAATTGTTTAGTTGCGTTTTTACCTCAACATAGGTATCTCTCAGATAATCTCTATGCATTTTTCTTTTTTTTTATCATTTTGATAATGTATGGTGGTAGTTTGTGGATGTAGTGTTTTATTTCCAGGTCTGGGCTGTTTTCTATTGTGAGTGATGTTATTGTGGTGTTTAATTATTAAATTTTTCCTCCATCAATCAGATCGTCCCCCATATGATCAATGTACTCCTCCAACTTTTCGTTGAGTTTGTCTATATCACACTTCTTGATGTTCTTTTTTATTATTTCTTACTCTATGATTTGTCTTAGTAGGTCGATGGTTATTTCTATTGAATCATGTTCTGTTCTTAAATCTGGATGGGTTTCTACTGTTACTATATTATTTTTGATGTTTTCCGTGTACATTACACAATCTGGTGTAGAGTCTGGGATATTGGCCATTCTAAAGGTTGGAGGAGTAAACACCATTTCGAAGGGTGCATTATTGATAAAGTCCTTTATTTGTCTGCTTTTATTCAGATTCACATTTAGATCTCCTACAATCACAGCATATTCGTTTGCAATAATGATGTTCTATTTTGCATTTTGTTAACTGTAGAATAAGTATTTAAATGGTTTGTTTGTAATCTCCCTAATTTTTGCTGAAAAATTTGGTTTCTATAGTCAGTTTGTGGGATTTGTTTCATTTGTTGCCTTGTTTTTGTCATGCAGTGTATTTTCCATTGAGCTTTCTTCATGTATGTTTTTATTGATATTGCTTCTGCTTCACTGATATTTTGTGTGTATTTGGTGTTCAGCTTCTTTTGCTTGATTGCTGTTGGTAGGGAGGCCAAAGATCACTCTGTGGATATCTTCAGCATCAGGAATAGTTTTGGGTTATTCGATGTAGGGAATTTCTTCGCCTTTTCCTTTTGTTACACACTTTTCTCCATGTTTCATTGTCCTCTATTTCCATCTCTGAGTATTCTCCATCACTTGAACTTCTCATGGTGATGGACTATAGTTAAAGTTCACTAAATCACGTCTGCTCTCTTTGGTATCTAGCAGGTTACTCTCTTGATGTTACGTAGAATTAAAAGTCCCCAATAGTTGGTAGTTTTGGAATTAGTTATGTTTAATTGTTCCTAAGGTCAACCTGTTTTGTAAAAATTCACATAGTGATTGTTCTACTTTTTCACAATACACAGAAAAACTCTTATTGTATTTTGATTTAAAGTTAACGATCTATTAAGTACTGATAAGCGATGTTTACTCGTCGGCTACCAAAATAGGAATTTTTATTCATACTGGAATAAACGTAAAAAAGTGCATTTTAGCTGGTTTTCGTCAACCCGTAGCAATTCTCGACCACTTTAAAGTTAGTTTTGGACCATTTCAAAAGAATAGGATTTTAGATACCCATACCTAGATCATTTTTGTATTTCTAAGTACCTATCAAATGAAACAAACATTAGAACCCAAAACATAATTATTTTAATAAGGAGATTTAAAAACAAAATATATACAAATTCTGAGATTTTTTTTTAAATGCTGACATCTTAACATTAGTCACATTTATAGTCCTTTGAAGCAGCAATACTATAACTGTGGTTATAAAATTTGGTTTCTTGTGGTACCATTTACAACCTATATTTTTATGGTCCTCCCTCTCTATTCAAATAACCATTACTATTTGTTTTTTTCCGCTTCATTTTTTTTTGGGATTTTGTCGTCCTTCTTTTTTGTTACAAATATTCATTTGCTTTTGAGATTTTTCTATATAATTCTCACCACCCGGAGGAAATAACACCTGAGATTTATTGTCTGTTGTTTTTCTATTCGTGTTTATCCTTTTGATGGAATCAGGATATTTAAGATAGGTTTCAAATGCATTAGTAAGGGGAGACAGTACTTTCTTTTCATTGTCATAATTTGAATTATTATTGTTATCAAATAATCATATCGTTGTATGATACATGATGGTTGGGTGGTTTACTGAACCCTTCATCTGGCAGGTGAAATTTTTTCCTTATTTCCAGCATGTGGGGTGTATTAAACCCCGTATTAAAAATCTGCTTAAAATTTTGTTTTTAAATGGTCAATCTATGGTTATTTATTCTATTTCGCAGATGTTCTCTTACTAACTCAAGTCCTAATTGTTTAAAAAAATAGCCCTCTTGCTATTGTTGAACCACCATTGTTTTCTCGACAGATAATTTGGGAGTTAATTCCTCCCGTGTTCAAAAGAGACGAATATCAGTGGTCAACGACAACTTTTGAGAGATACATTATAAGTGGCTGACATTTGGTCAACTACATCAATATTACTTTTCGTACTGTTGTAAAGTAAATAACCGTTATGTGCGTCTACCAAAGCACGCACTTTAATACCGTATTTTGCCAGTTTGTTTGGCATGTATTGCATAAAGCCACACCATCCTTGAAATGATTCAAGCTTTTCATCAATTGTTAAATATGGTGATGGAGTTTACACTGCTTGGCAATTGCTTACGATTTTTTTCAAAAATCGCTCTTATGGATGCCAGTTTATCCAAGCTAAGACGTTCTTCACTTTTAGCACTATTATCAAAACGAAGACTTGTAATCAAAAATACAAACCTTCATCTCATCGTGCAAGGACAAACTGCAAGTCCATTACTATCGGTTTTCCAGTTTTCGTACTAATGGTGGTGATTGTTCTTTAATATTCCAGCTAAATACAATAAAACATACTGCCTTGATTCTTCTGGTACTGATGTTTCGGCTGTAGTGAGCTACGATATACTTGCTATCTTTTGGTTGGTGTACAGAACAGTATCATTTATCATATGTTCATTAAAAAACGGCAAAAAGCATTCAGGTGGCATTTTGTGCATACTCTTAAATCCCGGTAAATGAGCTATAATATTTTTGTGTCTGGTTCTCACATTGTTTAGACCACTTTCAACCATTTTTTCCCCCTATAATATACTTAGTGTTTCTTTGGGTGTTTTTTTATCTGAATTTTTTCTCCTGCATCTGTGCTTTAACCTTCTTGCTCCCCTTCATTTTCATCTTCTTCGTCCTCTCCAATTTCACCATCTTGATCTAAATCAGGATAGTTACTACACCCACTAACATTGTCATCTTCACTGTCTTTATATGCATCTTCTACATCAATAACTGCATTACTTCTTCATTCCAAAGCTTTTTTTTATAGATACTCTTGCTCTTTTTCGTCGTCGCCCATTCTCCCTTTTCGTGGTCGCCCATTCTCCCTTTTCGTGGTCGCCCATTCTCCCTAAACATAAATTACGTAAAAACGCTAAACAAAAACAAAATTTAAATAGTTTATCTTTAGAAACAAATGTCAATAATATTAAGTCGACAAAAAACACGAATATAAACATGTGGGGCGTGACAAACCCCAGAGCTCTTTAATTCAGTGTTGCACCACCAATAACTAACCACCCACTGAATTGTTCGTACTAGTGAGAGGTAGGGGTGTAATAGAAAACTACTGGAGTGCTGTAGCCAATAGTGGCAACATTTCGATATTTGTATGCAAGAATAAACTTTGGGGTTTGTCACACCCTCCATGTCTGATGTTAACAGTTCAATGACTTTCCTCTTCTTCATTATTGGTACACAAGTGGATACTTTCTGGGTTATCAGGGTTTAATTGGCATATTTTGGGTGTCGAGAAACGCTTTAATAACTTTGCTGATGTCGAGATACGGGTTCCTAGACATTTGATTGTTGATAGGAAATTCTTTGTTTTGTCGATTTGTGAAATATCTATTATGGGTAGTTCATATAGTTTTTTCTATTTACATAAAAGGTTGTGAAACAGCTTTCAAGATTTACGCTTGGAATATCGATCATGGTGCTGTTGAACATTTTCAAAGAACCCTGATTTATTATTCTGGGTTGTGCCCAGCTGAATATGTACGGGTGCATTAATATCGTACTCATTCTGACAATCTTGCTTGGAATGTTGCTTACTTGTCACTGAATTAGAGGTCATGGTACTTTTCTTTGGTGACAAGCACCTTTGCTGTTGCTGGTTTTGTATATTCACCTTTAAATTTTTTATTATTCCTTTTTTTCGTTTCTATTCTTTCATTTCGCGTGTTTTAAAAAGTTTTTAAAAATGACTCATCCCTTTATGTATGATGGTCGGGAGCAGAAATGGACTAATCATCAATTGTTTTAATGAACTTTTTCATATTTTTTCAGTTGAAAATGTTGGTGGAAAACTAATAATGTCTATTTACAAAATAACATGTTTGCAAACTGGTTATCGACCAAGGCAGTCTGAAAGTAACAATCATCAATTTTTAAAAGCTGGTTGTGGGCCATCAAATATCAACATGAATAAAATAGTTAAATATGTTTTTTTTTTCATAGTAATAACGATGCTTAACTCGTCCTATAAAACATACTCTCATTAATTTGAAGTCAAATAAAAGAAGATACGTAGTATTAACGGACACACCTCCACTTAGCACAGTTTTAAATATAGATCCTCGTTATTGATCAGTGTGAATGCGCCAAATGTTCACTGATTTTTCGCAGGAAACGTAGTTATTTTTGCACAGTAGCGGTACATGTTCAAGATACATCAAAGTTTCTGAAACAAATTCATCATTTTTCATCATTTTGTTAAAAGTTTTCGCTGTTATTTCATTTATTATCTGCGCTTAAATAGAAAAATGGTGAAATCTAGAGCAGAACAGGGAACAGGCACATTCACCTTACTGGAAAATAGAAAAATGTTTTGAAGGAGTAAGATAAAGATAAAATATTTGATTCCCCTCACTATCTAATATATTTCACCTTTTTCATTTTTCTATAAAGTGCAATGGTTATAGGAGAATCCTGAAGAATTATCAAAGTGTCTCATTTTATTGACTTGTATATGTCTCTAGAATCCGGAAATCTGAAAAATTGACTTCCTATTATTTATTGTCTGTTTTTTCTGTTCCTTTGTTCATTTATGCCTATTTTTTTATATAGTTTGGATTTTCTAGAAGCAACACATCCTTTTAATTCCACAGGTAGTAGATATCTTCTAAGAGTTAATATTGAAAGGAGTTTAGTTGCACTTGGGTATCAATTCTGTTAAGAAAGAACTATTGTATGTGAGCAAGTTATCAACAAGAGTTATAGTTTCTTTAGGAGGTATACTAGGGAATAGATTTGTTACATCGAACGATATGAATTTAGAGTTCTGGGGTAGTATTATATCTTGAATATTATTAATGAATTCCGTTGAGTTTTTAACTGAAAATCCAGGTTTGAATGAACAATATTTAGAAATGACATCTATGAGAATCTTTGAAATTTTGAATGAAGGTGCTGTGAAATAAGAAACAACTGGTCTGATTGGTACCCCTATCTATGGAGTTTAATTAATGAATAAAGTTCAGGGTGTTGCGGATTGGGTAAAAATAATTTATATCTTTCTTTATCGGTAATTATTGATTTAGCATTATCTACTGCAAATTTTATTTCTTTCTGAAATTTATTAGTTGGGTCTTTTTTAAATGTCTCAAAATTGCTTGCCTGAATAAAATTGTTGGTTTTTAATATATAATCTTCTTTAGGTAATACTATTACCGTTTTCCTTTATCTGCTTTTGTGAAAATAAGACTATTTGACTTTGATTTTTGTTGAATTGATTTGGCGACTGATAATTCAGAGTTGGGTTTGTTAAGCTCGACAAATTCTTTTTTAATAATTTCTGAAGCTTTATGTTTTAGATTAGAATTTGGAAAATTATAAAAATTAATTTTTGTTTCTATACCTAGTTTGTTGAAGTTATCAAATGAACATGTGGGTTGAATATTATGTTTAAAACATTTTTGTAATAATTGAACTTCTTTATCTGTAAAAATTGTATTTGAAAGATTGACGAATCTATTAAAAAATTTATGTTCTGAGAATTTGGTTTGTGGATTTCTTGAGACTGGTTTGTTGGTTAATAATGACTTTAATTTACGTTTTTATCCTTGGTACTTTTTGTGAATTATTACTTTAATTTTATCTCTTATGTCTCTATCTAAAATTTCAAACTCTATGGGGTGTAGTATATGTGATAGTTGTGAATGAATTACCTTAACATAAATACTAAAAATATATCTCTTACTATACTGAATGTTCTTTTCTTTGCTGCCAGAAGAATCACACATTTTGCATACACACTACACGTTTTAAAAGTAATTTAAAATACCATTTAGTTCAAATAGCTGATATCAGCTTTCTTCAAAAATTGAATAGATGAGGCTTTTACTTGATGAAGATCCATACTGACCCATGAAATAAAACATTATAATTTGTATAAAACTTCATAAAAACAGAAATTAATTTGTATAATTTTCCAAATATTTCTAATCTAAAACACAAAGCTTCAGAAAATATTAAAAAAGAATTTGTTGAGCTTAACAAACCCAACTTTAAAGTATCAGTCGCCAAATCAATTCAACAAAAATCAAAGTCAAACAGTCTTATTTTCACAAAATCAGATTAAGGAAATACGGTAATAGCATTACCTAAAGAAGATTATATATTAAAAACCAACAATTTTATTCAGGCAAGCAATTTTGAGACCCTTAAAAAAGACCCAACTAATAAATTTCAGAAAGAAATAAAATTAGCAGTAGATAACGCTAAATCAATAATTAACGATAAAGACAAATATAAATTATTTTTACCCAATCCGCAACACCCTGAACTTTATTCATTAATTAAACTCCATAAAGAGGGGTACCCAATCAGGCCAGTGGTTTCTTATTTCACAGCACCTTCATTCAAAATTTCAAAGATTCTCATAGATGTCATTTCCGAATATTGTTCATTCAAACCTCAATTTTCAGTTAAAAACTCAACGGAATTAAATAATAATATTCAGGAAATAATACTACCCTATAATTCTAAATTCATATCGTTCGATGTAACAATCTATTCCCTAGTATACCTCCTAAAGAAACTATAACTCTTGTTGATAACTTGCTCACATACAATAATGTTAATCCTATAATTCACTCTGATATCATTACTTTATTAAAGATGTGTTTGAATCAAAATTATTTTCATTTCAATGGAGAGGTTTATAGCAGTAAAGGCGGTTTGATTATGGGTAACCCCCCAGCCCCCTACTAGCAGAAATTTTTATGGATAATACAGAAAAAATAATTCATGAACACCCCCTTAGTAAAAAATTTATTTACTGGCACCAATATGTGGACGACATTTTACCTAGCTTTATCGGTACAAATAGGCAATTAGAGAGCTTCATTACTTACATAAACTCAATTCACAATAATATCAAATTTACCGTAGTGCTTGAACAAAATAAGTATAAAAACTTTTTAGACCTTACAATTTCAAATATAAATAATAAACATGATTTTTCAATATTTCATAAACCATCACATACAGATATTACAATTCATATTAGTTCGGTCCACCCATTCAGTCATAAACTAGCAGCTTTCAATATACACAGACTCTTAACAGTCCCATTAAATATTAATAATTACAACAAACAATTAAATATCATAAAACAAATAGCAGTTAGTAATAATTACGATCCAAATTTAATTGACAATATCATAAATAAAAAGATAAAAAACAGACTTTAGAACAAGAATTCCCTTCTGATAAAAATAATAAACAATTTAAAAGCTTAACATACTTTGGAACACCATCCTTAAAAATTAAATCATTTTTAGAAACTTTAGACATGAATATTTCCTTTAAAACTGATTACAATTTATCCAAACTCATTAAAAATAACAAATCTAAATCTTCAAAATTAAACAAATCAGGAGTTTATAAATTAAAATGTGGTAATGACAACTGTGATAAAATTTATATAGGTAGAACTTTTAGAAATTTTAAAACTAGAATTTCGGAAGACAAACGTAGCTATGACAACAAAAAATTACGATTCTAACTATTCAAATCATTTATTAGAAAACACATTTTCGACCCAAATTTGAAATTCTCCATTCTCGGTAAATCCTTTAGTTTAAATTTATTGGAGGCCCTTGAGATTAACAAAAATAAATATTCAGGTAATCTTCTTAACGACCAAATAGATATCAATCACTCTCCTTTATTGAACCATTTTACCTAGAAGATAGCTTAGGAATGTTTGTAGTGAATGAATTTCTAGGTAATTTATTTCAATATCTTTGTTAACATTAGTAAATAAAATTCTGTAGTTATGCACTGTATATATTAAAACATTTTTATATTATACCTTCATTCGTTTTGACAAAGCTACTGTGTTAGTAAAACGCGTCAAACGGTTTAAATTGAACATTAGTTCAAATAAATGAAGTTTTAAACAAATTATATTGTTTTATTTCATCGTTCTTATTTTCTAGCTAGATTGTAGCGGAAACCTTAATAAGCAATTCACTGTCTCTCTGCGATTTGAAATTTGCAGAAGAAAAAAAGCTTCAAAACTGAATCTAGTTGTAAAAATGTTTAAATGTATAATAAATAAGAACTGTGAGAGATTTTATTTATATTTGAAGTAAATTAGTTTCCCTTAAAACACAATTAAACCAAAAGAATCTAGCTCCCAAATATCTGTTATTTCATCAGTTATATAATATACCTATTTGTAGATTTCATTAACACATTTTTAGGTTAAATTTTTTCTTTGTCAGGTCATCAAACTTCTGCTGAATCATGGGGTACTGGACGAGCTGTCGCTCGTATTCCTCGTGTTCGTGGTGGTGGCACCCACCGTTCCGGTCAGGGAGCTTTTGGTAACATGTGTCGTGGTGGTCGTATGTTCGCTCCTACCAAACCATGGCGTCGTTGGTACAGAAAAGTTAACATAAATCAACGCCGTTATGCCTTAGCTTCTGCCGTAGCAGCCAGTGGTGTACCCGCTTTGGTTATGAGCAAAGGACATGTTATTGATCAGATTCCAGAATTGCCTTTAGTTGTTAGTGACAAAGTACAGGAAATGACTAAAACTAAACAAGCTGTCCAATTTTTGAGAAGAATTAGGGCTTGGTCTGATATCCAAAAGGTAAGTTACAATTTTTAAAAAAATTAGTTCATCGTTTTAATATTTTGATGGAAGATATATAATGCTGTTGGTAACTAGGTATCTAATATTGGACCATATAGTGATGTTTGGTAGTTACTGCATAATTATATGTAAAATAATTACTCGCTATAGTCAGACTGGGTTTTCACAATGTCATTAATTTTTATGAATCCAACTAAGAAACTTTTATTTCCCAAAATACAGAAACATCCATTTTAAGGATAGAGTATTAATTAATAATAATGCTTGTGAATAATTTTAGTAAATTATAAACGAATAATTACTGAAAAATGAGAAAAAATTGTATAAATTAATCCTTTTTCTGTTCTTAGTGTCTTTTGTAACTTTTGTCAAGTAAAGTCACAAATATTTTGAACCCAAATTGTTTTGTTAAAAAATTCACTTGAAGTTTGAACTCCATAACATAGCCTATCTATAGTTTCTATGTTTATTGCTATTATAGTATTATCTTTTCACAATTTTTAATTATGATTATTAAGTAGGGATGCGCAAAATTTTGAAAACATCGATGTTGACATCAAATGATACCTCGAATATGCACTATCGATGTTGTAAAAATACTATCACCAGATTTCACAAACTAATTCCTAAAGTTAGGAAATACCTAAACCAGATTTAGGAATTCCTAAATGACATATGCGTTCCACCGTTACATAAGTGATATAAGAGTTGTAGGAAATACCTAACATTAGGACAGCTGACAACCCTCGCCTAAATTCCTATAGTTTCTAGGTAATACTTGACGTTAAAAGTTCGTTAGTAGTCGTTGTTGAAAGGTTAAATATCTTTTATTTTATTTATATTAACGCATGGTGAAACGCATATTTCATTTAGGATTTCCTAAATCCGGTTTAGGTATTACCTAACGTTAGGAACTGGTTGGTGAAATCGGGTATTAGACTTTCAGTGTTCGCTAGCATTCTGCTTTGCTCTGTATAAGCCTGTTTTGTGCGTTTAGGAATATGCACAATTCTATATGCCGTCCATCTGCCCTACTTTTCCAGAAATATATGGAGAGGAGGTAGGTCCAGGAGGATTTACATGGCTGATGACGGTGTGGTACTGATGGCACCACTAATAGCCATACAAACCTGTCTTCGTATACCAGAGAGCTTTGCTTGGGCCGTTTTCTGTAAAGCTTTTGAACACCAAGCAATGGCTCCGTATGTGATAATTGGTCTAACAATCATCACATATATCTAATAGATTTGTTTGGGACCTAAGCCCCAAGATTTTACAGAGATCCTGCGACCCGTCCACAAGGATAGTCTGGCCTTATAGATAACTTTTCCCAAGTGAGCGTTCCAAGTAATTTTTTTATCTAGGATAAACCCCAAATATTTTACTTCCGCTGCAAATGGAATAACCTCGCCATTATAGGAGAGTGGCGGAGGGTCCGCCAAATTCCTTCTCCTAGTGAAGGGAACTATTAGTTTTACCAGGGTTAACAGACATCTGTTTCCTCTGGCACCAACCGTGGACATGTCTTTTGGAGAATATTATATGCTACCTGTCCTGACTTGCTCCTTGCCTGAATGACAAGGTCGTCTGCATACGCTTGCAGTTCTACCCCTCTTCCTACAAGAGTAACAAGTAAGTCATCCATCAAGAGTAACCAAAGTAGGGGAGATAGCACTTCACCCTGCGGGCAGCCCCTGGAAACCTTAAAGCTAATGGCCTCATCTTGAAGAGATGTAGTGGCTGTTCTATTAGTAAGCATGGCATATATACAGCCTACAATTGTTTATTTAATGCCATTTTCAGCCAAAACTGAACCAATGGAGGCTGGTAGTGCATTGTCAAATGCTCCTTCGATGTCAAGAAAAAATGGCCACCGCAATCTCCTTATTGTTATGGTGATTTTCCCAACAAAGTTGTGTAACGCTAAATCTGTTGATTTGTCAGTTTGATAAGTGTACTGGTGGATGCTCAGGGGGGGAGTTGTATAATGCTACCCACCTGATGTGGCAAACCAGTACTCTTTCAAGTCGTTTAAGCAGGAAAGATGTTAGGCTAATTGGTCTGACCGATTTAAGGTGTGGAACTGTATGGCCCACTTTTGGTATTCGAGAAGTAAACAGAAAAGAAAAGAACAAAGACCTAATTTGATACTTAAATTATATGAATGCGATTACAGCAAAGGCACAACAATGCCTCCTTGCAATGTTGTATAAGGGCATCTTTTTCCATTGCGTGCAAGTAAGACAAAAAAGTCAATGTTTTTCAGTCAAGCTTGACAACAAACTACGACGCATATTTTAAAGCATTCATATTAATATTTATTGGAAATAGAAGAAAACATCGCAAAAAATATCGATGTTCCCTAAAAATATCGAATAAAAAAACATCGAAATACAAAAATCGATGTTTTTGAAACATCGATACATCGTACACATCCCTATTATTAAGTATAACTTTTAGCAAACCAATTAATCCTTAGTTATGCTTGTATTTGTTATTATTAAGTTAGTGAGATACATCTGTTATTGTGCTCTATAACAAAATCAATAATTTCTTTCATTATTCGTAGGAGAAAAAGGTGTATTTTTTGTGGCAGGTCCTTGAATTTGAAAGGGTAATTGTAGACCGTTTTTATATGTTTTTGTCATAAAAGAACTGTTTAGAGCTTGGGGGATGACGATTCACTTCAACAATATTTTCTGGGTCTGTTTCAAAATGTGTACTTGTCAATTCAAGTCACTATCACTTTCCTAAATTCTATTTTCCATGAGTCACTCAATATCAATTGTATCGGATAAATAATTTGGAGTATCTGCCATTTTTACATTGTTGAGAAATCAAGGAATTCTTGATAAGTACTCCTTATCTAATATATCAATGTAACTAGTATTGTTGGGTCATATTTGATGTAACTATCAACAATAACTGAATCGCTTACAGTACAAAGGGAGGGGCATACCACACTACAAGAACACCTGCCTAGATATCACATGTACTTGTAAGTACTCCTTTCAAAATGTTATGGGTCAAATTTGGCCCAAAAATATCAAATTGATGGTTAATTTTTTTAGATTAATACATATATAGTAGAACCTCGATTATCCAGGCCAGCTGGGACCGAGCCTTTGTCAAATAATCGAAAACACGGACAATCCTATTTTTTAATCTTTATTTGGACAGATATGTGTGTCGAATGTCTTCAGTACTGTGTCCATCTGCTATGTCTTCTAATGTTCTAATTTTATAAAATACTTTTTAATGTTAGTCTCTTTCGCTTCAATACAATCACGAGATACAGCTTAAATTGCTTCTTTCAAATTTAGAAACTTTCAAAACCTCTTGAAGTTACATTTTCCCAAAAGTTGAAGCATAAGGTCTTTCCTATAAAGATTCCTAGTCTCTATAACACCTTTGTCCATTGGGTGGGCAATAAATGTTACATCTGGAGAAATATGATACAAATATGTTCCCATCTGCTGCTCCGCACTCTCCATCAAGATGGGATGGCACATTATCTTGTAACAATACAGCCTTGGGTGAAAGGTTATTTTCTTGCAGATGAGTTTTACTTTGAGGTATAAATTTTTCGAAAAACCACTTTAAAAATTACTCTCCATCCAAGCTGCCTTGTGATTATAATGATCAACAGGCAGAGTTATCTTATATATTAAAAAAAATTATGAAAACTGAAGTCAGAGTCCGTCTGGCCGTTCTATTCGGCCGATTTCCTTCATTTTTCTTAAATGAAAGGTATTTAGACACAGATATGTCATCAATCATTGAAATTTATTCAATTCCCACCTAGTCAAGTTATACTCAAACGCGATACTTCCCTTATGGGACACATTCACTCAAGCAATTCGAATTCTCATAGTTCCTCTTCTAATGAATGGATCTTGATCGTTTCACTCTCAGAACACTCAGTGGATCAAGCTCTTTCTTTTGATCTATTAAATTCGTTGAGTTTAAGGAACGTTATGTGTGCACAATCAACTACACATTCAATTTTTTCAAGATTTTCCTTTACTCAAACTTCTATAACTAAAGTTCTAATTAACGTAGGCTGTTGACACAAGTCTAAGAACACTCAGTGGATCAAGCCATTTCTTTTGATCTATTAATTGCTTAAATTCGTTGAGTTTGAGGAGCGTTCATGCTTCATGCGCAAACTCTTGCCGTCAGCTACGGAAAATCCGCCGCCTTCAAAATCGGGGTACTACTGTATGTTTTCATATTATCTAATTGATAATACAATTCTCCTACAGTTAACATTTATCAAGTATAATGATACTAATGATGATTTGCTTTTGGTCCGTGTTTATGAGATCTTATGATTTTTCATTCAAAAGCTCTGAATATATATTGAATTTATATATAGAGATAAGTTGCAATTTACAAACTTCTTATTTTAGAGTAGTTTTTATATTAATTTTCAAGGTATACAAGAGCCAACGTTTCCGTGCAGGTAAAGGAAAGATGCGTAACAGAAGACGCATCCAACGTAAAGGACCACTTGTTGTCTACTACAAAGATCAAGGTATGTATGGACATTTTAATATGTACAAGGCGGATCTCTTGGCTCTATATTGGAAACTATGTATCTTATAGAATTGAAATAATTTCTTAACGGGTTTGGAAAAGTGTGCTTTCATATGGTACACAAATACCTTCCAATTTATTGATATTTAAAGCTTCATCAGAGAAAAGTCCTATCATCTTTCCATCAATATCACACCAAACACTCCACGTACCTTGAAGCTGGAGTATATTTTCTTCAGTCCAATAATGCATATTGTGCAGGTTCATGTAGCAAGCACTATGAAATGAGACTTCATTTGAATACAAAATATTTATATGATACATCTTCCCACATTCCCAACATCCAATTACACTGTAATGATTGAAATAATTTATTTCATAATACAGGGAAGCCCATACAGGTTAAATATATGTGTATCCATTTTAACTTAACGATCTTGAGTTAGGCAAAAGGTATCAGATAGGATTTGTCCCATTTTGTTATTAATTTAATTTGTCTTCGTTTTTAATTACAATAATTACGCTTTTGTTGGAAATATATATTTTTTCTATTTTAAAGTACTCTACCCACGTCAATTAAAAAAATTAAATTGTTTTATAAATTCATGTAATTGGCTCATTTAAGCTCTTTTGGATAAGGATAATTAAAATCAGGTCATCCAAATCAGAGTTATGGGTATTTATTAATAAAAACATTCTCACACCTTTATTTGATAAAAAAAATTTAACCAAATTTGTATGATGATTATACTTTTTTCTAATTTACTTATTCAGCAAATGTTTGCCCTACACTAAACAGTATCTGATATACAACCAAGAGATTTGCTTATTGGCCCATCTAGTAAATAAAACATTAATGAAATTTTATAATTTTAAATTTGCAATTAATGCATAACACAAGTTTGTATTGTGTATAAATAATTTTTTATCATTCAAATAATTGAATTGATAATTTTTTCTTTAAACAACAGTTCGTTTCCATTGTTGCACAAATCAATGTCCACGTCCTTACAAAACGTTAATTTGTTGGGGTGTTCCTTAAATGTGCTAGATAAATTGATAACTGCAGGCGTTCCTTTCTGACTTGTGTTAGAAAAGGGCAATGTTTATCGTACAATCAATTTAATAGATTCTCAAATTTGAATATACCATCCTTCAAAATATTCATGTAATAAATAACAACCAATCAAATGATCCACTGATAGAATATAAAAATAAAAAGCTCAGAGGTCGCAAGGGAATTAAAATAAAAAAGAAATAATAGTAAACAATAAGAAACCAACAGGAACTGATATTTAAAGATCTGCCTGTAATGTTATTTTTATATATAATACTATCATAAGACTATATTACTAATCAAAGAAATTCAAACTAGTAGAGTTCTAAACATTAGTTTCAGTTTAATTAATGATTTTGATTCCGAATCTGTTTATACCCTTTGATCTAGCATTTACTGTTCATCAGCTGGAGCTTAAAACACCAGAAGCATGATTATAACTTATAACAATTTTTTGTCGACTTGTGACTCTTGAGAGGTATACACATAAGAAATATTAATGCTGGAGCTTGAAAAGAAATTGCGTAATGTTAATAGTAAGCTTGTGTCAAGAACATTCCACAATCCAACATAGTGTCCCAAAATATATAGCCCTGAGTGAAAGTTTTGCTCAGCAGTGTTAGCTGAGGATTTGACAAGTCCGACATGAGGCATTGTTACATAAAATTAAATTTTTTTTGCTGCAAACTACAATTTACTAAAATTCTACTGACGGACAATTTAGAACAAGGATAAATGACTAAATGTCGCAATACCGGCCTATAGAATATGGAGTTTCGCTGGGCAATGTTATAGGGACTAATGTTAGCAAAGTAGTTGGAACATTAAGTTTAAAATTTATAGATATTTCTTTATAAGTTTAGAATATTTTTTTATCTAAGAAACATAATTATTTTCTTCAACAATATGTTTAACTATATAGTATGTGAGGGAGTTTTAGGGTTATCAATATTAATCTTAATAGTTTGAGTTCATGGAAATGATTAAAATAATAATAATAAAACGTCATTTATTGGTACAACCAAATGGCCGTCGACCAAGGTCCTTCAGCCAGTAATACTTACATTATTTAGTATAATAGACTTAATATAAATAAAAGTAACCTTTTGTGTATATGTAAAAAACGAGTATAAACAACTAAACGGAAAGAAGAAAAAAAGTTATTGTTAGAATGTTCACTTCATCATTTTCCTTTAATGACTATTTAGCACTTCCCAAACTGTCTTATGAGGATATTTTCGTTTTGGCTGTTGTGTGTAATCTCGTTCTATGCATAGTGTATCCATAATTTCTTTATTATGCCTCCGCTTGGAGAATGCATGGGACAGAGTTGTCAATCTACCTTTTTGTGGTTTGGTATAGAAGTTTGTTTGATGGATGTCTTATTTTTGTGATGGCTCTTAAGGTTGTTGCCTCTGCCATCTGTAGTGTTTTCCATATGTGTCTTCCTATTGTCTGTTATATTATATGTCCATACTTGAGTATGGGTCTACAGATACTTTTGTATATGTGTGCTGCAGTTTTCTTGCTTATGCCCATGTTTTTGTATGTTATGCTTTGAAAGTGTTTTCCTCTGCTAATACATTTTTTCTTAGCTATCTCTACGTTTTCATTAAAGTAAAGATTGTTGTCGATAGTCGTACCAAGGTACTTTACAGTTAAAGTATATGGAATTATGTTGTTAATATAAATAGATGGTGTTTTATGTGTTAGTGTATGATTAAAGGTTATTAATTGAGATTTCAAAGGATTAGGCTTCACATTGAACCATTTCTCCATTCTGTTCATGAGTGTTTGCAGTTCGTTCATCGTTTTTTTGATGCTGTTATTATGACTGATTAAAGCGGTGTCATATGCGTACTGCAATATGTATTTTGTAAATTTATGTGATCTGGTGCTAACCCGAAGCTGTATATGTCATAACAGTAAAGATTGTAGAGCAAAGGAGAAAATGGGGAGCCTTGCGGGACTCCTTGTTGAGGTATAATTTGTGAAAAACTGTCGTTGACTTTTATTTGTATTGTTCTGTCACTGAGGTAATTTTTTATGATTAGTAGCAGGTATTCTGGGTTTTTCATTTGTTGTAGTTTGTACAACAATCCACAGTGCCAAACACTGCCCAAGGCTTTGTTAATGTCCAGGAAAATAGCAGCAGAGTGTTCTCCTTGCAGATTAGAGGTTTGTATATTCGATGTCAGGATTGCTATTGGGTGTATAGTGGGCCACTTTTCCCCAAATCCAAACTGGTATGATGGTACGTATTTTCCGATTTATCTCTGTAGTAAGTTTTTTATATTTTTGGCTAGGACAGACAGGAGTGTTACTGGTTAATAATTTTTAACATCCGAGTGGCATGTGTTGGGCTTTGGAATCGTAATTAAGATCCCGTGTTTCCATTCCTGTGGAAAATGCGATGTTTTTAAACAAAATTCAGTTCAACTTTTTTAATATTTTCCGGGTTATTTTATCATATCCTGGAGCTGTGTTTCTGCCCCTGTGTATGATTTCAAAGTATGTTTCTTCCTCATTAGTCCTATCTTCTCGTTTGATATTTTCTTTAAAGTGAGTATTGAACCATGCTAGAATATTCTGATAATGCCTATTGCTATATTGGGGATCATTGTCTTCTGTGGAATGTTCAACAAATAGATCTGCTTTCTCTTGGTCAGTGGAGAATAGGACTCCATTTTTTTCCAGATCTGCTGGTCAGCTTTATATTTACTTATTCTTTTAATTTGTTGCCAGTAATTTTTTTCCTTTAGTCTATTAATTTCATTATATGTGTTGATCCATTTGTGTTCTCTGTACTGTTTTATCAATGTTTGAATGTTCTTGTTATAGGTGTTTATGTGACGTTTATAATCTACATTGGGATTTTTTAGGTAATATCTGTACATTTTTCTCTTGTTCTTAATTAGTTGTATAACAAATGGTGGTGGCTCAAAATTGTGAAAGTGAATTTTTTCTTAGAGGGAATTTTCTATAATAGCTGATTCTAGCAGTGTGGTGAACTGTTTAATGTTATCCACAATGTGTATTTTCCTGCTCCTCAATATGCTTGGTTAGTTTTTTGTTAACTTCCTCTATGTTACATTTATTTAAATTAACTCTGTATTCATCACTGAGATCTATTTTCTTTTTTAAGTTAATGGTAACTTCTATTGCTAAGTGTTCACAGCCCAGGTCCGTATGAGTAATAACTTGCTCTATGTTGTGTTCTAGGTTTTCTGTAAATAGCATCAGGCCTAGAGTGGTATCATTATTGTTTATCATGTGGAATGTAAGGGGGGTTGTCCTTTTTTAAATGGGCTGTTAATAAAATCCTTTAGCTGTTTTTCGTTGTTTATTTACATTGAAATCCCCAATATTTGTACTTGCTTGCTTTATTAAATATTGTCTTCTCTATTTTAGCGTTTCGGTGAACATAGATCAGTATGATGTGTAGTTTGTCTTCTAGAAAAGGAATAGTAAAATGTGTTGCTTCACTTAACTGGTTGTTCATTTTAGGAGGATTGCTCCTTCTCATGTTCAGCTTGGAATGAACCTGCACCAAACTCCCACCTCTTGTATCTGTGTTAACTATATTGCCAATTTTATTAAGCATGTTCCAGTTTCTATAGTTTGTGTTGTGGAACATTTTGGAGGTAAGTGTGTTTTACATTTTGATTCATGATGAGGACCTCTACATTTGGTGCATTTGATTGGTTTCTTGCATTTGTCTGTTGTATGGGTAAATTTTTGGCAACTGGAACAGAGTTGTGGAATTGGAGCATTGGGTATACTGGATAGTGTCTGTGTTTGTAGAAAAAAACCTTCGTTCAAAAGTTTTTCAGTAGAGGTGATGCATCCTGAGATAATTCTAATTAGTGTGGTAGCTTTTTGTGTGGCTTTTGAAATTATTCTCTTGCAGTACCTGCGATTGATGCTGACCTTCTTTAGCTGTTCGCATATCTCTTCATCTATTATTTCATGTTCTACTGAACCTAACCTATGCAGACACTGTATGAGATTAATTTGTTGCTTACATGTGTTTGGTGTTTTGTTAATGTTTGAGTTTCTGCAAATTTTAAAATATGTTTATCGGCAATTAGTTTTCGGAGAGTTTGAGTCATTTTAGATTTTTCTTCATCTGATTTTAATAGAAATCCGATTTTGGTTTTCAGTATCACATCATTTGATTTAGGGTTTTCTATTTCCCAGATATCTGCCAGTTTTGTTCTTGTCAGTCTCATTGTGTAGTATGTAGTACAACTGTTTCTATTTGTAAGTTCTCTCATTTTGGTGGAATATTAGGGTAGATGGTACTGGTTGGTTTTGAATTGTAGCTTGATTGTTTTGTTGAACTTTTTGTGGAGACAGGTTTTTTTGTTGGGTTGTTATCAGTTAATTGATGTTTCTTTTGTCTATTAGTGTGGGAGGTATGTTATTTATTCTTGTGATAATTGTGGTATATTTGTGTGTATTCTTTTGATATGTGAGTTTTCCCTTCTGTCTTTGTTTTTCCTTTTGATTCTCACTTTTTTCCAATGGCCTAAGTCATCTATGTCCATCTCAGAGTAGCTTCCTTCTGATTCTGATGTTTGGTATGTTGAATTATCGCCTTGACTGTCCACGACACTCCAGGTGTTTACTCAACGACTATCTACAGGACTGGAAATGAATATTACAACTTATTCTTTTTTATGATAATATATTTATTAAGATTGTTAATTTTGAGTTTTAAAAAGTATCTAAGATTAAATCAATGATTATATTTTTTTAATTAGAGGTGTTCAATATGACGATGATAGACATTTTGTTCTGTCATTTTTGAAGGGAAATAACCTAAATATTATACCCAATGACAACATGTTGATAATAAAAAAAGTTGTAGCGAGTTATTGATTACATGTCAAATAGAAACGTCAAACTGAAATAATTATTTTTAAAATACAATTCTGCAAAAATACCTGCAATTATTTAATTATTGCTTATATTAAACGCAATTTATATAAGCAATTAACAGAGGATTTTATAAAAATTTTAGAATTTCTTATTTTTTGGGTATATATTTATTGTCTTATAGATTAATTTTGAATTTGAAGAAACTAGATTTTGTTTGCTGTCAATGTTGAATAAAAATAATTCCTTCACTGATTTGATTTTTGCTCGAATATTTACAATGAATCATTTTTCAGGACTTCGTCGTGCCTTCCGTAACATCCCTGGCATTGATTTAATCAGTGTACAAAAACTGAACTTACTAAAACTCGCCCCTGGTGGCCATGTAGGACGTTTTGTCATCTGGACAGAATCTGCTTTCCAACGTTTAGATAAACTATTTGGTACATGGAAGACTCAATCATTGGAAAAGAAAGGTTACAACCTTCCTCAACCCAAAATGGCTAACACCGACCTCTCTAGATTATTGAAAGCTGATGAAATCAAAGCAGTTTTACGTGCTCCTCAGTAAGTATTTTTCATTATTTTCACTAATGATTAGTTCTTAAAGAAAAATCTTTTTTAAAAGATAAATAGTATATAAGCAGCATTTCCATGATTATATTTAATTAAGTAGCAAGTTCTTGAAATGTTTGGATTTGAATACTTGATACGATAGTATGAAATTAAAGATTTTTATTAGATGAAGAGTACATGGAGAAAAAAAGGAAGATCATTTTTTTTTGTTTTCGAGAAAAATTCATTTTGAAGTTTGGAACCATATTCTGAATAGGTTAATGACATATTAGACTAATATTTAAAATAGTTTACAAATATACTTGAAGACGTTTTGACAAAACTAAAACAATACGTAAATTTCACAGGGTGTGAAAAAAAATATTTCCAGACTTATTTTTGATTTTGTATTCTATGTAATCTTGGCCAGAAAATTCTTGTTCTTAGTGGCTTCTCAGAACTGCTTAGCTTGTCATGCTGTTAATAATTTTAAGCTAGAATTAAACTGAATCACTAGTAATTACACAGACAAATAAGATCCTACCGTAATTTGAAAAGTTTGACCTTCCCCTTTTCTTTGCATTACGTGCGGACATATCTTTTCTTCCCTGTAAAGGATATTTTTGAACACAGTTTTGGCTATGATAATGCTCGATTTTTGCTTGTTTAGACCCATACCCTAATTCTACATGTATTCATCTACACTTTGCTACCTTTTATTCTTTAGATTGATCCCACTGGGCCTGTCACTTGTTACAAACTGTTTTTATGTGACATTTGTAGTCTGCTTGAAGCACTTGGTTTTTGCAGACTGCGCTATCACTTGTAATTGCTTCTTGTGCTGTCTCATGTGCTTCTTTCCGAGAATTCCCATGTGGCGAGGATACCCATATGAATACAACATCTTTGCCGCTATGCTAAATTAGGTAAAGCTGTTGCTTGATCATCTGGGAAAGGAGGCAATGGCTGTATATAATTTTAAGTTTTCCACGAGCATAGAGAATCGGATATGTTTAAGTAATCTTGTTGTGTCCTCTCTTGAATAAGTATAAGGGCTTGAAGTATTGCAAATAATTACAGATGATACCTTGGGCAATTGGTATGTTTGGTAAATTAGATGAGACGTGATTTGCAAAGGAATCCCAATCAGCTTTTTTAAAATCACTGTAAGTGAAGGTGGTTGACGGAGGTTTGACTGGATTGTGTAGTGAAATGTTGACCAGTAGAGGTATAGGGTCGCCTATAAAGCATTCGTCATCTATGCAGGTTATTAATCTGTCAATGCAGATTATGTGGTCGATGATGGAAGAGACTTGCTAGGGTAGGATTATTCTTAATCAGAGAAATCCGAAGGGAGATATTATTGAAGAATATTTCAGGGAAAAATTTAAACTCGAAGGAACTGAAACACATATTGACCAAGAGGAAGAATTAACACAAGAAAAGGAATATTTCGAAGAATATAACAAAATAACCCAAGAGGAAGTAGAGGAAGCCATTAAAAACATCAAAATAAGAAAAGCTGCGGGAGAGGACAAAATTAACCCTGAGATGATAAGATGGCTCTGTGAGGAAGGTAAGAAGTGGTTCTGGAAGATATGTAAAGATGCATGGGCTACAGAAACGATACTAAAAGACCGGACTAAAAATATTATAATACTGATATATATATATATATATATATATAAAAAGGGATATTATACAAATTGCGACAATTATAGGGCAATAATGCTTATCGTCAGTGTGCTTCAAGACATACAAGAATAGTAGAAAAACGTCTGAGGAATGAGATGGAAAGTAAATTGGAAAATGAACAGGATGCATTCAGAGGATTCTGTAGAAGTACAAACGATAAAGTACACTTAATAAGGCAGATAGTTGAAGGAAAGTTCCAAATAGGCGAACAACTCCATTTACTGTTCATAGACTTAAAGGCAGCCTTTGACACGATTATCAGAGAAATATTGTGGAAAACCTTGTGGTGAAACATCTGACCCATTCAACATGGAAAAAGGAATTAAACAGGGAGATAGCCTAAGTCCATTACTCTTTATAATTATAATGGAATCTCGAATAAAGAGTACACATTAGACTGAGAAAAATAGCACTGCTATAGGATATCGAAATCTAAGACCAATCAAAATAGACTCTTTTATATGCAGATGATATAGGTCTAATAGCAGACACGAATAGTAAAATGCGAAGTTTAGCAAATATATGGCAGAAGGAAATACTAAAACTAAAAATGAAAATCAATACGGAGAAAACAAAATATATGATTACTAACCAGAAAGAAAAAGATAAAGGAGAGGCAACTATAAAACTCGACGGGAAACAAATCCTTACATGTCTTGAATACCTGGGAACATCTTCACAGATGACGGAAAGATAGATGCAGATATAAATAATAAATTAAGAAAGGACACCAGGATATTATAGTAATAATCCGTAATGGGGAAGAAGGAAATCGACGACAAAACAAAATTAAGAGTTTATAACTGCATAAACCTTACCAGTAACTACTTTTGGAAGTGAGACGTGGATCACTCTATAAAAGCACGAATCTTCGATAAGTGCAGTGGAAATGACATATTTGCGAAAGATCGCAGGAGTTACCAAATATGACCGACGTATAAATGAAGAAATCAGAGACTAACTGAAACAGGAACCAATTTTAACAAAGATTGAAAAAAGCAATTGAACTGGTATGGACACATTGTAAGAATGAATGAGAACATATTAGTCAAAACAGTTACAGAGGCAGGAACGGATAGAAAAAGAAAGAAAGGAAGGCCAAGTAAAACATGGACAGGAAATCAATAGTAGATATGAGAGGATTGGCCAGAAACAGAAGTGACTGGAAGAAATGGGTAAAGAAGGGCTAACCTGACGCTGAACGGCATAAGGATTTTAGAGAAAGAAGAAGGTTGGTCATTGTCACCGAAAAGAATGTCATAAATTTAAGTTGCCCATTATTACGGCTCGTGGCATAGTGGATGCATATTCGAGAAGGTCGATAGAAAGACTTGGCTTTGGTGTTTTCTAATAAGAAAAGAAAGTGGTCCTGGTATTAGGACTCGAAATATGCATGGCTATAGAATTGAAAGTTCTGTTGAGTCTGAAGAGGGGGCGAGGGATGAAGGGAGTCCGTGGAGGGGGCGTTTGAGAAGGCGGCGCTTCCTGGCAGTTAATGGTCCCAATTAAGATGTCCAAGACTTCTTAATTTTGTCATTTCGGAGTTAAGACAAAGTGGACGCGGTTGCCGATGCTACTTGTTACGGAACATTTGTATCAGTAGAAAGAAGGGAATAGACGTTGAAGTGTTTCGGCTATGCTAGAGCTTGGAAAGGAGGGATGGCATTCATGATTGTAGTGGATCTTGATGAGAATTTTGAAATCTGTGGTGAGATAGTATTTGGTGTGGGGTTTTTCTAAGATGACTGGAGCAATTTCTTAAGGGATTCTGGTGATTTCCAATCTCTTAGGACACGGGGGGTGATATGTGGTGTGTGACCCACTGCTGTGTAGGCAGTAGAGGGTATTTGCCTTTGGACATTTTTTGGGTTTGTGATCAGATGCACCATAGGAGGGGCAGACAGGTTTGGACCTGCAGGTCCCTGCAATGTGGCCTGTTCGGGTTGTAGTATTTTGGTACTGCAGGGATCAGGTTGGAATTGGATGCTTCACACTGATGTGAGAGGCAGTGGAATTTAATGCTCTTTATTAGGGCGTTGCGGTAAGCCGTTTAGGATTCTGTGAAAATCAGAAACATGGTAGTGGGCTTTATTATTGGACTTCAATGAATCAAGTGCATTGAGTATTTCCTCAAATTCCTTGTCAGAAATGGACTGGTCTACATTTCTGAAGGCCAGAGAAAGGGTAAGTTTACGGAATTTTGAGACGGATCTAGGTTTGTGGAATGACAATGACATCACCTGTGGCGTTGCAGAGTTTCTTGTCTAGGGATTCGTATGAAACGTTGGAACAAATATTGAGGAGAGCAGTTTGATTTGGATTGGCTTTTTTTAGGAAGGTGATATTTTGATATTTCCTCTCAACAACTCGTAGGTGTTGAGGAGATTGGATAACTCCCTTTAGGAAACATATTTAGGGTGGAAGTTATGGGTTCGGAGGGAGGAGGTTGTTTGGTGTTGTGTGGGTTTGGATTATAGAAGGGGGGGGGTTGGCATTTTTCAGATTCTCTTTGGCACCTAAGAGAGTGAAATGCCTAGGGGAGTGGGATTTTTCCGAATAGGTAGGCGAGGAACTTCTGGTGTTAGGTTTTGTGTTATGTTTGTGGAGGATTTGGTTCTCTTGGTGGAGGTAGGCAATTTGGTTTTTGACATCAGCAAGTTCGGCCATGACCTGCTGGAAGGCTTTGATGAGTTTAGGGATGGTTATGGGAAGGGGAGGGAATTCATCGTGAGAAGAGGTAGAAGGGGGTGAGTTTATGTTCCGTTTTTGGATCGGAGAGCGTGTCGACAATTTGGTTGGGTTGAAAGGGAAAGGAATAGATAGATTATTCCGTTCGGTTGGTGGGTGGCTGACAAAAGCCAGCATTGGACTCGCATCTGTTCTGGGTGCTTAAAAAGAAATTCTCATAAATAAGAATGCCCCGTTATGACAGATATTTATGAGATTTTAATTTCTTTTGCTGGAGCTTTTTTATTTGGCAATATCTTCGGTGGCAAGGTGCTGCTGACTTAATCCAGTGTGTATGTACAGGTACAGACTATTCAGGAAGCTTCTTCTTGCTGGTAACTGTTCACTCGCAGACATAAAATACAAACTGAACTGGTATGGTGATAACTACATTGTAATAATTAGCAACCCTTTCGTAAAATGCTGAAGCTGTTCTTTTTTGTTTTGGTACAGATTACAATAATGATTTTTAAAGGTGTTTGCATATGCTGGATGTTGTGTATTTGCTACAACATTAGTAGCATAAGAAATACTGAGTAGTTTCCTTCTATGATTTACAGGCCGTGCACCTGCTTCACATAGTACACTTGAAGTATGACTTGTACAAAATGCTCCAATGGCTGAACGAGAATGGCAGTATTATGGATGGTATTTAATTGTTTGTAGCTGAGCTATTATAGGCAATTGTTCCATAATCAATTTCAGATCTAATAATTGCTCTATAGATTCTTTGGCGAGTATTTGAGTCAGATCACCAAGTTGTGCTGCTCAACATTTTGATTATATTTAGGTTATTTTTGCATGTCCTTATGAGTTCAAGAATATGCACTTTCCAATCTGAGTTTGCTCATTATCCAACAGTCTAAGATAGTATAAGCTCCACAATAATGTGTTGCTTTTCCCTTTTTATTTCTAATATGGTAGATGATTTGCTTGTCTTTATTGAAAAAGTATAATTTATGTATTACAAATACAAAAATTGAATCAATTACAAACATACTCTTAGGATTTGTAATGAACTAGATTAGTGGAGTGGACTGATAAGTTTGTCGTTCACTACTGCACCTAAGTAGATGTATGGTTTGTTTTTCTTCGTCATAACGCGAGAGATATTTTAACACTTCAGGTTGATTTAGATATAGTTTACGCACACTCTATGTATCGAACGCGAAGAATTGTCACACTTTTTTATGTCGACCGTTCCAGAGTGGATTTAGTTCTGTCCTGCCCGATGTTAAGAAACTGACTCTTTTTAAATTGGTTAATTTCTGTAGATATATGCAAGTTTTTTGGGGGTAGAACTTTCTCTTTCAGACTATAACTCTGTCAGTTGAATGGTGATATTTTTTGACATAAAGTTAATTACCCACTTTACCCTGAAGCGATAAATAGTGTCCTGTTAGTTAATTTATGTCAATCAATAAGACATTCATTTCGAATACTTGATCCCTATTCATTTGTGAAAGGGTTTGAAAGATTGTTCACAGTGCTAATTGATGGATCTTAGATCACTCAAAGTTGTTTGTAGTAACATTTTAATAGTTTTGGAAAGTTCCATAACCTCTAATTTATAAAAAGATCATAAGGTTCGGTTGAACCATGTAAAATTCAATGCCTTGGTCTTTTGTTGAGCAGCCACTTAAAAATAAACACTTTCTTTTACGTTCATTAAAGTGAATAATACGGGTTTAACGTTACAATAGACATTCAAACTTGTCTGAGAATTCACAGTAATGTGAAATTTTTTACGATTGATTTGTCATCGTGATATATATACAGCATGTCATTTTGCAACACATACCTTGAGTATATATATTATAAGCAATTAACAAAACTATATTTGCTCAAATTTCCTTATCCAAGGAAGTAAAATGTCTAATAATTTTATTAGCCTGTCCACATTGGAACAATTAAACTGGCGTAGGGATGTGGCGACCCCATCGCCCAAAGTCCAACTTTTCTATCATCATACAAAATGAGTTCTCTTATTTTGTGTAGTGATATTAAAGTCGAGATTTTGCAATCAGCCATTGGAGGAGGGAAGTAGCGACCCCATACTCCAAAACTTCAACTTTTTTTCTATACAACCGCACATTAAAATAATTCATTATTTACTAATGTTCTTATGATATTAAGAATATTAACTCATTTGTTTTTCAAGATTGTTGAATTGAATGTGTTTAAATGTTGTTTAAAAAGTTGAAACAATTTGCTAAAGACTGCCTACATTACAGACATCCCATTTCCAATACCTTATAAAGAGACAACAAGACATTGAATTTAAATTTAATGAAATATTTTTAGTCCAGAACACAAAATAAATATTTTCACTTTCAAAATACTTCATGAATGGAGCAGTAAAATAAATCCTATATATTCAGTTACAGGTTTATTATTAGCTTTAGTTACTTCCCTCTGTAAGGGATGAGATTAAGTGTTTTCAAAGTTATCAGTATTTATAATATGAAATTTTTTTACAAATACCTCATTTTTATTTATTTATTCCTCAACAATTCTGAACAATCTTTACAAAGTTTTCATACCGCTTTGTTGAATCTTTGAAGGGGATTCCGGAATTTGGAGAGTAGTAATGTATACATTGTCATTTCAGATTGTTCAAATATTCTGTAATGTAATTACTATGGTTACTAGATAGCCGTAACACTAATGGTTTTTAGAGACCATCAATTCTCAAGAACAAGGAAGTAATTTATACTCTTTCTTGAAATTGAACATAACTGTCTTGAGCGTTCTTAATACTTTTTGAATTACTTCCTTTTATTCCATAGCTTATTTATTTCCATGTTAGTAATCATGAAACAATGAACTTTGGAATATTGTATTATCAAAATATATTAAGAGCGTTTTTGATAGAACACTGGAAAGCTATAGCAATTGGCAAGATTCCTTCTATTAAATATTTTCTTGTTAAACATAATGGGCATGATTTTGTGTACGAACATTGACGTGTTAGTTATCACCAAATGTCTGTTCACAAAATTTTGTCTTTTGTATATGTATGCAAGAGAAATTTAATGGAACTAAGCAGATACATATTTGTTAAAAAGTTTTCTACACAACAATATAAGCATGTCTTTTGTAGCATGGTCTGGTGCTTGAATACTAGTTTGGTTTAATCCATGTTCAAAATTTTTTTCATGTAAATCAACAAATTTAAATAACAAAATCGTCACAAACATATGAAAAGTTTTTTTTGGGAGGTCATTTTAAGAACATTTTAGTTTAAAAAATTGTAGTTTTTTACTTGTAAAATTTATTTTTCAACTTTTCATATGATAGGCGACGGAATATCTAAAAAGTAAGATATTTTGCACAACCTGTCACCACTGTAACTTATCAACTATAACAAACTGAAGACCAGGCAAAACATCTCACTCACAGTAGAGAGGATTTTAACAAAAGCTTGCATGCGTTAGAAGACATTCAGATAAATGTACAATATCCAGTATGATTACTGTCAACAATCCTAAAGTTATCTAACATAATTCACGTCCAAGTGTGGATTAGTGATGAAATGTATTATTTGATCATATGATGTTAGAAATCGAAGTATGGTTTGAAAATGTATTTTGTCAACTGTAACCACGGAGTGAAGCCAGGGGCGGTACCAAGTGGAAAACAAGAATTGAAGACTTGATTTTTCCTGAAGGACACAAACAAAACATGCCTGAGATATATCCTTAGCATTGTTTGGATTGAAAACTTATAACCCTAGGGCTGCCCCTGATTTGAAATATGTTGGAGGGCTTGAAGGATTCAAGGGGAGCTCAATTAATTTGACACTGTCTATAGTATCTTATCTTGAAATACACTAATTCTATCGTTTATTGCATCATTTTATGGCGTTAGTTATCTCTGTATTATTATGTAATAAGTGGTAGATTTAGATTGTTTTAAGATATTGATATTTTTGACAGTTTTCAAGTGGAGGAGGAACAAGTTAAAAACCTAATGTTTTAGTTTGGAGTTCTAGAAGGGCCCTAGACTAATTTATTAGTATTAATTCTACTTCTACGCTACTTCAGCAACACTCCCACCTCATTTAGCAATCATGACAACTGGCAGATGTTCGCAAGTTTCAGTTTTTTTATTTTTCATGAGAAATTTCGCCTCTCCGATTCTATCTGAAGAAAATCAATTTTGTTGTTTCAGATAATAAGATACGTTACTAACTATTCGATTAATGCGTGTTAGATATCACAATTTGGTCGATTAGGGAGTTATGTTTCGATTAAATTTTGTACAACAATATTGAACGAAATCAGTTAGTCGACGAAGGTCTTTTCTCAAATCATCTTCAACTATTCTTCATCTACAATCTCTACACTTGAAAATACAGGCATCATTTTCCAATCTGGTACGAGTGTGAAAAATATTGATCAAGAAAGAAGAAACATCTTTCTGATTCAACTTTAAATCCAGCCTGCCTTCATTGCCTTAACATTTTATTGATCTTCTTAGAAACGTACCATTGTACTATTTTTGGTAAGATTATTTTTGTGTTAGTGATCATGATATTTTCATACCAAAGCATAGTGCGATTAGTGAAGTTTTTTAAGAATTTCAATTATAAAATTTTATCAATTTAAGCCGATAAGAACGAGTATACTACTAGTGGTATGAATATTTGTAGATTTTGAAACCATACTAAACCATAGTGCAAGTTGTAACGCTTTCAAAAATGTCACAATTTTCTGTTATAAAATTTTATCAGGTGTGGGGTATGCACTGCATATTAAGTTAATACTAGTGTTGTTAAACTGTTGAATGTTTTTAGAGTTTTTTGAGTTAGTAACCACGGAAGTGTCATGCTAAAGCATGTAATGCTTTTAAGAATGCTAATTATCAATTTGAAGTTGTTTGTACGATAATTATGTATATGAAAATTAATATTCACAGCATTGAAGTTTGCTTTAGAAAAGTGTTTGATGAAAGTATGATTTTTTTGTATATGTCACGTTGTACTATATTCGTGTGATTTGAAGTGTAGTACACTTGAATGTCACTTTATTTTTGATATAAGTCCAGCTGTACTATTTTCAGCGAGATTAATTTTATGTTAGTAATCATAAAATTATCGTGCAGAAGCGTAGTGCAATTTGTAATGATTTTAAAAATGCTATAATTAATTTATGAATCTACATTAAATAAATTTTCCTTTGCAAAATTAATAATCACAGCATTTTTCAAATATCCCACTTTGTGCTATATTTATGTAGTTGGTTTTTTGTTGGAATCGTGTTGAAGCATAGTGCAATTTGAAACGTCAAGAACGGAGCTATTTTTTGTGCAGATTTTAGTACTAATTCTGGTAATAGTTTGTGTTGGTAATAAAGTTATCTTGCTGAAGCATGTGCAGTTTGTAATGCAAAAATTTATTCATTCACATTGTATAATTTCATAATTTTACAAAACTATATTAATTAAATTTTTCTTGGTCAAAATTAACAATCGCAGCATTTTTTAAACATGTCATTTTGTACTATATTTGTGGTTGGTTTTTGTTAGAATCACCTTAAAACATAGCGCAATTTGAAACGACAAGAATGTCGCTATTTTTTGTTTAAATTTTATGACTAATTCTGGTAATAGTTTGTGTTGGTAATAAAGTTATCTTGCTGAAGCATGTGCAGTTTGTAATGCAAAAATTTATTCATTCAAATTGTATAATTTTATCATTTTACAAAACTATATTAATTCAATTTTTCTTTGTCAAAATTAACAATCACAGCATTTTTTAAACATGCCGTTTTGTACTATATTTGTGGTTGGTTTTTGTTAGAATCACCTTAAAACATAGACAAGAATGTCGCTATTTTTTGTTTCAATTTTAGTACTAATTCTGGTAATAGTTTTTGTTGGTAATAAAGTTATCGTGCTGAAGCATGTGCAGTTTGTAATGCAAAAATGTATTCATTCAAATTATATAATTTTATCATTTTACAAAACTATTAATTCAATTTATCTTTGTCAAAATTAACAATCGCAGCATTTTTTAAACATGTCGTTTTGCACTATATTTGTGTTAGAATCACTTTAAAGTGCAATTTAAAACATCAAGAATGTCGCTAGTTTTTTTATAAATCTTGTTTGTACTATTACTGGTAACAAATTTATGCTGAAGCCTGTGCAATTTGTAACGCTTTCTAAAGATGCTATAATTTATTCATTCAAAATGTATAATTTTATCAATTTACGAAACTACATTAAATCAATTTTCAAAAATTATTATTAACAATTAAAAACCTTTTTTAAACATGTCACTGTACTATTTTTGTGGTTGATTTTTTGTTAGAATCATGTTATAACTTAGTGCGATTTGAAACATCAAGAATGTCACTACTTTTTGGTAAATCTTTTGGTACTATCACTGGTAATTGTTTGTAATAAAGTTTCATGCCGAAGCATGTGCAATTTGTAACGCTTTCTGAAGATGCTTCAATTTATTCATTCAAAATGTATAATTTTATTAATTTGCGAAACTGCATTAAATCAATTTTCTACAAATGAAACAATCGCAGCATTTTTTTTTCGAACGTGTTACTTTTAATTATATTTGTGTATTAGGTTTTTGTTAGATTCATAGTACGATTAGAAATGTATTAACTATACCATTTTTGGTGTGTTTCATAATTATAAAATTATCATGCTGAAGCATAGCACATTTGTAATGCTTTCAAGAATGCTACCACCTTCAATCAATTTTTAAATAATATAAATTTTGCTTCTTGATGATAACTCAAAATTAACATTCACGTAGTATTGAGGTTTGCTTTAAAATTGTTTATACACGTTTTGATAAAAGTACTGGTTTATTTAAATGTCACGTTGTACTATAGTTGTGTGTTTAGTTTTTTATTAGCATCATGGAACTTCATGCTAAAGCATAGTGCAATTTGTAACATATTAAGAATATCACTATTTTTACTAAAATAAATTTTGTATTAGTAATCATAAAATTATCAAGCTGAAACATAGTACAATTACCAACGTTTTCAAGAATGCTACAAGATATACAATTTTATCAATGTTTTAAATCAAAATTCAATTTGTTGTTTCACATGTATTGCCACCTTGTATGTAATTCTTTTTTTTTAGAGTCATGGAATTATGCTGGAGCTTAGTGCAATTTTTAACGCTTTCAATACTATTTTTTCAATCAATATCTTCATAATTTTGTCATTTCATGTAATTACTGTCAACAAATTTAGATTATGCAATGATCATTAAGCTAATAAGAACTACTGTTATATTACACTCAAATTTGTGAATACATTATATATTTTGCAATGATGATACAACCGAATATTGACATTCACAGAGCATTGGGTTCTGAATAACCCTTGATTATAAAAGTAATCTGAGCAATTTATTTTCATCATAATATGTATCATTTTCAATTATTCAAATGATTTAATCATATTTATGTTTTAAATTACTAGGAAGAAGGTTGTACGTCGGGTACGTCGTCTCAATCCATTGACCAATACTAAGACCATGCTTAAATTGAATCCTTATGCAGCTGTACTCAAACGTGAAGCCATATTGAAGAACCAGAAGAGGCAATTAACAAGAGACGAAGCGTTGGCCAAGAAACGAGGAGTAAGTAATTTTCTAGTTTATTTTAGGAATTAGCTCCATTTCAGTTTCCATCTCTTCTCACTTATTAAATAAATTAATCTATAGAATATTAATTGAATACATGATGATACAATTTGGTCCGTGTTTATGAAGTCTTATGATTTTATACTTAACCATTTCTGAAAAAAAACTGTTTAATATAAAACAATATAAACGTCTCTTTGCAATTATTTATATCTATGTTTTGTTTTTTTCAGATTACTCTTAGCTCCGACAATGTAGTAATCAGAACAAGGAAATTGCAAGAAAGGAGAAGGGCGCAGATTTTGAAAGCCAGTAAGGCCAAACCCAAAAAAGCTAAGGCTCCAGCCAAAGCTGCAGGAAAGAAATAAACGGATTACTGCGGTTATTGCGTATTGTTAAGTTTTATGCATTTTGACTGTGGAACACCGAGTTATATATAAAAAATAAAAAGTATAAAAATTGAAAATGGTTTTCTTTTTGTTTATGTAAAAATAAAAATGTATCATCAGAAGAAGAGACCATGTTGAAAGAAACTATTACATATAATTATGAATAATGTATATCGCAGGAAAGAAAGGGAATATCCCACCCAAACTCTCCAATAAAACACCATTAAATAGTTCAAAAACCACCACAGGGCCTGGCACCAGATACTCATTACAGTTAGGCTCCTGCCCGAGCATCTTTCAGGCAGAAACACTTTGATCGAAATATGCGTGGAAATGAGCGTAGAAAGAAACTATCAGAAATGTGACATCTCGATTCTTTCTGATAGTCAAGTAGATATCAAAGCATCGAGTTCATTAGAACCCTAAAACTAGAACTAGTTTCATTATGGGAGCAATATAGATCATGTAAACATCTACTTGAAATCAGAGATGTAACGTCATCGGCGTATATAAACTCGTTTTAATACTCTGGCAAAGAATAGCGGGCCGAGGACTGGGCATTGTGGCACTCTATGTTCTATACCCCTCACATTTGATTTTGCGGTGTTAATTTGAACATATTTACTTCGATCTCCCAAGTAGCTTCAAAGGGGTACTTCTAATACCATACATATCCAGCTTTGTCAAATCTAATCTATGTGAAAGAGTCTAAGGATTTAGATAGATCTAGACAGGAGACCATTATCTTACTACCATTCTCCAGCTGCTCAGAAATACATGTAACCAGTTCTACCAAAGCTGAAACCTTAGATCTTCCAGGTCTAAAACCAAACTGTTGAGTAATTAAAATATTATTTTTTTCAAGAAACCCACAATATGAAGTCAATGAACAGATAAATCTAGGGAATTCTCCACTATTAAACTGTCTTCTTAAGTGATCATTGTAAAGATCAACAGATATATTTTTCCTGGTTTTCTATATCATTGCACAGTTATACTGATCTTAATTGGAAAAATTATATCAAGAATATCACCATAGGGCTACTAATATCTAAGCTTCAATATTTGTAATATCACATCTTTTTTCTATTAACATATATTAAGTCAATCACAAGGTAGGTCACTTCTTGGTCTAGCCAAAAGTAACTACTAATCATCAGGTAGGCATCAAATGAAATGTAACTTCTGTCGATGATATTCAGTTATCGAAACAATTGTCAATTTTTTAGAATTTTCAACATTTTTCATTATATTGTGGAATTAGCTAGAAACGTTGAGTTTCATTTAAAACGCTAATATGAGTAGATTCCACGAAGTAAGGGTCGAGACAGTTGATTTTTTTAACTAATCTACCTATAACTAATTTTATTAGCATGTAAAAATTACATTTAATGTAATTTTTACATTCTAATAAAATTAGTTATAGGTAGATTAAGTTGTTACAATATTTCCTGTTATTTCATAAGTTTATTGTTTTTATTTTTTAATCTGGTTTTATTTTTTATTATAATTTTGATAAATAAAATTGTCACCCATCAGTATCCTTATAATAAAATGTTAAATTTCGTTACTGAGTGCTCAATTTTTTAAGGGTGTTTCACCTGATAACATCCATAAATGGTTTATTTGCACTGTAGCTCCAACCATTGAAAATGGATTTATAATATGTCATATCAGGTGAATGAGAATTAAAAAAGGAAACGAAAAACGTCGAAATATACAGGGTGTCCCGTATAAAACGAGTTTGCATTATATTTCCTTAGTGAACCCCCTAACAAAAAAAATTCTGTACGCCACTGAACTCTAATATATCTATCAAAAGTTTTCATAACGTTTTTTTATACTCTTCTTAATTAAGAAGTTATAGTACCTTGTAGTTTTCGACAGTTTTCAATAATCGCCATGTATCTTCCAACTGCAGGGAGTTACTAAAGATTTGATTAGGCTATCGTTACTTTAACAAAAAAATAATTCATAACATCTTAACTGCTTTTCTTCTATATCTTCTAGTTTACGAGATACCATGCAAAACACACCAATTTGGGACACCCTGTACTTAATTTCAGATTTAAAATGTTTAGGACATATTTTTCAGGACAAGATAAATTGTAACAATGTGACATAGTTTCAGTGTGTTAGATATACCTACATGAGAAGCTACTCTCTCAATTGAGAATGGAATATCCACAGCAGTTAAAAATTTTCTACAAATATCTGCAGAGGACATTGATTTTTTGCTTAATTTGGCGAAAGACAAAATATGTAAGAAATATACCAAAATACGAGAAGCAATTGCACCAGAAGAACGTGTATCCTTAACACTTCACTTTTTTGCAACAATTGTTCCCAGAATACTAAAACAATTCGAGAAGAGTTTAAGGACTAATTTGTTTCACCTGAAGGTGTAGTGCCATGGCAATACAAATATATTTAAATTTCTATGTAAAATTAAATTATTATAACTTTCAAATGTTATGGTATCAAGTTATTCTTGTAAGAATATTTTTGTAATAAAAAATAAACTCTAAACTTGCCTGATTATCTTCTGTAGAGCTATGAGCGTTTGCAGCTAATATAAATGTTACAAAGAATTCCCACTTGCTTTTATACAATTCATTTGTTCCTTGTCCACTCTTTATCTTTTGAATTTTTCTCCACTTCTGATCCACTTGTGTAGACAAATTTAGTTGCAAGTGGACATGAGCCAATAAAGTTCACGCAGCTCAAGTGGTATGTTAATTCTTGATCATAAACTACCTCATCTTACAATAATAAATAAATGACAAAGAAAGGTTGAGAAGATTTGAAAGGAAAGTCATTAGAAAGATAGTGAGAAGAATGGAGAATCTAATACAATGCTGAAATTGATAAAATCTTGCAAAATCAAGACATTGTTCTTTTCATCACAGCACGAAGACTCCAATGGCTTGGGCATTTTTAATATATGGATAACTCCCGTTTACAGCACGAGGAGAAGAGGGTGACCAAAAATGAGATGGATGGACAATGTCACAGATGATCTCCAAACCATGCAATCTCAAATTCAAAATAGTGCCGGAACATCGATGGTGACATTGAAGTTTTAAAAATATCGATGTTCTCTTTACATCGATTTTGCGTGGATTCACCTACAGTAGTCGCCGAGGTTGCACTCGCAATTTCGAAATATAGAGGGTGGAGTTACTGATTCAAATACATGAAATTATTTAATTTTATTTGGAGCAGCTTCGATTAAAGTTTCGGTTAAAATCTTATTTTCTTGAGCTAGAAAGTATTGAATCATAAAATCAGAATTTTTCACATTAAAATAAAATATAAATAATATCGATGGCTAAACCTTGTCCAGCGCTAGTTCAAAGGCAAAAGACTGGATGCTGTGGAGGGCTATACTTGAGGAGGCCAAGGCCTTTTTGGTAAGATTATTATTCCAATCCATCTGGTTTCTTCCTTAAGAGTTAAGTTTAAATTCTTATGAAGATTAGTCAAATCTGCAAGAAATTCTGGACCTTGAAACTAAACTTCCTGTTCAGATGCTACATATTTTTTGAGGAATGTAGGGATTTCTATATGGAAAAAATCATTCCATGCATTTTCATTCACTCAATCACCTTACCTGTTTATGCAGTAAGATGTATCCGTACCTGATTTCCACTTCCGGTAGAATATTTGCTTAAGTTGTCTAAGTAAAGGACTTCAGGTTTTGCTTGATTGGTTTTCCACCTAAAGATCCCTGATGAATAATACAGTGAATTATTGGGCACGGCATAAGAAGCAAACAACTAATAATTTCTTCTATCATTAGTAAATATTTAATTTTTATTAAATTATAACAATTGTAAAGTTTCTTTTCATTAAGGAACCCTTTACACAAGGATGCCATTTCAAAGATTTTTTTAATTATCTAATAAAGTTTCACGGTTCTTAATAAACGGCACCGTGGGCCCCCAGATGATTAATCCTGCTTTAACCCTTTCACTGCTGATTAATTTGGTTTACATTTCCTGGATGGCTGACTTATATTTTCATGACGCTTTTATTTTATTTGAATTTTAGTTAAAATAGTGAACAGTCTTCACTCGGGTGATACACAATTTACAAGACTATACTTAAGTGCTCAGACCACAAACATGCAGCTCTGGTCAATGCTAAACAACAACTGATCAGTTTTAATAACATTCTACAAATGACGTTCGAGGATGTCATGAACACTCAACTTCAGGCATCATCAGCAGTGAATGGGTTAAATGGTTTTATATCAGCTTTATAGTGAAAATGCATTATTGTTGATTTATATTGAAGAGTATGTAAAGCCGGGATCCAACGGAGCGGTGAGTCCTATCATCTGTCTGTAAATCAACGTTTTAAAGGAGCTTGGACAACCACTGGATGTCCATGTCTGAAACCGCGATCCTATATGCGCCGAGGGAACGGCCCGACCACATTCGACGCGCCAACTTTCACCATAAACCCAGTATTTCCCTCTATGCACTGTTGGATCCTGGTTTAATTGAAATTATCAATTTAATTTACAATAAAAAAGACACCTTCAAGACTTTGAAGGACAATGTTAAAGTTTGGAACATGTGATGGGAATTTATATTAATCATTTAAACAGAGCAACTATCATATAGTTCTATATTTTTCTTATTTTTTCAATTTTGTTTTTAATTTGTTCAACACTTTCACCAATTTCTTCAGATACTGTTTCTAATTTTTTTATTAATTCTTGTAGAGTTTCGTTAACACTTTCTAGGTTGTTAGATCCAGTCAAAAATTCTTCCATTTTTGCAAATTTATATTCCTGAGGAGGCTTCTCATCTAGACAGTAGTACAACATATTTCGTTGTTCTTCGCATGTACATATTGCTGAAATGTCTTGTATAATTTCGGAAGTTGTCAAACAAAAGGGCCTGGTTTGTGGTTGCGAAGTGCTTTTTCTGAACATCTTAAATTATATTGTACATTAATTATTCTCTGATTATTCAAAATATTTACGTGTCAAATTTACATTCTTCTCTCCAGAAAGAATATAATCTTCTTTCCTCTTCGACGGTCTCTTGTTATCTGTACCTTACAACCAACACTTTTATTGCTTCGTAAAGATTTGTCTAAATAATATTTAACAACAATTTTTATACACAACGTATATATATATATGTTTTGAAAAAATACAACAAATTTGGATTATTCATACATGAAAATAATACTAATATGGATCCAGAGATAAAAATGGCTAGATAATCGCTGTATTTGGATTTTTTTAGAACTATCTAGTTTTTCTACACGTCTTTAAGGTCGTAAAATGGTCGTAAATGTCATATTCATAATTTAGGTTAAGTTTATATTTTAGTTTTTTAATTTAAAATGGAAAATGCAAGAAATAGAAAAACTAAAAATGAATCAAAGTATACTAAAAAACATTCCGAAGAAGCAACTCAAGATTTAGTTTCACAAATCAATCCAAAACTCGATATTTCCGAAATAAATAACTTGGACACTAAAATAACGGAAAATTTATCAACAGTACAAGATGTAGACTTGAATTGGAAAGAGAAACCAAAACTGTTTAGAATTAATTGCGAATTGGACATTCTTTCCTTAATTTTGTTTATGTCTGGTATATTATCTCGGATGTATAATTTACAGGAACCTAAAAATGTTGTGTAAGTTATTTTTATGAAATAAAGTTTATGACTTAAAATATTTAAGGTACATACGGGGTGTCCTAAAATTGCTAGGACGCTGACCTAGCACGTGTAGTAGAGGTCAAAATAAGTCAATTGGACCCGATTTTTGTATATACCAAAATGTACCATTTGCCCCTGAGAATAGTTCAAAATTTACATAAACAAAAATTTGAAGTCTGTTCAGAGTTTAATGAAATTTAACAAAAGTGTATTTTAGAGGATTAGAAAGGTTAAAACCACCCACACATCCTGACATATTTTTCAGAACTTTCGTAGGGGTGGTAATACAGTTCTCAATTTTTTTTTAGCAAGAAGTCTAATTAATTATCTTCGTTTTGTTACTTTTGTAAAAATTTCATATTCCACATAGTTCCGAAGGAAAAAAATGTTTTCTTAAATAATGCCAACAGATAAGTTTAATAAAATGGTAATACAACATTTAGTTAACAGTGTAAACAAAGGCAAAACGTTTTATTATAATAAACATTCAATATCACGGCCACCTTTATTAAAACAAAGGCCAATTCGACGTATAAAATATAAATGCACCCTTCTTAGAACATCGTCGTTTTTTTCGTAGTGCGTTTACGGCATTTTGGATTCTGTTTCACACCTGTTTGGAAGTATTAATTTGAACCATGTACACTTTTGCTTTTTATGCTTCCCAGATAAACAAGTCACGGGGATTTAAATTTGGAGACCACAGAGGCCAATAGGTGCTTCTTGTCTCCTACCAATCAATCTACTAGGCAATTGTTCGTTTAGATACTTTTTTACTGCACATGCAAAATGGGGTGGTGCATGAAGAACATGTTCCAATGAAAATTAAGGGGCAAGTCGTCAAATAAATCTGGCAAAATTTCTTGAAGGAAGCGAAGGTAACTGGCACCATTAACGTGATCTGTCAATCGGATTGTCCCAACCAAAAAATTGGCGATAAATCCAATCTAAACATTAGTTTTAAATTCTCATAGATAGTGTCTAGCTTTAATAGCATTTGGGTTTTCATCAGCATAATCATGCTTATTGTGTAGGTTCGTCATGCCACAACGTGTAAAACAATATTCAGCAGAAAACGATAATTATGAATGTGTTTCCTGTCAAAATCACGACTTGTGTATGTGTAACTTTTGTTTCCACTGCCAACTAAATTTTGTATAACAATTTTATTAAACTTGTACTAGGAATATCTGTTATTTAAGAAAAAAAAAATTCCCTCGGAATTATGCGGAATACGAAATTTCTACAAGAGTAACAAAATGACGATAATTAATCAGTCTTCTCGCTAAATTTGAGAACTATATTACAACCTCTAAGAAAGTTCTGGGTGTTTTAACCCTTCTACAATTTCTTTAAAGTTTCTTCAATTACCAAAAGCAAAGTAATTCTCTAAAATGCGGCCTACAAAAAAGGGTTTTTTATGTAAACTTTGATCTCTTCTTATGGGCAAACGGTACATTTTGGTATATAAATAAATTGAGTCCAATCGACTTATTTTGACCTCTACTACATGTGATAGCTCTGTATACCAGCAATGTTGCGACACCCCATATAAGAAAGTAATCAGATTTAATGTGTCTACTATACTTTAATCAATTTTATAAGTAAATCAATCAGTCAGTGGATGAGATATTTTATGTGATTTTCTAATATAACTGTTTTGACTTTCTACTATATAATTACAATATTACTAAGATAAGTCATTTATTTAAATAATAATTTTGTTGTCCACAACTGCATATTAATATAATGTGAATTAAAAATCAATAAAAATATCAGCTAATCATTTCTGACTTAGATTCACTGAATGTCATTTCATTAGTTTTGTAAAATCTCTGGTTCAGAATTATTATAAGGTTCTATGTTACAATTTTATTGCTTTTAGACCAGATTGCACCAGTACCCCTTAAAAGGAGTACTTAACTAAGCGTCTCTTAAAGATAATGGACGCTTAAATTTATTGCCAGTTGTATGACTGACACTTTCCAGAATCTTAAGTAAGGGGCCCTTAAAATTTTCTATCTAGTGATATTTCAGTTTCTCATTTGTGTGCAACTTCACCCTAGTTCAATAAAACCATTTCATTGGCTGGCGGGTTGCCGATGGTTGTTGTAATTAACCTATCTTTAAGTCCTAAGTAAATTATTTAGCATTATTATTGATAATGATAAGAATTGTCGAAAAAAGGTAAGTTTATATACAACACTTTCTTTGTATGGTCTGTACTTATACGAATTTGATATTTTTATATGGATTCCATTAATAACAATGAAAAACTGTTTATTATTAATTGTTGGTGCAATGTGAAGAAAATGTTGCTGTTAGTATGAATACGGTAAATGTTAGCCAAGCAGGTGGCGGTAAAAGACAAAGGGCACCCACTTCTCAAGAGAAGAAAAAAAGTTTGTTGCTAACTTTAGTAAATGATTTAAGACATAAAATTGAAAATAAAGACTGATGGCATTACCATGAAGGAAAAAAGGCTTGGTATTCAGTAATGAATTCATTCTAGAATGGTGAAATCATTAAAAAAGTTTTATGAAAATCAAAACAAGCACAGCAAAAAACTTCTACAAGTAAAACTAGGGGAGGCCAAGAGATTGTACTAAACCAAATGATCTTACAGATCTGACTCTAGCAGTAATGTGAAGAGATTAAAAAATAAATTGTGTGGAGTGAGAAGATGATGAAGAGTCCAAAACAGAGTACGAGAATATTTTGCTTCTATCTGAAGATGAAGCTTCAGAGGTACACAGTACTCTTACCATTTTGAAACAATTTCTCAATTTTATTTCTTTAGGAAATATGTGATCGACTTAATCGGGCATCTTCGCGTCTGCAGACCCTGGTTAATGAAAAATTAAGAAATATCAAAACAGCTCCTATTGAGCCAGCAGCTGCTGAAGCATCGATTCCTACAAGCACTGCAACGAGAAAGCAAAATAATACCCGTTCATCTTGGACGACCAGAAGTAGGCCAATTACTGAGCAGCTCCATTCAAGTGAATTAAGTGAGCAGTATGGAGAACTCGCAGATAAATCCATTATCAAAATTATTAGTCCAAGTGATTGGAAAATGACAGTTTAACAAATTATTACTTTTCCGTCAACCTATTTATATGCGAGAAAAGTATTGATTTACCCCAAAAAAAGTTGGAAATTTTTTTTTGAGTTATTTTTACGTTTTCCATCAACGACAACACGAAAAAACGGTTTTTAGAAAAAAAATCCTGTGTGTATGTCGTCGTCGTTGTCGTCGGCCACTTTTCCTAACATGTCTTGCTAGCACGATACTGCCTACGGAGTGCAATAAGTCAGCAATTTGATGATTGAATATTGTCAAGGACATATCACAGATGAACCCTATTGATTTTCAGCTCACCAGAGCCAGTACAGCGGGTGCTATGGTACTTGAAGTACGACATTTTGTAATTTTTTGAGAAATTTCAGTTTGTTAGCACGATACAGCCTCCGTAGTTCAACAAGTCACCAATTTTATGATTGAATATTATTCCGGACATCTTGCTGATGATCCCTATTGATTTTCAGCTCACCAGATCCACTACAACAGGTGCTACAGTACTTTAAGTACGATATTTTTGTCATTTTTGGAGAAGCTTCAATTTGTTAGCACGATACAGCCTCCGGAGTATATACAAGTGACCAATTTTATAATTGGATATTATTTAGAGCATCTCCAAGATGAACCCTATTGATATTTAGCTCATTAAAGCTAGTACAACGGCTGCTATGGTACTTGAAGTACCAAATTTTTGTCATTTTTGGAGAATTTTCAGTTTGTTAGCACAATACAACCTCCAGAGAGTATACAATTGATCAATTTTATGATTGAATATTGTTCAAGGTGTCTCACAGATGTACCCTACTGATTTTCAGTTGACTAGAGCGAGTACAGCGGGTCATATAAATCCATATATACTAAATTTTTGGTTATTTTTGAAGAAATTCGGTTTGTTAGCACAATACATCCCCCGAAGTGTATACAAGTAACAATTTTATCATAGAATATTGTTCGGGGCCACAAATGCGGAAAAATTAGTTTTAATCTTTAAAACCGTTTATTTTAGGTTAAAATCTCACCCTTAAATATTTAATTGGTCATTACAGGAGCACTTAAATTTAAGGCTACTTTTAGCCATTTAAGTATCAATTAGCAGCTGGTGCAACGTAATTTGAGTTAAGGGTTCATTTTAAGGGACACTTAACACTAAGTGTGTTTGGTGCAAACGGGTCTTAGAATTATCTGTATCACAAAGTTCTATGTGTAACTTAAAACCTTTAGACCCGTTTGCACCAAACAAACTTAGTTAAGTATCCCTTAAAATGAATCCTTAACTTAAATTACGTTGCACCAGCTGCTAAGTGACACTTAAATGGCGAAAGGTAGCCTTAAATTTAAGTGCTCCTGTAATGACCACTTAAATATTTAAGGGTGGGATTTCAACCTAAAATAATTTGTTAAACTGTCATTTTCCAATCACTGACTAATAATTTCAATAATGGATTTATTTGCGAGTTCTCCATACTGCTCACTTAATTCACTTGAATGTAGCTGCTCAGTAATTGGCATTCTTCTGGTCGTCCAAGATGAAGGGGTATTATTTTGCTTTCTCGTTGCAGTGCTTGTAGGAATCAATGCGTCAGCAGCTACTGGCACAATAGGAGTTGTTTTGATATTTCTTAGTTTTCCATTAACCAGGGTCTGCAGATGCGAAGATGCCCAATTCAGTCGATCACATATTTCCTAAAGAAATAAAATTGGGAAATTGTTTCAAAATTGTAAGAGTACTATGTACCTCTGAAGCTTCATCTTCAGACAGAAGCAAAATATTCTCGTACTCTGTTTTGGACTATTCATCATCTTCTCACTCCACACAATTTATTTCTTAATCTCTTCACGGTCTTTGGATTCATTACTGCTAGAGTCAGATCTGTGAGATCATTTGGTTTAGTACAATCTCTTGGCCTCCCAAAGTTTTACTTGTAGAAGTTTTTGCTGTGCTTGTTTTGATTTTCGTAAAACTTTTTTAATGATTTCACCATTCTGAATACCAAGCCTTTTATTTTTCTTTCATGGTAATGTCATCAGCCTAATTCATTCTTCTTGAGACCAACAAATTTTGGAGAAGTGGTGATGATAATTAAGAATTTGGCAAATTAATACTCCAGTGGGGTGGATGGCATTCCGGCAATTATAATTAGATATGTAGCTGAGGATGTTGCTGGGCCTCTGATAGATCTTATAAATTTGACATTTGTGACATGTCACTTCCCACATAAACTTAAGCATGGGAAAATTACTCCTGTCTATAAGGGACGTTCAAAGCATATTTTCACTATCGCCCTGTATCTGTTTTGCTGGTGGTTTCAAGGGTGATTGAGAGAGTTATTTACAATAGACTTTTAGAATTTTGAAAATCACAGAAGTTACTGGCTAGATGTCTATATGGCTTTCAACCAGGAGATTCAACTGAAAAGGCTATATTTAACTCTCTGAACTATCTGGTGGATAGGATTGACAGAGGGGAATTGGTTGCAGGCATTTACTTTGATCTCTCGAAAGCCTTTGATACACTGGACCATGACAGATTACTGGATAAGTTACAATGTTATGGGGCTAGGAGACTTCCACTACAACTTTTCCAATCTTATTTGACTGGTAGAACGCAACAGGTGGTACTTAAGTATCGGCTTGGCAATGAGATACGGTCTTTCTACTCTACTTTTAAAAATATTGGAATGGGAGTTCTGTTTTGGTACCTCTTTTATTCATAATATATGTTAATGATCTTTCGGAGGCTCTGTCCATACCTGCAGTATATCAATTTGCGGATGACACATCATGCTTGGTATCTGGTCCGGATCTAAAGGCCATATCTGGGGGGTCTTCTGGAGTGATTTATGACATGCTTAAGTGGTGCAATGAGAATGGTCTCACATTAAAGAAACAAAAAACAGTTGCAATTAAGTTTTATAATAGAATTAAACCTGATCACGATATTTATATCAGGGTTGATAGTAAGTCATTACCTATTCAACAAGAAACTAAATTTCTAGGGGTGGTGCTTGATGGGGGTATGTGTTTTGAACTGCACATTTCTGGGCTTGTCAAGAGGTTGAATCAAGCTTGCAATGATGTGTGGAAGCTAGGCTGTTCAGTTGCTCAAAACGTTGTAAAAACATATTACTATGTACATGTTTAATCTATTTTAAGTTATGGTTTGATATTTTGGGGGGGCTCACCTACTGCGGATAGGGCATTCACATCTCAGAAAAGGATAGTCAGGTGTATTGCTAGAGTGGGCGTGTTGGAATCGTGTAGACCTCTATTTAAAAAGCTGGAGTTGATGTCACTCCCAAGTATACATGTATAACCTAGCAGTGTTTGTCAAACGTAATGACAGTCTGTTTACGAGGAACATAGATATGTACAACAACCTTACAAAAATTACAAGGTCAGCTCATGAATTGAGAGTAAGTTCTCACAGAACAGTGTTCTTTGAGAGATGTGTTGAATTCAGAGCTGTAAAGGTGTATGGTAAGCTGCCTGTTGAGATAAAAAATATTAATAGTATCTATTTGTTTAGAAAAAATTATTTTACTCAACAGTGCTGTTATTCCATTGAAGAGTATTGTAATATGTAGCGTTGTACACAAGTAATGTTTTAATGTGTTGTGCTGAGCTTTTAACCATAAACTTTATGCTTGTATTAGGTGGATATATGTATTTATTCAATATCATTTTTTATGATCAAACGAATAAATATTATTATTATTATTAGATAGAACCAAAACATTTCGTTTGTCCTTTTACTTGGATTGTTGATGGTGACATTTTTGTGAGGAAAATGGATGGTGAAAAAAAGTTTAGAATTAGATGTGAAGAAGACTTGTTTAAAATGTAATAGAAAATTTTGGGCTCTACCATGAAAACATTGGTATTATAAATATATTTAAATTAAAAATCGCTCATTTATATTTTTTAGAGTATAATAATTTTAGTTTTGTTTTCACTCTGTTTTTTTTAGAATAATATATAATTTAGAATGAATATAAACTTTATTGATGATATTGAAGATCTAGATTATAAAACTTATGAGTGTGATACACCTGAGGATGTTTGTAACTCGATCTTTCTTGGTGGTACTGGTCTGAAAATATTGCACTGCAATGTGAGGAGTCTGGGTAAACATTTTGATCTTTTGCAATTTTTAATTAATTCCTTTAAGGAGGAATTTCATTTGATAGTATGTTCAGAAAGCTGGAATGAGATTAATCAAAAAATTTTAAAACTTTTCAACATGAAAGGCTACAATAAGTATTTTAGTAGTAACAATTCGCCAAATAAATGTGACGGAGTGGTGTGCTATATAAGGTCAGAGCTTTGCGAGTCCATAAGTTATACTACTTGCGGTTTATTAAATACTATGAATCTTAAATTTAAATTTAATAATGTTAATTTTTCTGTGTCCTGTCAATATAGGTCACATGATATAAATGCTGATGTTTTTATTGAAAATTTAAATGAGTATCTCCAAAATATGAATAAAAGTGATGTGGAAGTATTCTTAGGTGATACAAATATTAATATATTAAATTGTGCCAACAATAGAAGAATTAAAAATGAGTATCTAAATACTTTATACACGCACGGTTTTAGATCTTATATAAATTGCATCACTAGGAGAGGTCATTTTAATAATACAGGCACTTGCATTGATCATTGCTTTATTTACAATAGAAGTAACTTAAAAATAGTAGCCGCTGTTTTGGATTATAGTATCACTGATCATTTACCTTTTTTTTGTAATTTACACTTTGAGAAAAGTTTGCCTTTGACTAATGATAATATAGACGAGAGTAGCTACATAAAAAAATTAGATGAGAGTCAATTTATAAACGAACTAGAGAATATTAATTGGGATCCTCTTTATACTCTTTTGGACGTTAACAATATGGTTAAATACTTCACACAAAAAGTTGAAAATGCTATTGTTAAATCTACAAACACTATTATACCTAAATATATTATTAGAAAACCATGGATAACGCGAGCACTTGTTAATTCTATTTATTTAAAAAATTATATGTATAAACAAACTCTTACAAATCTTTGTTTGTTAAAAGACTATAAACTATACAAAAATAAATTAAATAATCTAATTAAAATTAGCAAACAAAATTACTTTAGAGATAAAATTTTGTCGGGAAAAAATGACAGCAAGACGCTCTGGAAAGTGGCCATGGAATCCACTAATATTTATAAAAATAAAAAATTGGACATAAATAAAATAATAAATAATAACAAAACTATTACTGATACTAAAGACATTGCAAACGAAATGAATAACTTCTTTGTAAATATCGGTGATGAACTGTCAAATAATATTTCAAATAAAAATTTAAAATCAAGCGATTTTAACATAAACTCGACTTGCGATCAATCCTTTTTTCTTTATAAAACTAATACTGAGGAACTCTCTCAAATAATCTCTTCTCTTAAGAACTCTCTTTCAACTGGTCCAAGTAAAATATCAAACATTATACTGAAAAAATTTTCAAGTTATTTTTTAGACCCTCTAACTGTTATTTTCAATAAGATTTTTCTGAAAGGTGTCTACCCGAATGCTTTCAAAAAAGCCTATGTTGTTCCTATTCATAAAGGAGGTACAAATACTGATATAAATAATTATCGTCCTATATCCTTAACTACTAGCATTTCTAAAGTATGCGAAAAAATTATTAAAAGACGTCTTACTCGATATTTTATTGATCGTAATTTGTTAAGCCCAAATCAGTTCGGTTTTATTGAGGGCAAGTCTACTAGTGATACAATCATGAAGGTGGTGAGTCAGTTGTATAAAGCTAGACAAACAATTTGGTATTAGGGGTAATGCTTTAAAACTATTAAAAAGTTATTTAACAAATAGGGAACAAGCAGTAAAAATCAAAGATATTATTAGCGATGAAATGACTGTTAAAAGAGGAGTGCCCCAAGGTACAGTCCTGGGGCCGCTTCTTTTTTTGTGCTACATCAATGACTTTTTAGCCTGAAAAATATTGGCAAGATTACGGCTTACGCCGATGATACGGTTTTGGTTTTTGACGATAATAATTGGGATACACTTAGGAATAAAGTATCATTTGGAATTGACTGTCTCGACCCTTACTTCGTGGAATATGCTCATAGTAGTGTTTTTAAATGAAACTCAAGGCCTCCAGTCAATTCCACAACATAACTCAAGTTATTGAAAATTCCAAAAAATTGACAACTGCTTCGATGATATTGATTTATCGAAGCAGTTGTCAATTTTTTGGAATTTTCAATAACTTGTGTTATGTTGTGGAATTGACTGGAGACCTTGAGTTTCATTTAAAAACACTAGTATCATTTGGACTTTACTTAGCTAAGAAATGGATGAACATTAATGGTCTACTTCTTAATGAAGCAAAAACAGTAATAATCCCTTTTGCCAAACGTAAAAAAAGTTTACCTTCATATAACAAAATTATTACACATTTCAGTTGTGACTGCTATGCATCTTCTACGAATACTTCTACATGCACGTGTAACTCTAATACTTTACTTTTACAAAATAAGGCTAAATATCTTGGGATAATAATAGATTCCTTTTTAAGTTGGTCTTACCAAATTGATAACATGTGCAAAAAATTAAGATATTTAATATATGTTTTTAAAAAATTAGCAAATATTACAGATATACATTCCTTAAAAATTATCTATTATGGACTTGTAAATTCTATTCTAGGGTATGGTTGTCTCGGTTGGGGTGGAGTCTTTGATACTACTCTAAAGCCGCTGGATATTCTTCATAGAAAAATAATTAAAATCATGTATAAAAAACCATTCGATTTTCCTACAAAAGATTTGTTTCAAATTAGTTCGGTCTTAAATATTAGACAGATATATGTAAAGACACTTTTAATGAATTGGTATATGAAAAAAAAATTCACTAATGCATTACCTCATAATTATTTCACAAGAAATTTTAGTAACGATAATGCCTATTCTTTTAGTACAAAGTCTAGATTGGGGGGGAGATACTTTTTACATTACATTCATATATTTATAAATTTTATCGATACTAATATTAGAAATTTAGAACGTGTTAATGTTTTTAAGAAACATTCTGTTGAATGGATTAAACTTAACTATGACCAAATTAATAACATCTTTTCTCATAAATCAGGAAAAAACTTATTCTCACCTTGCATTGCTTTTTTGGACCGGTGCCGTTAGGGGGAATCATAGATTCATAAATTTATGAAAATTTCTAAAATATTAAGAAATTTTTATACGTTTTTTGGTTTTGTTTTATAATAGTATAGCATTATATATTACATATGTAAGTCATTAATTTTGTTTTCTTTTGAGCCACACACAAGAATTTTCTTCCGTGGCAATAGAAAATGTATTTTTTGGATGTGTATTTTGGTACTTAAAAAAATTTTAAAAATTTCAAACTTCATGATGAAAATGTCTCGGTTATTTTCCTGGCCCACAATTTCACCCTTTCTAATTTTTTTTGAAATAACTTCTTTAGGATTTCCCCGCCTATTCCAACGTCCCAAAGTTCCAACTAGATGGGTTTTCCGATCTAGAAGTAGATTAGCAAGCTCGATACTAATATATTAGTTATCACAAATAAGTGTGTGACCAGAATTTAGTAGTAGCCGAGACGTCATAACAATGTTTGTTGGAACTGAATTTTTTTTACAAATATATTTATCAGTGGCTCTATCTTGAATCCTTGATCTTCATCAGGACACAAATCATTATCAGAAAAGTGTCATAGATTCAATAGAAGTTCGAACCTATTACAGCTTATTATTTGGATTACTAAATTGATCTGATACAATTTATGTTTGATCCAATATTCTTTCATTAAAGGCAATTTAATGGAACACCTGTATAGCCTAAAATGCCAACAAATGTCTTAATTTCTTTTTTGGAGGCTGATGTCCATGCATGAAGACGATTGGAACCACCTACATCATCGGTTTTAGATAAGACCTGTGTAGCATATAAATTTGTTTTTTTCGTCATAAGTTGCCAAATTTTGTCATCCAAAAATATGCTGTAAAATTTAATTTATCCTGAGAAGTCTTTGAATTTATCCTATCATAAACCCAAAAAGGACATATGTGAAGTATGTGAGCTTAACAAGTTGGTAACAACTGAAAGAAAATATGAGTCTCAAAGTATTCAATATTTAATAAATTAATTAAAGAGTTTTTTTAAATAAGAAATCCTGATATACAATATAATTATTATAAATAGATATAGTAGGTAGATTTCAATTTCAATATGTAGTATCGTAGTAGTCAATATAAATATTCAATTAAAAAATAAAATCAATTTTTACACAGTGTTAACTATAAATACAATGCATTGTAGTTTCAACATATACAAAGAAGAAGCCACAAATACAACAATTGTTAACTAGATTTCATTTGCCTAGAAATCTGGTAATTGAGTATAATCATTTAAGTCCATAAAAAATATACTTCATATTCACAGTATATCTTGTTCGTATAATATGAAAATTAAGCCATATTAATGAAAGAAACAGTGATGGAGAAAATTAAACAAAAGCAGTGGTCACTTTTGACCTGGAAAATGTGCTGTCTTCTCCAAAGGCAGAGGTGTCTTCCTTTTATTATTTAACTAAGCTGTTAGTTTATAACTTATGCACCTTTCAATAAATAGCCTGGCCTGAGACTATTATGGGTAGACGAGGAATTGTTATTGCAAGTGCCCTTGTGAAAGTGCAATTGAACGAGTACTAAATAAAGTTGAATACTACTCGCCTCTTTTACTTCTAAGAATTTTAATCAACTCACGAAAACCGTATAAAGTCCTCCAAATTAAATCTAGTGATTTATTTGATTATAAAACAGCATCCATTTTTTATAATAATTCTAATGTCTCATTCACAAAGGAATTTGAAAGAAACCATTTATCTGTTTGTTTTAAATCATGTCACGATGATAAAGAATTCACTGTAATTTTTGTTAAAAAACGTACTCACACATTGAAGTATTCATAACATCCAGTTATTCCATGTACAAAAGTATGCGCGTTGAATCCAGTTTTCCCCGAAAAGAGAAGCAATTAAAAAGATGCTACCGCAAATGCCCATAGAAGATCAAGAGTTAAACACGTTAAACAAGCATTATTTTTATGACTGTTACTTACTTTGTCCAGTTTACCAATCCAGAATATTTTGATTTTTATATAAGGCAAAAACGCAATTGGGTTTTGGTAAGTTTTGAGAATGTCACTTTAATTTGACTTTGTTTCAAAGTCCTATGTTACTTTAATATTTTTTCTGTTTTAGTTTTAAGCAACAAAGTCCCATGTGATTCTTCATAATAAATTTATGATAAGAATATGATTAATTAATTATTAAAAACATATTAACATTTCTATATTCAGATATTCTTGCACATACATTGTAGGTCTCCTAGTAGGGTTTACTTATACCCGTAATTATAAAAACGTTTTTCTCAAAATTGTTTCACAGAACCTTATCATTTTGAACCAGCGAAATATAAATGAAGAAGTATGAAAAAAGTATAATAGGGGATACTAGGGAAGGTTGATACGGTTAATCCTTGACCTAGGAAATTGAAATAAGTTTTCATTCAATGAAATCGGTTTGTGCGGCCTTTTATAGCCAATTAAGTTACAATTAATTGTAGACAGTTAAAACATATGTCAGTTTAGATTATGGTAGGAGATACCTGGTATTTTTTTAAAAACTGTAAAGTGTATCAACCCTCCCATGGTAAGGGACCTTTGATGCGGTGTAAAGGAGGTTTGATACAAAATAGATAAACCATAAAATACGCCAAACCATAAAATTTATTAGACCTAAAAGTACTCATTATTAATTGACATTGTAAAATTTATTGAATTTGATGGCAAATGATAATTTTCTTGTGGATCTGCCAGTCTCACCTACAAAATTTGGTGTCGGTAGCTTCATAACATCTTCTTCAGAAACTAGACCTTGGTCTTCCACGTCAGGATATACGAAATGGTATCCAGGCTTCTTCCGCCGCATCAAGATTATTAAATATTCATCTCCCACTTTTTCTATAACTTGTCCAACATAGTGCTTTATTGTCTTTTTTGTTGTAAATCTTACTAGAACATAGTCCTTTAAGTTTACTATTCCTCTAACAAAATAATCTTTCTCATTTTCTAATTGGTCTTCTATATCAGTTATTTCATCCGATGATGATGGATCGAATACAAAATTATCAGATTCAGATTCCTCTTCAAAGGTACTAGTTTGAGAAAACCCTTTGCTAATTTTCAGTGGAGTAAAAGCTCGCTGATATGCAGTACCAACAAGCGCGGCAATATCTTTCAAACAAATAGTTTGGCCAGCATTTCTTACGATTAAATCATCGCAAGCTTCATTGAAGTAAGTTTTGAACGGACCGTACACCGCAACATCAAGTGGTTGCAAGTGGTGACTTGTGTGTGGCGGTATGGTTAATAAAACGGTGCCATTTTGCTTGCATATATCTAGACCACCAGGGGATATGTGGCTGTTGTGATTATCCAAAATAAGTAAGGATTTCTTAACTTTGCTACATTTTGCAAATTTTATGAAATGTGACAGATATAATTCGAAATTTTCAGATGTCATCCAACCGCTTGGATGAGTAGCAGCTTTGGATCCTGGTGGTGCACCAATGGTCATATAATCTTGTTCACGAACACGCGGGGAAACAAAAAAAGGAGGAATAGAATTCCCTATGGCACTTATGGTACACAGGACTGTAACTGTCTGGCCTCGTTCTCCTGAAGTAACTTTGGATACTTGTTTTTGTCCTTTTTTTTTAAATTATTTTGTTAGGTTTGTGGACAGTTGTATATTGAATCTGGTTCAAATTGATCTCGGCGTAGTACTTCGGCAAGTAAATTGTAGAATTTTCCTACAGTGTGCTGGTTAAAAGCTGTTCCACGAGAAAGGCTCGTTGGTTCTGGTTTTCGAAGCGATAGTTCATTGTTTCTCTCCATAAACTTTGTAAGCCACTCATAGGAAGCCATTTCATTTTTTAGCCAATTTGAAGAACCTTTTTTTATTTTCCAAAGAATATAAATATGCAAATTTTCTCGTCTCTTTCGAAGTAAACCCATAATTCATTTCAGTCGCAGTTAGCAAATATTTAGCTAAACGTTTTTCTTCTTCGGAATTAAATATTTGAGAAGTCGCAAAATTTCGAAGAAACTTCGTTTCTTCTCCCTTTTTCTTGTATTTGGCAACATATCTTCTTAGTGTCATTTTGTCTAAGAGATATTTATTAGCCGTACTTCTCAATTTACCTCCGTCTATAACTTCCTGGACGGCTTTTTCCATCCGTTCAGGTGAAGCCGGTGGTCTATTAGTTCTTTTCTTCCATTTGAAAGGTATCCTAAATTTTTTTTTATTCAATAAATCAGCAATCAAAATACATGGTATTCTATAAGCTAATGTGCTGGCATATGACCTAGCTATGGGAAGAAGCTGAGGTCAACTAGCATGATGAGGTCCTCTCCAGCGAAGGGACCTTCTGCTTCCTGTTAATTTCGCAGGTCAGTTGGCCATCGTCGTTTTAATCTTCTTATTACATCATTTTCAAGTAGCGGTTGTAGTAAAGGATTTGTACGGGCTTCTAGTTTCTTGTGGTGGCTAGCACTTCTTTCATGAATGACTTCTTTTACTGTTAAGATCTTCAGATCATTGTGGATCATTTTATTTGTCATATACCATGGGGCATTAACAATATTTCTTAGTATTGTAGACTGGCTTCTTTGTACAATTGCTATGTTGGATTTACTGGCGCATCCCCATATTTCGATGTCATAGGTCCATATAGGTTTAATTATTGCCTTATATAATAGGATTTTATTTTCAATGGAAAGAGAAGACTTCCGTCCAATTAGCCAGTAAATATCTCTACTTCTTAGGTCTATTTGTTTTCGTTTCTTCTTGATATGTTCCTTCCAGTTCAATATGGCATCTAGATGTAAGCCCAGGTACTTCACTGATGTCGATTGTGGGATTTGTGTGTTATTTAACTGTATTGGAGGACATACGTCTTTTCTTAAAGTAAAGGTTATATGTGTAGATTTTGTCTCATTTATTTCGATACTCCAATCTTTTAACCACTTCTCTAATTTTTTAAGATATTCTTGGAGGATATGGTGGGCTTGCAGCACATTACTATGGGTAGTTAGAATGACAGTGTCATCAGCAAATGTTCCTATTGTGATGTTTGGTGATAATGGGAGATCTGAAGTAAACAAGATATATAATAGTGGACCAAGGACACTGCCTTGTGCTACACCCGAGTTGATAGGCAGCATAACAGATACGTCTCCTTTTATTCGTACTCTGAATTGGCGATTGTTCAGATAAGATTCCAATAGTTTGAAGAATGTTGATAAATGTTTTTTAATCTTGTATAATAGTCTAACATGCCAAACCCTATCGAAGGCCTGTCTAACGTCTAGAAATACTGAGATACAATATTCTTTGCTGTTTAGAGAATTTAGTATTGTATGGGTTATGCGGTGACACTGTTGGATTGTGTATGTATGTATTCAATTGCTGGCATGAAAATCAGGATCAATTTTACGAAGAATCAGTTTCTCTAATAATTTTGATATAGTTGAAAGCAGACTGATAGGTCGATAAGATTTTACTTCATGTGGGTCTTTCCCAGGTTTAAGTATTAGGATTATTTCAGCAATTTTGAGTTTTTCTGGCCAATATTGGATTCGAATAATTGCATTAAATAGGTAAGTGAGGAGTACTATACCCTTTCGCGGTAACTCTTTTAACATCTTTGGAGTTATTAAATCCATTCCTGGGGCTTTCTTACTGTTTAGAAGTTTTATTTCATTTGCTATGTCTTTTGGTCTAATCAGGTCTATTGTTTGGTTTGTTTGGATAGGGAGTTCTAGAAATTCCGTAATTTCTATGCCTAGTATTGTGTTGTGAGGTTTGTAGATTTCTGGGAGGTGCTTAGCGAATGCATCTGCCTTTTCTTTATCTGATTTGGCCCACTTTTCTTCAGCATGTGTCTGTGTTTCTAGTAGTAGTGGAGGATATGTTAAAATGGGTTTATTTTTAGACTTTACTGGCTTCCAAATAGAGTTATCAAAACGATTTAAATTAGACATATAGGTTTTAAAGGACCCTTCTTTCATTGCTTTTAATTTAGTTTTCAATTCGTTGCTGAGTTTATTGAAGTTCCTTTTATCTGCAGGATTATGACTCCTTTGCCATTTTGCTCTCGCTCTTCTTTTTTTAGCTACTAGTGTCTTAATTTCTAGAGGTATATTCATAACGTCTTTTTTAGCTACTATTTCAGGAGTTGTTTGTTGCGCTGTCTCTTGCAGTAGATTTATGGAATCGTTTCTGGCTTTCTCGATTTCATTTGGGTTTTTGAGGCTTATGTTTAAGTGTATTTCTTCATTTAGTTTATGTTTATAGTGGATCCAATTGGTTTTGAAGTTGTGTAGTTCTAGGTGTAGTTTGAATGTGTATGGGGCACGAACTGATCCGAAGATAGATCATAGCTTGGAATAATATCTGTGTATGCTGGGGAGGTGCCATTAGTGACGAAGAAGTCTAGCAGGTCTGGCAGTTTATTTATATCGGTTGGCCAGTATGTTGGTGTTCCTGTGGACAAAAAGGAGTATCTTTTTTCCTGTATTACTTTAGATAGTTCTCTTCCTTTTGTGGTAGTTATTCGAGATCCCCACATCTGATGTTTACTATTGTAGTCTCCACCTGCTATAAATCTTGAACCAAGTGTGTTGAAAAATGATTCAAACTGATCTTTTTTAGGTTATGCTTCGGGGGACAGTAAACTGCAGTAATCGTTATCTCGTATGGCATTGTATTTACTCGAATTGATGTGGCTTGTAGAAATTCTTCCTCATATTTTGGTAGCTCACAGTGTTTGATTGTTTGTTTAATTAAAATAGCTGTGCCCGCATGCGCGGTACAATCCGGATGATTTGTGTAGTAAATTTTATAGAATGGAATCCTAAAGTAAGATTTATTAGTACAATGGGTTTCACTGATTAGAAGAATGTCAATTGAGTTTTGTCTAAGAAATAACTGGACATCATCCCTGTGTTGAACAAGGCCGTTAGCATTCCACAATGCAACTCTGAGAAACTTAGCCATTATTTAATTTGTTGATAAGCATTGTCAACGTGTTGAGAACCATACTATTCTGCTGTATTAACTGGTTAAACATAGCTTTAAACTCATCTCAGAATTTATTTAATGTCATTGAAGATTCTTCACCATTAGCTCTATTATGTATTTCTACTCCTGCAGTTGCCTGCGCGTAGCTCCTATTAGTATGTCTGGGCTGAGGTTGTTGGCTTTGATCAGTTGATTTTGTATTGTTTTGTGTCATAGTAATCCTATTATTATTTATCTTTATAGTTTTATTGGTAATTAGCTGGATGACCACCTCCACAAAGACCACATGTAGCTGGCGTATTTTTACTTTTTTTACAATTTGCTGTGCTGTGTTGGCCACCACATTTAACGCATAGGTATGGCCTATTACAGTAGGTTTTCGTATGGCCATATAATTGACATCTTGTACATTGAGCTAATTTGTTGTCTTTTTTTGGTGGTTCTATTTGTATGACACTATTTAGAAGCCTAGTTATTTCGTAAACTTTTTTATTGTTATCAGAAGGTTCCAAATCGACGTAAAACATGTTAAGAGGTTCCTTTTGGTTATTCGATGTTTAACATTTACTATATTTCTTACATTGTTGCCTTTTTTAATTAATTCATCCTTTATATCTTTCAAGTCTATTGAATGGTGCAAATATTTAATTACGACTCGATAGGATCTCTCTTCCTTGGGTTGGTACGTATGATGGATTATATTATTTTCTCTCATGTAACTAGCCAGTTTTCTATATGTATCCGGATTTTGACAGCAAATTTTTATAGTGTCATTTGCCATGCTTCTTGTTGTGTATTCCTCGGCTTCAATTATATCGCTTAGTTTTTTTTTCATCTCTGGTAAATTGACTACTCCATATACAGATATGGGAGTATGTTTACTTATTTCAGTGTTTTCACCATCATTATTGTTATTATTGGAACCATCTGTTTGTGAATTTAGTACCGTGTACTTATTGTTAAGTGAAATTTCTTCTTCAACACTTTTACTACTTCTGTATTTCCTTCTTTTCGTTCCTTTGACCACTTGCCATGGATTTTCTTGAGCAGAATAAGTGTTATCTTCATCTTCGCTGGTAGAAGTCATTCTTGAATACGGCATATTATGTATTTGAGTATTTGAATGATTACTAGATGATTGTTGCATATTTAAATATTGTTCTTGATTTGGCGGAATGTAATACTGGTTTGATTGTGAAGGACACAGTGATTGCATTGGTTGAGAAGAAATCATTTGTGAAGGTATGCCTTTGTTGAATATTGCATGACTCTGTATATTATTTGGTGTTTGGAACATCGGAATATATGTTTGACCTTGTACATTATTTTATGTTGTTTGAACTTGTGGAAAGCCCAAAAACCCGGCCCATTACCAGTTGGCATATTTTTTTTGATTGTATTTAAATTATTGTTTGTACACAGTATAAAAAGTATAAATTCAGTTTACAGCACTATCACATTCGATTTTTAGTCCTTTTTGTTTTTATGCAAACTATTATCAGTAATATTCCGTCGCGATAAATGCTATTTATCAGAACATGTTTACTCGACGAAAGTAAAACCGATACTTATCCTAAAATTAAAAAGAAAATTTTATGTAGGTACAACCTAGAATTCTGAGAGAGTAGGTTTGATACATGTATCAAGTCACCCCGAAATGGAATGTATCAATCCTTCCGTACGTGACCTATTCTATAAAACTTGAAATATTTGTAAACAAAATCCACATTCAGGCATCTACTTAGTACCAAATTGTGGCTAAAACACCGGGTTATACCATAATAAACTTATAAATAGGTTAACCTCAACCAGTTTTTACTAAAATGCTTACACTTACCTTCCGAAACTTTGTAATTTATACAGTAAAAACAAATTGTCTTCGCAAATTTCTTAAAACCGCCTAATACAGCAAACAGGCATCAAATGTGCTGATCACATGAAGACGTTCCACTGTTGTCAAATCTACCAAGCAATAAGTGCTTTAAGCGGCAAATTTGAAAGCGTATCATCCCTCCCATAGTATCAATCCCCCAAGTCTCCCATACATGCTTTTCTATTGCCACAAGATTATGATTAGATTATAAACAATAAATATTTGATGAAGGCTGTTTGTTGTTTATCTATTTTGCTCATTTTGATTTAGTGTATTTAAACTTTATTATTTACTGTTTTATTTCAGATTTGATGAATTGCATTATGGAAAATATGTATCCTTATACATGAAAAACACATTTTTCTTTGATTCTCATCCTCCTCTAGGAAAACAACTCATAGCTTTAATGGCTTACTTTGCAGGATATGATGGAACGTTCAAATTTGATAAAATCGGTAGTCCATATATTTCCTCAGTTCCTCTTTTTGCTTTACGTTTTATCCCAGCGTTTTTTGGCAGCCTAATAATACCGACTGTGTATCATCTTATGTTAGAAATGGGATTGTCTCAGTGGAGCTCTCTATTAGCAGCTGTATTATTTCTATTAGATAATGCATTTTTAACCCAAAGTAGGTTCATTCTTATGGAATCCATATTAATATTTTTCTCCTTGTTTGGAATTTTGGCTTTGTTAAAATTTAGAAAATATACCGAAAGACCTTATTCAATATTTTGGTTATTTTGGATAATAGTTTCTTGTATTTCTTTAACTTGTGCCTTTAGTGTAAAGTATGTAGGTTTTTATACATGCTGTTTGGGAGCCATAATTGTTTTTCGGGATTTTTGGAAACTTTTGTCTCATGATAACATTTCAGACTACTCACTTTGTGTTAGATTTGTTTTTCAGTCATTAATAAGTTTCATAATAGCCGGGTCTGTATACATTGGGGTATTTTATATACATTTAAATACCTTGTACAAGGCAGGACCACATGATAGTGTTATGACCAGTGCCTTTCAGGCATCTTTAGAAGGAGGTTTAGCTAGTATTACCAAGGGACAACCATTACTAGTTGCACATGGGTCACAGGTTACTTTACGGTAAGTAAACAATTTGATTTGTACATGTATCCCATATAATTTGGTAGATTTTCCATTCCTAAATCCATTCTCGTATTGCTGTCCTGAACATTTACTTTAATATTAATGTATATTTTATTTCGTTTTTAAAAATTTTTTGTGGAAACCTAAAAACAATAAAAAAGTACTTCCGTTATATGTTTAAAAATACAATCAATTTTTTAGCTTTTTTACGCAACAGCAATTTTTTAAATTCGAAAACATATCAAAATTGTCATCTTTACAATTTTTAGTCCATAATTAATTTTTTTTAATAAACGAACAAATATATTTTTGTAGCTGTAACGTACTTAGATTATTATTATTGTTAAATTATTGCATACAGTAGCGAGCAGAAAAATCAGTGTTAATATAAAATGTCCATTATTTGGTAATTACTATTTGTAAAAAATTATTAAAACGTAAAATGGATATTTTTATAATTGCTTATTGTTTGTTATGACACTAAGTAACTATTAAAAATTGCGTGCTCCTTTTTCACCGTTGTTTAAACAAGGTACGCGCGATCAACTTTTTTATAATTTGTTAATTAATAATTGTGGCAGTGAAAAACTACACGATCGATCGTTACAAAAATGTTTGTGCGTAATTGTCATATGTTTAACTATCTTTTCTGAAAATTTGATAAATATTTATCAATTTTTACTTACCGAAAAAATTTGTTTACGTATGATTTTTTACTAATTTTCGCATATTATTCATGGAAAATTAAAGTTTTTCGATTCGCGATTCTCATAACATTATAGGAAATCGTCGAATAAACAAAAAAGAAACAGTAAACTTTTTTGATTTAAGGCTTTGTTTCAAAGTTTTAGACACAAATGTATCGAAAAATGAGTAATTTTTCGATATTTCGGTACATATGTTGTTCTACACGCAGTGGTTCCCAACCTTTTCTGTACCACCGCCCCCTATAAAAGAGAACAAAAATTTCACCGCCCCCCCCCCCAGTCGCTGGTTAGTCCAAAGTAGTTAATTTAATTAATAATTTGAATATCATCTGTACCGTCCCAATTGGTCTGTATTTAGCTTTAATTTCAGTTAATGTCTAAATTTTATTTTAGAGGAATGATGAAGTAGAAGTTTATTAAACGACTACCAAATGTACAATAAAATTGTTTATTAAACTTTTAAATATAAACACAGAATCGATAAGAAATACAATCACAATAGAAATAATAAATGCAATACAATGAGAAATACAAAATTAATAATAAAGAAAAAATCAATGAGACGGTTGAGGCTGGTGGAGTGTTACCAGTTTGTTAATATCGGGTTCCAATTTCGTTAACATCAATCGCAGATCGCCACGTTCAGTGATGTGTAGTCTGTTCCTCTTCTTTGACAGCAAATCAGTTACTGCACTGAATGCACGCTTAGCCATATAGGACGAAGGAAATGCAATTAACAACTTCTGTACTATTGTCCACAATCCAGGATAGAGAACTGGTATTGGTTTTTGAAGCCAGAACTCTTGATATCCACGTTTGAATTTTACTTTCAGTTCTTCGTTAGTTGTGAGTTCTAATAGCTCCTCTTCCAAATTTCATGAGCCTTCAGTATCTGTGTTTGCGAAAGGATCTATAACCCAACTTGGTATTTCTATGTTTAAAATATCTTGGAAACGCTCAGTAAAATCAACATGAAGAACTTCCAAGTGGTGGCAGTAAGTAAGTAAATCTTCCGGTTTTGCAGACACTGTTGATAATGTGGGATAATGGTTGTACTCACCTCTACCAAGATTTATTTTGAATATAAGAAGTTTTCCTGCAAAAGCAGCTATAACGTTTTTAGTTTTAATTTAATTTAAATCATCACCTTGCAATTGTAGATTAACTTGATTAAATACTTTAAACAGGTCCGTCAAATAAGCGATGTAATTTTTTGACGTAATCAGGTTTTCGCGCAATTATTCGTTTTCTTCAAGAAATTCCAACACTGAGTCAAATAGATGGAAAAAACGATTCAGACAAACACCTTTAGAGAGCCAACGTACTTCTGTGTGCAGCAGCAAGCGATTGTAGTCTTCATCATTTTCATTGCAAAGCTTATGAAACAAACGGTCATTCAATGAATTGCTTCTAATGATATTGATTGCTTTAATAACGTTATTGAGGGACGCATGCAGACGTTCATTTAATTTTTTTGCAACCAAATGCTGACGGTGAATAATGTACATTGTACAGCGAGTACATTTGGCACTGCTTTTCTCAAAAGTGCTATAAAACCCTTATGACGCCCGGTCATTGCTGGAGCACCATCAGTAGCAGCAGACAAAATATTGCTAATAGGAATTTCTTTCTCTTGAAAAAATTCTTGCATGATATTAAATATAGAATGTCCCTTTGTATCAGGTTCCAAATTCTTAGCAAATAATAACTCTTGATGATTTTTTTCTTCTTTTATAAATCGTACGTATGATAAGAGTAGAGCTTCGTTACTTGGTAGAGTTGATTCATCGAGATGAATGGAAAATTTGCAAATCTTTAGGTAATCGCATATTTCAACGTCATTTGCCATTTCATCTATTCTTCTTTGCACTGAATTATTACTGAGAGGATTTTTTTAATGTTATCAAATGGTGTCTTATGATGGAGAACAGTTTTTAATATCTCTTCGACTGCCGGCAAAATTAATTCCTCGCCATTGGTGTGTGGTTTTCCTGACTTTGTGATTAACAATGAAACGTTATATGAGGCTCGTGCCCATCATCGTCTCGTTTAGAAGACGATGCAAAAAGGTTTGATATAGTTGGCTGTTTTAAATATTGTTTTTCGAGTTCTTGAAAATAGAATATATCTTTGTTCTTCTTATCAGGATGCATTTTATGTAAATGCTCTTGTAGCCTAGAAGGTTTCATAGCTTCATTTGAAAAAACTTTTCGGCAAATTAAACACATAGGTAATGATTTGTTTGTAGAAGATTCCGCAAATCCATATTTTAAATATTCAATACTGTATTGCCGGCATTTCTTTTTTAATTTAGAAGTAGATTCAGCCATTTTCATACAAAAATTAAATTCTCAATAGATTTATAGATAGTAATGTTTATAAAATGACACACCACTCACGATTATTTACTACGGCAGAGCTTATGATTCACGACTATATATCGCGGCCAAGCACATACAACTAACTAACAAAAAATTCGTAGAGCTGTTGCTTTTATACGTTTCATTTCGTGCATGATTCAACTTGTCTGTGTGCGAACATGTCGAAACATATTATTTTGAATGAACATCGCGCGTTCGCTTATCAACGTGCGAGGACAAGTCATATACTTCTATTCTGAACAAAGAAATTATTATAATTATTAGTATTATTATTAATGCTAATTTAAAACTGCTTATTAACCATTATTAAATCATTTTTATTTCATCATTCCTCTTGACTGCTTATTATTTGCTTCTGAATCCGCTACCGCCCCCTAAAAGGCTACAGCGCCCACAGGGGGGCGGTATCGCCCCCGTTGGGAACCAATGTACAGCATTTAGCAAGCACTTTTTGGAGTAGGCAAACATAGATTATTGTTGTACACAATATTCGGCAACTTTCTGCATAAAAATTTTTGCGGTATCAAACAACATCCATTACACCCTACTTTTACTGCTCTACCGCCTGGACTATTAGGAATATTAACATTGTCAGTTACAGCAGTCTGATCAAATGCACTTGTTGAAGGAATTTCACTCGCGCTATTTTCCGTTAATGCATCTTGACCTTGCTGTATAGGCTATATAGCTCTCCGCTACTCCTGTAGAAAACCATCCGCCGTGTCTTTTAAGGCCTTCCATACCGCTTCCAGCATCAATCAACAAAGTTGCTGATGTTCTCCTCCAGGCGTGGCCCGTATATTCCGCCGCATTTTGTAATTTAAGAAAACCAGCTATTTTAGCAGGTATCTTTCCGAAAGTATGAATTCCTACAGCCTGAATACTGCATTTACCTTGTCTATATAAAACAAATAAACGCCGGTGTGGTGTATGAGCAGGGCGAAGTGCTAGGTATTTTCTATATAAGGCAATATTTCCGGGTTCGCCAACATTGTCCAAAATTAAAAATCGTCTTCGTTTGAGAGTTTTCGAATCTGGAATGTTCACAATGAGAGTATCATTCTTGTCTTCAATGTCTTCTAGATTCATCTTCGTCAACTCATGCAGCGGCTAGTCCAAAAATTAATACAACCTGAAAATATAAGCCGCCAATTTAGATTATTTTATAATTTATTTATTAAAACTACTTTTTTGCTTCATATCCTACCGATTTTCTTTTCAGATATGATTTGAACTTTAAATAATTTGCGATATTGATGTTTTCTTCAATTAACAGCATTGAATAAGTACTCCAGAGGCTTGAAGATTTGTAAATTTTACTTTCTTCAGCAAAAAAAGCCAGCATTACTTCTTCCGTAACTTGATTAACTTTTTTGTTATTACACCAGCTTTTGAACTTCGCATATTGTTTCTCATATCTTTCTTTGGACTTATCCGGGAGCAATTCTTCCACTGCACCAGCAGCAGCTTCTTCAATTATTCCACTGCGAAGAGTGTTTTCCATATTATAAAGCACTTTCCAACACAAATTGTGACACTTAAAAAATATTTTTGATTTGTTGTTGATTCATTGTCATGGATATTAACTTCTCATAAGACTCTGATGTTGATATATTTTTTCAGTTTAAATCTATTTTTAGTTTTGAAAAACTATTTCAGAAAAAATATAATACATCACTGGTCATGAAAGTGTTTCTGCTTGACTCAGAGGCTTTAAAGAGATACTCGGATGCTACCCATCCTCGTACTCTTCAATAAGCCTCCTCTTCTGCAAAGTTTCACTTTCATGACTTGTAATATAATATACTATTTTATAACCATGATTTTATCAGAACAGCAATATTTGCGATTAATCTGTGAATCTTGCCAGTTTAGAAACTGCTGTAAATAATTTATCAGTTAATGTTTATTCATCTTACAGCCACACACATGGACGAACATGCTGGTTACATTCTCATAGTGCAATGTATCCAATCAGATATCCAGACAAAAGAGGCTCTAGTCATCAACAACAAGTCACTTGTTATTCTTTTAAAGATGTAAATAATTGGTGGATTGTTAAGAGACCCGAAAAGAATGACTTGATTGTAGAACAACCTATAGATGTTATCAAACATGGAGATGTAATACAACTTGTTCATGGTAATTAATTATTTCAGTTTTTTTTTCTTGGCTTTAAGGCATAGCCCATGCAGCCAGACACTAAGTAGGTAAAATGTTTGAATGATCAAGTAAAATTGATCTAAATATTGTTACACTCCTGTTAGGAAAATGACCAGCTATTGCTCAGGGGGTGAGTGTCGTACCCTTGGGCAGGTCTAACAAAGAGTTCAGATAGGAAGAGTGCAACTGCTGCGGCGTTGCCCTCCCGGTTTATTATCAAAATGACAAATTAGCCGTATTAATTCGAGCTGAAACCAAAATTAAAATTTCAAAACAATGGGCGCCACCTATCCAAACTCGATGCCTGTCGAATAGAGGTTGTAAAAAGAATAACGCAAGACTTAGCAAAAATATCAAAGCTTTTATTTCCTATTTCTCTTTTCAATGATTTGGTTTACAAAGTTTACAAAGTTTTGATTTTAGATTAGCTTGACGATACTGACAGGATAAGAAAAGAAAATTACAAAATCAATTATAACAAAAGTTGAAGTTGACAAACTTCGTTAATTCTTACAAAGTTAAAGTTTATTACAAAAGTTAAAGTTGACAAATCTTGTCTATTCGCTTTATCAAATAAACTGACTATTAATATTTCTTTATTTGAAGAGAGACTCTAATTTGGTGACTACTTTAAACATTTTTACTTATCTTGGAGTCATGAGCCGCTCCTCCTTGGGTTCAGATTCGCTACTGTGTTCTCGGTCACACTTCCGTGGTCTTGGGGTGCTATGGGTACTACTATTACAGGATGAGCTTATCTCAGCTCACGGAGCTCCGTCAGGTTAGGATATGTACTAAGTGCCAGAGGGTAAATGTGCCTAAAACATCATAAACGGGGAGAATCTGATTTGACCCAAAAGCATAGAAATGGTAACACGGTTCTGGTAAAAATGTTTGAATTCGTCACAAACTTAGATTGTAATACAGTGAACAAGAGTCTAAATAAAAAGTGAAACTACGATTTTAATCAATGAAGTTTATTACAATTGATATAATAAAGTGATCTGAAAGAATTAGGATTTTAAAGACTGTGCCTAATTATCAATTTAAAAGCAAAGTTTAAATAAACAAAACAAATGAATAGCTGATTAATTTACTATAAAAAGTGAATTTAGTTTAATTCTCATCACCAGAACTATGCTCCAACTAAGTCTGCTTACATTTTATTATACAGAAAGTAAACAATAAAAATAAAAATAATATTAAGGAAAAGAACTGAGTTATTAACATTTAAAAAAAACTAGCGAAACAAACTATGAAATATTAATTCCCCGACGTAATTTATTTTCCCTAAATATAAACTAAAATAGTGGCATTTTCTATCTGAGGGATAGAAGGTCCCAATATATCCAGGTAACTGGAAGAAATATCCAGGTAACTGGAAGAATATTTTCATTTAACGATTTACTCCTCGTGTAAATTCCCAAAAAAAAATTAATTACGGTTATCTTTAATTTCAATCAAAAAATATCACGCTATCAGAGAAAAGAAACAGTAATAATAATAATAAATTTTATTGTTCCTTTGTATACATATAATACATGAACAAGAGAGCCAGCTGGTACTACATAAGATATTCTACAATAAGCAACTCTGAGTTTGAGCATATAGGTACTGAACGATTGCTCTGTAATTTTGTATAAACATACCCACGTAGTCATATATATGTACAACACATACGTATACAAATCATTTTTTGGCTCATTATTCATTGATTATGAATGATCTGATTTTCATTGCCTCGTTCATAAATCGATATAATTCCTTCAGTTGCTTTCTGTCTGTTGAGGTAAGTAGTGAGTCTAAGTCATCTGAATGGCCCCGGGGTTTAATAAAATGAGCTCTTATGCTCTGATACATTGGACACACTAAAATTATATGCTCAAGCGTTTCTGGTAATAGTTTATTACAGATTGAACAGATTAGGGTTGTATTTATTTTGTGAGACATATTATTTAAATATATATACAGTACTTCGGAGTTAGCGGTTCGGAGTTGTGCGACGAGCCTTTTAATATGTAATGGAGAATCCCCCTGTAGATAATTGCTTGATTCATTTCGATCTTGTAAAAGGTATTTATACGATGTATGATGTGTACTGAGAAGTATTTTATTTGAATCCTCATAAAAATTTTTCTGTAGGTATTGTGATAAAAGTTTATTGATATGGTTTGTGTTAAAACTATTTATATCTAGATCATAATCACAGTACGTCGCTATACCGCGGTATAATTGGTCGATCCAGTTATATTTTTGACATAGGTTAGAGTGATCTTTTAAGTGGATCAAACGGAGAAGTGCTCTATGAGTGTATCTTCTAGGGTTGTGATCCTATAACCTGAGCAGTAGCTCTAACGCCTGCTTTATTATAAAGTAGCTTATTTTACAGATACCTACCTCACTTCTGATGATATAGGCTGCTGTTCGCGTTTGCAGAAATAAAAGATTTTTCCAAAAACTACTCTGAATTTTTTCAGTTTGTTCCAAGTATCTTAACGCCCAAATACTGCTTGCATATGTAAAGGTGGGTAGTACAACATTGTTATACAGGGTCTTTATTGAATTAAGAGATGATATACCAGCTGAATTTATTTTTCTCAGTGTTGCTCCTTGGGAGAGTCTCGCTTTTTGTTCTCGTTGCTTTAGGTTGTTTAGAAATATTCCGTTAAATGTGAAAATTGTTCCTAAATATTCATAGGTATTCGAGAGCTCAATAGTGACATCTTTATAATCAAATTGTGGCTGTTGTCCCATATTAGCACTTCTGCGGAAAACCACTATTTTAGTTTTACGTGTGTTTACTTCCAGTTTAAATGTTTCACAATAGGCTTCTAAAATCTTAAGGTTTCTTTGCAGCTCTATTTGGGATTCTGCAAGTAGGACCATATCATCTGCGTACAGCAGCATATTGATATTTTCATTGTTATCAAGAGTTACTCCTTTAGCACCATGATTTTGGAAATAAATTTCCAAATCCGAGATAAAGAGAGAGAATAGCAAGGGGCTTAAGATATCTCCTTGTAGGACACCTTTAGTTATTTTAATTTTATCGGAGATTTGACCACCTTGTTCGATGAACAGTGAGGCTGAACTGTAGATATTTCTTAGTATCCTAATAATTTTAGTGCTCACTCCAATATCGAATAGCTTTTCCCACAGTAATCCATGGTCCACAGAGTCGAATGCTTTCCTAAAATCTACAAATAGTGCAAATAGTTTCCTAGACGGGAGGCGTAAATAATTATTTATAATTGTGTAAAGGACAAAAATGTTATCATCACAGGATCGCGTTTTCCGAAACCCTGTTTGACACTCAGGTAGTAGCTGATATTTTTCAGCATAATCTCTGAGTCTAGTGCTAATGAGCTGCGTAAACAGTTTGGTTATGTGATTGATTAATGCAATACTACGGTAATTGTCAGGGTCATCTACTGGGCCTTTTTTATGAATATGAATCATTTTAATATTTGGCCAGGTGGATGGGATTTCTTCATCTTGTAGGATAGTATTGAAAAGCAATTTTAAGTGCATTATCCAGTTTAAAGGCATGTTTTTGTAAAACTCGTTACTTATATTGTCTTCCCCTGGCGCTTTATTATTCTTAGCTAAGCTTAGAGCATTGTAAATTTCACAAGTAGAGAAAGCTATATCAAGATACGGGTGTAAAGCATCTAGGCCACAAAAAGTTGAATTTGGTGTGGATTTGTAAAAATCTTTATAATAAGTAATCATTTGATTCATGTTAACACCGCCAATTTTTGTTTTAGTTTTGTGTGAATTAATATATTTCCAGAATTCATTGGGGTTGCTTATATTTGTTAATTTATATCTCATATTTTTTTCATATGCATGTTTCTTACTTTTAATAATTTGGATATATTCTTTTCTAGTTTGCTTGTACGTTATTACAATGTTTTTACTAAAATTTGATGCTACTAAGTTTCTTTTTGCTACGTTTAATAATTTTTTAGAATTCCTACACTGTTCATCAAACCAAGGTTTAGCTTTAGAACTATTATTGGGGTTGAATGTTTGTATTTTTTCCATGTCTAGAAATCTTGTTGTCAGTCTGATTGCCTCATGTATTTGTCTATCCAAACTTTCTACAGTATTTAAGTTTAGATCAAAGTCATAGTTGTCTATAATATTTCTGTAGGACTGAAGTTTTGTAGGGTCCCATCTAATCAGGTGTTTATTATAGCTGTGTGTAGTCGAGTTGATTTGATAGAAATTATTCTCTAAGGTTACTAAGCAGCTCAAATGATCAGAAATGAGTGTTTCACTAATAGAGAAGTTTAAAATAGAATTTTTGTTATTAAAATTAGCCCAAACCAAGTCAATCACACTACAGCCCGTGTGTCCAATGTAAGTGTATTTACCTTGGTAATCATCATACCTGCCGTTTAGAACGAAAAAACCTAAATTTTCAAGTGCTTCTACAAGTAGTGTACCCCGTACATTAATCACGTTGTCCATTGTTTCGCTGCCTTCTAAGGGAAGATCAAAGTTCAGGGGATTGCTTTCCCCAGAGCCATTGAGATGACCTATCCTTGCATTAAAATCGCCATATATGATAAACTGATCATTAGGGTATGTAAAGGTTAAATTTCTAGTCGTTTCTTCCAACATTTCTATACAAGTGCAATCGTCCAGCCCCGGTTTGAGATACACAATACCTAAAATAATAAAAACATTACATAAATTTAATCTTACAAATATCCACATATTACTTAAATCCACTATATTTACAGTTTCAAGACCCGGAAAGTCTTTTGCTATAAGGAGTAAGATACCTCCGCTTCCTCTTCCTCGTTGTTTGTCTTTCATCGCTTGACTATGGAAAAAGTTGTATTTCGTTAAATATGAAGGCAGCCTAGGTACTGATTGTGTAATCCAGGTCTCCACAAGACCAATGATAGGAAAACTATTCAAATGTTCAATGTCCTGTGTTTCAGCACCATTTAAGGTGTTTATTCCTTGGCAGTTCCAGAATAGCAACTGAAGGTTATTTAATTTACCACTACATTTTTTGTTATTTCCTTTTTTTGGTTTATTACTTGTTTTCTTTACCGTTTTCGTTGGCCCGTCGAAGTCGTTGCAATTTAATTCGTAGAGTTTTTTGAGTCATTGTTTTGGATGTTCTGAGTTGTTGATTCCTCCAACATATTTGTGTTTTTGTTCCATTTCCACTGAATACCCTCAATCGTTAGTTTTTGATATCCAATTCTAACTGATTTTCCATTGTTCCTTTCTTCTTTTGCTTTGGCTCTTATTTTTTTTTTCAATTTCCATTTCTCCTTTTGTTCTGTAATTATTTATATAAATCTTATTTTCTTCCATATTTCTCAACTTATATTTCTTTTTCATTACTTTTAATTTTTCGGCACTATTTCCAAATTTAACTAGGCAAGTTTTAAACCCTAATTTACGGGCAGATTCTATACTAACGTCTGTTTCTAAATTTTGTTTTATAATCCTTGTAATCCCTTCTTTAAGTGCATCTGGATCGTTTGTATCTAAGGGTAGTCCCTGTATAACAATATTGTTAACTTTGTTTTCTTTTTCTAGCTGCTCAATTCTATTTTTAGTGAATTGTAGTTCTTTTTTGATTTCTTGATTTTCTTTTGTAGCATCTTGGTACATTTTGGACAGCCTATTTATCTCTTCGTTCATTTGTCTAAATTCCTTCCCATTTTCTTGCTGTAAAAGAAACAGTAACAGAACTTTTGTTTTTATTAAAATACCTGTCTGTCGTAACGAAATAGGGCTCCCCATCTTCCAGACTTTCGAGCGAAAAGTATGTGTCTCATAAAAAAAAAACATGATTCAATAAAAAGCATCAAAATAAACTTGAATATTTGTTTTATCGAAAGTCGCTTTACAACTTGATTCCACAAAGAGAATTAATTTTAAGCTGATTGACAATTATTAAGCAATCGTTAACATACCTTTGATTTTTAGTTATCCTAGGCAATATTTCCAATTTTCAATAGACACATCCTTTTCGTTTCAGCTTGGAAGTTGGAGAGAGCTCCAAAAATTCATTTTTATTTTCAAGAAACCTCGCTAGGAAGTGTCCCCAGTACTTATACACCTGTCTCTATCTTACTACAGTCACTTAATCGCTTTCTTCCTTCTCGAAAAATCAATAATTACAATAGGTACCTGTCGCGTATATTGCAAATTAAGCTCGAGGTGGGAATTAATTCTTTGAGTAATAACTTCAAATAACATGAGTAACTACATTTCTATTCTCAAATACTATTCAAGAGACGATTTATCCTAGATGTCGTTACGGACATGAAATGACCGTAACAATATGTAAACCTGCAGACAATTTTATAATTAAATGTGACAATGTGTTGATGCCTATTCTATCTAACAAGAATATCCCAAACATTTTTTCCCTAACACAAAGGATTAAGTTACAAAGGTTTTCTCGCCCAGGGGCCTGTCAGGGCATTTTTTAAAACAACAAATACAAGGTAGACCACGTAAGTAAGGTAAATAATACAGTAGAATAGACATTTAGGAATGCAAGATTATCTAAAGACTACAATTTAGTATTTATCTGTCTCTGTAACAAAACTCATAAGGCAGTCGTATGTATTTTTTTTATTTGTAGATAATAGATACAAAATATTGTAAGGAGTTTCAACTTTTAAATTTAGAAGTTTTTGTATCAATTTTTGAGTTTGATTTTTGTATCTATTGCAATTGAAGAATATGTGGTCTAAGTCGGACGTGACATTGCACGTAGTACATAGGTTACTATTCAAGATATTGATTTTACGTGAATGTACAGAATAGCTGACATGTCCAAACTTCATACGATTGATGATGGTTATGTATTTCTTTGGGCGCTGATAATCTTCGAACCAGCATCGTTTTTCGATTTTTAGTATTAGCTGTGTGTAGCGAGTAGGTTTAGTGTTACAATATTCCCTGTATCGTTTATTCCAGTTTATGTACATTTTAGTTCTGGTTAGGTTAATGCCTTCGTCCAATGTTAGCCAGCAGGTTGTTTCTTCGCCTGTTATTATGCTCTGTTTTGCCATTTCTTCCACTTTTTCCTTATATACAATTCCGGTGTGGGCTTTGAACTAAACAAAAATTATTCGTTGATTTTCATTGAGTTCTGCCAGATTTATTTTAATTTTTGTTATATATGGATTGAATTTATTTCTAAGTGCGATTTTAAACTATTTAGGACAGCAAGTGAATCAGTAAGAATTAGAGATTTTTCAATATTGTGTTGAATTGTATATTCTATTGCTTTTAATATAGCTATATATTCTGCACTGAAAATGGATGTGTGTTTTTCTAGTTGGTAACAGTGTCGTATCTGTTGGGGTATTACGATTGCGGCACCAGTCCCTTGATTATTTTTTGAAGCATCAGTATATATTAGTGCGTAGTTTTGATATGGACTTGTGATTTGTTTGACTACTGCATTGTTTAGAGCTGTAACTTCTGAATATTCTGGGATTATTATTGTCACATCTAGTAGAAGTTTCATGAGATCTACAGAAATGCTGGTAGGATTGAAATCACTTGTGTTTCTATAAGCTTCACATAGAAGGGGTGAGCTTTTATGTTTCCAATATTTAGATGTCAGGTCATGAATGTTTAAAGCTGTTACCATAGTCAGTAATGGGGAATTTTTAGTTTTGCATTTTAAGATGTTTTTCTCTGCTAACATTTGTCTCCGTAGTTCTAGGGGTGGTTCTAACGTTTCTGCGCGAAGTGGTTCTATTGGGGTTGATTTTATCGCTCCGATGCACAACCTTAAAGCTTTATTTTGTAAGACATCCAGCTTCCGTAGCTCCTTCGTGCTTGTGCAGCCATATAATGTGCAGCCATAGTCTATAATTGACCTTATGTATGCCTTGTAGAAAATTAGAGCAGTTAGAGGGTTTGCACCCCACCATGTTTTCAATATAGATTTGAGAAAATTTAGTCCTTTACTTGCTTTTACTAGAATTTCCTCTACGTGTGTCTTGAATATCAACTTTATGTCAAGTGTAATACCGACATATTTAAATTCGTTAACTAGAGGAACCGAATATTTCCCAATGTTATTGTGGGGGTATTTAAAATGTTATGACGAGTAAAGATTACACACTGTGATTTGTTTGGAGAAATATCCACTCCATGTTTCTCTAAACAATTGAAGAGTGGTGTTATAGCTGCATTAAATAAAGTTAAGCACTGTTCAAATCTTTTCGAATGTATGTAGATGGCAAAGTCGTCTGCATACTGGATAATATTAGCATTGGGTGTAATCGTGTGAATGTTTATAGTGTAAATATTGAATAGTAATGGTTCTAATACAGAGCCTTGTGGTAGACCTCTGTTGGCTACTCGACTTTTTACCAGGGTTCCATTCTGTTGTCGAACTGTTATGGATCTATTTAATTTACATACAGTTTGCAAATAATATTTGCTATTTCTACAGGTACCTGCAGATCGATTAATTTTCCGCGTAATATTTGCCATACACAGTCATAAGCGGATTTTATATCGAGGAACAGTGTGATAAGATATTCGTCTTTTGCGAAACATGCTTGTACTTCAGAAACAATATGTGCCGCTGCGTCATAAGTTCCGTAGTTTTTTTTATATCCATATTGAGTGGAAGAGAGGACATTTATATGATTTAACCACCATTCTAGACGATTTTTTACTATTCTTTCGAAAAATTTTAAACCACAGGGTAGTAATGATATGGACCGATAAGAGTCAGCATCCTCTGTATTTTTCCATGTTTTAAAATAGATATGACTACAATATTTTTCCATTCAGTGATGCTTTTGCCAGATAGCCAAATGTCGTTAAATATTTGTTTTAAAATTTGTTCTGCATTTAGAGGTAGATGGTGAAGCATCGAATTTCGTCGTAACCTGGAGATGTGTTTTTCCTATTTTGAAGTGCATAATCTATTTCCTTCAGGTTAATAGGTGTTGAAAAAATGGAATGATTATTTTTGAACTGATTGAGTGTCTCTAGATTGTGGCTGATGTCATCGAGTGGCATAGATGGTGCAATTTTATCAAGGAAGTCCTCCTGCCATGCATTACTGTCTTTTTTTTTCACACTACTCACTTTTCTTTGCATTATTTTTGCTTGGTTCCAGAGCTCCGTCACAGATGTGTTTTTATTAAGTTTTGAGCACCATATTCTCCAACTGTCCTTGGCTTTGTCTTTTAATAGTTTTTTACTCGTGCTATTTCTTGTTTGCATAGTGTGTAGTTCTCCACGGTACTTTGATTTTTATAATTCATTAATTTTTGTTTACGTTGAGTGATTGCGGCGTCGCATTCAGGGTCCCACCAAGGAGATACATTTTTTTTATTTTTGTGTTTGAAGGGTTTGTTAACCGGGATTGCCACGTCGGCAGCCATATTCATTCCTTGGATAAGAAGATCATATTTTTCTTCAGTAGTATGCATTCTTCGGCAGTTTTGGGTAAAAAAAGTATCAGCTGCGTTCTGGTATAATTTCCAGTTGGCTTTACGCAAGTTCCATTTAGTTTTTGGGAGATAATCTTCATAAAAGTGAATGTTTTTGTTTACTTCTATTATAATAGGGAAATGATCTGATCCCATAACGCCCGCAAGTGTGTACCATCGGCAGTTAAGCGTCAGATCAGGCGTGGAGAGCGTGAGATCTATTGCAGATTCATTGTTATTATTAGTAAATCGCGTGGGTTGCCCAGTATTTAAAATTACAATATCACTATCGTCCAAAGCTTCTTTGATTTGTTTACCTTTGGGGTTATTTTTATAAGAGCCCCAAAACTCGTGATGTGCGTTGAAATCTCCACCTATTATACGGTTTGAATCCAGTAATCCAATCAAATTCTGCCAATCAGTGTAATTTAAGAGAAATGTGAGAAAGGTTTGAATCTTCTTCGAACTGTTTCCAAAACAAAATGGGGAGCTGATACAGGCATCTCATTTATCTTTTACAGGGCTTATATACGTTCGATCATGGATTATGGTTGCACGTTATACGGAACAGCTTCAAACACAAACTTACTCATTCTTGACAGAATCCAGTACAAAGCCATAAGAATATGTTTAGGCGTTATTAAGTCTTCCCCATGTCATGTAATTCTGGCAGAAGCGCAAGAACCTCCTCTAAATATTAGACGACTCTTTTTAGCTCGTAAACAAATTATTAAATACAGATCATTTAATGCATTACTGGTTTCAAAAATTGCAGATTTAAATATACAAAATCTTACCAACAACTACTGGAGGAAGAAAAACTCTCCACCACTAGCTGATGCTTTTGTTGATACCCAAAATATTATAAATGTTTCTAGTAACCAAATATATCCTATTTATTGTTGCAAATTTGAGGCTATATTTTTCAAGCCAAACATAATTTATCCTCATTACACTTACATTCCCTCATTAAATAATACAATAATGAAAACTATATTGAATAAATTTAAAGATCATACACTTATTTACACCGATGGTTCGAAAACTGAAGCTGGAACAGGTTTAGCATTTTATGATTCCAATAATGATACAGCACTTCAGTACCGAATTCCTAATATATGCTCAATATTTAGCGCGGAAGCTCTTGCCATAGAAAAAGCCCTTACATGGTGTTTGAAACTAAAAACAAAAGGCATTGTAATAATATCTGATTCCAAACCAGTTCTGGAAGCTCTTCAGGGCTCGCCTTTTAAACATTTTAAAAATAATATTATTTTCAACATTAAAAAACTTGCTTATTTTTTTCGGTCTTCAAATATTAATATAACATTTATCTGGGCTAAGGCCCATGTAGGTATCATAGGTAATGAAAAAGCAGATTCGGAAGCCAAGGAATCTGTATCTGGGACAACTATAGACTATCAACCACAATACTCTGATCTCATTATTAATTACAGAAATCAAATTAAATCGGATTGGTCAAAAATATATGATAATATTGCTAAGGAGTCCAAAAACCAATACTTCCTCATCCACCCTAAACTTCCAAATAAAATTTTGCATCTATCATTTCCCAATATAAGTAGATATTACTCTAGTACAATAACAAGACTAAAATTAAATCACGGTCGCTTTCCGGCGCATCTTCACAGACTTGGTTTAGTAAGTTCTCCTCATTGCTCTTGCAATAATAATAAAATTGCTGATTTAAACCATTTATTTTTTGAGTGCACTAATCATGTTTTACTTACTAATGAACTAATAGCTGATTTAAAGAAATATGGATTTCAACTACCTTTAAATTTTTCCACAATAATTTCAACAAACCATAAACCTGTCCTTGATTCTATCATAAAATTTTTAAAAGCAACCAATATAAACATATAAATGTTGTTCACTGATTGGTTATCCTACAAAAAAATATGTATGTGGCAAATAGCTAAAGCTGATGCCATCCTCCCACCACACACACACACACACAATCAGTGTAATTTGTGATTATATCCGGTGGGCAATAAAGTGAAAAACAGTTGAAATTTACATCGTTAAAGTTTAATATTTGAATACCACAAATTAAGATTCCAGGTACGAATGTTGATTTCCTTAAAAGAGTAAATATTTTTAATTAATATTGCAACACCTGCATATCCATCATCCCTGTCCCTCCGGATTATATCATAACCCCTAAACGAAATTGGTCTGCTGGGTTTAAACCATGTCTCAGGTATAAGTGCTATGTCTATATCATTTTCATCCAAACATTTCACCGAACTTAATTTATTTGAAACTGCAGATTTAGCGTTCCATTGCAAAATTTTAAAGTTACTTTTGACCTTATTAGCCATTATAATAAATGTTGCTAATTTTGTTTTTTACAATTGTTGGATTTTTTTTTAATTCATTGAATGAGATTTGAAAGGCATTAAAAAATAATTTTACAATTTCATTGGCATTCTGTTCATATGTTGATTTATCAAAAGGAGGGAGGGGACGTTCGGGCCCGAATGTGAAAGGAAACATGGGTTCTTCTGGTATAGTGGAGGAAACTTCTTTTCTTTTGTTGGATGGTGTTGGTTCGGGGTGTTGTTGAGAATGGGATGGCATTGCTCTGGTTTGGTTGGAAGTGGATGGTTGTATGGGTATATTCGTTCTGTATGTATTACCAGGATTTCTGTTTGTTTTTTGTGTTAGCGGTGGAAAGGATTCGATGTTTTCCGTGTCTAATATCAGATAATTGTTATTTGTAATTATATTTGCGTAGAAATTTTTGAGACCAGTTTTTGCTTCTAAAAAAGTTAAATGTATTTTTTTTATTTTATGTTGCTCAACAAATTTAGGGCATACTTTCGAAATTGATTTCTGTTTATCGCTTTTGCAGTTTAGTCAAAAACTGTCTTGTGGATCCCTACAACAGTGCTTGTTTTCTTTTTCTTTAGAGCAATAATTACAGTGTTTTTGTACTTCGACAATTTTTTGCAACATGACCATGTTCTAAACATTCAAAGCATTGTATGACTTGTACATATGGTTCATCTGCACATGCTACGCTATTGATGAAAACATGACTGGGTAGCATGTTCCCTTCAAATGTTAATAGGACCATTTGCCGAGGTACAAAAACAGTTTCGCTATCTATGTCTATTTATATTTTGAATTTATTGACTTCGGTTATTGTTACAGGGGAAATTATGTTTTCAAAAAAATAGTCGTCTTTGAATGTTGTGTCAACATTTCTTATTATTCCCTTTCGTTGCAACAAGTTATTAGGTATATATGCTGTTAACTGTTCCTCAATTAATCTTTCATCAGTTTTGGAATTTTTAGTTTCTTATGTAAAATGTGGCCTACCTTCATTCCCTCCTCTTCCCTGTTTGTTTATTCGATGAATACATATACCTTGTCAGAGTAGAGATGAGCTTTCTTCTGGATATTGAATAATTTCTTTGTTCGCTCCTTTTCCATGTTTTTGTCATTTCCAGGATTATCCGAGTTGTTTGTTTTATTTCCATCCAATTCCATTTCATTTGAACATCTCCCTCCGTCAGGGGGATCGTTTTTACTCATTTTAATTTAGTTGTTTGTATTTTCACCAAGTTTTTGGTTTTTTCGCACCTCTATTAATAGTCAATTAATAAGTATAGTTTTTACACTAACCGGTTTGTTTACAACAAATATCTATCGATACGCACTTGCTAAGAGACCGATTCGAACTAATTATTTCAGTTATTGAAACAAAAATTCAACAGGTAAATATTAAAATGACATTCCAGGTATCAGTAGCCGAGCTCTTAACAGTCACGATGTAGCAGCTCCTATGTCTCCTCAGTGTCAAGAAGTTTCTTGCTACATTGATTACAACATTTCCATGCCTGCTCAGAATTATTGGAGAGTGGAAATAATAAATCGAGAGCAGAATGGAGACAATTGGCATACAATACAATCATTAGTAAGATTGATACACGTAGACACCAACACAGCTTTAAAATACACCGGACGACAACTACCAGATTGGGGATTTCACCAACATGAAGTTGCCGCAGATAGAGTTATTGTACAGGACGATACCATTTGGAACGTTGAAGAACATAGATATACTAAATGTAAGTTTTTATTTGATTTTTTTTTATAATTTCTATACTAGCAATAAAAACATATACATGTAAGCTCTTCAGCCATGATAAACTCTTCTCCAAGTACACTTAAACCATTTTGTAGGACTGTTTGACCAATTTATTTTTAGTTTCTTACCATCTTGAGAGTCTTAAAGTGGATGTAGTAACGGATATTCATGGTTAATCAACCACTAATGGTATTTCCTACTTCTTCTGTTATATCTTTTTGGATAAATCTAACTTCTAGATCTTCATGTAGAGTTATGTTCGATTTTTAATTTAAAATATATTTATTGACAATATTTTTCCATGTTCAGTTGTAAGAATGCATGTAGGAGCCGTTCAAGACATGAGTTCAATGTTATTTTGCCCAGACTTTTATCTGCTGTCATTTTTTTAAATATCAACAGGAACCATTTTTTCTGTAGATCTATCTGGTTGGTAAGCAGGTGTATTTAGGAAAGAGAAACACTATTAAATGTGAATTATTTAATAGTTTGATGCAGAAAAATTTCTGGTGATCAAAATTGCATCAATATTTACGTGCTAGTGGTCCAAACCAATGCTATTAATTCGGAGCCCCATATTATACAAGGTACATTACATACAAAAACTTCCAAAGTAAAGATTAACGAGGGGAAGTGTACTTGTAAAGCTGGTATTAGATGCAAACTCTAAAGTTTCCACCTTCAGGAAATCGATGGAAACTCAATTGTTTGTCTTTATTTCTTATCGATTTGCACTGCGGTTCTGAGCAATATTCACGACTTTTGTCGGACATTTTTATTAAGAAACATAAAAATCGTTTCTTAAATTAAACTCAACACTTAAAAATCCAGTATAAAATACTAAAAACAATTTCCAAAACACACGAAACAAATAAAATAAGTGGTAAACCAGCATCTAATCCAATCTACTCACACATCTTGAGAAATTCACTTTAACGCTGTATGGTGGCGTATCGCTTAGCAACAGATCACAATAACGCCAGGACAATTATAAGAAAGAAAGAAATAAAGTAATTTATATCACATAATAAAATATTGTACAAAAATTATACAATATAGTGAAACATGTCATACAAGTATAATAATAGTAAAAGTAATATCTCATCCATACCTCAAATGTGACTAGTATTAAAACAATGAAAAACTCCAAGTCAAAATATCACAGATTTATTTTATATATAAGTGCTGAGCAACTAGTTTCGGCCCTAACTGGCCATCTTCAGGCTACAAAGTAATGTTTTGGTAAGGAAGAAAACATTAATCAATCATCTTACCTAAATGATGGTAATTATTAGTGGGGCAACAAACATCCACACATAGCGCCGATGAAAGATAGGATGTAATTTATGTTACTGGAAAGCGCAACAGCTATAGACGCATGTTACCCCCTAAATAAAAGCTAACGATAAAGAGTGTGTTAAAGTTAGCGTAAACAAAATTTTTTCTTCTTTACTCTGTGAAAAAAGAAGAATAGTCAATAAACTAAAAGTAGTAGTCTAGTCAAAAGATAAAAAAGAAGATTATGACAGTAGTATTTAACTTAAAAGAGTGAATAAAATTTTTTACAATTGTTTACACTTTTATTCACTCTTTTAAGTTAAATACTACTGTCATAATCTTCTTTTTTATCTTTTGACTAGACTACTACTTTTAGTTTATTGACTATTCTTCTTTTTTCACAGAGTAAAGAAGAAAAAATTTTGTTTACGCTAACACAATTTTTATCGTTAGCTTTTATTTAGGGGGTAACATGCGTCTACAGCTGTTGTGCTTTCCAGTAACATAAATTACATCCTTTCTTTCATCGGCGCTATGTGTGGATGTTTGTTGCCCCACTAATAATTACCATCATTTAGGTAAGATGATTGATTAATGTTTTCTTCCTTACCAAAACATTACTTTGTAGCCTAAAGATGGCCAGTTAGGGCCGAAACTAGTTGCTCAGCACTTATATATAAAATAAATCTGTGATATTTTGACTTGGAGTTTTTCATTGTTATAATAATAGTAATGTATGCAACAAGTGCATAAAGTGGTACTTTTTTTCACGAATGGAAAAAAGTTGACCGCACAAGCCGTGAGGCTAGTGCGGCAATTCCATGAGTGAAAAAAAGACACTTTATGCACATGTTGCATACATTATTTTTTCTATAGCCCTATACAAAAAAATTAAATTCAAATAGAAATTTGGGATATTTTAATTAAGCTCCTTCGGTAAATTACAATTATACGTATTCCAAGTTTCATGAAAGTCCATCCTCGATGCCCAGCCAAGATTCATTGTGTTAGCTTATGGGAAGCGTGAAATAAAGTTAACGTTATGGCACTTTTTTTAACGCTTTTTTACTTTTTTTCACTCTAACCATAAACAACCACTTTAAGCGCTGCAAACTGAAGAAATACAAGGTACTTTAAAGATAGGGCGTAGAAAAAATGACTTATCTAAAAAACACAAAATTTGTTTACATCATAGAGAACCCATAAAAATAATGAAAACAGTTCTACAAACAAAACAATTTTTGGCAGATTCATAGCAGGTAACAGCAGAAAGACAATTTATCAATTAAAAAAACTTCTCTATGGTGTAGCAGCTTTTTTCTAGTAAAAATTGTTTTAGTTTATTTTTAAATTTGTAGAAATTGCTTTTTTTTATATCCTCTGGGAGAATATTATAAAATTTACATCCCAGATACTCTAGATTTTTTTCAAAAAGTGCAGTATGGTGTCTAGGCACCAATAATTGACTTTTATTTCTTGTTTTATACTGATGAGAAGCACGGTCGGCCACATAAATCGATCTATTCCCATGAATGAAAGTGCATGCTTCCAATATATATATACACCAGCCAGGGTCAATATTTTGTATTTTTTAAATGCAATAATTCTGATAGCATACTTTTGAAGAACAAATACCCTTTGCTTGGTAGAACAGGTCCTCCAAATTTGTATGCCATATTTTAGATGGGAGTGAAAATTAGCATGATACACTATCAAGAGTGTATTTTTACTACAATGACTGGCAAGAAATCTAAGGCTATAGCAGCTTTTTCTTAATTTGTTACACAAGATGTCAATATGTGAATTCCAGGTTATGCCATAGTCGATAGTGATACCCTATAATTTAATATTTCCTTAGATGTAATAGGAAAATCAGTGTTTTCAAACAATTGGTTTCGTCTAAATTGTCCATGATTATTAAATAGCACCGTATTTGTTCTAGTTTTGTTTAATTTTATGTTATTCCTCTCTGACCACATCACAACTTGATCATGTGTTCTCTCTGTTGATATTTTTAGAGCATCTTCATTATCTTCAATAATTATAATATTAATATCGTCAGAATAACAAGTTGGATATATTCCAGGGACAGCATTTAATGTAGTAAGTCATTAACAAAAACCAAAAATAGACCCATAATCGATCCTTGGGGAACACCTTGTGAGACCTCTAGTTCCAAACTAAGAATGTTATTCACTTGAACAATTTGTTTTCTATTTGATAAGTATGACTCCAACGAATTGAGTGGTACACCTCTTACCCTGTATTTAGACAGTTTAAGCAGTAAAAGTTTATGGTCCACACAGTCAAAAGCGCTTGAAAAATCAATAAATAAACCCATTACGTGCTTTTTAATATCAAGAGATCTAACAATTCTATTATGGAACTCTATCAATGCAGTCTCTATACCTTTTTTTGAAATTTAATCATGCTGCGAAGGCAGTAATAGCTTAAATTTAGCAAAAAAATTACATAACTGATTTTTAATCTTCAATTCATATACTTTGGAGATAGTAGACAAGATACTAATTGGTCTATAGTTATTAATATCATTAGGATCTCCTTTTTTGTAAATGGGAACTACTCTAGCCAGTTTTAAAGATTCAGGGAATATTCCCATCTCAGTTGACAAATTCAATAAGAAACTCAATGGATTTGTCAATAGAACGGCACACTTTTTAATTAATTTATTATTTAACCCATCAGTACCAACTGCAATAGTATTTTTTAAAGATAGTATTAATTCTAAAACCTCCTCCTCTGAAACAGGAGCCTTATAAAAGGTTTTAGTATTAGAAGAGATATTTTTATTGACGAATTCTGCATCACAAACTAAACTATCAATAGAGGGTTTAGTAAAATTTATATTAAATTTATTTGCTAAAACAGAATTGTTCTGTTGTTATACTTTCTAAGTAAATTATTTAATAATATTGGAGTTCAGTTCAATCATTCATTATAAATCATTACATGCCGTCAATGCCTGTCGTCAAGTCACATACTAGATTGTCACTGTTGTCATGTCTACCCCAACATCCCCCTTTTTTACAAATTTAGTTTATCTGATTTTTTAATAATTCTTCCTTTTGATGAAACTTGGACATTTAAATTATTAGCATTGTCCTGAGGAACGTCTAACGGGTGTTCTATCGAATCTTCGTTAATTTTGAATATTAACAATGTCTGAACCTTGATTTTCATTTTCCATCTTAATACTATTTTCTACATCACTATTACTACTATAATTATTACTAACTGTATTACTAATACTATTTTCTAATCCATTATTTTCATTACTAATCTCTATCAGGACTCTCTATTTCTATATAACACTTTTTCCTTACTTCCTCTTCATTCCTTTCTAAAGTATTGTTATTATTTAAAGTTTCATTGTTACAATTTAGAGTACAAGGTTTAATAAATTTTCTATTTCTATACAATATTGTGCCGTTATTTATTTTCAACCTGTATGTTCTATCCCTAACTCTATTTAATACTATACCAGAATACCATATACCCTTTGGTTTTAATTGAACAACAACCTTAGTATTTGGATTAAGAGGTTTTAGATTTTTAACACCGTTACTATTATAATAATTTGCACTTTGTTTCTGTCTGTTATCTAGAAAATTATTGAACTTTTTGTAATTGATTAATTTTGGTTTGAACATATCATTTTTAAGTGGTAAAATTGTTCTCAGTCTTCTTGACATTAGTACTTCTGCCGGAGAGTAAGTACCATCGATTTCCATGTTGCGATACATGAGAAGAGCTAAGTATAGATCTTTTTGGTCTTCTATAACCTTTTTAAAAATTCTTTTTGCCGTTTGTATATTTCGTTCTGACATACCGTTAGATTGTGCATATATCGGTGAACTCTTTATGTGATTAAACTCCCAACTTTTCGAAAATTCATTGAATTCCCTGGAGTCAAACTGAGGACCTCCATCTGATATAAATGTAAGTGGAATACCATGGCGAGCAAAAAGGGACTTCAATACTTGAATTATTTTGTAACTACTTGTACTTTGTTCCAGTTTTTCAACTTCTAAGTATTTGGAATAATAGTCTATTACTAAGATATATTTTTTACCCTGTACTTCAAAAATATCACACCCCACCTTATTCCAAGGCATTTTTGGAATTTCGTGACATTTTAACGGTTCATTTGATTGTGAATTTGAGTACTTATAATAAATTTGACATTCTAGAATTTTTTGTTTCATTTCATTTTGCATGGTTGGCCAAAAAAGAGATTCTTTTGCCAATTTCAAACATTTTGTTATTCCCATATGATTATAATGTATCCTATCAAACATTTCTTTGTGTAAAACTTTTGGAACTACAATAGCATTATTTTTAAAAATCAAACCATCCATTACTGTTAATTCACTTTTATATTTACAATACTTCCTGACTTGATTGTCTAAATTTTTATTAGTACTAGGCCATCCGTCTAATATAACCTTTTTTAAAGCTTGCAATTCACTATCTCTTTCGGTTTTTTCTTTAAATTCATTGAACTTGTTAGTGGTAATATTTATTTCTGAAACTATAAGACAAACTTGTGATGAAATTTCTTCATCTGGAAATTCAAACTCACTTTCATTTACTGTAGCCCTAGAAAGAGCATCTGCTATGATTAGTTCTTTTCCTGGCTTATACCTAACTTCAAAATCAAATTTCTGGATTTGTAATAGCATTCGTTGCAAACGCGCAGGACACTTATTCAATGGTTTTTTAAATATAGAAATTAAAGGTAACTGATCCGTTCCAACGATAACACTTTTACCAAATATGAAGTCATGAAATTTATTTAATCCGAATGTAATTGCTAGAAGTTCCTTCTCTATTTGGGTATATCTACACTGTGTTTCATCTGAGAGATTTTTTATGAATTTACCTACGTAAGTTAACATTCCTAATGCTCTCTGCACATCTTGTTTATTTTGAGGACGTGGCATATTTGCAATTGCCTGAATTTTTGAATTATCTGGACTCAAACCATTTTCCGAAATTATATGTCCCATGTACTTAATTTCATTTCTCCCGAATTTGCATTTACTTAACTTAAATTTTACATTATTTTCTCTTGCTAAATTAAGAATTTGTTTAAGTCTGGCATCATGTTCAGCTTTATTAGAACCCCACACAAGTATATCATCAATATATGTATCTGCTCCTTCTATGTTGAAAATATTCTTGAATCTAGTTTGAAATACCTCCGGGGCTGACTTAATCCCATAAGGTATTCTTTTAAATTTATATCTCTCAAATGGAGTACCAAATGTGCATAAGTTTGAACTAGCCTCGTCTAATGGAATTTGGTAAAATCTTTCTGTAGCATCTAATGTAGAGAAAAGTTTTGCGTTTGATAACTTGCTAGTAATTTGATCTAAAGTGGGTATATGACAATGTTCTGGCTTAATCGCTTTATTTAAATCAATAGGGTCAAGACAAATACGTAATTTATTATCTGGTTTTCTAACCAAAACTAAAGGATTTACCCATTGTGAAGTCCCGTGAACTTTCTCAATTATTTTATCTTTTTCTAAACCTTCAAGACTCTCTTTAAGACTATCTAACAAAGGAATAGCAACTTTTCTAGTGGGATGAACCACTGGATCTATTTTGTCATCTACCTCTATATGGTAAGTATCTTTGATGCAACCTATCCCCTCAAAAAGATCACTGTATTTTTTAACCAGTTCGGTGTAATCTGAAACATTTGAATCAACAGATTGTACTTTTGCAATTAGTCCCAAGTCAACACTTGACTGCAAACCTAGAATGGCTTGTGAATTTGAATTTACAATATAAAACTCTAAATTGTGCATTTTTTTCATTTCTTACACATGGTAAACAAACCTTACCTGATACTTTTAAATTATTTCCAGTATAGGATTGTAATGTTGTATTCGTTTTAGTGATTTTATTATTAGGTGATTTTACGAATTTAAAAATATTCCAAGGTAAAACATTTACCATGGCTCCAGTATCAATCTTCAATTTAATTATTTTTTTATTTATTTCTAAATCAGTTAAACACTCATTTTTATTGATGGCACTACTCACCTGCGAAATCGTACCTACAAACATGAAGTTGTCAGATTTTATTGAATTTACTTCCTCAGTGCATTGTTCAATGTTACGTATGCCTTTCCTATTTTTATTTTTACAACAGACGGATGCAAAATGATTTACAACATTACAGTAATTACAGGTCTTTCCATATGCAGGACATTTATTTATTTTATGTTCCTTGCCACCACACTTTTGACAGTTTTTAATTAATCTCTCACTTGTATTTGAATGTAGCACACTCTTGGGTTTGTAATTTTTTCCTTCTTGAAATTTCTTACTTAATACATCCACCGTTGTTGAAAAAGTACTACTACTTGCACCTGCACCCATAACATCGCTACGGAATTTTGATGTTTCAATTACATAGCAAAGGTCAATAGCTTTTTCCAGGGTCAGTCCATCTTCTTGTAATAGTCTTGCTCTTACATTATTAGACTATCTGTTAAATTATCGAGTTTACACCTAGATGCCTTCTTATTAAGCTCCATAATGAAATTCTCAGTTGACTGTTCAGCCTCTTGCCTGTAGCTAAAAAATTTGTATCTTTAGTATGAAGTGTTTTCTTTGCCTTGAAAATGTTCGTCGAATTTCTTGAACAATACATGTAATTTGTCTTTTTCGTCTTCTTGAAATTTAAAAGTGGAATATATTTTGAATGCTTCTTCCCCAATATAATGAAGTAGCTGTGCACATTGAGTTTCCTCATCCTTTTTATTTACTTCGGATGCAATTAAATAATTTTGGAATCTTGCTTTCCACATCTTCCAATTTTCTGAAGTTTTGCCGGTCAATGACAAAGACATTATTCCTCTATTGTCACCCATTTTTAATTCAGTAATTTTTTCTCGTAATTTGAAATTAGTAATTATTAGGCAATTTTACTTTGCGTCTACTGATTGCGCCATGTTCTGTTGTTATACTTTCTAAGTAAATTATTTAATAATATTGGAGTTCAGTTCAATCATTTATTATAAATCATTACATGCCGTCAATGCCTGTCATCAAGTCACATACTAGATTGTCACTGTTGTCACGTCTACCCCAACAAGAATCACTTATTTGGTTACCCTGATCATATAATCTAAGTTGGCTACTTGATTTGTTAGTTTTTTGCAATTCCCTAATTATTTCCCAGGTTTCTTTAGTCTTATTATCCGAGTTTAAAATTCGATTATCATAGAATTGCTTAGAGGCCTGCTCCAACCTAAGCCTATATGTATTATTTAACACTTTACTAATTTCAATATATCGTTTATCGTGCTTAGCAAGAGTAGTATATAATGCAACATTATTTCTTAATTCCAATAAATAAGCATTCAACATAAAGCCATTAGACTTCGTGTATGTAGTTTTCGGTCTTCGTGTAACTAGTTTATGGAACTTATGGAGCCTGTAAGACAGACTATCGCTGAACAGAACCCTCCTTTTGTTCTGGACGTCGATCAAATATCGGACCTCCTTGAAAATATATACGGATCCCCCGATCCCATAAGTATAGTTAAAGACTACACAACAGACTTTACCGTTCTAATACACATGTTGACAAATATTTATCCACATTTCAAAGACAGATACATAAAAACTAGATGTGTAAAACTAAAAAAGAAACTTTTAATACATCTCCAAATGACCTCAGACACGGAGGCCTCAGAACCATATAGTGATTTCTCACAACGATCCAGCTATTAACTTTCCCTGTTCAATATGTTCACTTCAATTTTACAGCGGAACCAAAATGGTTTCATTGACAAACTTCCGGAGCTACAGCATATATTAGACCAATATAAATCCGAAATAATATGTCTCCAGGAAACTAACTTGAAAGACGACAAAGTTCAAGCTTTAAGCCAATATCAGAAATTCTGCAAGCATCATAATGGTTCTCAGAGAGCAAGCGGTGAAGTAGCAATTCTAACACGTAATACCATCGAAGCTCAGGAAATTCCTCTGAAATCAAACCTAGAAGCGACTGCTGTCAAAATTCACGATACAAACGACATCCACATCTGCAATATATATTTCCCACCCGCACTTAAACTCCATGAACAAGATTTTAATGATTTGCTAGAGCAGATACCTCAGCCGAGAATCATCGTAGGGGACTTTAATGCACATAACTCCAACTGGGGGTTATACTCCTTAAACACTAAGAGTAAAATTATAGAACAAACAACTGATCAACACAATCTTGTTATTTTGATTGATGGAAGACCTACTAGATTCAACATTCAAACTGGAGACTCTTTGTGTATTGATCTTTCGATCTGCGATCCAACATTGTTACCATTACTAACTTGGTATAGACTAGACTATACATACAACAGCGATCACTATCCCATCATTATATATAATAACTCCAACAGTAGTAGTGACAGCTCCATCGCTCCCGCATGGAATCTAAAAAATCCAGATTGGGATCTTTTCTCATCCTCAATTGTAGATAAAATCGAATACTGTACATTTTCTTCTGACATAGACGAATCACTAAACCGCTTTACAAATATGATCATAGATTCCGCAACTAAGTCAATCTGAAAAATAAACTCATTATAAGAAACGCCCTGTACCATGGTGGAACAACGAATGCAAAACCGCCATCGAAGCTAGCAAAAAATGTGTTTAATAAATATAAACGACTGAAAACAGTACAATGCAAAGTAGAGTTTTTGAGACTGCGCGCAAAATCCCTGTATACAATAAAAAACGCAAATCATGGGCTGACTACATATCATCACTAAATTAAGATACACCAATGACCGAAATTTGGAACAAAGTTAGAAGAATATCTGGCATAAAAGGCAATAATAAAATTAACAGACTTGAGGTCAAAGGCCACACTTTAAATACCAACACTGACATAGCAAATGCCCTGCTAATGACTACGAACAGAGCTCCAACGAAATAAACCAGAATATATCACTTAACCCAAGATAAATTCCAAGATCAAAACAACTTTGAAATTAAGGCGGAAACTATTGATTCACTAAATTTACCTCTAACCATGGTAGAATATCACGAAGCATTATCAATCTTCAAAGATTTCTCTCCTGGACCTGATCACATTCCTATCATTTTCCTTAACCATTTTCCCGAAAGAGCTCATCAACATCTACTCCAGATATTTAATATTATCTGGTTACAACATAAATTTCAGAAAACTTCGCGACAGTCGCTAATAATCCCCATACATAAGTCTCGGATTCCGAAATCAAATCCCCAATCTTACCGCCCTATTTCGCTCACATGTATCATGAGTAAGTTAATAGAAAAGATGATTAACAAAATATTACTATGGACACTGGAAAAACGCAACCTAATAATACCGGAACAGAGTGGCTATAGATCAGGAAGATCAACGTTAGATAACAACATGGAACTTGAAAGCATTTGCACTAAAAAATAAATGCTTAACGATATTCTTCGATATTAATAAAGCATTCGACACGGCCTGGCATAATTATATTATTAAAGAACTACATAGTTGGGATATACAGGAACATTGCCTATTCTTCATCACAAACTTGTGTACAAGACAGATCGTTTAAAGTTAAAGTAAACAACACAATGTCTGACTTAAGATTTCAAAAAAACGGCATTCCACAAGGTTCTGTTCTAAGCCCGACCTTATTCATAATAGCAATGAACGATGTTCTACAAGTATTAACAACGACACATGAAGCCCGCTTATATGCTGATGATCTGGTCGTTTACTGCAAAAGTAAGAACCTTAAAAACAGTCACAAAATCGCGCAAGAGTTCCTCTCCCATTTAGAACATTGGACAGAATGAACAAGCTTCATATTTTCAACCGAGAAATCAAAAATCATTATTTTTTCGAAAAAGAAAATTTCAAAGCGCGTAAATCTACGCTTGTATGGAAAATATTTACAAACTGAAACATCTATTACATTCTTAGGAATGACTTTTGATGAATCTCTTAACTGGAAATGCCACATAAACAATCTCCATCTGACATGTCAAAAACGACTGAACCTCTTAAAAATGCTGGCTAATAAAAATTGGAGTGCTGATCGAGAAACTCTGCTCACGCTTTATAGTACATTAATCAGGTCCAAGTTAGATTACGGTTCAATTGCCTATTCGACAGCGACTAAATCACTCTTAAACCAGATAAATAGCATTCATAACACGGCTCTACGCATAATAACAGGGGCATTCCGCACTACACCAATAGAGATCCTATATAGTGAAGTTGGAGAATCATCGCTAGAAGACAGAAGAATGTACCTAAGTCTAGTGTATGCAGCTAAAATAAGGCAAAATATCTCCAACCCTACCTGTCAAAATAATTGCACCACAGAAAACTTCCCCAATCTGTTCCAAAAACCAAGAACCTCTAAACCTTACTATGTCCGAATTAAAAACTACCTAACTAAACTTAATTATTCACTTCCAGAATGCTATCCCAATGAACTTAGTTCAATTTCACCCTGGCAAATCAAAACTCCCAACTTGCATCGCCAGTTTTTCTTCCTTAATAAATATTCTGAAAACCCCTACATTATTAGATCTACGCTAAACAGCATACTAGAAAAGTTCCCTGACTACTTCCACATTTATACTGACGCCTCAAAGTTTTCTAATAAAGTCGGAGCTGCTGTAGTGACCACAACCTCGACCATGTTCAAGCTCTCACCAGCCTGCTCTATCTATTCAGCAGAGCTGTATGCACCATATGAAGCATTAATCCTCATAAATGCATCTGACGCACATAACCACCTCATTCTTTCGGATTCCCTCAGCGCTATAAAAGCCTTACAAGCCACTTACCCAGATCATCCCATTGTGACAAAAATACAACAAGAACTTTACTTTGGCGAACAAAGCTATAAGAATGTTATCTTCATATGGATACCATCCCATATAGGAATTAATGGTAACGTAAAAGCAGATAAATACGCCAATGAAGCCGCAGATAGTACTATTAGACTATCAGTGAGTGCGGATATAAAATGTAGAATAAAATCTAAAATAAATTGTGCGTGGGAAAATCAGACGGAAAAGTGCTACAACCAAGTTAAACGAAGTGAAAAAGTCAATAAAGCCCTGGTCTGCATTACCTAAAAATCGTCAAGACCAAGTCCTACTAACTCGACTACGCCTAGACCACACTAGACTAACACACAGTCATCTTTTCAGTAAAGATCTTAAACCAAAATGCAACTATTGCAATGAACTACTCTTCGTCAAATACTTACTTACCCAGTGTCCGCAATTAGCAGAGAAACGACAACAGGCCCAACTTCCTTCTGGTGAACTTGCAGACATATTAGGATCATCATGTAATATGCACAATTTAAAAAAGTTTCTCAAATCGATAGACGTTCTGAGACTCATATAGACATTATTTTATGTATAACTTGCTTTTTTTGTAAACTTTAATTACGCTAATGACCTACGCGGTTGATGCGTATCATTAAATTAAAAAAAAGTAATAAGTGTTTAATCTGTTGATGCGACTCACTAGTGGGTCGCGATCCACGCTTTAGTACTTGATACATAAGGAGGGTTTAATAGTATTATTGCATGTTCATTGTCGGAAAATTATGCTTAATTCTGTGGTTAAAAATTATTAATTTCGTTCTAGCAGGATTTATTATTAATCTGCATTTATTAGCCATGAATAATATATCGTTCACATGCAGTTGTGACATAAAAACTAAAGGATAATTATTAATACAATGATATAATCCACCTAAACTTCATAACATAATATGTGAATATAGTGTAATTAATCTCATTAACTGTCTCAATCCTTATTTTGTGGAATCTACTCATATTGTCACACTGATATTGTTGTATTAGCTTCCCATTAACAAGTAATTAGTATGGTATCACAACTGTTTTTGTTAGACAACTTTTTTATGGTTCTACTTTGAATATGTATGCTCATATACAATAAATGTTTTAAACTCACCTATTTCTATCTGGTTTTTGTTACTTAATCACTGCTACTGCTTTAAGTCTGATATTGCCCAATTTTCTACATTTCCACAGATTTTTAAACCACTTATTTTTTAATTTAATCGGGATCGAGATTTCACGTGCTTCGACTTTGCTAGTCAGGGTCGAGCTCTATGATATTTAGGTAATATCGAAACAATTGTCAATTTTTTAGAATCTTTAACATTTTTCAATAAATTGTGGAGTTAACTAGAAACAGCAAGTTTCATTTAAAACACTAATAGTAATTAATCTCAGTTGAAGATGATAAAAAAGCTGTGCACATGAATTGACTTCAGAAATACTGTAGAATATGTCCACATCCTATGATATTTGAATCCTATTCATTTTATTTTATAGCCGCCGACCAAAAGGAACGTGAAAGAGATATGGTAACAGCTGAAATGATTCCTACTGCACCTACGACATTAAGTTTTTGGCAGAAATTCTTCGAGCTACATTACAAAATGATGTTTACGAACACAGAAAGTATACAAAATCACATGTACAGCTCAGAACCTCATGAATGGCCTCTTCTTTCCAGAGGAATTGCTTACTGGATATCATCTACAAGCAATGTAAGTATACGAAAATATTTAACTCTTGAGTCTGAGTAGATTCTTTTGAATTTATCAGAGTTTCTAAAGGATATTACCTATGGTAAATTTTAAACTGGTTATACCCAGGAGTTCATACTAAAAACTTGGGAGGTGATAGAAAGACTAAAAATAATGATGGTATTTCATATAAAAATTTTTCTTTACGCCCTTCGTTAACGAACTGTAGGGCTCTAAAGTTGGGAATGAAAAATGGTTTTTTATTTACAATTATTAAATGGGTGATTGGAAATTAGTAATATTTTAATCGTTAATAAACACCATAATTGCACATTATTTGGCGTGATAAGTCTACAACATACTTGTTTGTGAACTCGGGTACCGTTGTGTGCCATTTTTTTGGTAAGTAAAACTTTTTTCAGTTATAAATGCAACAATTGGCTTTTATGAACATTTTTAGAGATATCAAGTCCTCTTGTGACATCTCGATAACATTAACGGTTTAAGAGATACGGGCAATTTTATATCGCACTGCACACCTATTGGCGCATTCACATTTATTTTGAATGTACGATTACAGGAAGCATCCTGTATTATTAGTAAATTATTAATAAATTGGTGCAGTCTACATTTATAAAAATAAACTTTAACATTGTTAATACTACTTTTATTATTTACTAATTATCATGTATAAAAAGCTTTTCTGAAAACAAACACAATTAATTTAACAAAAGTAAAAATAGAGTATTGTATGAGCTCTCGTACAAGTCGGTCGTGTGCATCGGTATTCTCGAAGCTTTCAAGTTTTGTTAAATCGTTAAATTCCTATTAGAACAGTTTTTGCGGAAACTAAATTTAGAAGGAAATAACCAATTTATTTTGAAACAAATAGATGTCCAACCGGGGGGTAGACCCCCCGATAAACCACCCACACCCATGTCGGAAGATGATGAAACCCCTTTTGCAGGTTTTGAAAACAAAATAGGTACAAGTAATAAAAACTCAGAAAAAGTAAGTAGATCCGATCCAATAATAATAAATGAATCATTTAATACACTACAAAACAAACAGGTCACAAAAACAGGTAATTATGATAAGCTCAACAAAAAAGCAGCCAGTTTATAAATATGGGTTAAATGATCTCGGTCCTTTCCATATTTATGTTAAAAATAGCGAAATTGATTTTAAAGGCAGGTTAAATGCATTAAAAATCGGATATATAATTCTTTCAAACTTTCCGGAAATAGATAACAAAATCCTTATGCAGTATAATAGACTGGAAGCAGTAGCTAAAAAAACATTCAAACACACCAAAAAACAACAGTGGGCTAAATACTGTGAAAGTCTAAATTCCTTAACACCAATAAAGGAAGTGTGGCAAAAAGTAAATTCCTATAAAAACAGAAAACAGCAAAATAAATTACCATTAGATGATAAAGCAGAATGGATCCATGAATTTCACTGTAAAATTCCACCCACATGGGTTAAAGATATCAAAACAAGTCCAATGGAAATGACTTGCCGCATTAATTGTCAACACTTACTAAACGACATAAACATGTGGGAGCTCGAAAGAGCTTTAAAACAAACAAATAACTCTCCTGGCAAAGACAATATTACCTATTCGATGTTATACAATTTACCACCAGGGCACAAAAACTCCCTCCTGAAAATCTATAACTTTATTTGGCAAAACAACATAGTATTCCAACTAGCTGGAAGGAATATGTAGTATTGCCAATATTAAAACCAGGAAAACCCTTACACCAATCAAACTCATACAGACCAATTTCTTTAGCTTCATGTATCCTTAAGACCTTTGAAAGACTCATCAAGAATAGGTTGGAACAGTGGCTAGAAACAGAAAATATTCTCCCAAAAAGCCAATATGGATTCCGGAAATCTAGGTCCACTCTAGAAGCTTTGACAATGTTTGTCACCGACGTTCAGACAGGTTTCACAAATAAAGAAACAACAGTAGCAGCTTTCCTGGATATCTCCGCAGCTTTTGACAATGTTAATCTTGACATACTAATCCACAAACTGGCTGATATTGGTGTTCCTACAGAGCTAGCAACTTTCTTGATCTCTCTATATTCAGAAAGAACTACGTGCATCAAAATAAACCACAACTTGAATTCGCCACGTCAAACGCAATCGCAGATAGGACTTCCACAAGGGAATATATTAAGCCCACTTCTTTACGTGTTATATACCCTATATACTTGTTTGTGAACTCGGGTACCGTTGTGTGCCATTTTTTTGGTAAGTAAAACTTTTTTCAGTTATAAATGCAACAATTGGCTTTTATGAACATTTTTAGAGATATCAAGTCCTCTTGTGACATCTCGATAACATTAACGGTTTAAGAGATACGGGCAATTTTATATCGCACTGCACACCTATTGGCGCATTCACATTTATTTTGAATGTACGATTACAGGAAGCATCCTGTATTATTAGTAAATTATTAATAAATTGGTGCAGTCTACATTTATAAAAATAAACTTTAACATTGTTAATACTACTTTTATTATTTACTAATTATCATGTATAAAAAGCTTTTCTGAAAACAAACACAATTAATTTAACAAAAGTAAAAATAGAGTATTGTATGAGCTCTCGTACAAGTCGGTCGTGTGCATCGGTATTCTCGAAGCTTTCAAGTTTTGTTAAATCGTTAAATTCCTATTAGAACAGTTTTTGCGGAAACTAAATTTAGAAGGAAATAACCAATTTATTTTGAAACAAATAGATGTCCAACCGGGGGGTAGACCCCCCGATAAACCACCCACACCCATGTCGGAAGATGATGAAACCCCTTTTGCAGGTTTTGAAAACAAAATAGGTACAAGTAATAAAAACTCAGAAAAAGTAAGTAGATCCGATCCAATAATAATAAATGAATCATTTAATACACTACAAAACAAACAGGTCACAAAAACAGGTAATTATGATAAGCTCAACAAAAAAGCAGCCAGTTTATAAATATGGGTTAAATGATCTCGGTCCTTTCCATATTTATGTTGAAAATAGCGAAATTGATTTTAAAGGCAGGTTAAATGCATTAAAAATCGGATATATAATTCTTTCAAACTTTCCGGAAATAGATAACAAAATCCTTATGCAGTATAATAGACTGGAAGCAGTAGCTAAAAAAACATTCAAACACACCAAAAAACAACAGTGGGCTAAATACTGTGAAAGTCTAAATTCCTTAACACCAATAAAGGAAGTGTGGCAAAAAGTAAATTCCTATAAAAACAGAAAACAGCAAAATAAATTACCATTAGATGATAAAGCAGAATGGATCCATGAATTTCACTGTAAAATTCCACCCACATGGGTTAAAGATATCAAAACAAGTCCAATGGAAATGACTTGCCGCATTAATTGTCAACACTTACTAAACGACATAAACATGTGGGAGCTCGAAAGAGCTTTAAAACAAACAAATAACTCTCCTGGCAAAGACAATATTACCTATTCGATGTTATACAATTTACCACCAGGGCACAAAAACTCCCTCCTGAAAATCTATAACTTTATTTGGCAAAACAACATAGTATTCCAACTAGCTGGAAGGAATATGTAGTATTGCCAATATTAAAACCAGGAAAACCCTTACACCAATCAAACTCATACAGACCAATTTCTTTAGCTTCATGTATCCTTAAGACCTTTGAAAGACTCATCAAGAATAGGTTGGAACAGTGGCTAGAAACAGAAAATATTCTCCCAAAAAGCCAATATGGATTCCGGAAATCTAGGTCCACTCTAGAAGCTTTGACAATGTTTGTCACCGACGTTCAGACAGGTTTCACAAATAAAGAAACAACAGTAGCAGCTTTCCTGGATATCTCCGCAGCTTTTGACAATGTTAATCTTGACATACTAATCCACAAACTGGCTGATATTGGTGTTCCTACAGAGCTAGCAACTTTCTTGATCTCTCTATATTCAGAAAGAACTACGTGCATCAAAATAAACCACAACTTGAATTCGCCACGTCAAACGCAATCGCAGATAGGACTTCCACAAGGGAATATATTAAGCCCACTTCTTTACGTGTTATATACCCTAGATATTGATTCTATAGTAAGAAATACAAATATTATCCAATTCGCAGATAATTTACTGCTCTACTCTACAAACAAAAATCTAAATATTACTTTGGACAAACTTAGCACTGACTTTTATAATATTAAACAATGGGTGTCTACAAACAACTTCGTATTATCTCAACAAAAGTCAGAAGTATGTATTTTTTCCAAAAAGAGAAATATCCCACAAGGGCAAATTCAATTAGGACCCTATCGCTTTCCAATCAAAACCACGGTTAAATATTTGGGTGTTTACCTGGACCGCAAATTACTTTGGAAAGATTGCATCCACAACATTATAAAAAAATCTCAAAATTCAATAAATATCATCCAAGCATTCTGTCGTACTAAATGGGGAGCAGACCCTAACATCGCCCTCCTATTTTACAGGACAACGACGAGATCAATTTTCGACTACAGTAGTAACCTTTACGGAACAGCAGCGGAATCTCATCTACAAAAAATAGAAACTCAAAAAAATCGATGTCTTAGAATATGTCTTGGCTATTTAAAAACAACACCAGTACATGTCATGGAAGCAGAGGCAATAGAGCCTCCACTATCCCTTAGAAGAAAACTAATCAGCGATATTTTCATAACTAAATTATTTGCTAAACGTGCTCAAACCATTCACTCAATACACAACCTTTCGATATTAGTCCTTACCCACCCATACTGGCAACACAAAAAAACTCCGCTAACTGTGGACAGCTACACACGTATCGTCAAGTACCAGGAAATTGTATTCTCCTCAAATACCCTTCCATATTATGCAGAGCAACACCACCTTTTATTCTCTTCAAAAATGGAAACAAGTTACGTAAACCCAAACGGAAACTTCTTAGAGCAAATCAACCATTTCTGGCCAGAATACAAATATATATATATACAGATGGTTCCAAGACAAGCAAAGGATGCGGATGCGCCTTTTACGATGCTAGCACTTCCCTTACGTCTTTGAAGCGATTTCCTAAGGAAACATCAATTTATACACTTGAAAATTATGCTGTGCTGTTCGCGCTGAGATATGTTTTGTTAACTGATATAAGAAATACAATGATTTTTACAGACATTAAAAGCCTCGTAGACAGGTTACAAAATATTCATGACTCCTCAAATTTATCCCATGTGGAATTAGAAATTCTAAAAGAACATCATAATATAAGACAACAAAATAAAAATACCATAATGGTTTGGATAAAGGATCACTCGGGTATAAAAGGAAATGAAATTGCTGATAGGTTAGCAAAATCGGCCATTTCTTCAGGAGAACCATTAACAATAAAATCCGTACCCCATTCCGACCTTAAGTGTGAATATAGGAACAGTCTGCTACTCGAATGGCAAAGAGTTTATGAAAGTAACACTCATGGACAGAACTACAAAAGCTGCCAAGTCAAGATTCTACATAAGAGATGGTTCTATGGGATATCACATAGAGAATTCATTGTTACTATAAATAGAATAAGATCAGGACATGCTATGACACCGCTATATAAACAGAGAATAGGTATAATTGAAAATCCAGCTTGCACATGTGGAGAACTTGGTGATTTGACCCATGTAATACTAGAATGCTCCCAATTCCAAGCAAATCTAAATACTTTCTATGAGGATTTAATAGATCTTAAAGCAAAACTACCTATATGTGTAAACCAAATTGTATTCAGCAACAACATTCATATTTTATATTGTCTTTATAATCACCTGAAAGGGTGCAAAATGAAATTGTAAAACCTGATACTAACATAAATACATTGTAAGCTATTTTGCGATTAAATATCTTGTAAGTGCGTCGACGAAAAAAAAGGAAAAAAAAAAGATTTAGAAAGAAAAAAGAGAAAAAAAAGGAAAAAAAAGAAAAGAAGAAAAAAAAAGAAAAATGGAAAGGAAAAAAAAAACAATAGAAATAGATGCACAAGTACTAACAACATACGTAACATACTAACACAGAGAAGGTATATCTGCAAATGTTCATTGTTTACAAGAAAACCTTGTTTTTACATACTAACATAATTGTTTATAAGAAAACTTTGTTTAATAACTCGTCCGTAAAAACGGATTACAAATTAAATCTGGCTAATTGGTCTCTGCCAAAGCCACCCAACTACTTAAAAAAAAAGTAAAAATACGAGAATACCAACAACAACCAAATACTGGGAACATGCTGGGAAAATACTTCGCCGACTGGAGGCTAATTCCAAATATGAACAAGACTGAAGCGATGTGCTTCCACCTAAACTATAAACAAGCACGAGTGGAGCCCCAAGTGTATTTCAATAATAATCTACTACACTATAATCCTTGCCCAAAATATCTAGGGGTAACAATGGATCGAACAATTTCATACAAAACACATTTAAAGAACACCACAGATAAAATGAATACCAGAAACAACATTATCCGCAAACTCTGCGGCACTACTTGGGGCGCGAACGCATCCACTTTTAGAATCTCAGCGCTCAGCCTTGTCTACTCAGTAGCTGAGTACTGCGCCCCAGTCTGGATAAACAGCTGCCACGTAAAGAACATCGATACCAAACTCAACGAGACAATGAGACTAATTAGTGGCTGTCTAAAAAGCACACCTCTGCCCTGGCTCCCTGTTCTAAGCCACATTGCACCTCCCTCCATCCGCAGACAAGAGAGCCTAGTTAGGGAATATAATAAAATAATAACAAATCCCCTACTTCTAATACATAGTGACCTTCCCGAAGCCGGCCTGCAGAGATTGAAGTCTAGATCCCCCCCAATATTGCTAGCAGAAAAACTTGTGAGAGATAATTTAAATTTGACTAATAAATGGAGAGAATACTGGGAAGCCTCGAAACCAGTCCAGGCTGTACATATAACTGATCCTACAGTGTCCTTACCAGGTATGGAGCTGCCTCGCCACGAGTGGAAGACACTTAACAGGATAAGAACGTCTCACGGTATTTGCCGTGACTCATTCTATAAGTGGGGACTCACCGAAACACCAACCTGTGACTGCGGAAAGCCTCGCCAGACTGTCCACCATATTACAATGGAGTGCCCCCTTACTGCATACAGAGGAGAAATGAGCGACTTCTATAAGGCCACTAACTCTGTGCTGGACTGGATCAATGGCCTAGATTTTAAAATTTAACTTCAAATCGTGCTATATTTATGTTTATGTTTATATTTATATTTTATTTCTACTTTTCTACTTTTAGATATACACTTATATGTTTTTTATGACGTAATGTGAATGTGTACAATTTTGACTAATTATAACTAAATCCATGTATGCCATACACTAAATAAATTAATAACCAAATACATATATTATTATAAGTAGGCGGCTGTCATCCCACTTTAAAATCATTTCTAAATGCTTGTCATCTGTCTACACTTGCCAGGGTAAGAAATTGTAAGATTATTTATTTTAAATTCAAAAATGGAAGAATTTACCTTCAATGAGTGCGGATATGCAAATGATGTTTGGAATGGCAGACGGAAATTCTAGCCTAGCTAGAAGACTTTATTCGGAACGATATCCAAATCGAAGGTTACCTAACAGGAAAACGTTTGAACGCATAGATCGGAGTTTAAGAGAAACAGGTACGTTCAGCTTAATGCAGTAATTTTATAAACTGTTTTTACAATGGATAATTACGTTGTAGGAACATTTTTACAGAAGAAAGGTGGCGAAGGGAGTATAAGAAATGTACGTACGTACTCCAATAATTGAACAAAACATACTAGATGCTGTTGATAATGAACCTACAACCAGTTTAAGGAAACTTTCAGCACAATTTAATATTTCAAAACCAAGCGTACATAGAATACTTAAGGAGCAACTATTGCATCCATTTCATGTACATAAGGTTCATGCTGTCACCAGATGACTATTCTCCTAGGCGTAATTATGCCAACTGGTTTTTGGGTAAACAACGGGAAGACCGATGTAACGATCCGTCTGAAAAGTGAGGTTTTGAATCAGAAAGTGACAAGATATCACTTCTTATTTTGTTAAAACTCAACAGTTATACTTATTGACAGTACAGGAGGACTTTATACAATAGTAATTATCGTGCCTAGTTATATGTTATATGTTTATAATGAAACACTCACCTTTAATACAATACATACACTAAACATCTTTATGTTTTGACTTATGAAATTTATCAGTTTATTCGGTGTTTGTAAATTTATCCAATCCTTCTGTGGTCCTTATACAATATAATTAGTTAAAGACATATTTCGTTCTCTTATACTGTTGTAATTCATCTTAGTTTGTTGATAAAGTTAGTAATTGTTAGTGGTTCAAAATGTTTTGTTTACTATTTGGTGTGAAGTAAAGAATCAATTGTCAGTGTCAGTGAGCGACAGCGAGAACTTAAGTTGTTTCTGGCGAGATAGCTATTGTTGAGAAATTTTAGATGTTTCTTGCTTATGACGTCATCGTTGATCGGTACACATATCGCTGTCTTCACAATATGGAATTATAAGGGAATTTAGGGGATATAATTTATATTTATTTTGGATTTGACTTTTATGCACTACACGGATTTGACGATTTTACGGTTCATTCGATTGATTAGTTCGAATTTACCAAAGTGATACCGGGGGTCGTACCAAAAATAAACTGCCAAGTTGGTAGTGCTAGGGACAGTTCCTTGGTAACTTGACTTCCGGATGGGATTTTTCCTTGGGTTGAACACGACAAGTTAGACGTGGTCACAGGTACAGACAGAAAAATTGGCGATCCAGAGGATATCTTTGACATCCCGAGTAGGGGATTAAATTTTCTGTGCTGTGAAGCTCTGGGTTGTGGTAGCAGTTGTTAGTGAGCCGATATTTAGAGGCCGATGGTATTTGGTAGGATTTGATTTCCTTTTTTTTACTCCCAGCAGCATCCTACATTGGAGGGATTAAATATAAGACACGCGTCTACACGTTTTATCCCATTGGAGGATATTAATTTCCTTTTACGATTTCTTGATGTTAACCTTTCGGAAAGAAGGTATGTACATTTCTGTAAATACATTTGTTTAAAAAAAATGATGTAGTACTTACTACTACTACTCTAGGTTTAATTTCTGTTATTTGATTTAAATCGACGATTTAATGTAGTTTTGAGCACTTTCAATCTTATTGCTTAAATTTAAGTTGTTAGTTACACAGATACTTTTAAGAGAATCATGTAAATACATTGCTGAAGTCTACTCCAATAAAAAAAAAATGGATTTTAATTTTATTTTAATGTAAATAGTAATTGGGGAATTTATGTATTGTAGGGTTTTGGTTGTGGGCAAGTAAGCCTGAGAAAAATGAGGTTGCCGTATGAGATGGATGCTCAAGATCGTGGGTTATACCTTCACCAGTTCGGGGAATCATGATGTCATCTGAGATGAACTCTTAGTAGTTATAATAATTTTTTTTTTAAACTTACCGATTTTATGAATTTATACAGGTATTTATGTATTATTATTTAATTTTGCCAGTGCGATTGTAAAGGGTAGAAATTATTCTTATATAATTTTCGTTTCCTAAGCGCGTCGCTTACCTTGGTACCAAAGTCACCGACATTGTGCGTACACAGTCACACTTTACATATATTTATTTTTAATTTCTAGCCTAACATTTAATTTCTTCATGTTAATTTGGGGGGGGGATGTAACGCATATTAATTTAAAAGTTTTACATAATGCGAACCTAGTAATAATCTGTCAAATACTTTAGTCTAACATTGTTATGTTGAATCGTGAGTTATACTGTTTGAACATAGTTGTTCTCGAAATAAACTTGGTAAGTTTGAAGGTTGGTCTTGTTATTGTTTTTCTCTTGCTGGGTTAGGGGAAATTGGAAGCAGATTTAGGCCAGGCGTAGAAACCTAGCTGGCGCCCTAGACCATCTTTTTTTTTGTGGAATTCCGGGAAGAGTTTGTTTTACCCACCACCGTCTCCATATGAGTTTAGCCGAAGGCCGTAAAGGTTGAAGACCCGGGACAACCGAAGAACCTATCATTTCCAGTTTTGAAGTAGAAGTGGATAACGCGAAACTATAGGTTACACCGACATTTCATTGAAAATGTACTATTTACATATGAAGCAGGTTTTACCAGGGATGGCATAATTAATTCCCATAATCTACATCTGTCGGATGATGAAAATCCTCACGGGAGAGTTAAGACTAAACACCAACAAAGGTTTATAGTCAACGTATGGGCAGGTATTATAGGCAACCGCTTAATTGGTCCGTATATCCTTGTGGATCGTTTGAACGGACAGTCTTATTTACAATTTTTGCAGGATATTCTGCCAATTTTATTAGAGGATGTACCTTTACAAAAGCGCCAATGTATGTGGTTTATGCACAATGGAGCACCCCCTCACTTCAGTCGTGAGGTACGTGCCCATCTGAACAATATTTTTCCAGATAGGTGGATTGGAAGGGGTGGACCATTTATATGGCCAGTACGTTCGCCAGATATCAACCCATGCGATTTTCACTTTTGAGGTTACCTTAAAAGCTTAGTTTACAGTACACCTGTAAATACAAGAAATGAATTAATTGATAGGATACGTTTTCACCGCGAAAACATCTGAAATAATCCTGGAATGTTATTTCAAGTACAAAGATCTAATTTTAGAAGATTGCGGAAATGTGTGGAGGAGCCCATATTGAACATTTGTTGTAATTTCCAATCAGCCATTTAATAATTGTAAATAAAAAACCATTTTTCATTCCCAACTTTAGAGCCCTATAGTTCGTTAACGAAGGGCGTAAAGAAATGTTTTTATATGAAATGCCATAATTATTTTTAGTCTTTCTATCACCTCCCAAGTTTTTGGTACGAACTCCTGGGACACCCTGTATACACTCGTAAAGTTTGTTATCAGCATTTTGTAACTGGCCAATTGACTTAAAGTAAGGTAGGAGATGAAGAAATCCCATCAGGATACTAGCAATGCCTTGCTAGTAAATTATAGAATTACTAATTATGATTTTCATTTAATAAACAATTTATTCTCAATTCCAAAGTGGGTAAAGGTTAATGCGAGAAAAATGTTTTCAGATGTTTTCTTCTTTTCATAGAAATTAGAATAAATTTTTTGTTACAGGCTCAAGTACATCTGTTGGGTAACATAGCCATTTGGTATTCAGCAACTGTAGGATTGTTTACTTACTTCACGTTACTCATAATATATTTATTGAGACGCAGAAGACAATGTTACGACTTACATCCCCTCATTTGGAGTCAATTTACGCAGATCGGAGAAGTCTTCTTTACAGGCTACTTATTTCATTATTTACCTTATTTTTTTGTAGATAGAACTTTATTTTTACATAACTATCTTCCCGCTTACGCTTTCAAGACGTTGTTGTTAGTTGCTACCATAGAACATGTTTATATCGTTCTGAATGATGTTTTTAAAATCAAATTATTGAAAGTAATATTTCTTTGTTTATTAGTGATTTGGTTAGTGTGTGTTGTTTACGTGTTTAAAAGGTTTTTGGTGCTTAGTTACGGTACCACTGATTTAAGTACAGATGATATTATTAGGTTAAGGTGGAGGGACACTTGGGATTTTATCGTACATAAAAGCTAAAGTATACAAATTTGCTTTGTTTCAAAAGTAAGGGTGTTGATTTTTTATGATATATTAGAAGGAATCTCATTTATTTATTTATACAATGTTTTAGAAAAATATGTATCATATGGGATAATTTATTGCATACTATATACTGTTGTTTACTTCCTGAATATAAATATGGATGGGTAGTATATGATTTGATTGTTTATTCTGACAGATATAATTTTAGTCTACTTATTTTATATACAAATATAAAAGGTAATCCACATTACAAATATGTATGTGAACAAATAGAAGGAAATGGTAAATCGTCGCCGGGCTGTGAATACCTCCAATGTGATAAAAAGTCAATTTTACAGGAGAACCAAAAAACATTTCTATCACTAGATATTAAAGTAATATAGTAATTTTCTCATAATTTGTAATATATAGCAATGTATTTATCAAGTTATACTCGATTCCTTGCTGATTGGTGATATTTTCAATGAAAATCGGAAAAAGTGTTACTTTGGAGATATTGCTCATTCCAGACCAGAACACATTGAAGATATTCCAGCTCACATAGAATTATTATCACTGTTTGTTATTTCAATTTGAAGATAAGGCAACTCAGTTACAAAAACTAATAGTTTCCTAAAGTCGACTTTATTATGTTGAAGAAAAATATAAACTAACATAATTTTTATTTATTTTTCTTCTTCTCATAGGGCAATGAGTCATAAAATGAGTGATGGTCAACCTCGATGATAGTCTCAATTTCTTGTAGATGTTGATACTTCTCATAAGAAATTGTAGGTTGTTTTCTATAAAGGGGTGTTTTATAAACTGACATGTTTTGACAATCACGTCTATGGGGCATAATATTCCAATCCTCAGAATAGTCCAATGAGAACCAAACATCTCCACTATAGTAAAAACCAAATAAAGTTGCGTTTACGTCATCATTGTGAACATTTGTAGCGTTGTCAGAGTGTTCACGAAATATGGAAATTAACAGAAAATAACTGAAGTCAACAAAAAACGTAAATGTAGAAAATTTCACGTTTATGAGCGCAACGTTTTTTCTTTGGTGACTCAAACTCTTCACTTTTTTTCTTTGTTTGACAAATTTTGCTTACTGTTCTTACACTGGTTTTTAAAGCAGCAGCTCAAACTCTTCACCTATTTTCTTTGTTTGACAAATTTTTTGCTTACTGCTCTTACACTGGTTTTTAAAGCAGCAGCTACACGCTAAAATAATAGAAATTTTCGTAAAGTAAAGTAAGGATATTTTATTCACGTATTATTACCTACCTCTTGTACAGCATTTAAGGGCAACAAAGGACCATTATTATTCCTTTCTTGTTCAAAATAATTTACTAATGAAGCCACAAGTTCTTTGCATCGGCTATTCAGCTGTTTGGGCATTTTAATAATCACAGAAGAAAATGCTTTGTTGTTTTGAAAACAAAAACAGTTTTGATTATAAATATTTCTCACAAGAAAATTTTATAAAGCACGTAACTATAACCTCAAAAATCGATGACAATACACGAGTAGAAAAGTCACAAACAACTCGGCAACATGACATTATTTCTGGCAGTGACTATTTTACCGTCAATAATTGGAGGCTTCTTTATGAAAATTTTAACACAAATGTTTACATCGAGGGACGTCTAAACCCAATAAAGATATATATTGCTTATACATTATTTTGGTACAAAAGTTTTTTTATTGATTGGGTTATCTTTAGAACCGATTAATTAACAAATTTAAGTATATGCACTTTTCGGTAGAAATGTAGCCACACATGCTATAGAAATACGCCCTTGGTGACGTAAACGCAACTTTATTTGGTTTTTACTATAGGTGAATATTTCAATTAGAAATGCCTGTGGATATGGTGTACACACTAGATGTAAATTGAGTGAATGAAAACGACGAATACTCAGTGTGTATTAGTTTATTACTTTCCGGCTAAGCGCTTTCGGCTATTAAGCCATTATCAAAGCCGTCCTATGAAAAATTACAAAGCTTGTGAAATTTTGAAAAAACAATTTAAAAAAGGTTGAACTTACGTCATTTAAAAAAGTAGTTGTCAAAGCCATCAAGTTGATTAAAAACAATACTCAAGATAGAATCATCGTTATGATTGAGTCATTGGAATAAAAATATTGAAATACCCTATTGGAAGGGTGTAAAATTATAATTCACATGATGTAAATTCACTCAAAATTAAAAAACTGAACGAAAACAGATGACAAGTTTGACATTAGAATTACGGTGGCTAATAAGCCAGCGCGCCGTAAAAACAAGTGCATGACAATACAACATATTTACACGACGAACACTGAATCAAAAGCATGATTGAAAAGATGAAAAAATTCCTATAGTGAACTGAAAATTGTAGGGAACCCCGAATATTACATTTATTTTTAAATTTGAAAATGAAGTTAAAGATGTGAATAAAGCAAAACAAAATTGAAAAACTCTATTCAAATTCAGTTCCCAACATTCATCCAATTTAGATGAATAGCAAAATCCCCCTCATCCCTCAGCTGCATACTGAAACTGAATTAAGAGGTTGGATCCATTCCCCAGCCAGTCAGGAACAAGCGTAGTAACCTAAACGTGCGAAATGCTAGATAACATAAATCAAATATTTAGTTGTAAATGCATCCATGGAGGAGCTTATATAATCTATTGACTAAGGTGGAAGAAATACGCTGGCAAGGTGAACCCAACAACCGACGGTCTCACATATATCTCCTATCGTGTTTAGGTACCCTGTGGGACTCCACATTTCATTGTTTTCTTGGTACTTAATTCGTTCTCGACAATGACTAGTTGTTTTCGATTAGTAAGATAACTATGGAGAAGTTTTAGACAATTACCTCTTATCCCGTTTGCTTCTAAAGTTTTGAGCAGGAGAGAATGGTCAACCGTGTCAAAGGCTTTACTAAGGTCGATAAAAACACAAACACAAGGGGTGCCTGTTTCGAGTGAATTGTGTACTTTCTTAGTTAATTCCAATATCGCATCCTCAGTAGTTGTATATTCTCTGAATCCAAATTGTTTATTTGAGATACAATTGTACTTATCAATAAAATTGTTCAATCTCTACTTAATATTTTTTTCAAATATTTTAGTTAAATGAGATATTAGAGATATGGGTCTATAATTGGTTATTATTGCTTTATTTCCTTTTTTATAAATTGGACAGACCACTGCTTCTTTAAATTGCTTTGGCCAATATCCAGTGTCAATACTCATATTTATAATATATTTCAACGGATTAGAAATATGTTCGGCAATATACTTTATAAAATCTACACCTATCCCATCGCTACCAACCGATTTTTTATTTTTTAGTTGTTCTATAGTGTCTACAATCTCAGTTGTATCAGTATGAGTTAACTGTATAGAGTTAGGTAAACTATATGTACGAGGAGTGGATTTTTATTTATTTTTTGTGCTAATCTCGGACCCATGTTCACAAATTGATTGTTAAATTCATTTGCTATATCCTTAACGTCAGTTAAATTTTCTCCCTTATCGTTTTTTATTATATCTATTTTCGCTGTTTTCTGCTTTTTGCCAGTTATTTCTTCAACAATAGCCCATAATGTTTTAGAATCATTTGCACCACTTTCAATACAGATTTTGTAATAGTTTTGTTTTGTTTTTGCAATCAAATTTGCCAGCCTATTCCTCGAAATATGATATCGATGTTTCATCTCTAAGTTATTAGGATTTTGCAAAGCTTGTTTGAAAAGTTGATTTTTTTTATGGACTTCACGTCATCCATGGTGCAATTTTCGTAGATTTCTTTCTATTTTTTTTATATCTAGTACAGTTTTGGATTATATTGTTGATTATTTTGAGTAGCATATCTGTGGCAGCATCTGGGTCACTTTGCGAGTATACAGGATTCCAATTAATTTCACCCAAAATGGTTGATAGTCGGATATAATCAATGAACTTTTTGCACGTTTTGTAGTCTTGTTCTTTTTTTCTGTTATTATGTACTATTTGTAAAATCAATGTCGAATGATCTGTTATATTTGTATCAACAACTATAGGTATGACCATTTCTAGTATTTCAGGAATTTTAGATATGATGTATATGTGATCTAAGCATGCTTTTCCTCTTGTAGCTATGTTGACCATAGGCATATATCCGTATTCATGCAATGTATTATTATATTCTACGGTATCATTGTTATGCTGTAATATATTGATGTTGATATCTCCAATAAAAAGGTCATATGTGTTATCATCAGATTCAGATTCAAAGTAAGTTTAAAGGTTTTGTGCAAGTTTATGAATGACTGTAGAAGGTGGGCTATAGCATGCAGTTACATTGATACTACTTTTATTGAATTTTATAATCATTTTCAGAAACTTAAATTCATCTATTTGTACTATTTGTGGTTGAAATCATACTTCTCTTTAATAAATATGACCGCACCATCATTTTGATTATAATCCCCATGATTATATAGGATTGAATATCCAGGTAGGTTATATAAGTCTGGATTATGTAGCTGCCAAGTCTCTTTTAGTATTATTAAGTCAAATTCTAATTCTGTTCCTTCTATAAAGATTTTTAATTCATCTATGCTTTTTTCAATGCTACGAATGTTATTGTGTAGTATTTTGAAATTTATATTCTCATTGTTTACTTGTAATATTCGATTACACTCATATCCGTTATTTAGCCTATATGTTTCGATTCTTTCAACCTCAAAAGCTCGTATATATTGATCCATTATTTTTGCGTTTAATATATAGTAGTAATATTTAATTTCAAATTAAACAAATAAATCAAAACAACCAACCCCACACCCAAACAATAATCAAACAATAAACAAACATACTAACCAAAGAAAGCAGTCAGGGATACGTTATCTATTTGTTCTAGATCCTAGGCGTGTTCTAGTTGCTTGCGAAGTTGAACTATGTTTGGTATTCACACTTGGTATACCTTCCTTAATAACCTTACTGTCCGCCTTTTCCTTATTTGACTTTGAAGCGCATGTACCTTGCAGTACCTTACTTTTATTCTCTATTGGTGTGTCCGACTTATGACTGTTGATAATATTAGTTGACATACTTGGGGTTGATGGGGCACTACTTGGTTTAGTAAATTTCAGTGCCTGACTATCATTCAATTCCTCAATAGTATGGGGAATTTGATTGATATACAGCTTAGATCCTCTAATATAGCAGTTATTAGTGGTAATCTCTCTCGCCTTTTTTAAATGTTCCAGTAATATTTTTTTCTCTTCTTTCTGATATCTTGTTAAATCCGGTGAAATTGATATTTTAGTACCCTTTAGCCGTCTTCCTTTTTTAAGTAGGGATAACTTAGTAATTTGGGAGTGGAATTATTGATATTATTGGCATTCTGCAAAATCTTTCTGGTTCTAGACGAAAACATACAGCAAATTAGCTTGAAGGTATCTACCTGCACAGTACACACTTCTTGCCGAATCAATTCGAAATGAAATTAAAGTGAGGTTAGCAGTTTGACATTTGTGTCGTAATATCTCCTACGTGCATACATGGTATGTCGAAATATCTCCAATGTGCTATTATAAATCTGATATAAACACATGGGATATATTTCCAAAGGAACTAAATACCTCCATTGTTAATGTTGTCACATTGAATTTTTTTCCATCCTAATATTTGAATTCTGTTACATTGGAGAAATGTATTTAATTTATTTCTGAAGTTTGGCGATTCCATATCATTTCGGATGTATTACGAACTTGTGAGGAATACTAATAGAATTCTCAATGTGTATTCATCTCATTTCACATATTTTTGTTACATTAGAGGTATTCGCAGCCCGGCGACGAAATGTTGAATTCAACTTATAAAACGAATATCTTGACAGATAGAATTATTAACATTACCAGCACTCATAAATAATAAAGCCTAACTGAATTAAAGTTAGCAAAATAGTCCCAAAACCTTATACAAATATGGTTTAGACAAAATAAAAATATTATGAATTGATTTGTAAAAGTAAAATAAAAAGAGAATTATCAAATAAACCCCAGCTGTTATTACAGTTGAAGAATGAACAGGAGCTGGAACAGCTATTTCTGATGGTAAATGGTAATAGTAAATAAATTTTTATTTAGCTATAGCATTGATTGAAAATCGATCGAAACGTGTCCTCCTATGGCTACGACATATAGATGGCAGCACCTCTGAATATGGCTTTGAGATTTCAGTCGCTTCGATATCTCCGTTGGGTGTAGGTCGTGGCACTACTTTCTCATTCAATAAACGCACGGAAGATCAGTAGCGCACATAACAACGATTTTCGTGTCCGCAGAGTCACGAAACTTGCCATTAATTCATTATGTCATTGATTTTGTAATCAATGATTATGTGCATATTTTTTAAGAAATAAAATGAGGAAAGTTAGTTGATAATTTATTGCAGGCACGAACCTGAGTAAATATGTAAAAATACCTAATTTGTAATGATAAAATAGCGAAGTACTCTAAGGGGACATTAACGCCCAAGATGTATTTAATAACAGAAAATAATTGAATTAATCAATATTTCATTTCACGAACAATAAAATGTACGGAGGTAGAATGAATCCATATAATTTAGGTTTGTAGGCCTTAAAATGGTTTCCCATTTATAGAGTTTTTTAAACTTTTTGAAACAAAATAAAGAAAAATATTTTATTTGGACTTTGATAATATCGACACTTTTCTATGTGGCTTATTGTTACTTTTTGTATTTTTTGTGCTGGAATTTGTTTCTTGTTTGGCCGTTTCCCATTTTAAATGCCGAAACATTTTCATTTTAATGAATAAATTTAAAATAAAATCGTTGTGATAAGCACAAGATGGATTTTCAAGTATTTCACCCCAATCAACCGGGTTTTGCAGATAATGCCTGATATTCTTTGAAACATCGGGGACAGCTTTTTATTGGTCAAATGCAACATTGAAACTTACCAACAAATTACGTACTATATTGATGAATTTCTAAGTAGGTGTTTTAAGAAAAGTTACCGTGTTTCCTGCACAACCGTAATCTTTGAAAAAAAGCAATAATTAATTACGGCTTATGTTTGTTCCGTCTTCTTTTTGATATTTAAATGCACAGACATTGCACCCAAATTTCTGATTAACCTTATACAGTAAATAACCGGCTACATAAGCATTAGAATATTCTTCTAATGTAGATTGAGATGTATGTGGTTGTGGAGTGTTCTCTGCATTTGCTTCTATCCGATTTGTGGAGGTAGAACAGTTCTCTTTATCATTAGGAGAATCTCCTTCGCATTTACTATCGGGCTCATGCGGGACGGCTTTGTTATCGTCAATTTCAAGAACGTCCCCTTCAGAAACCATACTATTTCCCGTTTCGGTCGTCATTTGAAGTCGTATGCTCATATTCTGTTGCATAGCAATTCGAAACTGACGCACCGTTGGCGTAGGGTTGTATCCGCCTCTGTTTCTTACTACCGAAAAGAAATTTTCTAGAGGGTCTTGATTTAAGAAGGATGTCCGCAGGTACTTAATCGCAATTTTTTGGAGCTCAGTCCATAAGAGCAAAATGGCTTTGATACTCCATTCGAAACCTTTGAGACAGTAAATATTCTTGCGTTTTTTGTTGCCCTCATAAATTTCTATATTTTTAAAATAATTCAATACATGCTCTAATACTTCTGCGGTTTTTTGTATTAAAGGGGCGCACGGTGTGAAAAAAAGAATTTTCTTGTTCGTAAACCTAATATCTCACGTTTGAGTGGACCGAATTGGATGAAATTTTGTTTACGTATAGTTCAAGTTATATGGAATAAGGGAAAATTATTGAAGAGACCCAAAATAGTTTTCCAATGCCTCAAAATTCAAGGAAAACAGGCCCCATTTGCAATTTTAAACATAGAACATCGTGCATTACTTGGTAAAAAGACGCGTATATAATTACTGACTTTTTTATTTTGATAGAAAGCGTTATAAATTTCATAAATTGTTTGGTATTAAACATTCCTAAGGCAAAAAACAAAAGTAAGTATGCAGCACAGCAAATAACTTGCTTTGTCGTCTGAAAAATGTGGTGCGCATTACTTTTTTCGTTAAATTTTTATGTTTTATATAAAATTATTACTTATTTAGTACAATCTTAAAAATGAGTTTAGGTATTCATTTGTTTTGGTGAGATTTGGTGTAATTTTAGGCATCGCCCTCGTGGTCATACTTTTTTGATCAATGTCATAAGTTTGCTGTAAATCTTGCCAAGAGATAGGTTTCTGATCAACAAAAAATTGTAGCTTCCAATTCATAAAATTATCTCGAAGACTCCTCAACAAGTGAGGAGCATCGAAGATGGTAACAAAGTTGTAACCGGCAATGTTTATGCATGGATTCTCTTTTGAAGCACCCAGTAGGCTAACAGCTTTTCTATTATTCGAGCCTTGATCGCTCACTAGGACTCGAGGACAGAAAGTCAATTTCTTCAAAGTCGTGATCACTTCCATAATTATGTTTTTTAATGCATCACTTTTCACCAGTCCAGAAGAGATGAAGTAAACGAATAGAATTCGCCAACTGAAAAGTAAACCTCGAATCTGCTAAATTATTTTCCGCTAGGTCTTTTACCATGGAACAGTTGCATGTTCACAAATGTTTTCAAAGCTGTACTTTTGAATTTAAGCATATTAAATATCAATGTCTGCGCTGAGAAGCTTGAAACTTTCATTTTTAATCTGTCACATTTAGATCGGCAGTACTTGATTTTTCGTCTGAGGTGCACAATTTTAGTCGTCATCGAAGAAATCTTCTGCTTCAATAACCCTTTGTTTACAGAGGGCATAAGTAAAATAAGATCGCTAATGTTTGATCTATCTGATGAATTGCTTAAACGACGTACTTCCGAGCCTACAAAAGAAATAGCTTGTACTTCGAAAACCTTCGCAAGAAAAACGTAGAAACTAAACATTTTTATTGAACGAATTCAGTGATCTAAGGCATTTTATGTAATTTATTATTGAAATTTTTAATACTTCAACATAGCACTTCATAAAAGTTGAGGACAGATATTTTTAAAACTGTGTTGTAATATACTTATTTTAATATTTAAGTACAACCATTCATCAAACTAATCAATGGTACAACATACATAGGGTAAACTGTCCCACAGTGAACCAATTTTCATATATAGGGTCACTACTTTTATTTTCATGAAAATATCTTAGAAAACATATCGAATGAACACTCCCTGTTTTGATACGTTATCTGTGTAATCATATGGGTACTCATTTGATTTTTCGATATAGTTTTGAATTTTTTTAAAAACTATGACATATGGTTCACTGTGTACGATGATGTGTATACAGTGAACCACGTTCTTGATATACGCACTAGACGCAAGTATAAAAATTGATTGATTTCTAATTTAAAAAAATCTTCAAAAATGTGGAAACAGATCTAAATATTTTGTTTTTAACGAAAACTAACCACAAACTCCTTAAAATATTATTTGGGAAACAATGAGACTAGTAAACCTATAGTCATTTTCATCTCTGAAAAATACAAAAAAGAGATGACATAAACACAGGAGACTAATAAAATTGGGGAACATTTCAATAGCTAGCGAATATCGAGTCCGCAAAAGTCCATGCTGAAAGAGTAGAAGGAATTTTTGCACCTGGAGGTGGAGCCATGGTCTAATGGTTTTTGTAAAATAATTTTGACATCCGATTTTGAAACTGTAGATAAATCAGGTATGTCAGGAATGGAGAACACATATTGTGTTGGAGATTTTTTCCGCAAGAAACTCACATCATATTCACCTTTTTGGACAGCTAAAATTTTAGCTAGGTAGTAAATTTTCTTTTTTTTCCTTGGAACTCGACCAGAACAAATTCCCCTTCGACAGGATCTCTGGTAAGATTTCCTAACTGGTTTTTTGCAACAGGGATCGTATCTCCATCTGAATTTTCATCAAATTCATCTGTCATAGCTCCATCACTTTCCAAAATCATGGAAGTATCAGATTCAGATGTAGAACTATCCTGTAACACTTTCCTCACACCTTTCCCTTTCTTATTGGAGCATAGGATTTTTGTGTTCATTTGTCGCTTCTTTGCTTGTTTTTCTTTTTCAATTTGCTCCTTTTCTGGAGTGTCCGTTGCTATCATACTCCCACTTTTTTTCCTATTCTTCCTTATATTTCTTCTTGGTTTTGCTTTGAAAGGTGGACGGAATTCTGTCGGATCTATGAATTTTTTGTGACCTGTTTGTGACGTTCCAGATCTATTGATATATTGTTATCCGCTGCCACAGCAGTAGGATCAATTTCTTCAAGTTGTGGGCGATCAGTGACTGTGCTTGGTAAAAAGTCGATATCTGTAAAAATCGTTCTATCAAAAGAAACGATTCCGGTTGCTTTAAAGCTATTTACTATCGAGGTAGGTGTCATAGTTTTTAGATATGCTTCACCAATGAAACCACCCACATCATAAATTGTTACTGATTGGCCGGAACTTCTCATAATCCAGGAATTCATGCTAGCATTATAAAAGGTTTTGAAGGGCTTGAATAATCCAACATCGAGAGGTTGTGTTTTATGAGCTGAATGGGGTGGCAAAGTGAGTATCGTAACCCCGTCTGATTTGGCCAGTTTCAAAGACTCTACTGACAGGTGCTATTCATGATTGTCGAATATTAAAAGCGATGGATTATCCATTGAAGAGGAACTACATTTTATAAAATGTTTTATAACTTCAGGAAATAATTCCGAATTCATACATCCGCTCGGTGCGGCCAAACCCAAAGTACCAGGCGGGGCGCCTTTGATCATGAAGTTCTTGAAGTTTTTTCGAGGAAAAATTATGACGGGTGGAAGTGAATATCCACCAGCACAAACAATAGCACATGTTGTGCATAACGTTCCTTTTTCGCCACTTGTAACTTTCGAGAGACAACTTATTCCTTTCGGTGCCAGCACTTTTGGAGGCCTTTGAACAGTGGTTGTCGCCGTTTCGTCTAAATTATAGACGCGTGTTCCATTAGCAAAATTGGGATGGCGTTTTAAAACATCTTCTAGATTTTGGAAATATTTGTCAATGTTATGACGATTGAAACCTGTAGCTCGAGCCAAGCTATAACTTTCCGGTGCTCGGAGAGTCACATCTGGATGACGAACGCGAAAAGATCGGAGCCATTCCAAGCCTGCCATTTTTTTCCAGGATTCTGGAATGCGTATTTTATTGATGATTGCTGTCTCGTACGCTAACATGCGGTAATCTCTATTTGTTAAACCATAGAAGAGATATGCACAATTTTTGAGATATTTTTTCAATGCCTCTTCCTGCTCCGAATTGAAAATCTGATTAACGTTATAGTTAGGAACTAATCTGACATTCAGACCATCTCTTGCATTTTTTGTTTTTAAATAATATCTTCTCAAGGTTGCGTAAGGAAGTTCTTTAAGTTTAGCTGCTTTCCTTATTTTTTTCCCCGCTGGTAATAAGTTTAACAGCTGCCCTCATGTTTTCTTCTGTGTGAGCCCCTATTTTACGAGGCAGTTGTCTGCGAGCCATGCTGTAAAAAAATTAAAACATTATTTACAATTTCTGGAGTAAAGTAGTACACAGTGAACCAATGATTCACTGTGTAAGCGTCGACTTGGTTCACTGTTGGACGTGAGGTACAAAATCGTTTGAAGGTAAGAAATGAGAACTAATCATTTGTTTTATCAGGCATTTGCTATCGATTAATATCCTACATAGATCATTCATCACAATGAAATCTTAATTTCACGATTACAAAGTGTAGTTATCTTACTGGAACAAAAATATAGAGGGATTTTTTTATTTTATGTACCGGGCTAAATCACTAAATCTGCTATACAACATACTCAGTTGAATGTTCGAGCGGCACTGATCAGATGATGGGTAGTGCAGTGAGAGACGCTTCAAACACACCGATCGTTTTGTTTCTAATGTAGGCAACCGCGCATTGTACTTGACAGGTCCACTGTGGGACATGGCTCACTGTTGGACAGTCCACCCTACTTACATAATGCGCAGATCGTACATACCTTTTGGAGAATTTTGTTTTGTAGGTCGCAGCTCTTCGGAAAAATTCGATTCCAATTTACGTTTTCTTGAATATGTTCGAGAATTACCCGCAATACTTTGCGTTTCGGTATATAATGGGAGAGATAAGTTGTTGTCAACCGCAGTAATGGTGAGTTCTGGAATATAAATTATTGCAATATTTTTTTTAAGATGTCGTTCGGGATCGTCCCGTTTCTGTATAAACAATTTATAAGCCGCACGTAATTATTGGAATTGGAGCTGCAGAGCTTATTTCGATATCGTTCTCAACACGCTAATGGATAAGCGATTTCAATCCGTTTGAAACAACAAACTAAAACTTTGATATCTTGATACGCTGAAAATATTGTGATTTTAAACAAACATCTTGCTTTCGCTCTTAAAATTTCGAGTTACACCTTATTGGCGTGTTTAACAATGATTTCTATCTATAAACTGAATTCAAAAGATTCGTTTGATCTTTGATTCTAGTAATTGGATTTGAAAAAAATAGGTACTTATGTTCAGCAACATTATATTGTATAGGTACGGAATTTCTCTGTAGTAGCTTGCGTTGATTATTAACAATAATATCACTGGGCATAAAATGTTTTTCACAAATCGCCCTAAATTTTAGTTCACTTGCGTCCATGAGAGCAATTGTAATATTACCACAGTTTTTCTGCCACTGTTTCATGCGCTGAATGTCTTTCACAGGGAATCTAAAATAACTGATGTCGTTGTTTGAACAATCCAAATAAACACATTGGTGATGTGACGTACTCATTGTCTACTGTGGCTAACAAAACAAATCTAACGAAAAATTATTCAAGAGATCCATAAACCAAAAATATGTACGTGAAATAAAACAAACGGTACTCCCAAAAATAATTAAAATCAGGACTACACTGGCACGGACTCGAAGTAACTCTCAAAGCGACTAAAGCGTTTCCAAATTGTAGTTGATATTTCTTCCGTCGTCCTGGCGCATTAGTACAGCCGGCTAGTGTGTGGACGGTGCGGTGAGAGAGGGAAGATGAGTGAGACAACAGTGCGCGATAGACATATTCACGCCTTTTAACATAGCCGTTCCGTATCTTCCCTATTTTTTATTAATCAATGTCTATAGCTAGTTTTTACATACATGTAAGGTAATTGTCCCAATTACTGACACTTTAAGAGTAATTTTACATAATATTTCCCTAAAGATATGAATATTGATGAATACAACGAAACATTTTCTGACCAACTCTTTTATTTGGACTTAAAAATAAACAAAAGTTGCTTAATTCGGAAAAAAACATTGAATGTCTATAAATAATTAATGTTGAAATTACAATTGCATGCACACCAATTTCTGACACACATAAAATCTATATGTCCTAATTAGTGACCCTGTTCTGTACCAATCTCTGACACTAGCTTATATTTAAAAAAATCAAGCACTATTCAAAATTAATCAAAATCCTTCCAAAATGAAATTTCAAATATTTCTGCATTTCATCCAGTGCCTATTTTTAAGTTAGTTGGGCCCCAAGGCCCAAGCAAAATTTCGGGCCCCCAATATCCTAAATGACTTTTCAATAAGAATTTTTCTGCTTACTTTTGGCACCTTCAGTAATGATAAAAAAATGTTGAATAAATAATAAATAAATAATAATATTTCCAAATAAATAAATAAAAAGATTTATTTGGCAAAAACATATTATTTAGTACAAAAAACTACTTTAACAAAATTTCTAACTAAAAATTAACAACACAACAAAAATAAAAAAAACCTTCTAAGGAACAACGAACAAAATAAATAATAATTAATAAAAATAAACAACTAATTAAATTTTTTCTTACGTATTTTCATTTCTGAACAACTTATTATATCATTTATTTTCAATTTATCGAGAATATCGCTTTCTACATTTAGAATAGCCAACGATGAAACATTTTCTTCTTTCAATGAGTTTCTCAGATATGATTTATTTTAAAGTTCTCAGCACCTCTTAAAGTAATATCTTGTGCAGGGCCTTCATCAAAGCAGTGTTTCCTCTTACGAACCCTTAAAATCTCATTTTTGTAAACATTATTAATTGGCTGAATTTTTTGGATTCCTCTTCAACTTCATCAAACTGTTCTCTAAAACTATTGACAAATTCGATCAAACCACTGTACAGTGTACAAGCCGCAGTTAAATTGGCTTGATTATCTTGTAGAGATTTACTGGTGGAGTTTATTCTGTCTAGGATTCTTTTCCAAATCACTGTCATCAAGGCAAATTCAAATGTATTCATTTTGTGAAGTAAATCTCCAGCTTCTGTTCTGGTAGACTTTTTTTGGTTTGCATAGTCATTTAGCTCTACTAACGCTGTTTTTATTTTACTAAAACCAAGCGCAATAGATTTAATAGCATCAGCTCGTGCTGACCATCTTGTGTCACATATTTTCTTAACCAATGGTAATTTATTTTTTAAACAGATAGACATTTTTGAAGTACTTCCCATCTGTGAGTCGAAACTGAAAAAAAATTATATAAACATTGTACATTTTCAAAATATCTAGAAACTTCCGAACAACTTTCGGCAGCACTATTACCGACCAAGTTTAAAGAATGACTGGAAAAATGTGTATTATTTGTCTTCTCTTTAATTTTTCCCTGCTATCTGTTATATTTTCCGGATATATGGATGCGTTGTCATAACTTTGGCCTCGGCAGTAATTGATATTAAGGTCACTTAATTTGGTTTGTAAAACATTCGATAGACTTTCTGCAGTATGAGAAAATATTTCCACAAAACCTAAAAACCTTTCTACTGGTTGACCATTTGGTAAAATATATCTTATAATCATAGTTAATTGATCGATATCTGAAATAACAGGCGTTGAATCGACGATAATTGAAAAAAATTTGGCAACTTACAATTCGGCGATGATAACATTTTTTACCTCATTTGCATGAAGGTGAATAAATTCGTTGCAAATGGTCGAAGAAAGATAATTAACGTGCCCACTTCCAATGTCACTATATTTCTGGAGGTGTCCGGCTAAAAACGGGTCAAACTCACTAAGAAATTCCAACGAGCCTAAATAGTTACCATTCCCTTTTATAAAAAGTTTAGTTGTGGAACCGTAAAATGGTAAACCACTTTTTGATAGAAACTTAATGGTAGCACTCTTAATAAAACCTTTTTCCAGTAGTTTTGTTCCTGAAAGTAACTTTTTCTGATTTCTGTAACTATCCTTACCTCTATTCAACTTCTATTAATCATTGTACCGACAGAGGTTACGTGTTCAGAAGACCTTTCGTGGTTTTTTAAGTACTGAGTCGCATTTTTACAGTGAGTGTAGCCATCGGCACTTCGCTTGATATCTTTTTTAGAAAAAAAAAATTGCAAATATAACAATAAACACGATTTGGGACTGTAAACCAACCACTCACGAAGGACTTTTTCGCCATTTTCTTTAAATTTATATTATATTTATATTTTGAGGCCAGTCTGCTAGATCACAAGGAAATAGTGGAGAAGTTTCTTTGTCAATTTTCAATAAATCACTTACGAAGACGTTATCATCATCATCCGCGACTTTGTGTTCTTGTAACTCGATGGTATTATTAATATTGCTGGTTGAAGCATTTATTTCCTCATCTTTTAATGGCAGTTCAGGAAGATCTTGTCGATTTTCTAGTTCTTTTCTGAGGAATGCCGACATTGCGTTTTTTTGTTTTCCTCTTTCATTTTCCGTTAGTAATTCCTTTTTACTCACTCACTACCACTTTCATGTTTGTAACTCATATTATTATTTCTTCTACCCTTTTAACATTAAAAGCTTATTAATGTTGGACTAATTTAAATTTTTGGGTAATGCAATAATAGTGTCAATGAATACAGTGTGTTTGAAATTGGTAGCGAACATAATATTATGACTTCGAAAACTGTTGAGATAGTAAAAGACAATACGATAATTAAGTTTTTCATTGAATGCCGTTTACTTTGCGATTTTACCACTGTTGGTATTTGAGATATTTTGAAAGAACTAAAATGATGAATTTTCAAAACACAAAGGTATTAAAACTTTTCCCTAATTTTTTTCCCGTAAAATTCCTATAGTAAATATACAAAAATAATATATTAATTAATAATTATAACTTAAAACTTACCTTAAGTTAAATTTCAGGGTTCGGACGATAGTAAATAAAAATTATTACAATTTAAAATGAGACTTTGGAGTTCGACTGATATTGATAGCTTGCCAATATCACTTGGAAACTGAGAACAGAACAAAAATCTTAATACGATAGAAGACAACAAAGAGTTTTTTACGTAATTTCGTCGTCTATTCGGTACAAAAACGCTCTAAAAGAGTGCCGATTGTCGATGTTTTATGTTTTTAAATCTAGTTAAAATTATACATATATGTATAACAGGAATATCCTTATATAGAAAGAAACAAATTTATTCATCATTGAAAATTCTACAACTGCTTTACATACATTTATAAAACTTTATCAGACTAGTCAAGGATACTAACCTATGTACAGACACAAACAGTTGAAAATATATGTAAAATTTGATTATTGTTATTATTATTGTTTTTTTTATAATTATTTAATTTTTCTATGGTATATACACCCAACAAACATCAGTAAAAACAAAACATATACGTGAGTACTTACCAAGATATCACTAAGGATATGTACAAAATACAATTAAACAGATAAAGTATTCCAGGAGACACAATGCTTACACTGGAAAAGACTTATTTCAAATATATACATAAGGAATATAAACTTTTTTTTTGGAACCACCATTTATTTATGTAGATAAATCAGAAAGTTATTATGATAATAGAAATTCCTCAACAGAGTAAAAAGCATTTTGGATGAGATGATTGTATAAAGCTGACTTGAAGCTTACTAAGCTACATGTGTGTCCAAATAATTTGACTGCATGGTTGTAGCAGATGATACCTTGATAACTAGCAGAGTCTTGTCCCAGAGCCAGACGAGAGTAGGGTAGTCGTACTTCGTTACCTCTTCTAGTATTATAGTTGTGAATCAAATTATTTTTGGTGTAGTGTGTTTCATTTTTTTTACATTCATGGTTATTATGTAAATGCATAAGCTGAGTAAAGTCAATATGGTTAACTCAGTGAATGTGCTCTTACAAGATTCTTTATAATATAGTCCTGCTAGACACTTTTTTTGTTGCTTAAAAACTTTTATTGTATGGACTGAGTTCCCCCAGAAAGGTAGTCCATAAGATAGGATGGATTGTACAAGTCCATAGTAGATAAGCTTAAGCACATGTAGTGAGACTGTTCCAAGTATTTGCTTTATTACAAAACACACAACTCATTTTTGTAACGAGGTTTTCTATGTGTGCATCCCATATTAATTTTTGATCTATGGTCAGGCCTAGATACTTGAACATATTCACTTGCTCTATGGATTTGTTGTTAACCCTTATTAGGGGGCAATAGTCATAAGAAATGTTTTTTTGTTGGAAGACCATGAAGACTGTTTTACCGATGTTAATTGCTAAACCACTATTTTCACACCATCTGGCAAATTCCTCTGCAGCTGAGTTGGCTGTTTTTATAGATAGCGGAAGCTTATTCTGTGCCACTATTTTACTAGTATCATCTGCATAGATGATCGTTTTCTGCTGGACCACACTTGAGAGTTCTATGTCACTCATAAATATTATGAAGAAAAGTGGAGCCAAAGTTGAACCCTGAGGAACCCCCATTGAAACAGAAGCAGGTCGCGATTTCACAAAGTCAATAACGACTATCTGAGATCTGTTTTTTTAGGTATCATGCCACCCAATAATTTGCAACTCCTCTAATTCTAATTCGGTACAGTTTTTCCAGCAGTAAATTATGGTTCACTGTATCGAACGCTCTGCTTAGGTCAAAAAACAGAACAACTGGAAATTGTTTGTTGTTAAGGTGCAAATATATGTCTTCGCAGAGTTCATTTATTGCAGTTGAAGTTGATCTTTTTTGTCTGAAGCCGTGTTGGCAGCTAGGAATAAGTTTGTGATATTCAACAAAATTAACCAGTCTCAGACAATAGCTAAAATCGATAATTTTCGCAACCTGAGATTGTAAGCATACATTACGGTAGTTGGCCACTTCGTTTTTAGATCCCTTTTTTTATATATAAGTACCGATTTTGATATTTTTAGTGCTTCCGGGTATGTTCCATCAACAAACGACTTATCTATTATGTGAGATAGTGGATAGCATATCACATCACGGACAGTTCTTAGAGCCTTACCGTGGATTTCATCTATACCAGGTGATGTGGTTTTTGTTGTTTTGGTTGTCATATGATTAGAAGCTCCAGAATCGATGTACCATTCGTTCGAATTCCGGTTACCTTCACAAAAACAGAATTCTTCTATTGCACTCTTTGTAATTTTATCATTTTTCTGAGCCTTTTCATTGCTTCTTTGAATATTATTTTTACGGAAATTACAGTCTTTGAATATGACCCTTCTTGTTACAGATGAAACATTCTTTATCGAATCTACTTGCTGTCTCTTTCTTCTGCTTGTTATATGTCTTCAATGCAGTTTCTCTGCCTTTTTCACTGTCGCTTCCTTGCTTTCTATTGAACTCATCCATTAATTTTCCTTTCATATATTCATGGTTTGTCAATAACCTTCCATGTTCCCTCTCTAATCAACATCATCTTCATTTTGAATTTCCATGGTTGATAATTACTGTTATTCAATTTGGCAATTTTAAATCTTGAATTGTCAGAGGACGATTCCATTACTGTATGGTTTTACTGCAGCCTTATGTTTCCGCTTCACTTTTTACACAGTCTCCCTTAAACAACTCCTGGGCCCATAACCTAATGGTTTTTCAACGGAAGAACATCCTAATTTTACTAATGAAATACTATTCGGAAACGTAAACTGCAAAATTAATTTTATTGTCACAACTTGACAGACAACAACTTAAAAACAAAATTAACACACAGAGAGATCACATCTACATTTCTGGCGATCTTGAATATTTCTTTCAAATAATTACTGCTGCTCCTAGGCCATTAGGTCACAATGTTTTCAATGTGGATGACGCGTTAACGAAGGGTCTTTGGGTCTTGAATACTTTTAATATGCATATGTACCTACCGATTAGATCCGCGAAATCTTTAACGACGAATACAGGAATTGGGTTGCAATTTTTTAATTCGCGAATAAAGGAACCGTAAGCATTTACTGTATAACATAAAAGTTCTAAGAAAACAAAAAATCATACACACACGCTTTCGATATACTTTAAAACAATGTACTAAATATGACTGTTGTTTATTTATTGTGTAAAACATAATTATTCTATATTGAACACACTTTATATACTTCATTTCGATAACCATATTAGGTATACCTTTGGTCTCTTAAGACGATAATCTGTTTATCAGATATTGAACAACTGTTAGTGTAGTGGCAGCTTAAAATGTGTTCAGTGTATATCATCGAAAGTTCTAGAACTTTCAATAATTATCTTCATATGATACATATTTAAACACGGATATACTGTTTTAAGACTGTTGAACTCTTTTTTAAATTCTATTAATATTTTAAATTAGACATAAAATTTTAATACTCAAAATAATATTTGATTGTTAAATATCAGCTTTAAATAATAATACTATATATATGCGGTTGTGGTTGAAATATTGCCTATTAGAGCAAAACCCTAGTTTTTGAATATTTATAACTAATTGAGATTAAAAAAAACAAATACTCTGTTTTATTTTATACATATTTTTTATTAAATACCAAAAATAAGACAAAACGCATTTTAATCTAAACCTAAACCTTATGCAGTATCCATCCTTTCAGGTTCAATAGGCGTAACTGAAACCTCTTCAATATCCAAAACTTTAGTAGTAAGTACAGCTGTTGTTCCCCTTGGATATTTATAAGAACCTTGTTTAACTCCTTTTTTGTTAGCTTCATCATATGTTCTTTTGTAATCAACAGAACCTTTTCTTATTATACAAATATCAACATTGGAACCTGATCCCAAATCATTGAAAATACCAGCAGCAATTGCATCTCTAACAAGTAACACACCTTCTTCCTCCTCCATTTGGGGTTTCCAACGTGATTCAAAAACTGCTATGGCCGCTAAGGAACCAGATCCCATAGTACCTAATAAAATATTAATCATTAATTATTCCAAATAATTACTATTTGTACATTGTATTTACCATATGGGAGATCAACGCTAGATCCATGGGGATGAATCATGTATAGATGGGGTCCATCAATATCAACACCGCCAAGAATGAGAGCTGCTCCAATATATCCTTGGTAACGGAACAAGTATTGCTTTAACAACTGGTTAGCTGTACAGACTCTACTCACTCTATTTGTATATAGTCTGTGAAGCTCAAGTTGGGCTGCTATCATTTGGGTAGTCATTTCAGTATCTGCTGCTGTACCAGCACCACAGCAACTGAAAAAAAAAACATTAGTTCAGTCAAACATATGAACCATGGTCAGTCAGAAGTACCACCCAAGGAAACGAAAATTGTTCATGCAGTTGCAAAACGCTTTACATGTTAGTTGTAATAGAAAGCACAAATTGTTGGCTGCACATAAAAGACTTAATCGCAGAGAAAAAAGAATTGCTGAGATGAAAGACATTGTGAATGATTTATGCAAAAAACGTTTAATGAATGAAGAGTCATTAAAAAGTTGAAGGGACCTAAAGATTTATTTATTCGTCAAATAAAAAAATATAATAATTTATTTATTTATAAACGGGCAAACCCCTCTTTACAATATATATATAGACAATAAACAATATAAGAATTAATATAAGAAGATAATAATATACATCACAAGATATCACAGAGTAGCCACTTCATTAAGTGAATTTTTAAAGGTACACAAGCTCACACCAGTTACACATACATCGTTTGTGTTAAGTAGATTGCCCAGTCTCATAATACTGCTATTGTAGCCATAATTAGTATGGTGAAAAGGAATGCTGAAAAGTTCAGAATTACGTGTTGGTATTCTATTGAATCTAAAATTGATTTGTGCCAACAATTCTGGGCAAGATATTAAGCCATGAATTAATTTGTATAATAAAATCAAATCAGATCGATTTCTGCTAGTTTCTAAGGTATGAATTGATATATGCTCTAAGATTTGGGAATAATTGTATGTACCCTGGTATAAGCCCATTTTATAGGCAACACCTCACAAAAACCTGTTTTGTATACACTGAAGATGATGGATATGAACTTGATAATGAGGGCTCCAGACAGGAGAGGCATATTGGAGACAAGAATATATGAGTGACATGTATAATGTTTTTGTTGAAAGAATTGAAAATTCCCGTGTATTTCTAAGAACAAAACCTAGTTTTCGAGAGCTGCCGCTTACAGTTGAATTTATATGCTGAACAAATATAAGTTTTTCATCAAATAATACTCCAAGGACCTTAACAACCAATACTCTTTTTATGATCTTATTATCAATATGATAGTCATTTTGAATTATAGGATTTGCTCTACTAAAAGTAATACATTGGCATTTATCAGGATTCAACAACATTCCATTTGATTCTGACCAGTTTATCAAGGAATTAAGATCTTCTTGTAGTTTGATACAATCAGTTGGTTTTGAGATGTTTGTATATAATTTTAAGAAATCAGCAAAAAGAAGAAATTTACAATTTTTAAAAATAGTTCCTATGTCATTGATAAAAATGTTAAACAGGGGACCCAAGTGCGATCCCTGTGGCACTCCTGATGTGACAAGGAAAGAATTGGAAACAAAATTCTTAATTTTAACTAACTGATGTCTATTATAAAGATAGCTATGTAACCAGTTTGTCAACCATGACGGAAAGCCAGCGGCAGACAACTTGTTGATTAATAAGTTGTAGTTCACTTTATCAAAAGCTTTACTGAAGTCAGTATAGACCGAGTCAATTTGATTATGTTGTTCTAGTGCACTGACAATATCGGTTTGATATAATAATAAGTTAGTTACCGTTGATCGACCACCTACAAAACCGTGTTGTTGTTCAATTATTAAATTTTTACAATAAAAAGAAATATGACTGACCAAGAGTTGTTCCAATAATTTTAGTATGGCAAGTTTACTTATTGGTCTATAGTTTCTGATTTCTCCCTTAGAACCGTTTTTGAAAATAGGCGTTACATAACTATTTCGCTAGATAGTAGGAAATATTTGATTTTTGAGTGACAAATTGAATAAAATTTCTAATGGTTTTCAAAGGGGGAATCGATACAGTATTAACTGGATTGAAATTTACATAATCAGCAACCTCAATATTGCTATATACACTTCCAAAATGTTCAGCCAACAAATTCACAATATCTGTGCCACAGCTGGCTACATCATCATTGTATGTTATAATATTAGGAATTCCATGATCTTTTTTCAAAGAATTGATATAGTTCCAAAAATATTTGGGATTAGTTGAGATGTTGTTATCAACCATACCTATGTAGTCACTATAACATAACTTGGATAAATTTTTGCACCTAGTTCTCAAATTACAAAAAGTAGTATAATCATTAGTATCAGACGTCTCTTTGAATATTTTGTGAGCTATTTTCTTTTCTCTAATTAGTTGCTTCAATTCAGAATTAAACCACACCGGATCACTTGAGGACTTGAATCTACGAAAAGGTACAAAATTTGCCAAAGCATTATTGAAAATTTGATAAAAATTCTTAACGGCTAATTCAACATTACCACTCAAGAACACATCCCAGTCAATAGCAGCAAAATAATTATTTAAACCAATAAAATCTGAATAGTAATAAGTATCAAACTTCATATTCTCATGATTATCTGGTAGTACTAAGTCACAGGATAATGCTACATGATGTGGATTGTTGGGCAATAATAGATCAATTGCAAGATTCACTGACATAATGTCCTGGGAATTGGAGAAAACTAAGTCTAAAAATACATTATTGTTATTAGGTATCGTATTAATTTGTTTTAGTCCACTAAAAGAAAAATGTTCATTCAGTATCGATGCTGGATATCCAATTGGACAATGCTGTAATAGTCTATCCCGATCTTGGGGGTACCAAGTGGCCAATGCCAAATTATAATCACCAAATAAAAATACTGATGAGTTCATATAATTGAATAGTATGTTTTCGACTGACTGACAGTGACTTTCATAGATGACGTTGCCAGAGCCCGGACGAATGTATGTTGAACCAAAAACTGCTTTTGTTGTGTGTAAGATGTACGAATAGATGTTCAACATCAATATTCACTTCAGTAATTTGATAAACTTGTAAATCAGTCTTAAATGCCAGCAATGAAGCACTGTCAAGAGAATACTCCAGTGAATTAAAAATTTTTGCATTAACTCATCACTACTACCCTCCTTCTGCATATCATTATGAACGAAAAACATTTAATACATGTCTGCCACACACAAGAACTTTATGTCGCTGGTATGGAAATACAGATGGGGAGCCAGGTTTCACTACTGAAGCATTTAATGCTTTATAAGGCTACTGGAGAAAAGGAAAAAAAAATGTGTGCTCTTATAATTGATGAAATGTGAATTCGTCAGCATGAAGAATGGTTTCCTTCCAAAGATAGATGTTATAGCTATGTTGATATGGGAATAGGAACTGTTGACTATACTTTGGCAAAAAATGCATTAGTATTTTTACTCAATTGTGTTAATTGTCAATGGAAGATGCCAGTACATATTTTTTAATTGATAGTTCAACAGGTGAACAAAAACAGGTTTGATATTACAGTGCCTTCAAAAATGTCATGAAGTAGGTATTGATGTGATGTGACCACTCTGCGAAATACTGTCGCAAATTTGCGAAATCACGGGAAATCAAGCGCAATCATAGGAAATCACGCTAAATCAAGCGCAATCATAGGAAATCACGCTAAATCAAGCGCAATCATGCACAATCACGAGCAAAATAATGAAACTTTCCGGTACTCAAGTCGATTGCAATTGCGAACTTTGCTATGTTAAAAATATTAGGTACCAATTTTTAGAATTCCAAACTCTTATTTTTTACATTTGAAAATGTTGCCCAAACGTTTCATGAAAATCAGACAGTTCATTACAATCGGCCGTTGGGCGAGTGTTGTGCGGCGGGGTTGCGAGTTGCGACAAAGACGTGATGCGTCTGCGTGAATTCAGTATGAATTAAAATCCGTTACAGTTAACAACTTGTTTTGCTCTACGGCACATTTATTTTATGGCTGTGCAAGTAACACAAGGACATATGTGTATTTTTTAGTTTTTTTTGTTTTCTATTATATTATATGTGATTCATTGAATGTACTGGTGTCAGGTAAGTATTAAAAAAATATCTAAGATAAGACCAACTTGTTATTTGCAACATTTTTTATTTACTGGAAAGTTAACCTCGATCGAAACTTATTACTCAGAAAAATTGTAATGGAAATCAGACAATTGCGGTAGTTTCGTAAAAAAAATTGAGTCAAATAAATACCTATTACTAAACATAAAACTATCGTTAATTTTTTTCAATTATGACGATTTTCTCTGATCTCTATAAAGTAGACAGTAGAAGTCGTATAATTATAGGATCCTCAGTTACAAAGGAAAATCAGTCATAGCAGCGAAAATTTGCTCCTTTGAATCTTCATATAAACATATTATTATACAAAACAAACCACCTTAGTGTCGGCGGCAATAGAAGCGAAGTCGTTTGTCATGGCGTATATCTCTCAAAATTTTACTGTTTTTCAGACACTAGTTAGCAACTCAGGTACATACCTGAAAGTAGGTTTAACGACAAATAATGATTTTCAAGTAATAATTTCTAAAAATCTGTTCCATTCACCAAAAAATGTTATTGGGATTTTTTGCTTGTATTTTGATACTTTTTAATTCGACTGTCATGTTTTAAAACTTTTATGTTATATCTTATTTTTTTTAAATTTTAGATAAAAAATGGAGCGAATTCAGGAAAATAAAACTAAGCTAATAGTCTCGTTGGACCTAGGTTTTCCAGAAAATCTAGTTGATTTATTGATTTATAATGGATACTATAGTCTTCATTCTATTAGCCTCATTAAAGATGATGACATATTGAAGCTTGAAGAATTTGCTAGAAATATACTACCAGATCTTTTAAGCCAAGAAGAAAAAAATAGTTCTTATGGTATATTTATAAGAAATATATCAAAATTTTCTGTTGTTGAGGGAGAAAAAAAATACTCAAGGTTTTAATAAATAAATGCCAACAAGCCTTTTTAAATAAACCAACAGCAGCACGGCTCGAGAATAAAAATACAAAGTCTAAAACAAGGTGTGGACCAAAAGCAAAAAGGCGAAAAAATCATGAACCGGATCAAGAATTGGACTCTTCATCAGATTGTGAGAGTGAGGATGAATGACTCATCAGGACAAAACGAGAGGCATATATTAGAACATATGAAGTAGGTTGTTAACACATACCAAAATAAAATTTTAAGTAATCTGGATCAGAATCACAAAAACGCTTTGCTCAAAAATGGGTTAAGGGAAAATGTTAAAGTTAAATTTGTAAATGATACTGTGTACATTACTTGTAATTTATGTGATTTTGAATCTAAAGCTTACTCGGAAGTTGACAGACAAAGAAACAACAAGATGAAATGGGTGTTTTCAAATTTTAATAGACATTTCAAAACGCACGTAAAAGACCAATCTTCCTTAGCCGTTCAGCCTGTAAGCTCAAAATCTACCTCTAAGATTACTTCTTTTTTTACAGTATTGAGGAAAGGCGAATGCAAATAGCTATATATCTATGATGTCATTTTTTGGTTTTGAATCTTATATTAACTCATATACCAGAGTGACTCCAAAAAGCAGAACTTGTATTGATCACATGTTTATAAGAAAAAACATAGTAATGAATAAGCTTGTTTATGATTCATTTGTTATAGATACTGATGTCACTGATCACTTCCCAATATATTTAAATATTAGTTTTGTCCAAAACATTATTTCAAAGAAAAGCGTAGAAGAGAAAACGGTTAGGACGCTTGACGAAATTAAATTCGAAAGCAAATTAAGTACAATAAAATGGAATAATGTAATTGCTGAAACCGATCCAGATCTGGGTTATATGATAATATTGCTAAGGAGTCCAAAAACCAATACTTCCTCATCCACCCTAAACTTCCAAATAAAATTTTGCATCTATCATTTCCCAATATAAGTAGATATTACTCTAGTACAATAACAAGACTAAAATTAAATCACGGTCGCTTTCCGGCGCATCTTCACAGACTTGGTTTAGTAAGTTCTCCTCATTGCTCTTGCAATAATAATAAAATTGCTGATTTAAACCATTTATTTTTTGAGTGCACTAATCATGTTTTACTTACTAATGAACTAATAGCTGATTTAAAGAAATATGGATTTCAACTACCTTTAAATTTTTCCACAATAATTTCAACAAACCATAAACCTGTCCTTGATTCTATCATAAAATTTTTAAAAGCAACCAATATAAACATATAAATGTTGTTCACTGATTGGTTATCCTACAAAAAAATATGTATGTGGCAAATAGCTAAAGCTGATGCCATCCTCCCACCACACACACACACACACAATCAGTGTAATTTGTGATTATATCCGGTGGGCAATAAAGTGAAAAACAGTTGAAATTTACATCGTTAAAGTTTAATATTTGAATACCACAAATTAAGATTCCAGGTACGAATGTTGATTTCCTTAAAAGAGTAAATATTTTTAATTAATATTGCAACACCTGCATATCCATCATCCCTGTCCCTCCGGATTATATCATAACCCCTAAACGAAATTGGTCTGCTGGGTTTAAACCATGTCTCAGGTATAAGTGCTATGTCTATATCATTTTCATCCAAACATTTCACCGAACTTAATTTATTTGAAACTGCAGATTTAGCGTTCCATTGCAAAATTTTAAAGTTACTTTTGACCTTATTAGCCATTATAATAAATGTTGCTAATTTTGTTTTTTACAATTGTTGGATTTTTTTTTAATTCATTGAATGAGATTTGAAAGGCATTAAAAAATAATTTTACAATTTCATTGGCATTCTGTTCATATGTTGATTTATCAAAAGGAGGGAGGGGACGTTCGGGCCCGAATGTGAAAGGAAACATGGGTTCTTCTGGTATAGTGGAGGAAACTTCTTTTCTTTTGTTGGATGGTGTTGGTTCGGGGTGTTGTTGAGAATGGGATGGCATTGCTCTGGTTTGGTTGGAAGTGGATGGTTGTATGGGTATATTCGTTCTGTATGTATTACCAGGATTTCTGTTTGTTTTTTGTGTTAGCGGTGGAAAGGATTCGATGTTTTCCGTGTCTAATATCAGATAATTGTTATTTGTAATTATATTTGCGTAGAAATTTTTGAGACCAGTTTTTGCTTCTAAAAAAGTTAAATGTATTTTTTTTATTTTATGTTGCTCAACAAATTTAGGGCATACTTTCGAAATTGATTTCTGTTTATCGCTTTTGCAGTTTAGTCAAAAACTGTCTTGTGGATCCCTACAACAGTGCTTGTTTTCTTTTTCTTTAGAGCAATAATTACAGTGTTTTTGTACTTCGACAATTTTTTGCAACATGACCATGTTCTAAACATTCAAAGCATTGTATGACTTGTACATATGGTTCATCTGCACATGCTACGCTATTGATGAAAACATGACTGGGTAGCATGTTCCCTTCAAATGTTAATAGGACCATTTGCCGAGGTACAAAAACAGTTTCGCTATCTATGTCTATTTATATTTTGAATTTATTGACTTCGGTTATTGTTACAGGGGAAATTATGTTTTCAAAAAAATAGTCGTCTTTGAATGTTGTGTCAACATTTCTTATTATTCCCTTTCGTTGCAACAAGTTATTAGGTATATATGCTGTTAACTGTTCCTCAATTAATCTTTCATCAGTTTTGGAATTTTTAGTTTCTTATGTAAAATGTGGCCTACCTTCATTCCCTCCTCTTCCCTGTTTGTTTATTCGATGAATACATATACCTTGTCAGAGTAGAGATGAGCTTTCTTCTGGATATTGAATAATTTCTTTGTTCGCTCCTTTTCCATGTTTTTGTCATTTCCAGGATTATCCGAGTTGTTTGTTTTATTTCCATCCAATTCCATTTCATTTGAACATCTCCCTCCGTCAGGGGGATCGTTTTTACTCATTTTAATTTAGTTGTTTGTATTTTCACCAAGTTTTTGGTTTTTTCGCACCTCTATTAATAGTCAATTAATAAGTATAGTTTTTACACTAACCGGTTTGTTTACAACAAATATCTATCGATACGCACTTGCTAAGAGACCGATTCGAACTAATTATTTCAGTTATTGAAACAAAAATTCAACAGGTAAATATTAAAATGACATTCCAGGTATCAGTAGCCGAGCTCTTAACAGTCACGATGTAGCAGCTCCTATGTCTCCTCAGTGTCAAGAAGTTTCTTGCTACATTGATTACAACATTTCCATGCCTGCTCAGAATTATTGGAGAGTGGAAATAATAAATCGAGAGCAGAATGGAGACAATTGGCATACAATACAATCATTAGTAAGATTGATACACGTAGACACCAACACAGCTTTAAAATACACCGGACGACAACTACCAGATTGGGGATTTCACCAACATGAAGTTGCCGCAGATAGAGTTATTGTACAGGACGATACCATTTGGAACGTTGAAGAACATAGATATACTAAATGTAAGTTTTTATTTGATTTTTTTTTATAATTTCTATACTAGCAATAAAAACATATACATGTAAGCTCTTCAGCCATGATAAACTCTTCTCCAAGTACACTTAAACCATTTTGTAGGACTGTTTGACCAATTTATTTTTAGTTTCTTACCATCTTGAGAGTCTTAAAGTGGATGTAGTAACGGATATTCATGGTTAATCAACCACTAATGGTATTTCCTACTTCTTCTGTTATATCTTTTTGGATAAATCTAACTTCTAGATCTTCATGTAGAGTTATGTTCGATTTTTAATTTAAAATATATTTATTGACAATATTTTTCCATGTTCAGTTGTAAGAATGCATGTAGGAGCCGTTCAAGACATGAGTTCAATGTTATTTTGCCCAGACTTTTATCTGCTGTCATTTTTTTAAATATCAACAGGAACCATTTTTTCTGTAGATCTATCTGGTTGGTAAGCAGGTGTATTTAGGAAAGAGAAACACTATTAAATGTGAATTATTTAATAGTTTGATGCAGAAAAATTTCTGGTGATCAAAATTGCATCAATATTTACGTGCTAGTGGTCCAAACCAATGCTATTAATTCGGAGCCCCATATTATACAAGGTACATTACATACAAAAACTTCCAAAGTAAAGATTAACGAGGGGAAGTGTACTTGTAAAGCTGGTATTAGATGCAAACTCTAAAGTTTCCACCTTCAGGAAATCGATGGAAACTCAATTGTTTGTCTTTATTTCTTATCGATTTGCACTGCGGTTCTGAGCAATATTCACGACTTTTGTCGGACATTTTTATTAAGAAACATAAAAATCGTTTCTTAAATTAAACTCAACACTTAAAAATCCAGTATAAAATACTAAAAACAATTTCCAAAACACACGAAACAAATAAAATAAGTGGTAAACCAGCATCTAATCCAATCTACTCACACATCTTGAGAAATTCACTTTAACGCTGTATGGTGGCGTATCGCTTAGCAACAGATCACAATAACGCCAGGACAATTATAAGAAAGAAAGAAATAAAGTAATTTATATCACATAATAAAATATTGTACAAAAATTATACAATATAGTGAAACATGTCATACAAGTATAATAATAGTAAAAGTAATATCTCATCCATACCTCAAATGTGACTAGTATTAAAACAATGAAAAACTCCAAGTCAAAATATCACAGATTTATTTTATATATAAGTGCTGAGCAACTAGTTTCGGCCCTAACTGGCCATCTTCAGGCTACAAAGTAATGTTTTGGTAAGGAAGAAAACATTAATCAATCATCTTACCTAAATGATGGTAATTATTAGTGGGGCAACAAACATCCACACATAGCGCCGATGAAAGATAGGATGTAATTTATGTTACTGGAAAGCGCAACAGCTATAGACGCATGTTACCCCCTAAATAAAAGCTAACGATAAAGAGTGTGTTAAAGTTAGCGTAAACAAAATTTTTTCTTCTTTACTCTGTGAAAAAAGAAGAATAGTCAATAAACTAAAAGTAGTAGTCTAGTCAAAAGATAAAAAAGAAGATTATGACAGTAGTATTTAACTTAAAAGAGTGAATAAAATTTTTTACAATTGTTTACACTTTTATTCACTCTTTTAAGTTAAATACTACTGTCATAATCTTCTTTTTTATCTTTTGACTAGACTACTACTTTTAGTTTATTGACTATTCTTCTTTTTTCACAGAGTAAAGAAGAAAAAATTTTGTTTACGCTAACACAATTTTTATCGTTAGCTTTTATTTAGGGGGTAACATGCGTCTACAGCTGTTGTGCTTTCCAGTAACATAAATTACATCCTTTCTTTCATCGGCGCTATGTGTGGATGTTTGTTGCCCCACTAATAATTACCATCATTTAGGTAAGATGATTGATTAATGTTTTCTTCCTTACCAAAACATTACTTTGTAGCCTAAAGATGGCCAGTTAGGGCCGAAACTAGTTGCTCAGCACTTATATATAAAATAAATCTGTGATATTTTGACTTGGAGTTTTTCATTGTTATAATAATAGTAATGTATGCAACAAGTGCATAAAGTGGTACTTTTTTTCACGAATGGAAAAAAGTTGACCGCACAAGCCGTGAGGCTAGTGCGGCAATTCCATGAGTGAAAAAAAGACACTTTATGCACATGTTGCATACATTATTTTTTCTATAGCCCTATACAAAAAAATTAAATTCAAATAGAAATTTGGGATATTTTAATTAAGCTCCTTCGGTAAATTACAATTATACGTATTCCAAGTTTCATGAAAGTCCATCCTCGATGCCCAGCCAAGATTCATTGTGTTAGCTTATGGGAAGCGTGAAATAAAGTTAACGTTATGGCACTTTTTTTAACGCTTTTTTACTTTTTTTCACTCTAACCATAAACAACCACTTTAAGCGCTGCAAACTGAAGAAATACAAGGTACTTTAAAGATAGGGCGTAGAAAAAATGACTTATCTAAAAAACACAAAATTTGTTTACATCATAGAGAACCCATAAAAATAATGAAAACAGTTCTACAAACAAAACAATTTTTGGCAGATTCATAGCAGGTAACAGCAGAAAGACAATTTATCAATTAAAAAAACTTCTCTATGGTGTAGCAGCTTTTTTCTAGTAAAAATTGTTTTAGTTTATTTTTAAATTTGTAGAAATTGCTTTTTTTTATATCCTCTGGGAGAATATTATAAAATTTACATCCCAGATACTCTAGATTTTTTTCAAAAAGTGCAGTATGGTGTCTAGGCACCAATAATTGACTTTTATTTCTTGTTTTATACTGATGAGAAGCACGGTCGGCCACATAAATCGATCTATTCCCATGAATGAAAGTGCATGCTTCCAATATATATATACACCAGCCAGGGTCAATATTTTGTATTTTTTAAATGCAATAATTCTGATAGCATACTTTTGAAGAACAAATACCCTTTGCTTGGTAGAACAGGTCCTCCAAATTTGTATGCCATATTTTAGATGGGAGTGAAAATTAGCATGATACACTATCAAGAGTGTATTTTTACTACAATGACTGGCAAGAAATCTAAGGCTATAGCAGCTTTTTCTTAATTTGTTACACAAGATGTCAATATGTGAATTCCAGGTTATGCCATAGTCGATAGTGATACCCTATAATTTAATATTTCCTTAGATGTAATAGGAAAATCAGTGTTTTCAAACAATTGGTTTCGTCTAAATTGTCCATGATTATTAAATAGCACCGTATTTGTTCTAGTTTTGTTTAATTTTATGTTATTCCTCTCTGACCACATCACAACTTGATCATGTGTTCTCTCTGTTGATATTTTTAGAGCATCTTCATTATCTTCAATAATTATAATATTAATATCGTCAGAATAACAAGTTGGATATATTCCAGGGACAGCATTTAATGTAGTAAGTCATTAACAAAAACCAAAAATAGACCCATAATCGATCCTTGGGGAACACCTTGTGAGACCTCTAGTTCCAAACTAAGAATGTTATTCACTTGAACAATTTGTTTTCTATTTGATAAGTATGACTCCAACGAATTGAGTGGTACACCTCTTACCCTGTATTTAGACAGTTTAAGCAGTAAAAGTTTATGGTCCACACAGTCAAAAGCGCTTGAAAAATCAATAAATAAACCCATTACGTGCTTTTTAATATCAAGAGATCTAACAATTCTATTATGGAACTCTATCAATGCAGTCTCTATACCTTTTTTTGAAATTTAATCATGCTGCGAAGGCAGTAATAGCTTAAATTTAGCAAAAAAATTACATAACTGATTTTTAATCTTCAATTCATATACTTTGGAGATAGTAGACAAGATACTAATTGGTCTATAGTTATTAATATCATTAGGATCTCCTTTTTTGTAAATGGGAACTACTCTAGCCAGTTTTAAAGATTCAGGGAATATTCCCATCTCAGTTGACAAATTCAATAAGAAACTCAATGGATTTGTCAATAGAACGGCACACTTTTTAATTAATTTATTATTTAACCCATCAGTACCAACTGCAATAGTATTTTTTAAAGATAGTATTAATTCTAAAACCTCCTCCTCTGAAACAGGAGCCTTATAAAAGGTTTTAGTATTAGAAGAGATATTTTTATTGACGAATTCTGCATCACAAACTAAACTATCAATAGAGGGTTTAGTAAAATTTATATTAAATTTATTTGCTAAAACAGAATTGTTCTGTTGTTATACTTTCTAAGTAAATTATTTAATAATATTGGAGTTCAGTTCAATCATTCATTATAAATCATTACATGCCGTCAATGCCTGTCGTCAAGTCACATACTAGATTGTCACTGTTGTCATGTCTACCCCAACATCCCCCTTTTTTACAAATTTAGTTTATCTGATTTTTTAATAATTCTTCCTTTTGATGAAACTTGGACATTTAAATTATTAGCATTGTCCTGAGGAACGTCTAACGGGTGTTCTATCGAATCTTCGTTAATTTTGAATATTAACAATGTCTGAACCTTGATTTTCATTTTCCATCTTAATACTATTTTCTACATCACTATTACTACTATAATTATTACTAACTGTATTACTAATACTATTTTCTAATCCATTATTTTCATTACTAATCTCTATCAGGACTCTCTATTTCTATATAACACTTTTTCCTTACTTCCTCTTCATTCCTTTCTAAAGTATTGTTATTATTTAAAGTTTCATTGTTACAATTTAGAGTACAAGGTTTAATAAATTTTCTATTTCTATACAATATTGTGCCGTTATTTATTTTCAACCTGTATGTTCTATCCCTAACTCTATTTAATACTATACCAGAATACCATATACCCTTTGGTTTTAATTGAACAACAACCTTAGTATTTGGATTAAGAGGTTTTAGATTTTTAACACCGTTACTATTATAATAATTTGCACTTTGTTTCTGTCTGTTATCTAGAAAATTATTGAACTTTTTGTAATTGATTAATTTTGGTTTGAACATATCATTTTTAAGTGGTAAAATTGTTCTCAGTCTTCTTGACATTAGTACTTCTGCCGGAGAGTAAGTACCATCGATTTCCATGTTGCGATACATGAGAAGAGCTAAGTATAGATCTTTTTGGTCTTCTATAACCTTTTTAAAAATTCTTTTTGCCGTTTGTATATTTCGTTCTGACATACCGTTAGATTGTGCATATATCGGTGAACTCTTTATGTGATTAAACTCCCAACTTTTCGAAAATTCATTGAATTCCCTGGAGTCAAACTGAGGACCTCCATCTGATATAAATGTAAGTGGAATACCATGGCGAGCAAAAAGGGACTTCAATACTTGAATTATTTTGTAACTACTTGTACTTTGTTCCAGTTTTTCAACTTCTAAGTATTTGGAATAATAGTCTATTACTAAGATATATTTTTTACCCTGTACTTCAAAAATATCACACCCCACCTTATTCCAAGGCATTTTTGGAATTTCGTGACATTTTAACGGTTCATTTGATTGTGAATTTGAGTACTTATAATAAATTTGACATTCTAGAATTTTTTGTTTCATTTCATTTTGCATGGTTGGCCAAAAAAGAGATTCTTTTGCCAATTTCAAACATTTTGTTATTCCCATATGATTATAATGTATCCTATCAAACATTTCTTTGTGTAAAACTTTTGGAACTACAATAGCATTATTTTTAAAAATCAAACCATCCATTACTGTTAATTCACTTTTATATTTACAATACTTCCTGACTTGATTGTCTAAATTTTTATTAGTACTAGGCCATCCGTCTAATATAACCTTTTTTAAAGCTTGCAATTCACTATCTCTTTCGGTTTTTTCTTTAAATTCATTGAACTTGTTAGTGGTAATATTTATTTCTGAAACTATAAGACAAACTTGTGATGAAATTTCTTCATCTGGAAATTCAAACTCACTTTCATTTACTGTAGCCCTAGAAAGAGCATCTGCTATGATTAGTTCTTTTCCTGGCTTATACCTAACTTCAAAATCAAATTTCTGGATTTGTAATAGCATTCGTTGCAAACGCGCAGGACACTTATTCAATGGTTTTTTAAATATAGAAATTAAAGGTAACTGATCCGTTCCAACGATAACACTTTTACCAAATATGAAGTCATGAAATTTATTTAATCCGAATGTAATTGCTAGAAGTTCCTTCTCTATTTGGGTATATCTACACTGTGTTTCATCTGAGAGATTTTTTATGAATTTACCTACGTAAGTTAACATTCCTAATGCTCTCTGCACATCTTGTTTATTTTGAGGACGTGGCATATTTGCAATTGCCTGAATTTTTGAATTATCTGGACTCAAACCATTTTCCGAAATTATATGTCCCATGTACTTAATTTCATTTCTCCCGAATTTGCATTTACTTAACTTAAATTTTACATTATTTTCTCTTGCTAAATTAAGAATTTGTTTAAGTCTGGCATCATGTTCAGCTTTATTAGAACCCCACACAAGTATATCATCAATATATGTATCTGCTCCTTCTATGTTGAAAATATTCTTGAATCTAGTTTGAAATACCTCCGGGGCTGACTTAATCCCATAAGGTATTCTTTTAAATTTATATCTCTCAAATGGAGTACCAAATGTGCATAAGTTTGAACTAGCCTCGTCTAATGGAATTTGGTAAAATCTTTCTGTAGCATCTAATGTAGAGAAAAGTTTTGCGTTTGATAACTTGCTAGTAATTTGATCTAAAGTGGGTATATGACAATGTTCTGGCTTAATCGCTTTATTTAAATCAATAGGGTCAAGACAAATACGTAATTTATTATCTGGTTTTCTAACCAAAACTAAAGGATTTACCCATTGTGAAGTCCCGTGAACTTTCTCAATTATTTTATCTTTTTCTAAACCTTCAAGACTCTCTTTAAGACTATCTAACAAAGGAATAGCAACTTTTCTAGTGGGATGAACCACTGGATCTATTTTGTCATCTACCTCTATATGGTAAGTATCTTTGATGCAACCTATCCCCTCAAAAAGATCACTGTATTTTTTAACCAGTTCGGTGTAATCTGAAACATTTGAATCAACAGATTGTACTTTTGCAATTAGTCCCAAGTCAACACTTGACTGCAAACCTAGAATGGCTTGTGAATTTGAATTTACAATATAAAACTCTAAATTGTGCATTTTTTTCATTTCTTACACATGGTAAACAAACCTTACCTGATACTTTTAAATTATTTCCAGTATAGGATTGTAATGTTGTATTCGTTTTAGTGATTTTATTATTAGGTGATTTTACGAATTTAAAAATATTCCAAGGTAAAACATTTACCATGGCTCCAGTATCAATCTTCAATTTAATTATTTTTTTATTTATTTCTAAATCAGTTAAACACTCATTTTTATTGATGGCACTACTCACCTGCGAAATCGTACCTACAAACATGAAGTTGTCAGATTTTATTGAATTTACTTCCTCAGTGCATTGTTCAATGTTACGTATGCCTTTCCTATTTTTATTTTTACAACAGACGGATGCAAAATGATTTACAACATTACAGTAATTACAGGTCTTTCCATATGCAGGACATTTATTTATTTTATGTTCCTTGCCACCACACTTTTGACAGTTTTTAATTAATCTCTCACTTGTATTTGAATGTAGCACACTCTTGGGTTTGTAATTTTTTCCTTCTTGAAATTTCTTACTTAATACATCCACCGTTGTTGAAAAAGTACTACTACTTGCACCTGCACCCATAACATCGCTACGGAATTTTGATGTTTCAATTACATAGCAAAGGTCAATAGCTTTTTCCAGGGTCAGTCCATCTTCTTGTAATAGTCTTGCTCTTACATTATTAGACTATCTGTTAAATTATCGAGTTTACACCTAGATGCCTTCTTATTAAGCTCCATAATGAAATTCTCAGTTGACTGTTCAGCCTCTTGCCTGTAGCTAAAAAATTTGTATCTTTAGTATGAAGTGTTTTCTTTGCCTTGAAAATGTTCGTCGAATTTCTTGAACAATACATGTAATTTGTCTTTTTCGTCTTCTTGAAATTTAAAAGTGGAATATATTTTGAATGCTTCTTCCCCAATATAATGAAGTAGCTGTGCACATTGAGTTTCCTCATCCTTTTTATTTACTTCGGATGCAATTAAATAATTTTGGAATCTTGCTTTCCACATCTTCCAATTTTCTGAAGTTTTGCCGGTCAATGACAAAGACATTATTCCTCTATTGTCACCCATTTTTAATTCAGTAATTTTTTCTCGTAATTTGAAATTAGTAATTATTAGGCAATTTTACTTTGCGTCTACTGATTGCGCCATGTTCTGTTGTTATACTTTCTAAGTAAATTATTTAATAATATTGGAGTTCAGTTCAATCATTTATTATAAATCATTACATGCCGTCAATGCCTGTCATCAAGTCACATACTAGATTGTCACTGTTGTCACGTCTACCCCAACAAGAATCACTTATTTGGTTACCCTGATCATATAATCTAAGTTGGCTACTTGATTTGTTAGTTTTTTGCAATTCCCTAATTATTTCCCAGGTTTCTTTAGTCTTATTATCCGAGTTTAAAATTCGATTATCATAGAATTGCTTAGAGGCCTGCTCCAACCTAAGCCTATATGTATTATTTAACACTTTACTAATTTCAATATATCGTTTATCGTGCTTAGCAAGAGTAGTATATAATGCAACATTATTTCTTAATTCCAATAAATAAGCATTCAACATAAAGCCATTAGACTTCGTGTATGTAGTTTTCGGTCTTCGTGTAACTAGTTTATGGAACTTATGGAGCCTGTAAGACAGACTATCGCTGAACAGAACCCTCCTTTTGTTCTGGACGTCGATCAAATATCGGACCTCCTTGAAAATATATACGGATCCCCCGATCCCATAAGTATAGTTAAAGACTACACAACAGACTTTACCGTTCTAATACACATGTTGACAAATATTTATCCACATTTCAAAGACAGATACATAAAAACTAGATGTGTAAAACTAAAAAAGAAACTTTTAATACATCTCCAAATGACCTCAGACACGGAGGCCTCAGAACCATATAGTGATTTCTCACAACGATCCAGCTATTAACTTTCCCTGTTCAATATGTTCACTTCAATTTTACAGCGGAACCAAAATGGTTTCATTGACAAACTTCCGGAGCTACAGCATATATTAGACCAATATAAATCCGAAATAATATGTCTCCAGGAAACTAACTTGAAAGACGACAAAGTTCAAGCTTTAAGCCAATATCAGAAATTCTGCAAGCATCATAATGGTTCTCAGAGAGCAAGCGGTGAAGTAGCAATTCTAACACGTAATACCATCGAAGCTCAGGAAATTCCTCTGAAATCAAACCTAGAAGCGACTGCTGTCAAAATTCACGATACAAACGACATCCACATCTGCAATATATATTTCCCACCCGCACTTAAACTCCATGAACAAGATTTTAATGATTTGCTAGAGCAGATACCTCAGCCGAGAATCATCGTAGGGGACTTTAATGCACATAACTCCAACTGGGGGTTATACTCCTTAAACACTAAGAGTAAAATTATAGAACAAACAACTGATCAACACAATCTTGTTATTTTGATTGATGGAAGACCTACTAGATTCAACATTCAAACTGGAGACTCTTTGTGTATTGATCTTTCGATCTGCGATCCAACATTGTTACCATTACTAACTTGGTATAGACTAGACTATACATACAACAGCGATCACTATCCCATCATTATATATAATAACTCCAACAGTAGTAGTGACAGCTCCATCGCTCCCGCATGGAATCTAAAAAATCCAGATTGGGATCTTTTCTCATCCTCAATTGTAGATAAAATCGAATACTGTACATTTTCTTCTGACATAGACGAATCACTAAACCGCTTTACAAATATGATCATAGATTCCGCAACTAAGTCAATCTGAAAAATAAACTCATTATAAGAAACGCCCTGTACCATGGTGGAACAACGAATGCAAAACCGCCATCGAAGCTAGCAAAAAATGTGTTTAATAAATATAAACGACTGAAAACAGTACAATGCAAAGTAGAGTTTTTGAGACTGCGCGCAAAATCCCTGTATACAATAAAAAACGCAAATCATGGGCTGACTACATATCATCACTAAATTAAGATACACCAATGACCGAAATTTGGAACAAAGTTAGAAGAATATCTGGCATAAAAGGCAATAATAAAATTAACAGACTTGAGGTCAAAGGCCACACTTTAAATACCAACACTGACATAGCAAATGCCCTGCTAATGACTACGAACAGAGCTCCAACGAAATAAACCAGAATATATCACTTAACCCAAGATAAATTCCAAGATCAAAACAACTTTGAAATTAAGGCGGAAACTATTGATTCACTAAATTTACCTCTAACCATGGTAGAATATCACGAAGCATTATCAATCTTCAAAGATTTCTCTCCTGGACCTGATCACATTCCTATCATTTTCCTTAACCATTTTCCCGAAAGAGCTCATCAACATCTACTCCAGATATTTAATATTATCTGGTTACAACATAAATTTCAGAAAACTTCGCGACAGTCGCTAATAATCCCCATACATAAGTCTCGGATTCCGAAATCAAATCCCCAATCTTACCGCCCTATTTCGCTCACATGTATCATGAGTAAGTTAATAGAAAAGATGATTAACAAAATATTACTATGGACACTGGAAAAACGCAACCTAATAATACCGGAACAGAGTGGCTATAGATCAGGAAGATCAACGTTAGATAACAACATGGAACTTGAAAGCATTTGCACTAAAAAATAAATGCTTAACGATATTCTTCGATATTAATAAAGCATTCGACACGGCCTGGCATAATTATATTATTAAAGAACTACATAGTTGGGATATACAGGAACATTGCCTATTCTTCATCACAAACTTGTGTACAAGACAGATCGTTTAAAGTTAAAGTAAACAACACAATGTCTGACTTAAGATTTCAAAAAAACGGCATTCCACAAGGTTCTGTTCTAAGCCCGACCTTATTCATAATAGCAATGAACGATGTTCTACAAGTATTAACAACGACACATGAAGCCCGCTTATATGCTGATGATCTGGTCGTTTACTGCAAAAGTAAGAACCTTAAAAACAGTCACAAAATCGCGCAAGAGTTCCTCTCCCATTTAGAACATTGGACAGAATGAACAAGCTTCATATTTTCAACCGAGAAATCAAAAATCATTATTTTTTCGAAAAAGAAAATTTCAAAGCGCGTAAATCTACGCTTGTATGGAAAATATTTACAAACTGAAACATCTATTACATTCTTAGGAATGACTTTTGATGAATCTCTTAACTGGAAATGCCACATAAACAATCTCCATCTGACATGTCAAAAACGACTGAACCTCTTAAAAATGCTGGCTAATAAAAATTGGAGTGCTGATCGAGAAACTCTGCTCACGCTTTATAGTACATTAATCAGGTCCAAGTTAGATTACGGTTCAATTGCCTATTCGACAGCGACTAAATCACTCTTAAACCAGATAAATAGCATTCATAACACGGCTCTACGCATAATAACAGGGGCATTCCGCACTACACCAATAGAGATCCTATATAGTGAAGTTGGAGAATCATCGCTAGAAGACAGAAGAATGTACCTAAGTCTAGTGTATGCAGCTAAAATAAGGCAAAATATCTCCAACCCTACCTGTCAAAATAATTGCACCACAGAAAACTTCCCCAATCTGTTCCAAAAACCAAGAACCTCTAAACCTTACTATGTCCGAATTAAAAACTACCTAACTAAACTTAATTATTCACTTCCAGAATGCTATCCCAATGAACTTAGTTCAATTTCACCCTGGCAAATCAAAACTCCCAACTTGCATCGCCAGTTTTTCTTCCTTAATAAATATTCTGAAAACCCCTACATTATTAGATCTACGCTAAACAGCATACTAGAAAAGTTCCCTGACTACTTCCACATTTATACTGACGCCTCAAAGTTTTCTAATAAAGTCGGAGCTGCTGTAGTGACCACAACCTCGACCATGTTCAAGCTCTCACCAGCCTGCTCTATCTATTCAGCAGAGCTGTATGCACCATATGAAGCATTAATCCTCATAAATGCATCTGACGCACATAACCACCTCATTCTTTCGGATTCCCTCAGCGCTATAAAAGCCTTACAAGCCACTTACCCAGATCATCCCATTGTGACAAAAATACAACAAGAACTTTACTTTGGCGAACAAAGCTATAAGAATGTTATCTTCATATGGATACCATCCCATATAGGAATTAATGGTAACGTAAAAGCAGATAAATACGCCAATGAAGCCGCAGATAGTACTATTAGACTATCAGTGAGTGCGGATATAAAATGTAGAATAAAATCTAAAATAAATTGTGCGTGGGAAAATCAGACGGAAAAGTGCTACAACCAAGTTAAACGAAGTGAAAAAGTCAATAAAGCCCTGGTCTGCATTACCTAAAAATCGTCAAGACCAAGTCCTACTAACTCGACTACGCCTAGACCACACTAGACTAACACACAGTCATCTTTTCAGTAAAGATCTTAAACCAAAATGCAACTATTGCAATGAACTACTCTTCGTCAAATACTTACTTACCCAGTGTCCGCAATTAGCAGAGAAACGACAACAGGCCCAACTTCCTTCTGGTGAACTTGCAGACATATTAGGATCATCATGTAATATGCACAATTTAAAAAAGTTTCTCAAATCGATAGACGTTCTGAGACTCATATAGACATTATTTTATGTATAACTTGCTTTTTTTGTAAACTTTAATTACGCTAATGACCTACGCGGTTGATGCGTATCATTAAATTAAAAAAAAGTAATAAGTGTTTAATCTGTTGATGCGACTCACTAGTGGGTCGCGATCCACGCTTTAGTACTTGATACATAAGGAGGGTTTAATAGTATTATTGCATGTTCATTGTCGGAAAATTATGCTTAATTCTGTGGTTAAAAATTATTAATTTCGTTCTAGCAGGATTTATTATTAATCTGCATTTATTAGCCATGAATAATATATCGTTCACATGCAGTTGTGACATAAAAACTAAAGGATAATTATTAATACAATGATATAATCCACCTAAACTTCATAACATAATATGTGAATATAGTGTAATTAATCTCATTAACTGTCTCAATCCTTATTTTGTGGAATCTACTCATATTGTCACACTGATATTGTTGTATTAGCTTCCCATTAACAAGTAATTAGTATGGTATCACAACTGTTTTTGTTAGACAACTTTTTTATGGTTCTACTTTGAATATGTATGCTCATATACAATAAATGTTTTAAACTCACCTATTTCTATCTGGTTTTTGTTACTTAATCACTGCTACTGCTTTAAGTCTGATATTGCCCAATTTTCTACATTTCCACAGATTTTTAAACCACTTATTTTTTAATTTAATCGGGATCGAGATTTCACGTGCTTCGACTTTGCTAGTCAGGGTCGAGCTCTATGATATTTAGGTAATATCGAAACAATTGTCAATTTTTTAGAATCTTTAACATTTTTCAATAAATTGTGGAGTTAACTAGAAACAGCAAGTTTCATTTAAAACACTAATAGTAATTAATCTCAGTTGAAGATGATAAAAAAGCTGTGCACATGAATTGACTTCAGAAATACTGTAGAATATGTCCACATCCTATGATATTTGAATCCTATTCATTTTATTTTATAGCCGCCGACCAAAAGGAACGTGAAAGAGATATGGTAACAGCTGAAATGATTCCTACTGCACCTACGACATTAAGTTTTTGGCAGAAATTCTTCGAGCTACATTACAAAATGATGTTTACGAACACAGAAAGTATACAAAATCACATGTACAGCTCAGAACCTCATGAATGGCCTCTTCTTTCCAGAGGAATTGCTTACTGGATATCATCTACAAGCAATGTAAGTATACGAAAATATTTAACTCTTGAGTCTGAGTAGATTCTTTTGAATTTATCAGAGTTTCTAAAGGATATTACCTATGGTAAATTTTAAACTGGTTATACCCAGGAGTTCATACTAAAAACTTGGGAGGTGATAGAAAGACTAAAAATAATGATGGTATTTCATATAAAAATTTTTCTTTACGCCCTTCGTTAACGAACTGTAGGGCTCTAAAGTTGGGAATGAAAAATGGTTTTTTATTTACAATTATTAAATGGGTGATTGGAAATTAGTAATATTTTAATCGTTAATAAACACCATAATTGCACATTATTTGGCGTGATAAGTCTACAACATACTTGTTTGTGAACTCGGGTACCGTTGTGTGCCATTTTTTTGGTAAGTAAAACTTTTTTCAGTTATAAATGCAACAATTGGCTTTTATGAACATTTTTAGAGATATCAAGTCCTCTTGTGACATCTCGATAACATTAACGGTTTAAGAGATACGGGCAATTTTATATCGCACTGCACACCTATTGGCGCATTCACATTTATTTTGAATGTACGATTACAGGAAGCATCCTGTATTATTAGTAAATTATTAATAAATTGGTGCAGTCTACATTTATAAAAATAAACTTTAACATTGTTAATACTACTTTTATTATTTACTAATTATCATGTATAAAAAGCTTTTCTGAAAACAAACACAATTAATTTAACAAAAGTAAAAATAGAGTATTGTATGAGCTCTCGTACAAGTCGGTCGTGTGCATCGGTATTCTCGAAGCTTTCAAGTTTTGTTAAATCGTTAAATTCCTATTAGAACAGTTTTTGCGGAAACTAAATTTAGAAGGAAATAACCAATTTATTTTGAAACAAATAGATGTCCAACCGGGGGGTAGACCCCCCGATAAACCACCCACACCCATGTCGGAAGATGATGAAACCCCTTTTGCAGGTTTTGAAAACAAAATAGGTACAAGTAATAAAAACTCAGAAAAAGTAAGTAGATCCGATCCAATAATAATAAATGAATCATTTAATACACTACAAAACAAACAGGTCACAAAAACAGGTAATTATGATAAGCTCAACAAAAAAGCAGCCAGTTTATAAATATGGGTTAAATGATCTCGGTCCTTTCCATATTTATGTTAAAAATAGCGAAATTGATTTTAAAGGCAGGTTAAATGCATTAAAAATCGGATATATAATTCTTTCAAACTTTCCGGAAATAGATAACAAAATCCTTATGCAGTATAATAGACTGGAAGCAGTAGCTAAAAAAACATTCAAACACACCAAAAAACAACAGTGGGCTAAATACTGTGAAAGTCTAAATTCCTTAACACCAATAAAGGAAGTGTGGCAAAAAGTAAATTCCTATAAAAACAGAAAACAGCAAAATAAATTACCATTAGATGATAAAGCAGAATGGATCCATGAATTTCACTGTAAAATTCCACCCACATGGGTTAAAGATATCAAAACAAGTCCAATGGAAATGACTTGCCGCATTAATTGTCAACACTTACTAAACGACATAAACATGTGGGAGCTCGAAAGAGCTTTAAAACAAACAAATAACTCTCCTGGCAAAGACAATATTACCTATTCGATGTTATACAATTTACCACCAGGGCACAAAAACTCCCTCCTGAAAATCTATAACTTTATTTGGCAAAACAACATAGTATTCCAACTAGCTGGAAGGAATATGTAGTATTGCCAATATTAAAACCAGGAAAACCCTTACACCAATCAAACTCATACAGACCAATTTCTTTAGCTTCATGTATCCTTAAGACCTTTGAAAGACTCATCAAGAATAGGTTGGAACAGTGGCTAGAAACAGAAAATATTCTCCCAAAAAGCCAATATGGATTCCGGAAATCTAGGTCCACTCTAGAAGCTTTGACAATGTTTGTCACCGACGTTCAGACAGGTTTCACAAATAAAGAAACAACAGTAGCAGCTTTCCTGGATATCTCCGCAGCTTTTGACAATGTTAATCTTGACATACTAATCCACAAACTGGCTGATATTGGTGTTCCTACAGAGCTAGCAACTTTCTTGATCTCTCTATATTCAGAAAGAACTACGTGCATCAAAATAAACCACAACTTGAATTCGCCACGTCAAACGCAATCGCAGATAGGACTTCCACAAGGGAATATATTAAGCCCACTTCTTTACGTGTTATATACCCTATATACTTGTTTGTGAACTCGGGTACCGTTGTGTGCCATTTTTTTGGTAAGTAAAACTTTTTTCAGTTATAAATGCAACAATTGGCTTTTATGAACATTTTTAGAGATATCAAGTCCTCTTGTGACATCTCGATAACATTAACGGTTTAAGAGATACGGGCAATTTTATATCGCACTGCACACCTATTGGCGCATTCACATTTATTTTGAATGTACGATTACAGGAAGCATCCTGTATTATTAGTAAATTATTAATAAATTGGTGCAGTCTACATTTATAAAAATAAACTTTAACATTGTTAATACTACTTTTATTATTTACTAATTATCATGTATAAAAAGCTTTTCTGAAAACAAACACAATTAATTTAACAAAAGTAAAAATAGAGTATTGTATGAGCTCTCGTACAAGTCGGTCGTGTGCATCGGTATTCTCGAAGCTTTCAAGTTTTGTTAAATCGTTAAATTCCTATTAGAACAGTTTTTGCGGAAACTAAATTTAGAAGGAAATAACCAATTTATTTTGAAACAAATAGATGTCCAACCGGGGGGTAGACCCCCCGATAAACCACCCACACCCATGTCGGAAGATGATGAAACCCCTTTTGCAGGTTTTGAAAACAAAATAGGTACAAGTAATAAAAACTCAGAAAAAGTAAGTAGATCCGATCCAATAATAATAAATGAATCATTTAATACACTACAAAACAAACAGGTCACAAAAACAGGTAATTATGATAAGCTCAACAAAAAAGCAGCCAGTTTATAAATATGGGTTAAATGATCTCGGTCCTTTCCATATTTATGTTGAAAATAGCGAAATTGATTTTAAAGGCAGGTTAAATGCATTAAAAATCGGATATATAATTCTTTCAAACTTTCCGGAAATAGATAACAAAATCCTTATGCAGTATAATAGACTGGAAGCAGTAGCTAAAAAAACATTCAAACACACCAAAAAACAACAGTGGGCTAAATACTGTGAAAGTCTAAATTCCTTAACACCAATAAAGGAAGTGTGGCAAAAAGTAAATTCCTATAAAAACAGAAAACAGCAAAATAAATTACCATTAGATGATAAAGCAGAATGGATCCATGAATTTCACTGTAAAATTCCACCCACATGGGTTAAAGATATCAAAACAAGTCCAATGGAAATGACTTGCCGCATTAATTGTCAACACTTACTAAACGACATAAACATGTGGGAGCTCGAAAGAGCTTTAAAACAAACAAATAACTCTCCTGGCAAAGACAATATTACCTATTCGATGTTATACAATTTACCACCAGGGCACAAAAACTCCCTCCTGAAAATCTATAACTTTATTTGGCAAAACAACATAGTATTCCAACTAGCTGGAAGGAATATGTAGTATTGCCAATATTAAAACCAGGAAAACCCTTACACCAATCAAACTCATACAGACCAATTTCTTTAGCTTCATGTATCCTTAAGACCTTTGAAAGACTCATCAAGAATAGGTTGGAACAGTGGCTAGAAACAGAAAATATTCTCCCAAAAAGCCAATATGGATTCCGGAAATCTAGGTCCACTCTAGAAGCTTTGACAATGTTTGTCACCGACGTTCAGACAGGTTTCACAAATAAAGAAACAACAGTAGCAGCTTTCCTGGATATCTCCGCAGCTTTTGACAATGTTAATCTTGACATACTAATCCACAAACTGGCTGATATTGGTGTTCCTACAGAGCTAGCAACTTTCTTGATCTCTCTATATTCAGAAAGAACTACGTGCATCAAAATAAACCACAACTTGAATTCGCCACGTCAAACGCAATCGCAGATAGGACTTCCACAAGGGAATATATTAAGCCCACTTCTTTACGTGTTATATACCCTAGATATTGATTCTATAGTAAGAAATACAAATATTATCCAATTCGCAGATAATTTACTGCTCTACTCTACAAACAAAAATCTAAATATTACTTTGGACAAACTTAGCACTGACTTTTATAATATTAAACAATGGGTGTCTACAAACAACTTCGTATTATCTCAACAAAAGTCAGAAGTATGTATTTTTTCCAAAAAGAGAAATATCCCACAAGGGCAAATTCAATTAGGACCCTATCGCTTTCCAATCAAAACCACGGTTAAATATTTGGGTGTTTACCTGGACCGCAAATTACTTTGGAAAGATTGCATCCACAACATTATAAAAAAATCTCAAAATTCAATAAATATCATCCAAGCATTCTGTCGTACTAAATGGGGAGCAGACCCTAACATCGCCCTCCTATTTTACAGGACAACGACGAGATCAATTTTCGACTACAGTAGTAACCTTTACGGAACAGCAGCGGAATCTCATCTACAAAAAATAGAAACTCAAAAAAATCGATGTCTTAGAATATGTCTTGGCTATTTAAAAACAACACCAGTACATGTCATGGAAGCAGAGGCAATAGAGCCTCCACTATCCCTTAGAAGAAAACTAATCAGCGATATTTTCATAACTAAATTATTTGCTAAACGTGCTCAAACCATTCACTCAATACACAACCTTTCGATATTAGTCCTTACCCACCCATACTGGCAACACAAAAAAACTCCGCTAACTGTGGACAGCTACACACGTATCGTCAAGTACCAGGAAATTGTATTCTCCTCAAATACCCTTCCATATTATGCAGAGCAACACCACCTTTTATTCTCTTCAAAAATGGAAACAAGTTACGTAAACCCAAACGGAAACTTCTTAGAGCAAATCAACCATTTCTGGCCAGAATACAAATATATATATATACAGATGGTTCCAAGACAAGCAAAGGATGCGGATGCGCCTTTTACGATGCTAGCACTTCCCTTACGTCTTTGAAGCGATTTCCTAAGGAAACATCAATTTATACACTTGAAAATTATGCTGTGCTGTTCGCGCTGAGATATGTTTTGTTAACTGATATAAGAAATACAATGATTTTTACAGACATTAAAAGCCTCGTAGACAGGTTACAAAATATTCATGACTCCTCAAATTTATCCCATGTGGAATTAGAAATTCTAAAAGAACATCATAATATAAGACAACAAAATAAAAATACCATAATGGTTTGGATAAAGGATCACTCGGGTATAAAAGGAAATGAAATTGCTGATAGGTTAGCAAAATCGGCCATTTCTTCAGGAGAACCATTAACAATAAAATCCGTACCCCATTCCGACCTTAAGTGTGAATATAGGAACAGTCTGCTACTCGAATGGCAAAGAGTTTATGAAAGTAACACTCATGGACAGAACTACAAAAGCTGCCAAGTCAAGATTCTACATAAGAGATGGTTCTATGGGATATCACATAGAGAATTCATTGTTACTATAAATAGAATAAGATCAGGACATGCTATGACACCGCTATATAAACAGAGAATAGGTATAATTGAAAATCCAGCTTGCACATGTGGAGAACTTGGTGATTTGACCCATGTAATACTAGAATGCTCCCAATTCCAAGCAAATCTAAATACTTTCTATGAGGATTTAATAGATCTTAAAGCAAAACTACCTATATGTGTAAACCAAATTGTATTCAGCAACAACATTCATATTTTATATTGTCTTTATAATCACCTGAAAGGGTGCAAAATGAAATTGTAAAACCTGATACTAACATAAATACATTGTAAGCTATTTTGCGATTAAATATCTTGTAAGTGCGTCGACGAAAAAAAAGGAAAAAAAAAAGATTTAGAAAGAAAAAAGAGAAAAAAAAGGAAAAAAAAGAAAAGAAGAAAAAAAAAGAAAAATGGAAAGGAAAAAAAAAACAATAGAAATAGATGCACAAGTACTAACAACATACGTAACATACTAACACAGAGAAGGTATATCTGCAAATGTTCATTGTTTACAAGAAAACCTTGTTTTTACATACTAACATAATTGTTTATAAGAAAACTTTGTTTAATAACTCGTCCGTAAAAACGGATTACAAATTAAATCTGGCTAATTGGTCTCTGCCAAAGCCACCCAACTACTTAAAAAAAAAGTAAAAATACGAGAATACCAACAACAACCAAATACTGGGAACATGCTGGGAAAATACTTCGCCGACTGGAGGCTAATTCCAAATATGAACAAGACTGAAGCGATGTGCTTCCACCTAAACTATAAACAAGCACGAGTGGAGCCCCAAGTGTATTTCAATAATAATCTACTACACTATAATCCTTGCCCAAAATATCTAGGGGTAACAATGGATCGAACAATTTCATACAAAACACATTTAAAGAACACCACAGATAAAATGAATACCAGAAACAACATTATCCGCAAACTCTGCGGCACTACTTGGGGCGCGAACGCATCCACTTTTAGAATCTCAGCGCTCAGCCTTGTCTACTCAGTAGCTGAGTACTGCGCCCCAGTCTGGATAAACAGCTGCCACGTAAAGAACATCGATACCAAACTCAACGAGACAATGAGACTAATTAGTGGCTGTCTAAAAAGCACACCTCTGCCCTGGCTCCCTGTTCTAAGCCACATTGCACCTCCCTCCATCCGCAGACAAGAGAGCCTAGTTAGGGAATATAATAAAATAATAACAAATCCCCTACTTCTAATACATAGTGACCTTCCCGAAGCCGGCCTGCAGAGATTGAAGTCTAGATCCCCCCCAATATTGCTAGCAGAAAAACTTGTGAGAGATAATTTAAATTTGACTAATAAATGGAGAGAATACTGGGAAGCCTCGAAACCAGTCCAGGCTGTACATATAACTGATCCTACAGTGTCCTTACCAGGTATGGAGCTGCCTCGCCACGAGTGGAAGACACTTAACAGGATAAGAACGTCTCACGGTATTTGCCGTGACTCATTCTATAAGTGGGGACTCACCGAAACACCAACCTGTGACTGCGGAAAGCCTCGCCAGACTGTCCACCATATTACAATGGAGTGCCCCCTTACTGCATACAGAGGAGAAATGAGCGACTTCTATAAGGCCACTAACTCTGTGCTGGACTGGATCAATGGCCTAGATTTTAAAATTTAACTTCAAATCGTGCTATATTTATGTTTATGTTTATATTTATATTTTATTTCTACTTTTCTACTTTTAGATATACACTTATATGTTTTTTATGACGTAATGTGAATGTGTACAATTTTGACTAATTATAACTAAATCCATGTATGCCATACACTAAATAAATTAATAACCAAATACATATATTATTATAAGTAGGCGGCTGTCATCCCACTTTAAAATCATTTCTAAATGCTTGTCATCTGTCTACACTTGCCAGGGTAAGAAATTGTAAGATTATTTATTTTAAATTCAAAAATGGAAGAATTTACCTTCAATGAGTGCGGATATGCAAATGATGTTTGGAATGGCAGACGGAAATTCTAGCCTAGCTAGAAGACTTTATTCGGAACGATATCCAAATCGAAGGTTACCTAACAGGAAAACGTTTGAACGCATAGATCGGAGTTTAAGAGAAACAGGTACGTTCAGCTTAATGCAGTAATTTTATAAACTGTTTTTACAATGGATAATTACGTTGTAGGAACATTTTTACAGAAGAAAGGTGGCGAAGGGAGTATAAGAAATGTACGTACGTACTCCAATAATTGAACAAAACATACTAGATGCTGTTGATAATGAACCTACAACCAGTTTAAGGAAACTTTCAGCACAATTTAATATTTCAAAACCAAGCGTACATAGAATACTTAAGGAGCAACTATTGCATCCATTTCATGTACATAAGGTTCATGCTGTCACCAGATGACTATTCTCCTAGGCGTAATTATGCCAACTGGTTTTTGGGTAAACAACGGGAAGACCGATGTAACGATCCGTCTGAAAAGTGAGGTTTTGAATCAGAAAGTGACAAGATATCACTTCTTATTTTGTTAAAACTCAACAGTTATACTTATTGACAGTACAGGAGGACTTTATACAATAGTAATTATCGTGCCTAGTTATATGTTATATGTTTATAATGAAACACTCACCTTTAATACAATACATACACTAAACATCTTTATGTTTTGACTTATGAAATTTATCAGTTTATTCGGTGTTTGTAAATTTATCCAATCCTTCTGTGGTCCTTATACAATATAATTAGTTAAAGACATATTTCGTTCTCTTATACTGTTGTAATTCATCTTAGTTTGTTGATAAAGTTAGTAATTGTTAGTGGTTCAAAATGTTTTGTTTACTATTTGGTGTGAAGTAAAGAATCAATTGTCAGTGTCAGTGAGCGACAGCGAGAACTTAAGTTGTTTCTGGCGAGATAGCTATTGTTGAGAAATTTTAGATGTTTCTTGCTTATGACGTCATCGTTGATCGGTACACATATCGCTGTCTTCACAATATGGAATTATAAGGGAATTTAGGGGATATAATTTATATTTATTTTGGATTTGACTTTTATGCACTACACGGATTTGACGATTTTACGGTTCATTCGATTGATTAGTTCGAATTTACCAAAGTGATACCGGGGGTCGTACCAAAAATAAACTGCCAAGTTGGTAGTGCTAGGGACAGTTCCTTGGTAACTTGACTTCCGGATGGGATTTTTCCTTGGGTTGAACACGACAAGTTAGACGTGGTCACAGGTACAGACAGAAAAATTGGCGATCCAGAGGATATCTTTGACATCCCGAGTAGGGGATTAAATTTTCTGTGCTGTGAAGCTCTGGGTTGTGGTAGCAGTTGTTAGTGAGCCGATATTTAGAGGCCGATGGTATTTGGTAGGATTTGATTTCCTTTTTTTTACTCCCAGCAGCATCCTACATTGGAGGGATTAAATATAAGACACGCGTCTACACGTTTTATCCCATTGGAGGATATTAATTTCCTTTTACGATTTCTTGATGTTAACCTTTCGGAAAGAAGGTATGTACATTTCTGTAAATACATTTGTTTAAAAAAAATGATGTAGTACTTACTACTACTACTCTAGGTTTAATTTCTGTTATTTGATTTAAATCGACGATTTAATGTAGTTTTGAGCACTTTCAATCTTATTGCTTAAATTTAAGTTGTTAGTTACACAGATACTTTTAAGAGAATCATGTAAATACATTGCTGAAGTCTACTCCAATAAAAAAAAAATGGATTTTAATTTTATTTTAATGTAAATAGTAATTGGGGAATTTATGTATTGTAGGGTTTTGGTTGTGGGCAAGTAAGCCTGAGAAAAATGAGGTTGCCGTATGAGATGGATGCTCAAGATCGTGGGTTATACCTTCACCAGTTCGGGGAATCATGATGTCATCTGAGATGAACTCTTAGTAGTTATAATAATTTTTTTTTTAAACTTACCGATTTTATGAATTTATACAGGTATTTATGTATTATTATTTAATTTTGCCAGTGCGATTGTAAAGGGTAGAAATTATTCTTATATAATTTTCGTTTCCTAAGCGCGTCGCTTACCTTGGTACCAAAGTCACCGACATTGTGCGTACACAGTCACACTTTACATATATTTATTTTTAATTTCTAGCCTAACATTTAATTTCTTCATGTTAATTTGGGGGGGGGATGTAACGCATATTAATTTAAAAGTTTTACATAATGCGAACCTAGTAATAATCTGTCAAATACTTTAGTCTAACATTGTTATGTTGAATCGTGAGTTATACTGTTTGAACATAGTTGTTCTCGAAATAAACTTGGTAAGTTTGAAGGTTGGTCTTGTTATTGTTTTTCTCTTGCTGGGTTAGGGGAAATTGGAAGCAGATTTAGGCCAGGCGTAGAAACCTAGCTGGCGCCCTAGACCATCTTTTTTTTTGTGGAATTCCGGGAAGAGTTTGTTTTACCCACCACCGTCTCCATATGAGTTTAGCCGAAGGCCGTAAAGGTTGAAGACCCGGGACAACCGAAGAACCTATCATTTCCAGTTTTGAAGTAGAAGTGGATAACGCGAAACTATAGGTTACACCGACATTTCATTGAAAATGTACTATTTACATATGAAGCAGGTTTTACCAGGGATGGCATAATTAATTCCCATAATCTACATCTGTCGGATGATGAAAATCCTCACGGGAGAGTTAAGACTAAACACCAACAAAGGTTTATAGTCAACGTATGGGCAGGTATTATAGGCAACCGCTTAATTGGTCCGTATATCCTTGTGGATCGTTTGAACGGACAGTCTTATTTACAATTTTTGCAGGATATTCTGCCAATTTTATTAGAGGATGTACCTTTACAAAAGCGCCAATGTATGTGGTTTATGCACAATGGAGCACCCCCTCACTTCAGTCGTGAGGTACGTGCCCATCTGAACAATATTTTTCCAGATAGGTGGATTGGAAGGGGTGGACCATTTATATGGCCAGTACGTTCGCCAGATATCAACCCATGCGATTTTCACTTTTGAGGTTACCTTAAAAGCTTAGTTTACAGTACACCTGTAAATACAAGAAATGAATTAATTGATAGGATACGTTTTCACCGCGAAAACATCTGAAATAATCCTGGAATGTTATTTCAAGTACAAAGATCTAATTTTAGAAGATTGCGGAAATGTGTGGAGGAGCCCATATTGAACATTTGTTGTAATTTCCAATCAGCCATTTAATAATTGTAAATAAAAAACCATTTTTCATTCCCAACTTTAGAGCCCTATAGTTCGTTAACGAAGGGCGTAAAGAAATGTTTTTATATGAAATGCCATAATTATTTTTAGTCTTTCTATCACCTCCCAAGTTTTTGGTACGAACTCCTGGGACACCCTGTATACACTCGTAAAGTTTGTTATCAGCATTTTGTAACTGGCCAATTGACTTAAAGTAAGGTAGGAGATGAAGAAATCCCATCAGGATACTAGCAATGCCTTGCTAGTAAATTATAGAATTACTAATTATGATTTTCATTTAATAAACAATTTATTCTCAATTCCAAAGTGGGTAAAGGTTAATGCGAGAAAAATGTTTTCAGATGTTTTCTTCTTTTCATAGAAATTAGAATAAATTTTTTGTTACAGGCTCAAGTACATCTGTTGGGTAACATAGCCATTTGGTATTCAGCAACTGTAGGATTGTTTACTTACTTCACGTTACTCATAATATATTTATTGAGACGCAGAAGACAATGTTACGACTTACATCCCCTCATTTGGAGTCAATTTACGCAGATCGGAGAAGTCTTCTTTACAGGCTACTTATTTCATTATTTACCTTATTTTTTTGTAGATAGAACTTTATTTTTACATAACTATCTTCCCGCTTACGCTTTCAAGACGTTGTTGTTAGTTGCTACCATAGAACATGTTTATATCGTTCTGAATGATGTTTTTAAAATCAAATTATTGAAAGTAATATTTCTTTGTTTATTAGTGATTTGGTTAGTGTGTGTTGTTTACGTGTTTAAAAGGTTTTTGGTGCTTAGTTACGGTACCACTGATTTAAGTACAGATGATATTATTAGGTTAAGGTGGAGGGACACTTGGGATTTTATCGTACATAAAAGCTAAAGTATACAAATTTGCTTTGTTTCAAAAGTAAGGGTGTTGATTTTTTATGATATATTAGAAGGAATCTCATTTATTTATTTATACAATGTTTTAGAAAAATATGTATCATATGGGATAATTTATTGCATACTATATACTGTTGTTTACTTCCTGAATATAAATATGGATGGGTAGTATATGATTTGATTGTTTATTCTGACAGATATAATTTTAGTCTACTTATTTTATATACAAATATAAAAGGTAATCCACATTACAAATATGTATGTGAACAAATAGAAGGAAATGGTAAATCGTCGCCGGGCTGTGAATACCTCCAATGTGATAAAAAGTCAATTTTACAGGAGAACCAAAAAACATTTCTATCACTAGATATTAAAGTAATATAGTAATTTTCTCATAATTTGTAATATATAGCAATGTATTTATCAAGTTATACTCGATTCCTTGCTGATTGGTGATATTTTCAATGAAAATCGGAAAAAGTGTTACTTTGGAGATATTGCTCATTCCAGACCAGAACACATTGAAGATATTCCAGCTCACATAGAATTATTATCACTGTTTGTTATTTCAATTTGAAGATAAGGCAACTCAGTTACAAAAACTAATAGTTTCCTAAAGTCGACTTTATTATGTTGAAGAAAAATATAAACTAACATAATTTTTATTTATTTTTCTTCTTCTCATAGGGCAATGAGTCATAAAATGAGTGATGGTCAACCTCGATGATAGTCTCAATTTCTTGTAGATGTTGATACTTCTCATAAGAAATTGTAGGTTGTTTTCTATAAAGGGGTGTTTTATAAACTGACATGTTTTGACAATCACGTCTATGGGGCATAATATTCCAATCCTCAGAATAGTCCAATGAGAACCAAACATCTCCACTATAGTAAAAACCAAATAAAGTTGCGTTTACGTCATCATTGTGAACATTTGTAGCGTTGTCAGAGTGTTCACGAAATATGGAAATTAACAGAAAATAACTGAAGTCAACAAAAAACGTAAATGTAGAAAATTTCACGTTTATGAGCGCAACGTTTTTTCTTTGGTGACTCAAACTCTTCACTTTTTTTCTTTGTTTGACAAATTTTGCTTACTGTTCTTACACTGGTTTTTAAAGCAGCAGCTCAAACTCTTCACCTATTTTCTTTGTTTGACAAATTTTTTGCTTACTGCTCTTACACTGGTTTTTAAAGCAGCAGCTACACGCTAAAATAATAGAAATTTTCGTAAAGTAAAGTAAGGATATTTTATTCACGTATTATTACCTACCTCTTGTACAGCATTTAAGGGCAACAAAGGACCATTATTATTCCTTTCTTGTTCAAAATAATTTACTAATGAAGCCACAAGTTCTTTGCATCGGCTATTCAGCTGTTTGGGCATTTTAATAATCACAGAAGAAAATGCTTTGTTGTTTTGAAAACAAAAACAGTTTTGATTATAAATATTTCTCACAAGAAAATTTTATAAAGCACGTAACTATAACCTCAAAAATCGATGACAATACACGAGTAGAAAAGTCACAAACAACTCGGCAACATGACATTATTTCTGGCAGTGACTATTTTACCGTCAATAATTGGAGGCTTCTTTATGAAAATTTTAACACAAATGTTTACATCGAGGGACGTCTAAACCCAATAAAGATATATATTGCTTATACATTATTTTGGTACAAAAGTTTTTTTATTGATTGGGTTATCTTTAGAACCGATTAATTAACAAATTTAAGTATATGCACTTTTCGGTAGAAATGTAGCCACACATGCTATAGAAATACGCCCTTGGTGACGTAAACGCAACTTTATTTGGTTTTTACTATAGGTGAATATTTCAATTAGAAATGCCTGTGGATATGGTGTACACACTAGATGTAAATTGAGTGAATGAAAACGACGAATACTCAGTGTGTATTAGTTTATTACTTTCCGGCTAAGCGCTTTCGGCTATTAAGCCATTATCAAAGCCGTCCTATGAAAAATTACAAAGCTTGTGAAATTTTGAAAAAACAATTTAAAAAAGGTTGAACTTACGTCATTTAAAAAAGTAGTTGTCAAAGCCATCAAGTTGATTAAAAACAATACTCAAGATAGAATCATCGTTATGATTGAGTCATTGGAATAAAAATATTGAAATACCCTATTGGAAGGGTGTAAAATTATAATTCACATGATGTAAATTCACTCAAAATTAAAAAACTGAACGAAAACAGATGACAAGTTTGACATTAGAATTACGGTGGCTAATAAGCCAGCGCGCCGTAAAAACAAGTGCATGACAATACAACATATTTACACGACGAACACTGAATCAAAAGCATGATTGAAAAGATGAAAAAATTCCTATAGTGAACTGAAAATTGTAGGGAACCCCGAATATTACATTTATTTTTAAATTTGAAAATGAAGTTAAAGATGTGAATAAAGCAAAACAAAATTGAAAAACTCTATTCAAATTCAGTTCCCAACATTCATCCAATTTAGATGAATAGCAAAATCCCCCTCATCCCTCAGCTGCATACTGAAACTGAATTAAGAGGTTGGATCCATTCCCCAGCCAGTCAGGAACAAGCGTAGTAACCTAAACGTGCGAAATGCTAGATAACATAAATCAAATATTTAGTTGTAAATGCATCCATGGAGGAGCTTATATAATCTATTGACTAAGGTGGAAGAAATACGCTGGCAAGGTGAACCCAACAACCGACGGTCTCACATATATCTCCTATCGTGTTTAGGTACCCTGTGGGACTCCACATTTCATTGTTTTCTTGGTACTTAATTCGTTCTCGACAATGACTAGTTGTTTTCGATTAGTAAGATAACTATGGAGAAGTTTTAGACAATTACCTCTTATCCCGTTTGCTTCTAAAGTTTTGAGCAGGAGAGAATGGTCAACCGTGTCAAAGGCTTTACTAAGGTCGATAAAAACACAAACACAAGGGGTGCCTGTTTCGAGTGAATTGTGTACTTTCTTAGTTAATTCCAATATCGCATCCTCAGTAGTTGTATATTCTCTGAATCCAAATTGTTTATTTGAGATACAATTGTACTTATCAATAAAATTGTTCAATCTCTACTTAATATTTTTTTCAAATATTTTAGTTAAATGAGATATTAGAGATATGGGTCTATAATTGGTTATTATTGCTTTATTTCCTTTTTTATAAATTGGACAGACCACTGCTTCTTTAAATTGCTTTGGCCAATATCCAGTGTCAATACTCATATTTATAATATATTTCAACGGATTAGAAATATGTTCGGCAATATACTTTATAAAATCTACACCTATCCCATCGCTACCAACCGATTTTTTATTTTTTAGTTGTTCTATAGTGTCTACAATCTCAGTTGTATCAGTATGAGTTAACTGTATAGAGTTAGGTAAACTATATGTACGAGGAGTGGATTTTTATTTATTTTTTGTGCTAATCTCGGACCCATGTTCACAAATTGATTGTTAAATTCATTTGCTATATCCTTAACGTCAGTTAAATTTTCTCCCTTATCGTTTTTTATTATATCTATTTTCGCTGTTTTCTGCTTTTTGCCAGTTATTTCTTCAACAATAGCCCATAATGTTTTAGAATCATTTGCACCACTTTCAATACAGATTTTGTAATAGTTTTGTTTTGTTTTTGCAATCAAATTTGCCAGCCTATTCCTCGAAATATGATATCGATGTTTCATCTCTAAGTTATTAGGATTTTGCAAAGCTTGTTTGAAAAGTTGATTTTTTTTATGGACTTCACGTCATCCATGGTGCAATTTTCGTAGATTTCTTTCTATTTTTTTTATATCTAGTACAGTTTTGGATTATATTGTTGATTATTTTGAGTAGCATATCTGTGGCAGCATCTGGGTCACTTTGCGAGTATACAGGATTCCAATTAATTTCACCCAAAATGGTTGATAGTCGGATATAATCAATGAACTTTTTGCACGTTTTGTAGTCTTGTTCTTTTTTTCTGTTATTATGTACTATTTGTAAAATCAATGTCGAATGATCTGTTATATTTGTATCAACAACTATAGGTATGACCATTTCTAGTATTTCAGGAATTTTAGATATGATGTATATGTGATCTAAGCATGCTTTTCCTCTTGTAGCTATGTTGACCATAGGCATATATCCGTATTCATGCAATGTATTATTATATTCTACGGTATCATTGTTATGCTGTAATATATTGATGTTGATATCTCCAATAAAAAGGTCATATGTGTTATCATCAGATTCAGATTCAAAGTAAGTTTAAAGGTTTTGTGCAAGTTTATGAATGACTGTAGAAGGTGGGCTATAGCATGCAGTTACATTGATACTACTTTTATTGAATTTTATAATCATTTTCAGAAACTTAAATTCATCTATTTGTACTATTTGTGGTTGAAATCATACTTCTCTTTAATAAATATGACCGCACCATCATTTTGATTATAATCCCCATGATTATATAGGATTGAATATCCAGGTAGGTTATATAAGTCTGGATTATGTAGCTGCCAAGTCTCTTTTAGTATTATTAAGTCAAATTCTAATTCTGTTCCTTCTATAAAGATTTTTAATTCATCTATGCTTTTTTCAATGCTACGAATGTTATTGTGTAGTATTTTGAAATTTATATTCTCATTGTTTACTTGTAATATTCGATTACACTCATATCCGTTATTTAGCCTATATGTTTCGATTCTTTCAACCTCAAAAGCTCGTATATATTGATCCATTATTTTTGCGTTTAATATATAGTAGTAATATTTAATTTCAAATTAAACAAATAAATCAAAACAACCAACCCCACACCCAAACAATAATCAAACAATAAACAAACATACTAACCAAAGAAAGCAGTCAGGGATACGTTATCTATTTGTTCTAGATCCTAGGCGTGTTCTAGTTGCTTGCGAAGTTGAACTATGTTTGGTATTCACACTTGGTATACCTTCCTTAATAACCTTACTGTCCGCCTTTTCCTTATTTGACTTTGAAGCGCATGTACCTTGCAGTACCTTACTTTTATTCTCTATTGGTGTGTCCGACTTATGACTGTTGATAATATTAGTTGACATACTTGGGGTTGATGGGGCACTACTTGGTTTAGTAAATTTCAGTGCCTGACTATCATTCAATTCCTCAATAGTATGGGGAATTTGATTGATATACAGCTTAGATCCTCTAATATAGCAGTTATTAGTGGTAATCTCTCTCGCCTTTTTTAAATGTTCCAGTAATATTTTTTTCTCTTCTTTCTGATATCTTGTTAAATCCGGTGAAATTGATATTTTAGTACCCTTTAGCCGTCTTCCTTTTTTAAGTAGGGATAACTTAGTAATTTGGGAGTGGAATTATTGATATTATTGGCATTCTGCAAAATCTTTCTGGTTCTAGACGAAAACATACAGCAAATTAGCTTGAAGGTATCTACCTGCACAGTACACACTTCTTGCCGAATCAATTCGAAATGAAATTAAAGTGAGGTTAGCAGTTTGACATTTGTGTCGTAATATCTCCTACGTGCATACATGGTATGTCGAAATATCTCCAATGTGCTATTATAAATCTGATATAAACACATGGGATATATTTCCAAAGGAACTAAATACCTCCATTGTTAATGTTGTCACATTGAATTTTTTTCCATCCTAATATTTGAATTCTGTTACATTGGAGAAATGTATTTAATTTATTTCTGAAGTTTGGCGATTCCATATCATTTCGGATGTATTACGAACTTGTGAGGAATACTAATAGAATTCTCAATGTGTATTCATCTCATTTCACATATTTTTGTTACATTAGAGGTATTCGCAGCCCGGCGACGAAATGTTGAATTCAACTTATAAAACGAATATCTTGACAGATAGAATTATTAACATTACCAGCACTCATAAATAATAAAGCCTAACTGAATTAAAGTTAGCAAAATAGTCCCAAAACCTTATACAAATATGGTTTAGACAAAATAAAAATATTATGAATTGATTTGTAAAAGTAAAATAAAAAGAGAATTATCAAATAAACCCCAGCTGTTATTACAGTTGAAGAATGAACAGGAGCTGGAACAGCTATTTCTGATGGTAAATGGTAATAGTAAATAAATTTTTATTTAGCTATAGCATTGATTGAAAATCGATCGAAACGTGTCCTCCTATGGCTACGACATATAGATGGCAGCACCTCTGAATATGGCTTTGAGATTTCAGTCGCTTCGATATCTCCGTTGGGTGTAGGTCGTGGCACTACTTTCTCATTCAATAAACGCACGGAAGATCAGTAGCGCACATAACAACGATTTTCGTGTCCGCAGAGTCACGAAACTTGCCATTAATTCATTATGTCATTGATTTTGTAATCAATGATTATGTGCATATTTTTTAAGAAATAAAATGAGGAAAGTTAGTTGATAATTTATTGCAGGCACGAACCTGAGTAAATATGTAAAAATACCTAATTTGTAATGATAAAATAGCGAAGTACTCTAAGGGGACATTAACGCCCAAGATGTATTTAATAACAGAAAATAATTGAATTAATCAATATTTCATTTCACGAACAATAAAATGTACGGAGGTAGAATGAATCCATATAATTTAGGTTTGTAGGCCTTAAAATGGTTTCCCATTTATAGAGTTTTTTAAACTTTTTGAAACAAAATAAAGAAAAATATTTTATTTGGACTTTGATAATATCGACACTTTTCTATGTGGCTTATTGTTACTTTTTGTATTTTTTGTGCTGGAATTTGTTTCTTGTTTGGCCGTTTCCCATTTTAAATGCCGAAACATTTTCATTTTAATGAATAAATTTAAAATAAAATCGTTGTGATAAGCACAAGATGGATTTTCAAGTATTTCACCCCAATCAACCGGGTTTTGCAGATAATGCCTGATATTCTTTGAAACATCGGGGACAGCTTTTTATTGGTCAAATGCAACATTGAAACTTACCAACAAATTACGTACTATATTGATGAATTTCTAAGTAGGTGTTTTAAGAAAAGTTACCGTGTTTCCTGCACAACCGTAATCTTTGAAAAAAAGCAATAATTAATTACGGCTTATGTTTGTTCCGTCTTCTTTTTGATATTTAAATGCACAGACATTGCACCCAAATTTCTGATTAACCTTATACAGTAAATAACCGGCTACATAAGCATTAGAATATTCTTCTAATGTAGATTGAGATGTATGTGGTTGTGGAGTGTTCTCTGCATTTGCTTCTATCCGATTTGTGGAGGTAGAACAGTTCTCTTTATCATTAGGAGAATCTCCTTCGCATTTACTATCGGGCTCATGCGGGACGGCTTTGTTATCGTCAATTTCAAGAACGTCCCCTTCAGAAACCATACTATTTCCCGTTTCGGTCGTCATTTGAAGTCGTATGCTCATATTCTGTTGCATAGCAATTCGAAACTGACGCACCGTTGGCGTAGGGTTGTATCCGCCTCTGTTTCTTACTACCGAAAAGAAATTTTCTAGAGGGTCTTGATTTAAGAAGGATGTCCGCAGGTACTTAATCGCAATTTTTTGGAGCTCAGTCCATAAGAGCAAAATGGCTTTGATACTCCATTCGAAACCTTTGAGACAGTAAATATTCTTGCGTTTTTTGTTGCCCTCATAAATTTCTATATTTTTAAAATAATTCAATACATGCTCTAATACTTCTGCGGTTTTTTGTATTAAAGGGGCGCACGGTGTGAAAAAAAGAATTTTCTTGTTCGTAAACCTAATATCTCACGTTTGAGTGGACCGAATTGGATGAAATTTTGTTTACGTATAGTTCAAGTTATATGGAATAAGGGAAAATTATTGAAGAGACCCAAAATAGTTTTCCAATGCCTCAAAATTCAAGGAAAACAGGCCCCATTTGCAATTTTAAACATAGAACATCGTGCATTACTTGGTAAAAAGACGCGTATATAATTACTGACTTTTTTATTTTGATAGAAAGCGTTATAAATTTCATAAATTGTTTGGTATTAAACATTCCTAAGGCAAAAAACAAAAGTAAGTATGCAGCACAGCAAATAACTTGCTTTGTCGTCTGAAAAATGTGGTGCGCATTACTTTTTTCGTTAAATTTTTATGTTTTATATAAAATTATTACTTATTTAGTACAATCTTAAAAATGAGTTTAGGTATTCATTTGTTTTGGTGAGATTTGGTGTAATTTTAGGCATCGCCCTCGTGGTCATACTTTTTTGATCAATGTCATAAGTTTGCTGTAAATCTTGCCAAGAGATAGGTTTCTGATCAACAAAAAATTGTAGCTTCCAATTCATAAAATTATCTCGAAGACTCCTCAACAAGTGAGGAGCATCGAAGATGGTAACAAAGTTGTAACCGGCAATGTTTATGCATGGATTCTCTTTTGAAGCACCCAGTAGGCTAACAGCTTTTCTATTATTCGAGCCTTGATCGCTCACTAGGACTCGAGGACAGAAAGTCAATTTCTTCAAAGTCGTGATCACTTCCATAATTATGTTTTTTAATGCATCACTTTTCACCAGTCCAGAAGAGATGAAGTAAACGAATAGAATTCGCCAACTGAAAAGTAAACCTCGAATCTGCTAAATTATTTTCCGCTAGGTCTTTTACCATGGAACAGTTGCATGTTCACAAATGTTTTCAAAGCTGTACTTTTGAATTTAAGCATATTAAATATCAATGTCTGCGCTGAGAAGCTTGAAACTTTCATTTTTAATCTGTCACATTTAGATCGGCAGTACTTGATTTTTCGTCTGAGGTGCACAATTTTAGTCGTCATCGAAGAAATCTTCTGCTTCAATAACCCTTTGTTTACAGAGGGCATAAGTAAAATAAGATCGCTAATGTTTGATCTATCTGATGAATTGCTTAAACGACGTACTTCCGAGCCTACAAAAGAAATAGCTTGTACTTCGAAAACCTTCGCAAGAAAAACGTAGAAACTAAACATTTTTATTGAACGAATTCAGTGATCTAAGGCATTTTATGTAATTTATTATTGAAATTTTTAATACTTCAACATAGCACTTCATAAAAGTTGAGGACAGATATTTTTAAAACTGTGTTGTAATATACTTATTTTAATATTTAAGTACAACCATTCATCAAACTAATCAATGGTACAACATACATAGGGTAAACTGTCCCACAGTGAACCAATTTTCATATATAGGGTCACTACTTTTATTTTCATGAAAATATCTTAGAAAACATATCGAATGAACACTCCCTGTTTTGATACGTTATCTGTGTAATCATATGGGTACTCATTTGATTTTTCGATATAGTTTTGAATTTTTTTAAAAACTATGACATATGGTTCACTGTGTACGATGATGTGTATACAGTGAACCACGTTCTTGATATACGCACTAGACGCAAGTATAAAAATTGATTGATTTCTAATTTAAAAAAATCTTCAAAAATGTGGAAACAGATCTAAATATTTTGTTTTTAACGAAAACTAACCACAAACTCCTTAAAATATTATTTGGGAAACAATGAGACTAGTAAACCTATAGTCATTTTCATCTCTGAAAAATACAAAAAAGAGATGACATAAACACAGGAGACTAATAAAATTGGGGAACATTTCAATAGCTAGCGAATATCGAGTCCGCAAAAGTCCATGCTGAAAGAGTAGAAGGAATTTTTGCACCTGGAGGTGGAGCCATGGTCTAATGGTTTTTGTAAAATAATTTTGACATCCGATTTTGAAACTGTAGATAAATCAGGTATGTCAGGAATGGAGAACACATATTGTGTTGGAGATTTTTTCCGCAAGAAACTCACATCATATTCACCTTTTTGGACAGCTAAAATTTTAGCTAGGTAGTAAATTTTCTTTTTTTTCCTTGGAACTCGACCAGAACAAATTCCCCTTCGACAGGATCTCTGGTAAGATTTCCTAACTGGTTTTTTGCAACAGGGATCGTATCTCCATCTGAATTTTCATCAAATTCATCTGTCATAGCTCCATCACTTTCCAAAATCATGGAAGTATCAGATTCAGATGTAGAACTATCCTGTAACACTTTCCTCACACCTTTCCCTTTCTTATTGGAGCATAGGATTTTTGTGTTCATTTGTCGCTTCTTTGCTTGTTTTTCTTTTTCAATTTGCTCCTTTTCTGGAGTGTCCGTTGCTATCATACTCCCACTTTTTTTCCTATTCTTCCTTATATTTCTTCTTGGTTTTGCTTTGAAAGGTGGACGGAATTCTGTCGGATCTATGAATTTTTTGTGACCTGTTTGTGACGTTCCAGATCTATTGATATATTGTTATCCGCTGCCACAGCAGTAGGATCAATTTCTTCAAGTTGTGGGCGATCAGTGACTGTGCTTGGTAAAAAGTCGATATCTGTAAAAATCGTTCTATCAAAAGAAACGATTCCGGTTGCTTTAAAGCTATTTACTATCGAGGTAGGTGTCATAGTTTTTAGATATGCTTCACCAATGAAACCACCCACATCATAAATTGTTACTGATTGGCCGGAACTTCTCATAATCCAGGAATTCATGCTAGCATTATAAAAGGTTTTGAAGGGCTTGAATAATCCAACATCGAGAGGTTGTGTTTTATGAGCTGAATGGGGTGGCAAAGTGAGTATCGTAACCCCGTCTGATTTGGCCAGTTTCAAAGACTCTACTGACAGGTGCTATTCATGATTGTCGAATATTAAAAGCGATGGATTATCCATTGAAGAGGAACTACATTTTATAAAATGTTTTATAACTTCAGGAAATAATTCCGAATTCATACATCCGCTCGGTGCGGCCAAACCCAAAGTACCAGGCGGGGCGCCTTTGATCATGAAGTTCTTGAAGTTTTTTCGAGGAAAAATTATGACGGGTGGAAGTGAATATCCACCAGCACAAACAATAGCACATGTTGTGCATAACGTTCCTTTTTCGCCACTTGTAACTTTCGAGAGACAACTTATTCCTTTCGGTGCCAGCACTTTTGGAGGCCTTTGAACAGTGGTTGTCGCCGTTTCGTCTAAATTATAGACGCGTGTTCCATTAGCAAAATTGGGATGGCGTTTTAAAACATCTTCTAGATTTTGGAAATATTTGTCAATGTTATGACGATTGAAACCTGTAGCTCGAGCCAAGCTATAACTTTCCGGTGCTCGGAGAGTCACATCTGGATGACGAACGCGAAAAGATCGGAGCCATTCCAAGCCTGCCATTTTTTTCCAGGATTCTGGAATGCGTATTTTATTGATGATTGCTGTCTCGTACGCTAACATGCGGTAATCTCTATTTGTTAAACCATAGAAGAGATATGCACAATTTTTGAGATATTTTTTCAATGCCTCTTCCTGCTCCGAATTGAAAATCTGATTAACGTTATAGTTAGGAACTAATCTGACATTCAGACCATCTCTTGCATTTTTTGTTTTTAAATAATATCTTCTCAAGGTTGCGTAAGGAAGTTCTTTAAGTTTAGCTGCTTTCCTTATTTTTTTCCCCGCTGGTAATAAGTTTAACAGCTGCCCTCATGTTTTCTTCTGTGTGAGCCCCTATTTTACGAGGCAGTTGTCTGCGAGCCATGCTGTAAAAAAATTAAAACATTATTTACAATTTCTGGAGTAAAGTAGTACACAGTGAACCAATGATTCACTGTGTAAGCGTCGACTTGGTTCACTGTTGGACGTGAGGTACAAAATCGTTTGAAGGTAAGAAATGAGAACTAATCATTTGTTTTATCAGGCATTTGCTATCGATTAATATCCTACATAGATCATTCATCACAATGAAATCTTAATTTCACGATTACAAAGTGTAGTTATCTTACTGGAACAAAAATATAGAGGGATTTTTTTATTTTATGTACCGGGCTAAATCACTAAATCTGCTATACAACATACTCAGTTGAATGTTCGAGCGGCACTGATCAGATGATGGGTAGTGCAGTGAGAGACGCTTCAAACACACCGATCGTTTTGTTTCTAATGTAGGCAACCGCGCATTGTACTTGACAGGTCCACTGTGGGACATGGCTCACTGTTGGACAGTCCACCCTACTTACATAATGCGCAGATCGTACATACCTTTTGGAGAATTTTGTTTTGTAGGTCGCAGCTCTTCGGAAAAATTCGATTCCAATTTACGTTTTCTTGAATATGTTCGAGAATTACCCGCAATACTTTGCGTTTCGGTATATAATGGGAGAGATAAGTTGTTGTCAACCGCAGTAATGGTGAGTTCTGGAATATAAATTATTGCAATATTTTTTTTAAGATGTCGTTCGGGATCGTCCCGTTTCTGTATAAACAATTTATAAGCCGCACGTAATTATTGGAATTGGAGCTGCAGAGCTTATTTCGATATCGTTCTCAACACGCTAATGGATAAGCGATTTCAATCCGTTTGAAACAACAAACTAAAACTTTGATATCTTGATACGCTGAAAATATTGTGATTTTAAACAAACATCTTGCTTTCGCTCTTAAAATTTCGAGTTACACCTTATTGGCGTGTTTAACAATGATTTCTATCTATAAACTGAATTCAAAAGATTCGTTTGATCTTTGATTCTAGTAATTGGATTTGAAAAAAATAGGTACTTATGTTCAGCAACATTATATTGTATAGGTACGGAATTTCTCTGTAGTAGCTTGCGTTGATTATTAACAATAATATCACTGGGCATAAAATGTTTTTCACAAATCGCCCTAAATTTTAGTTCACTTGCGTCCATGAGAGCAATTGTAATATTACCACAGTTTTTCTGCCACTGTTTCATGCGCTGAATGTCTTTCACAGGGAATCTAAAATAACTGATGTCGTTGTTTGAACAATCCAAATAAACACATTGGTGATGTGACGTACTCATTGTCTACTGTGGCTAACAAAACAAATCTAACGAAAAATTATTCAAGAGATCCATAAACCAAAAATATGTACGTGAAATAAAACAAACGGTACTCCCAAAAATAATTAAAATCAGGACTACACTGGCACGGACTCGAAGTAACTCTCAAAGCGACTAAAGCGTTTCCAAATTGTAGTTGATATTTCTTCCGTCGTCCTGGCGCATTAGTACAGCCGGCTAGTGTGTGGACGGTGCGGTGAGAGAGGGAAGATGAGTGAGACAACAGTGCGCGATAGACATATTCACGCCTTTTAACATAGCCGTTCCGTATCTTCCCTATTTTTTATTAATCAATGTCTATAGCTAGTTTTTACATACATGTAAGGTAATTGTCCCAATTACTGACACTTTAAGAGTAATTTTACATAATATTTCCCTAAAGATATGAATATTGATGAATACAACGAAACATTTTCTGACCAACTCTTTTATTTGGACTTAAAAATAAACAAAAGTTGCTTAATTCGGAAAAAAACATTGAATGTCTATAAATAATTAATGTTGAAATTACAATTGCATGCACACCAATTTCTGACACACATAAAATCTATATGTCCTAATTAGTGACCCTGTTCTGTACCAATCTCTGACACTAGCTTATATTTAAAAAAATCAAGCACTATTCAAAATTAATCAAAATCCTTCCAAAATGAAATTTCAAATATTTCTGCATTTCATCCAGTGCCTATTTTTAAGTTAGTTGGGCCCCAAGGCCCAAGCAAAATTTCGGGCCCCCAATATCCTAAATGACTTTTCAATAAGAATTTTTCTGCTTACTTTTGGCACCTTCAGTAATGATAAAAAAATGTTGAATAAATAATAAATAAATAATAATATTTCCAAATAAATAAATAAAAAGATTTATTTGGCAAAAACATATTATTTAGTACAAAAAACTACTTTAACAAAATTTCTAACTAAAAATTAACAACACAACAAAAATAAAAAAAACCTTCTAAGGAACAACGAACAAAATAAATAATAATTAATAAAAATAAACAACTAATTAAATTTTTTCTTACGTATTTTCATTTCTGAACAACTTATTATATCATTTATTTTCAATTTATCGAGAATATCGCTTTCTACATTTAGAATAGCCAACGATGAAACATTTTCTTCTTTCAATGAGTTTCTCAGATATGATTTATTTTAAAGTTCTCAGCACCTCTTAAAGTAATATCTTGTGCAGGGCCTTCATCAAAGCAGTGTTTCCTCTTACGAACCCTTAAAATCTCATTTTTGTAAACATTATTAATTGGCTGAATTTTTTGGATTCCTCTTCAACTTCATCAAACTGTTCTCTAAAACTATTGACAAATTCGATCAAACCACTGTACAGTGTACAAGCCGCAGTTAAATTGGCTTGATTATCTTGTAGAGATTTACTGGTGGAGTTTATTCTGTCTAGGATTCTTTTCCAAATCACTGTCATCAAGGCAAATTCAAATGTATTCATTTTGTGAAGTAAATCTCCAGCTTCTGTTCTGGTAGACTTTTTTTGGTTTGCATAGTCATTTAGCTCTACTAACGCTGTTTTTATTTTACTAAAACCAAGCGCAATAGATTTAATAGCATCAGCTCGTGCTGACCATCTTGTGTCACATATTTTCTTAACCAATGGTAATTTATTTTTTAAACAGATAGACATTTTTGAAGTACTTCCCATCTGTGAGTCGAAACTGAAAAAAAATTATATAAACATTGTACATTTTCAAAATATCTAGAAACTTCCGAACAACTTTCGGCAGCACTATTACCGACCAAGTTTAAAGAATGACTGGAAAAATGTGTATTATTTGTCTTCTCTTTAATTTTTCCCTGCTATCTGTTATATTTTCCGGATATATGGATGCGTTGTCATAACTTTGGCCTCGGCAGTAATTGATATTAAGGTCACTTAATTTGGTTTGTAAAACATTCGATAGACTTTCTGCAGTATGAGAAAATATTTCCACAAAACCTAAAAACCTTTCTACTGGTTGACCATTTGGTAAAATATATCTTATAATCATAGTTAATTGATCGATATCTGAAATAACAGGCGTTGAATCGACGATAATTGAAAAAAATTTGGCAACTTACAATTCGGCGATGATAACATTTTTTACCTCATTTGCATGAAGGTGAATAAATTCGTTGCAAATGGTCGAAGAAAGATAATTAACGTGCCCACTTCCAATGTCACTATATTTCTGGAGGTGTCCGGCTAAAAACGGGTCAAACTCACTAAGAAATTCCAACGAGCCTAAATAGTTACCATTCCCTTTTATAAAAAGTTTAGTTGTGGAACCGTAAAATGGTAAACCACTTTTTGATAGAAACTTAATGGTAGCACTCTTAATAAAACCTTTTTCCAGTAGTTTTGTTCCTGAAAGTAACTTTTTCTGATTTCTGTAACTATCCTTACCTCTATTCAACTTCTATTAATCATTGTACCGACAGAGGTTACGTGTTCAGAAGACCTTTCGTGGTTTTTTAAGTACTGAGTCGCATTTTTACAGTGAGTGTAGCCATCGGCACTTCGCTTGATATCTTTTTTAGAAAAAAAAAATTGCAAATATAACAATAAACACGATTTGGGACTGTAAACCAACCACTCACGAAGGACTTTTTCGCCATTTTCTTTAAATTTATATTATATTTATATTTTGAGGCCAGTCTGCTAGATCACAAGGAAATAGTGGAGAAGTTTCTTTGTCAATTTTCAATAAATCACTTACGAAGACGTTATCATCATCATCCGCGACTTTGTGTTCTTGTAACTCGATGGTATTATTAATATTGCTGGTTGAAGCATTTATTTCCTCATCTTTTAATGGCAGTTCAGGAAGATCTTGTCGATTTTCTAGTTCTTTTCTGAGGAATGCCGACATTGCGTTTTTTTGTTTTCCTCTTTCATTTTCCGTTAGTAATTCCTTTTTACTCACTCACTACCACTTTCATGTTTGTAACTCATATTATTATTTCTTCTACCCTTTTAACATTAAAAGCTTATTAATGTTGGACTAATTTAAATTTTTGGGTAATGCAATAATAGTGTCAATGAATACAGTGTGTTTGAAATTGGTAGCGAACATAATATTATGACTTCGAAAACTGTTGAGATAGTAAAAGACAATACGATAATTAAGTTTTTCATTGAATGCCGTTTACTTTGCGATTTTACCACTGTTGGTATTTGAGATATTTTGAAAGAACTAAAATGATGAATTTTCAAAACACAAAGGTATTAAAACTTTTCCCTAATTTTTTTCCCGTAAAATTCCTATAGTAAATATACAAAAATAATATATTAATTAATAATTATAACTTAAAACTTACCTTAAGTTAAATTTCAGGGTTCGGACGATAGTAAATAAAAATTATTACAATTTAAAATGAGACTTTGGAGTTCGACTGATATTGATAGCTTGCCAATATCACTTGGAAACTGAGAACAGAACAAAAATCTTAATACGATAGAAGACAACAAAGAGTTTTTTACGTAATTTCGTCGTCTATTCGGTACAAAAACGCTCTAAAAGAGTGCCGATTGTCGATGTTTTATGTTTTTAAATCTAGTTAAAATTATACATATATGTATAACAGGAATATCCTTATATAGAAAGAAACAAATTTATTCATCATTGAAAATTCTACAACTGCTTTACATACATTTATAAAACTTTATCAGACTAGTCAAGGATACTAACCTATGTACAGACACAAACAGTTGAAAATATATGTAAAATTTGATTATTGTTATTATTATTGTTTTTTTTATAATTATTTAATTTTTCTATGGTATATACACCCAACAAACATCAGTAAAAACAAAACATATACGTGAGTACTTACCAAGATATCACTAAGGATATGTACAAAATACAATTAAACAGATAAAGTATTCCAGGAGACACAATGCTTACACTGGAAAAGACTTATTTCAAATATATACATAAGGAATATAAACTTTTTTTTTGGAACCACCATTTATTTATGTAGATAAATCAGAAAGTTATTATGATAATAGAAATTCCTCAACAGAGTAAAAAGCATTTTGGATGAGATGATTGTATAAAGCTGACTTGAAGCTTACTAAGCTACATGTGTGTCCAAATAATTTGACTGCATGGTTGTAGCAGATGATACCTTGATAACTAGCAGAGTCTTGTCCCAGAGCCAGACGAGAGTAGGGTAGTCGTACTTCGTTACCTCTTCTAGTATTATAGTTGTGAATCAAATTATTTTTGGTGTAGTGTGTTTCATTTTTTTTACATTCATGGTTATTATGTAAATGCATAAGCTGAGTAAAGTCAATATGGTTAACTCAGTGAATGTGCTCTTACAAGATTCTTTATAATATAGTCCTGCTAGACACTTTTTTTGTTGCTTAAAAACTTTTATTGTATGGACTGAGTTCCCCCAGAAAGGTAGTCCATAAGATAGGATGGATTGTACAAGTCCATAGTAGATAAGCTTAAGCACATGTAGTGAGACTGTTCCAAGTATTTGCTTTATTACAAAACACACAACTCATTTTTGTAACGAGGTTTTCTATGTGTGCATCCCATATTAATTTTTGATCTATGGTCAGGCCTAGATACTTGAACATATTCACTTGCTCTATGGATTTGTTGTTAACCCTTATTAGGGGGCAATAGTCATAAGAAATGTTTTTTTGTTGGAAGACCATGAAGACTGTTTTACCGATGTTAATTGCTAAACCACTATTTTCACACCATCTGGCAAATTCCTCTGCAGCTGAGTTGGCTGTTTTTATAGATAGCGGAAGCTTATTCTGTGCCACTATTTTACTAGTATCATCTGCATAGATGATCGTTTTCTGCTGGACCACACTTGAGAGTTCTATGTCACTCATAAATATTATGAAGAAAAGTGGAGCCAAAGTTGAACCCTGAGGAACCCCCATTGAAACAGAAGCAGGTCGCGATTTCACAAAGTCAATAACGACTATCTGAGATCTGTTTTTTTAGGTATCATGCCACCCAATAATTTGCAACTCCTCTAATTCTAATTCGGTACAGTTTTTCCAGCAGTAAATTATGGTTCACTGTATCGAACGCTCTGCTTAGGTCAAAAAACAGAACAACTGGAAATTGTTTGTTGTTAAGGTGCAAATATATGTCTTCGCAGAGTTCATTTATTGCAGTTGAAGTTGATCTTTTTTGTCTGAAGCCGTGTTGGCAGCTAGGAATAAGTTTGTGATATTCAACAAAATTAACCAGTCTCAGACAATAGCTAAAATCGATAATTTTCGCAACCTGAGATTGTAAGCATACATTACGGTAGTTGGCCACTTCGTTTTTAGATCCCTTTTTTTATATATAAGTACCGATTTTGATATTTTTAGTGCTTCCGGGTATGTTCCATCAACAAACGACTTATCTATTATGTGAGATAGTGGATAGCATATCACATCACGGACAGTTCTTAGAGCCTTACCGTGGATTTCATCTATACCAGGTGATGTGGTTTTTGTTGTTTTGGTTGTCATATGATTAGAAGCTCCAGAATCGATGTACCATTCGTTCGAATTCCGGTTACCTTCACAAAAACAGAATTCTTCTATTGCACTCTTTGTAATTTTATCATTTTTCTGAGCCTTTTCATTGCTTCTTTGAATATTATTTTTACGGAAATTACAGTCTTTGAATATGACCCTTCTTGTTACAGATGAAACATTCTTTATCGAATCTACTTGCTGTCTCTTTCTTCTGCTTGTTATATGTCTTCAATGCAGTTTCTCTGCCTTTTTCACTGTCGCTTCCTTGCTTTCTATTGAACTCATCCATTAATTTTCCTTTCATATATTCATGGTTTGTCAATAACCTTCCATGTTCCCTCTCTAATCAACATCATCTTCATTTTGAATTTCCATGGTTGATAATTACTGTTATTCAATTTGGCAATTTTAAATCTTGAATTGTCAGAGGACGATTCCATTACTGTATGGTTTTACTGCAGCCTTATGTTTCCGCTTCACTTTTTACACAGTCTCCCTTAAACAACTCCTGGGCCCATAACCTAATGGTTTTTCAACGGAAGAACATCCTAATTTTACTAATGAAATACTATTCGGAAACGTAAACTGCAAAATTAATTTTATTGTCACAACTTGACAGACAACAACTTAAAAACAAAATTAACACACAGAGAGATCACATCTACATTTCTGGCGATCTTGAATATTTCTTTCAAATAATTACTGCTGCTCCTAGGCCATTAGGTCACAATGTTTTCAATGTGGATGACGCGTTAACGAAGGGTCTTTGGGTCTTGAATACTTTTAATATGCATATGTACCTACCGATTAGATCCGCGAAATCTTTAACGACGAATACAGGAATTGGGTTGCAATTTTTTAATTCGCGAATAAAGGAACCGTAAGCATTTACTGTATAACATAAAAGTTCTAAGAAAACAAAAAATCATACACACACGCTTTCGATATACTTTAAAACAATGTACTAAATATGACTGTTGTTTATTTATTGTGTAAAACATAATTATTCTATATTGAACACACTTTATATACTTCATTTCGATAACCATATTAGGTATACCTTTGGTCTCTTAAGACGATAATCTGTTTATCAGATATTGAACAACTGTTAGTGTAGTGGCAGCTTAAAATGTGTTCAGTGTATATCATCGAAAGTTCTAGAACTTTCAATAATTATCTTCATATGATACATATTTAAACACGGATATACTGTTTTAAGACTGTTGAACTCTTTTTTAAATTCTATTAATATTTTAAATTAGACATAAAATTTTAATACTCAAAATAATATTTGATTGTTGAATATCAGCTTTAAATAATAATACTATATATATGCGGTTGTGGTTGAAATATTGCCTATTAGAGCAAAACCCTAGTTTTTGAATATTTATAACTAATTGAGATTAAAAAAAACAAATACTCTGTTTTATTTTATACATATTTTTTATTAAATACCAAAAATAAGACAAAACGCATTTTAATCTAAACCTAAACCTTATGCAGTATCCATCCTTTCAGGTTCAATAGGCGTAACTGAAACCTCTTCAATATCCAAAACTTTAGTAGTAAGTACAGCTGTTGTTCCCCTTGGATATTTATAAGAACCTTGTTTAACTCCTTTTTTGTTAGCTTCATCATATGTTCTTTTGTAATCAACAGAACCTTTTCTTATTATACAAATATCAACATTGGAACCTGATCCCAAATCATTGAAAATACCAGCAGCAATTGCATCTCTAACAAGTAACACACCTTCTTCCTCCTCCATTTGGGGTTTCCAACGTGATTCAAAAACTGCTATGGCCGCTAAGGAACCAGATCCCATAGTACCTAATAAAATATTAATCATTAATTATTCCAAATAATTACTATTTGTACATTGTATTTACCATATGGGAGATCAACGCTAGATCCATGGGGATGAATCATGTATAGATGGGGTCCATCAATATCAACACCGCCAAGAATGAGAGCTGCTCCAATATATCCTTGGTAACGGAACAAGTATTGCTTTAACAACTGGTTAGCTGTACAGACTCTACTCACTCTATTTGTATATAGTCTGTGAAGCTCAAGTTGGGCTGCTATCATTTGGGTAGTCATTTCAGTATCTGCTGCTGTACCAGCACCACAGCAACTGAAAAAAAAAACATTAGTTCAGTCAAACATATGAACCATGGTCAGTCAGAAGTACCACCCAAGGAAACGAAAATTGTTCATGCAGTTGCAAAACGCTTTACATGTTAGTTGTAATAGAAAGCACAAATTGTTGGCTGCACATAAAAGACTTAATCGCAGAGAAAAAAGAATTGCTGAGATGAAAGACATTGTGAATGATTTATGCAAAAAACGTTTAATGAATGAAGAGTCATTAAAAAGTTGAAGGGACCTAAAGATTTATTTATTCGTCAAATAAAAAAATATAATAATTTATTTATTTATAAACGGGCAAACCCCTCTTTACAATATATATATAGACAATAAACAATATAAGAATTAATATAAGAAGATAATAATATACATCACAAGATATCACAGAGTAGCCACTTCATTAAGTGAATTTTTAAAGGTACACAAGCTCACACCAGTTACACATACATCGTTTGTGTTAAGTAGATTGCCCAGTCTCATAATACTGCTATTGTAGCCATAATTAGTATGGTGAAAAGGAATGCTGAAAAGTTCAGAATTACGTGTTGGTATTCTATTGAATCTAAAATTGATTTGTGCCAACAATTCTGGGCAAGATATTAAGCCATGAATTAATTTGTATAATAAAATCAAATCAGATCGATTTCTGCTAGTTTCTAAGGTATGAATTGATATATGCTCTAAGATTTGGGAATAATTGTATGTACCCTGGTATAAGCCCATTTTATAGGCAACACCTCACAAAAACCTGTTTTGTATACACTGAAGATGATGGATATGAACTTGATAATGAGGGCTCCAGACAGGAGAGGCATATTGGAGACAAGAATATATGAGTGACATGTATAATGTTTTTGTTGAAAGAATTGAAAATTCCCGTGTATTTCTAAGAACAAAACCTAGTTTTCGAGAGCTGCCGCTTACAGTTGAATTTATATGCTGAACAAATATAAGTTTTTCATCAAATAATACTCCAAGGACCTTAACAACCAATACTCTTTTTATGATCTTATTATCAATATGATAGTCATTTTGAATTATAGGATTTGCTCTACTAAAAGTAATACATTGGCATTTATCAGGATTCAACAACATTCCATTTGATTCTGACCAGTTTATCAAGGAATTAAGATCTTCTTGTAGTTTGATACAATCAGTTGGTTTTGAGATGTTTGTATATAATTTTAAGAAATCAGCAAAAAGAAGAAATTTACAATTTTTAAAAATAGTTCCTATGTCATTGATAAAAATGTTAAACAGGGGACCCAAGTGCGATCCCTGTGGCACTCCTGATGTGACAAGGAAAGAATTGGAAACAAAATTCTTAATTTTAACTAACTGATGTCTATTATAAAGATAGCTATGTAACCAGTTTGTCAACCATGACGGAAAGCCAGCGGCAGACAACTTGTTGATTAATAAGTTGTAGTTCACTTTATCAAAAGCTTTACTGAAGTCAGTATAGACCGAGTCAATTTGATTATGTTGTTCTAGTGCACTGACAATATCGGTTTGATATAATAATAAGTTAGTTACCGTTGATCGACCACCTACAAAACCGTGTTGTTGTTCAATTATTAAATTTTTACAATAAAAAGAAATATGACTGACCAAGAGTTGTTCCAATAATTTTAGTATGGCAAGTTTACTTATTGGTCTATAGTTTCTGATTTCTCCCTTAGAACCGTTTTTGAAAATAGGCGTTACATAACTATTTCGCTAGATAGTAGGAAATATTTGATTTTTGAGTGACAAATTGAATAAAATTTCTAATGGTTTTCAAAGGGGGAATCGATACAGTATTAACTGGATTGAAATTTACATAATCAGCAACCTCAATATTGCTATATACACTTCCAAAATGTTCAGCCAACAAATTCACAATATCTGTGCCACAGCTGGCTACATCATCATTGTATGTTATAATATTAGGAATTCCATGATCTTTTTTCAAAGAATTGATATAGTTCCAAAAATATTTGGGATTAGTTGAGATGTTGTTATCAACCATACCTATGTAGTCACTATAACATAACTTGGATAAATTTTTGCACCTAGTTCTCAAATTACAAAAAGTAGTATAATCATTAGTATCAGACGTCTCTTTGAATATTTTGTGAGCTATTTTCTTTTCTCTAATTAGTTGCTTCAATTCAGAATTAAACCACACCGGATCACTTGAGGACTTGAATCTACGAAAAGGTACAAAATTTGCCAAAGCATTATTGAAAATTTGATAAAAATTCTTAACGGCTAATTCAACATTACCACTCAAGAACACATCCCAGTCAATAGCAGCAAAATAATTATTTAAACCAATAAAATCTGAATAGTAATAAGTATCAAACTTCATATTCTCATGATTATCTGGTAGTACTAAGTCACAGGATAATGCTACATGATGTGGATTGTTGGGCAATAATAGATCAATTGCAAGATTCACTGACATAATGTCCTGGGAATTGGAGAAAACTAAGTCTAAAAATACATTATTGTTATTAGGTATCGTATTAATTTGTTTTAGTCCACTAAAAGAAAAATGTTCATTCAGTATCGATGCTGGATATCCAATTGGACAATGCTGTAATAGTCTATCCCGATCTTGGGGGTACCAAGTGGCCAATGCCAAATTATAATCACCAAATAAAAATACTGATGAGTTCATATAATTGAATAGTATGTTTTCGACTGACTGACAGTGACTTTCATAGATGACGTTGCCAGAGCCCGGACGAATGTATGTTGAACCAAAAACTGCTTTTGTTGTGTGTAAGATGTACGAATAGATGTTCAACATCAATATTCACTTCAGTAATTTGATAAACTTGTAAATCAGTCTTAAATGCCAGCAATGAAGCACTGTCAAGAGAATACTCCAGTGAATTAAAAATTTTTGCATTAACTCATCACTACTACCCTCCTTCTGCATATCATTATGAACGAAAAACATTTAATACATGTCTGCCACACACAAGAACTTTATGTCGCTGGTATGGAAATACAGATGGGGAGCCAGGTTTCACTACTGAAGCATTTAATGCTTTATAAGGCTACTGGAGAAAAGGAAAAAAAAATGTGTGCTCTTATAATTGATGAAATGTGAATTCGTCAGCATGAAGAATGGTTTCCTTCCAAAGATAGATGTTATAGCTATGTTGATATGGGAATAGGAACTGTTGACTATACTTTGGCAAAAAATGCATTAGTATTTTTACTCAATTGTGTTAATTGTCAATGGAAGATGCCAGTACATATTTTTTAATTGATAGTTCAACAGGTGAACAAAAACAGGTTTGATATTACAGTGCCTTCAAAAATGTCATGAAGTAGGTATTGATGTGATGTGACCACTCTGCGAAATACTGTCGCAAATTTGCGAAATCACGGGAAATCAAGCGCAATCATAGGAAATCACGCTAAATCAAGCGCAATCATAGGAAATCACGCTAAATCAAGCGCAATCATGCACAATCACGAGCAAAATAATGAAACTTTCCGGTACTCAAGTCGATTGCAATTGCGAACTTTGCTATGTTAAAAATATTAGGTACCAATTTTTAGAATTCCAAACTCTTATTTTTTACATTTGAAAATGTTGCCCAAACGTTTCATGAAAATCAGACAGTTCATTACAATCGGCCGTTGGGCGAGTGTTGTGCGGCGGGGTTGCGAGTTGCGACAAAGACGTGATGCGTCTGCGTGAATTCAGTATGAATTAAAATCCGTTACAGTTAACAACTTGTTTTGCTCTACGGCACATTTATTTTATGGCTGTGCAAGTAACACAAGGACATATGTGTATTTTTTAGTTTTTTTTGTTTTCTATTATATTATATGTGATTCATTGAATGTACTGGTGTCAGGTAAGTATTAAAAAAATATCTAAGATAAGACCAACTTGTTATTTGCAACATTTTTTATTTACTGGAAAGTTAACCTCGATCGAAACTTATTACTCAGAAAAATTGTAATGGAAATCAGACAATTGCGGTAGTTTCGTAAAAAAAATTGAGTCAAATAAATACCTATTACTAAACATAAAACTATCGTTAATTTTTTTCAATTATGACGATTTTCTCTGATCTCTATAAAGTAGACAGTAGAAGTCGTATAATTATAGGATCCTCAGTTACAAAGGAAAATCAGTCATAGCAGCGAAAATTTGCTCCTTTGAATCTTCATATAAACATATTATTATACAAAACAAACCACCTTAGTGTCGGCGGCAATAGAAGCGAAGTCGTTTGTCATGGCGTATATCTCTCAAAATTTTACTGTTTTTCAGACACTAGTTAGCAACTCAGGTACATACCTGAAAGTAGGTTTAACGACAAATAATGATTTTCAAGTAATAATTTCTAAAAATCTGTTCCATTCACCAAAAAATGTTATTGGGATTTTTTGCTTGTATTTTGATACTTTTTAATTCGACTGTCATGTTTTAAAACTTTTATGTTATATCTTATTTTTTTTAAATTTTAGATAAAAAATGGAGCGAATTCAGGAAAATAAAACTAAGCTAATAGTCTCGTTGGACCTAGGTTTTCCAGAAAATCTAGTTGATTTATTGATTTATAATGGATACTATAGTCTTCATTCTATTAGCCTCATTAAAGATGATGACATATTGAAGCTTGAAGAATTTGCTAGAAATATACTACCAGATCTTTTAAGCCAAGAAGAAAAAAATAGTTCTTATGGTATATTTATAAGAAATATATCAAAATTTTCTGTTGTTGAGGGAGAAAAAAAATACTCAAGGTTTTAATAAATAAATGCCAACAAGCCTTTTTAAATAAACCAACAGCAGCACGGCTCGAGAATAAAAATACAAAGTCTAAAACAAGGTGTGGACCAAAAGCAAAAAGGCGAAAAAATCATGAACCGGATCAAGAATTGGACTCTTCATCAGATTGTGAGAGTGAGGATGAATGACTCATCAGGACAAAACGAGAGGCATATATTAGAACATATGAAGTAGGTTGTTAACACATACCAAAATAAAATTTTAAGTAATCTGGATCAGAATCACAAAAACGCTTTGCTCAAAAATGGGTTAAGGGAAAATGTTAAAGTTAAATTTGTAAATGATACTGTGTACATTACTTGTAATTTATGTGATTTTGAATCTAAAGCTTACTCGGAAGTTGACAGACAAAGAAACAACAAGATGAAATGGGTGTTTTCAAATTTTAATAGACATTTCAAAACGCACGTAAAAGACCAATCTTCCTTAGCCGTTCAGCCTGTAAGCTCAAAATCTACCTCTAAGATTACTTCTTTTTTTACAGTATTGAGGAAAGGCGAATGCAAATAGCTATATATCTATGATGTCATTTTTTGGTTTTGAATCTTATATTAACTCATATACCAGAGTGACTCCAAAAAGCAGAACTTGTATTGATCACATGTTTATAAGAAAAAACATAGTAATGAATAAGCTTGTTTATGATTCATTTGTTATAGATACTGATGTCACTGATCACTTCCCAATATATTTAAATATTAGTTTTGTCCAAAACATTATTTCAAAGAAAAGCGTAGAAGAGAAAACGGTTAGGACGCTTGACGAAATTAAATTCGAAAGCAAATTAAGTACAATAAAATGGAATAATGTAATTGCTGAAACCGATCCAGATCTGGGTTATCAAAAATTTATAGATACTTTTACAAACACATATAAATAATGTCACAATACAAAAACATTATATATTCCAGTACATAAAAAACTTAAGCCGTGGATCACTAATGGCACACAACTGGTGTTATAGTGTGAATTGCACAGCTTTGTACTTTTTATACCATTTATAAGTATTATTACCATTATTATTGGAAATTATGTATATTGTATTTTCTATAGCACAATAAATAAATAAATAAATCCAGAAACTCGAAATAGATTTGACAAACACCCCTGAAAACCTGGAAAAAAGACATCCACAAAATAGAGAAAGTGAGCAAGAAGTAATTGCTGATAAGTTGCATACCTCTATTCTCACTTCTTCTGTGACACCTGCAAGTCGGTCAAGGGCAGAAAAAGAAAATAAATCCAGACTTTTAACTTTTGATGCCTGCCAAACAAAAATAACGGACTTTTATGAAATTTGCGAACAGATTAAAATTCAAATAACAGAAAATTCATTTCTGAAGAAAGAACTGACAACTTTTGCCAACATCTTGTATCAATATAATGAGGTACAGTTTGAAAGTATTAAAAGTAGTGCAAGTACCAGGCATGCAAGCAGTGAACCCTTGAGCAAATCTTTGTCATTTTTTGAACTACTTAAAGCAACAGTTATTAAGAACTCTTCAAGAACCTTAACTACTAGGTAATCGATTTTCTAATGAACTAAAAAAACTATGTACTTATTTTTAACTTCAGGTCGTCTAGCATATCAAACATTGGTTACTAATATACCTAAAGGTCTTCCATCAATTACAACGTTAAGCAGAACTCTGATAGAAAATTATGAAAAATTAACTGAAGGACAACTCACATTTGACGCATTAAAGCAATATTTAGAGCGAAAAAAATATCCGTTACGTATTTTTATTTCCGAAGATCAAACTGCTATTGTTAAAAGACCATGTTACGATCAGACGACAAATATTCACGATGATCTCATTTCAGACAATAATGATATAGACCTTCAGAAGGAAGGTTATTATGCGGTATGTTACAAAAGATGGTATATTGGAAGAATAACAGATATAGTAGATAAAACCACAAGTGAAGTTAAATTTTTAAAATTAGAATTGGACAAATATGTTTGGCCCATAGAGGAAGACAAACAGATTGTCAACAACAAATTTATTTTTTATGGTCCAATTTTTTTGGAGGGCAATGGACCCTTTCAGATAACAAGAGTGGATAAAGTAAATATAGAAAAAGCCTTCAAAAATGTCAAGAAGAATTTAAAAGACTTTCTCTAAAGTTACAGTCTGTGTTTGAGATGATATTATCAAGCCTTTATATATTTTAGTACTCGTTTGTTGTATAAATTAAAAGCTTCATTTTGATGCAAAAATATGTAGTTTTTATTTTGCAATCATGCACTATAACTCGAAATCACGCGAAATCTCGGTAAACCATGCGAAATCACACTATTTCCGAAATACTGTCACATTTTTGGCATAGTGGTTCACCCCTCGGGTTCCCTCAAATATTTTCTTGGTTTAGAAATAATGTATGACAGGGATAAGGGATCTTTAAGAAAATATCAATCTAAATACACTGAAACGATTCTAAATCGTTTTAATATGGACAAATGTAAGAGCTCAACACTCCCAATAGATCGTAAATTAAAGATTAATATATGTACTGATCCAAAAATATTGACCAAAAATCCGGTAAGAGAACTCGTGGGATGTCTTATCTATCTTATGTTAGGCAGTAGGCCAGATATTTGTTTTTCAGTAAATGTCTTTAGTTGATACCAAGATAAAGCATTGATGAAGTCTGGGTACATTTAAAACGAATCCTTAGGTATTTGAAGAATAGTGTAAATGTAGGTATAGAATATAAAATACACAGTAATACAGATTTATATTGTTTTGTTGATGCAGAATGGGGTAGCGACACACAAGATAGAAAGTCAGTCTCTGGTTATGTTTTTAAAGTTTTTAATAACCCATTAATGTGGGCAACTAAAAAGTGAACTTGTGTCTAGTTATCTACCACTGAAGCAGAATTAATTGCTTTTTGTGCAGCAGTATCTGATGGCCTGTGGTTAAAAGTCATTTCTAGATTTAGGTATTAACTTTAAAAATATTAATTTTTATGAAGACAACCAATGGTGCATAGCACTAATAAAGAATCCTTGTAATCCACGTTGTAATTTTTATTTCCCACGGGCTAGCTGTATCGAAATATTTCATTTCCCATGACTTTCATGAGCTACTAGACTGTCATTATATTAACAAAAATTTTTTATTCTTAGACAAAAGACATCTAACAATAATAAGTAGACTGAGAACGGGACACTGCCGAAATAAGAAACACTTATTCAAAATAGGATGTGCTACTGATCCGTATTGTATCTGTGGACAAACAGAAGATCTCAACCACATTTTTTTGGGATACCCAATAAATCGAACACCCAATTTCGATTTATACAATAAGCTAATAGAACTACAAATACCTACGCCAATAACACTACCTAACATTTTAAACAAAGAAAACTACAATATTATAAAACTGCTCATGAAATTTATCAACATTTATAAAACAGAGATTTAAAGAGAAAAAAGAACGTGTAAATGATATATAATGAAAATAGCACCCAATATGTAAACTAGTCATTGCTTTAGGACATCGGTAACTATCCTGGTAGATGCAAAAGGTGATATAACTTCTTTAGAGAGACACGACAATTGATAATATTTTCCGCAGATGAATTATAACGATTTTATCTACATAAAGTATTTTTATTTCAGAGTTGTCAAAATTTGAAAATTATGAACGTTATTTGTTTCACGGCGTAGGTAGGTTCATATACAAAAAGAAAAAATATATGGTTCATTCAACAGGTTAAGAACCCGACTTAATAATTTCAGAGAAAAAAATCTCTAAACCATGCATCAATGACGACAGGAAAGTTTATAATGAAAATTATGATGAAAAATATTAGTTTTGTTTATGATGGTCATAGAAAAAGTATAGTGTACAATTTGCAAGAAATGACCCATTTCCAACTCGTAAGTATATGAAATTTTGTAGTACTCGCTACGCTCGTACTACAAAATTTCATATACCTACTCGTGGGAAATGTTTGTCATTTCATGCTATTGTACAATATCATCATCATCATCACTTAGCGCTACAACCCTGGGTGGGTTTTAGCTGACTGCACAACTTTATTCCAGGATGCCCTGTCTTCCATCATTGGAGGTCTGATCTTATGTTGTCTCTCCAGCGCATTCTGGGGCATCCGAGTGGTCTTTTGCCTGTTGGAGTCTCTTCCCATATGAGTTTTACAAGTCTTTCGTCGTATAGCCTCTGTACGTGTCCTGTCCATCTTAAACGCTGGAATTTAATCTCCTGGATAATATCGCTATCTTTGTATAGTTCTTGGACCTCTGCATTAGTTTTAATGCGATATCGGTTGGCTGTTGGATCATGATTGGGTCCAAATATCTTTCTGAGAATCTTACATTCGAAGCATCTGAGTTTATCTTCGTTTCCTTTGGTCATTGTCCGCGTTTCACTACCATATGCTATTATGGGTCTGATGATAGTTTTATATATTTTGATTTTTGAAGCCCTTGTTAGACTCTTTGATTTCATAAGGCTATTGAGTGCAAAAAGACAGCGGGTTGCGGACTGGATTCTGCCTTTGATTTCTTCAGTGACGTAATTGTCTGCTGTAATTGTGGCACCAAGTTATTTGAAGTGTTCTACTCTTTTGAAGTTGAAATTGTTTATTGTGACATTTTGTCCTAATCTATCTCTTCGTGCCGTTCTATTTACGCACATGTATTTCATCTTTTCCTCGTTAATTCTTAGTCCTACTTCGCTTCTTGTTTTCTCGATCTTGTTGAAAATGTCCTTTATTGTTTCGACAGAATCCCCGATGATGTCGATGTCATCTATGTATGCTAACAGCAATTTGGGACCTTTCGTTGTTAGCAGTTCAGTTTTTATCTCAGCTGTTCTCATGGCTTTCTCTAGAACGAGGTTGAACCGTAGTGGCGAGAGGGCATTGCCTTGTTTTAGTCTGTTATCTATTCAAAAGCTGCTTGATAGGTTATTGTTTACGCGTACCTTTGATACTCCTGCCTCTATGCAAATTTTGGTCATCTGCATCAGCTTTTTGGGAATTGAAAACTCCGCCATTGCGTAGTTTGGCGAATGGGTAAGCTTAAGTTTCCCGCAGTCATCAATTTCGATCACACACACACACACACACACACACACACAACTCCGCCATTGCGTTCCATACTTGGCTTCTCTCTATACTCTCGTTTATTTATAATTTATTATTACAACTCAATAATACTGTACATATTATTTTGAGTTGATTATGACAAAATAGCTACATATTAGTTTCCTAATAGATATCATGGTTTATATCTATTATTTTTTAAACCAAACCTTGTTTACTCAATTTACCCCTTAGTCCTCATCAATATACGACTCACATATATAGTATGCATATTTGTTTTTCGAATACTTTCCTCTCTGACACAGACCAGGGCATAACACAGTCAGCAGTGTTAGCTGCATGTAATAAGTAATAAGCATAGGGAGATCTTCCATTCCCAAAAAAAATAGGAAATTGTGATAACCACAACAAAAGCTATGTGGAGATGTGATCGACTGTCACGAGAAAGGACAGAGATTAGATGATAAAAAAAAAACAGAATAGAAACCACGGATAAGAAAGATAAATCACTGAAGACCGCTCAAAAAATGGTATGACGATATTAGGAAGTTCGCTGGAAAAAAATTGATAGTAAAAGCACAGGACAGAGAGGGATTGAGAAGGCGTATTATGTGAAAGGCTTAATAGAGAGAAGCATGGTCAATTTATTACTTCAATACTTACTACATATTTGGAGCAAGGTAGTGAATTTTTTCACAGTTTTTGTCTGCGACAGTGGTATCTTCCGTAGCTCTTGTATCTGCTCCGAGTATGACGCCATCTCTGTAGACGATTCCTACAATAGTAGTTCCAGTTTTTGTTGCTTTGGGAACAGCAAATCCTTTGCCTTCCAAAAGAGCATTTCTAAAAATCAGTATTTTTGAGGTTAGTATTTCAGTGACATTGCATTTTTAATTTACAAAACAAAAAAGATAAAAGCTACAAACCTTTTGCAATTGTCAAATGAAAAACCTGGAGCTGGAATGTCTGGACACAATACCGAACTCATTTTAACTATATGTTTTCGTTAATTCACAACAATTACAACTTGCAAAATTAAAAAAACTATTGACAAACCCTTGTCATTAAATGTCGTCGATTGTCAAACCACTGATGTCAAACAGTGAGAATTCATTATTTGTCTATGATGACGTCAAAATCATGTCTCTTCACCCATATTCAATATGATGGAAATGAAAATAGGTGCAAGTGTAGATTTAGGAACAAAAATAGGAGTTTTCAAGATATCAAAAATTTTTGATTAGAACTAATAACCCCTAGGCCTACCGTAGTTTTGAAATGATGAGGCGAGAAGGAAGAGGGACATTAATTGGATTAATCGTTTTTTAGTAAACAAAATAAGAAGAAAAACTTGACCACAGGTTTAATACGTCTATCAAAGTATATAACGTTCCTATTTAGTTATATTCCAATAAAGGCTCGGCCCCACCTGCGATATATCGGAATTTTGTTGCGATATGTCGCAAGATCGTGAACTCCAAAATTGATCAATGCCCACCTGCGTCAAAATTTGGCGAGAAAGTTAGTTAATTTTCATTTTTCCATAGACAAATCAAATAATAAACATATAAATATTTATTTATCTCTGCCTTAAGTTGTGTATATTATAATCTTTGTCAAAAGAAAAATAATCGTGTTATATTTGTGTGAACGTTTTTTTATTTATTGTCGTGAATTTTCAGAGTTTTTTATGGTTCCCTGCCATGTAAAATGAGGTTCCTTTGTCTCGTCATCTTCTATCTGATCTTATCTTAGAGAAAGTAAGTATTTGTCTATGGGTCTTATGTCATTCCGTTACATCTCTACAAAATGTCAACAAACAAGCGAATATTCGCAAATGTTCATATTTACGCGCCAAAATACAATGATTTGAATTTTGCGATACATCGCAAAAAAATTGCGATATATCGCATGTGGGGCCGAGCCTTAAATGGTACAAAAGGAAAAGTTACTCTAATTTGGCAAGTGGAATGACAATAGAGAAAGTAATATTTTTAATTGTTTTGTCTATGGGAATGACTATGATGTGATCACAGAAATAATGGATATGGATATGTTTTAAAATCCCTTTCGAATCAATTTTTCTATAAAACAAAATACGTAACGATCTTATAATAATTATGATATAAAATAAACAAAATTGACGAATTTCATGTTAGTTTATTTTTATATTTATTGGTTTAAGGATGAAAATTACAAATACCTATATATATTTCTGAAAACATTTTTGTAACCCGTTAGGTACAATTTAAAATAAAGCTATTATTGTTACTTTCGAAAAATACCCTTAAAAAACAAATGCGTGTCTGACATCTGTCATGCTATCATTGGGCTGATTGGGCATGTCAAGTGGAGCTGATAGCTGTATGTACGTGTCAAAAAGTTATGAGCCGGTGAAATTTGTTGTAAAATAGGCACGAAAAATGAAATTTTCCAGAATTTCTGTCTTAGGTATGTAATAACAAATTCTAATCTCTATAAATGAATCTACTATAATTTATTTCATTGTAGCTTTAACTATAATTTCGGTATTATTATGTGCCACTACATATGCAAGCATTGGAGGTTACATTAGTCAAACAGATAAGAACAAATTTATTCAAATTTTGGGACGAACATTAACAGTTGATGGGGACGATATAGTTTCCCCATACTACGGAGCAAGAGGATATCAAATTTTGAACGTACCCGTTGAAAAGCAGCAAGTTGCTGAAAATTGTGCTCACCTGAAGAAAAACTTTAAGTACCAAAGTCTTGAAAACAGTTTCTATGTGTACAATACATGGAAAATCTTAGGATGTCAAGGATCCCTCCATACGCCAGAAGATGTCAAGGTATGATTGAACATTTATTATTACTATTATAGTTGATCATATAGCAATTCATTTTAATGAGCGCCAATGTAAGTAAAACCACATGGTCTATCATAAACAGTTTTAACAAAATATCTGATACAGTTTTAAAGGATACTAAATTAACAGCAAATTCATTGAACAACTTCTCTGTCCATATAATTGATAAATTAATTGCAAACATTCCCTCATCATCTAAAAATGGGTCAGATTTGTCTATTAAAGATTTAGTTCTTAAGACCAACAAATGGAGCAGAAGTCTCCAACGTGATTTCTTCACTTAAAAACTCAAAAAGCATGGACCCTTACAATATTAGACCAGCAATTATTAAAATTGTTGGGGATGTGATAATTCAACCCATAGTTAATTTAATAAATGTATGTTACTTAAATGGAGAATTTCCAGATTTTTTAAAGCTTTGCAGAGCACAAACAGGGTGATATAGATGACTGTAATAATTACAGGTTTATTGCTATCACCCCTGTATTGTTAAAATTGTCAAAATAATTTAAAAGAGAGGCTTATAAGTTATCTAGAAGGAGGAGGATATATTAGTGAAAGGCAGTATGGTTTTAGAAAGTTACATTCAACCACTCAAGCTGTAACAGACATTATTCATACAGTAGCAAAAACTAAAGACATGGGTATATTAACTAGAGCTGTGTTGGGTGACCTGTCGAAAGCTTTAGATAGTGTGTGCCATGGCATGCTTCTGGATAAGTTAGAAAAGTATGGGATAAGAGGTTCAGCAATAAATTTAAAAATCATTCTTAACTGGTAGAAGGTGATATATTGTTTACAACAACATTTCATATGACACAAAGTTAATCAAACATGGAGTACCCCAAGGTTCGGTGTTGGTCCTCTTTTGTTCATTTTATACATAAATGATTTGGCATCGTGCGTGGTATTGGCAGATAATTTTCTTTATGCAGATGATACCACAATACTTCAATGCAAATGTATTTTGTTTGAATAAAGACAAAACTAAAATTATAGATTTTAACAAAAGAACGAATAATGATAACGAAAATACAGTGTAAACGCTGAAGCTTTTCTCACACGTGACTTAGTTGACGATATTATTCAACACATACTATGTTGGTACGTCTTCTTCTAATAACAGAAAAAGAACTAAACTCAATACAAGCATTTGTCATATTGTTTTGATTCACATGCATATGGTTGATGACGTATCAGTCACATGTCAGAAAATATTCAGCATTTCTACTTTAATGTGCCTTTATTAGGTTTTCATATAGATAGATAGATAGATATTTATTAACTACTTTATAATAAAATGTTTGTAGCACGTCAAAAAGAAAATACATACAAAAGAAATATATAAAATATATCTTAAGATAAAAACAGAGTAAAATGTCACAGCAGAGATACAGTGTTGAGATTGCCTCGACAATGCACAATGTAATCATCAACAGAGTAGAAACAATATTTAAGGAAAAACTTTTTTAAATAGTTTTTAAAAGCATTGGAGTCGAAGGTTTTTATAATTGATGGCAAAATATTAAAAAGCCTTTGGTGAATCTGATTGCGTCTTATTTAGCCGAAAGTAGCTGCATCTGATATGATAAGCATTACGAGTATTGTAGTTGTGGATATCTGAATTTCTAGACAACATTCACTGTCTCCCATGAATTTCAATTAGAGTATGAAATAAAAACCAAGACAGTAATGGCAAAATTTTATATTTTATGAGAAACTGTTGACAGTGATTTCTGAATCAGTTTGGATAGTTTAAAAATATCGGGATAAATACTGGTGTTAAAAATAAGATTTATGATTTCCGTAAAAGGTTTTGCAGCAATAGAATTGGTCTCCTTCAAGATGCGGCTATTCAGTTCATGAATATTAAGACAATTAGAATTTTTCAATGAATTATTGGCTGAAGAGACCTCAAATTGAGTGACCGGGTGTAAATGGAACAGGAAAATTTTTAAAACAAGAGCTCGGCATTAGAAATGTTATTAAGGAGTATTTCGATTTCTTTCGTTCATAGTTAATAACTTTCCAACAAACCTTTGCTCTATTTTCAGACGACATGATGAATGATTTTTTAGCGGATTTTAGCCTGCTATTATATACTACCCTCAGAGTCCTATACTTTTTTAGATCTTCTGTATGTTTTGTAGCATCGGCTATTAACTTCGAATATGAAAGTTGATTTCTTAGGTACCTTAAATCATCTGTAAACCAGGACACTGGAGAATGTTCAGTGCCTTGATAAGTTTTTCTTAGAGGAAAACACTCCGAACTTAAATTATGAAAAGTGTTAACAAGGAAAGAGGTCAAAACGTCTACATCTGATAGTCCTGATATAAAAGGACTCCAGTCAATAGTGGCTAGATGACGTTTTAATTTATTTAGTCCTTTATTTGTAATACAATGTCTCATAACAGATTGCGACATATTAGTTGGATTCATATTATTGTCTATGACAATATATTGAGCCCGATGGTCAGAAAACACCGTCCAAAAATTGTTGTTCCTTGATATTGGTAATTATGTATACAGTTGGATGAGGTAGCGGTAATCCTAGTATCCTCTAAAATGGTGATTGCCATGCCGTAAGACTGCAGCAAACATTTTAACTTATTCAAAATACCAGTTTCAACCTTAACATTCAAATTGAAGTCTCCTAAAATTACCAGTTTTTCATATTTACTTAATAAGTTGTGCAATACATGTTCATAATTCGCGAGAAACAGATCAATGTTGCCTTTACCAGATCTGTATAGTCCTATAACTGAGATTTTTATTGATGGCAAATAAATTGCCATAAATTCTGAATTTTGTTCGCTGTTAAAGTAGTCCAAATTAATTGAGCTAAACTTTAAAGTATCATTGTTTTCTTTTACGTAAATAGCTAGGCCTCCATGAATTTTATTACTACGGCAAAAAAAGTTAGCCAATGTATATCCAGATATATTGATATCTTGAAGACAGTTCACAATCTGCCAGTGTTCAGAGAAACAAACAATATCGAAATGATGAACAAAAAGAAAAGCATTTATTGTTTCCACTTTATTAGAAATGCACTGAATATTAATATGAAACATACTTACCGGACTCTGCTGATTACACTTTTTTAACAAACAATCAGCAATCTCAGCTGGAAAACACAAATTACAGAAATTAGTAAGACACTGTCCAAAGGTAACTTTGTCCTGAGGAGAATGAGAAATGTGGTAAGCAAAGATGTTTTTAAAATTGCATATTTCTGGCGAATACATTGTCATTTGCAATATGGGATATTACTATGGGGTTCTCTATCAGCCGTTGTTTTTATATATAAAAAAAAATCAGAGATGGCTTGAGCTAACTTTAGGGATCCTGCAAAACTATTCATCCTTTATTTAGAGATTCTTACAATACCATCTTTCTATATACTTGAATCTATTTTATATGTACACGTAAATAAAAATAAATACTGTACTGGGGTAATGACGTGATTGCAATACCAAAAGTAAAGAGGTCATTAGAAAAGCAAAAATGAAATTCGTAACTACTGAGAAACAAACCGAAGTTTTATATGGCAAAATATATAATACACTTCCAAAAGAATGGAAAAACTAAAATAAAAAATTAAAATTGGTGGTGAAGCAGGCTCTTTTGAGCCAAGCTTTTTACTGAATAAGTGAGGTTTTGAATGAAGTCTGGCCAATTTTTGTATGTTTTTTTTTATGAATATTTTTTATAAATATGTGTTCAATATATTTGGGTTAATAGTGAAGTAGAATTGTAATTTGTAATGGTTTTCTCTCTTTTTTGACTTGTCTATACAAATTATGTATGCTGTTTTCAGTGTATGTAATCTGGTAATATAAAGACCAATAAATTCTTATCTTATCTTACAATAATGCAATGCTAACTGAAAACACTGTATGTCACATTTGAATAGTTTCATGATGCCTAAAGATTCTGATACTTTGATGTTAGATATTTTGGTGCTTTTTAGGAATACACGTTCAGTGGTAAAATGACTAAAGCCGAAGTCCCAAGCATTCATTTTTCTCTGGCATGAAAGCAAAAAAAAGCTATATTTCATACGATAGTAGGTTTGTTCCAACCTTCAATTACAAATAAATTTCTTACAGTTTGCAAATCCAAATCGCATGTCTGTAAGATATTGGTTTCCTGATCAATTTATGCTTGATAAAGAGTTTGAAGTGTGTTAGTGAATACAAACATACTCATCACTGCAATAAATCTTTTTGCCAATATTTATTGTATAGGGTGGTTTGTGTGCAATTTTATTCAGATTAAGTTTCAGTGTGACTTTCAAAGTGTAAACAAGTGTTGATTTGAAATATGAAGAAAAGTGATAACAAAAGCCATTATCAGAGTTAAACAAAAAAACTGGTCTTTTGATAAATAAAATGTGCTTATCAAAACTAGAAGTAATTAAGTGATACAAATATAAATAAAAAGTATAAGTGTAAATAAATCAGACAATATGTTCAATACGCAAATGAACCCATCAACCACTCCAGTGGCGTACCCAATTAATTTTTAAAATTCACAAAATCCACAGATGCAATATATAACAACATCCAACCAAATGACAACTCAGGCTCAATTCTATGGATTCAATAAACAAGAACAGCTAATGCAACATCGTTACCAAATGTATCAACAACGGGTGACTCTAATTCAACCAAACATAAATAATCACCAATATAGTCAAAGCCATACATGACAATTTTGGGAAGAACCGACATATTCCATCCTTTTTACATACTCTTAATTTGGTATGTGGAAATTCACTGAAAAATACAGGGGGTTTAAATGACATTATTGACAAAATAAGCTTGAACGCTAGTGGTCAATTAAGGAAAGAGCAGACTGACGCAGGAAAATCAGAAGGAAATCTTAAAAAATGATCCTGGATGTCAGAACCCACTGGAACTCCACTTATTACATGATAGGGAGGTTTATTCTGTTGTCACCTATAGTTGGCAATATTTTATTTTCTGATGTAAATGCTCTCTGTATGATTACGGCAGCAGAAGTGAACTATTTACGAGAAATATGCAAACTTTCCAGCCATTGGAAATAATGACGGTCGAGATGAGTGGAGAAAATTACCCAACAATAAGTAAAGTAATACCCATGATTAGTTGTCTTATAAATCAGTATAACAATTATTCGCCGCAATATGATTTTGGCAAATTATTGAAGACCTCGTTATTAAAAGAAATTGAAAAACGATTTAGAGCTGTTGAAAAATCATATTTGCCTGCTATCTGTCGGTACCATATTGGATCCTCGATTTAAGCAAATAAACTTCGGAGATACTCAGACTTTAGGAACTATAATGAGACATATCAAAACCTAAGTAGCATCTTTTGCAAACACTTCTTCATCTCCAGAGTTTTCTGATTGGTCTGCCGAAGAGCCTGACATTGATATATGGGCATATCATAAAAAATTGGCTCATACCAAAAAAGTGGAGAAACACAATACAGCAGATATGAACTTAATCAATATTTAAGCTTACCAGTTAGAAACTTAAAAGATGATCCATTGGACACTTGGAATTTAAATTGGCCAAGTTTATTACCTAAAGCCTTAAATTTCTGAAATTAATTGTTTTTGTTTTTTAATACAAAAAATTAGTTTTCGTATTATGTAATTAATTATTGTGTTATTAGCAATATATTTTTTCGATATATTGTTTGCATCAATACAAAGATTTCGATATATCATATGATTATTATATCGATATATTTAAAAATTTTGCCATCCCTATAAATGAGATGTAAACTACAATTTCACCGTTTATACTATTAAAATTTATAGAGAAAAACGTCGCATGTAATTCCTGCCTAGTTATAATACTAAAGAAAGATGTCGCGCAAGTTAGTCGGCATGTGCCACAAAAAACAGGGTTTTTGCTAGTCTAAAGTACCACATTTTATATAATCGCAAAGAAAAATGCCGCATGTGAGGCAAATTTATCCAAATCCTTGATAGAAATGTTGTATGTGTTGACATACGTTGTATTTATCTAGCAAATTAGTCTTGTATGAACCAACATACGGTTTAGTAATTAATAAATGTAGTTACGGTATTTATTTCTGGGAATTAGATAATGAAAATTAATGTGACAACATTCTGTTTTTTGAAATCGTCAAAAATTGTACAGTGTTTTGGATTAGTACAGCAGAACATAACTTTTTTTTTTATTAATTTAGATTAAATTTTCAGACAATTGAGTCAACACTGGAAGCTGGAAAATCTACTATAGCTGATATTCGTTATGCCTTAGAAATTCTGACTTTGCTTAAACAGCAAATACCTGGTGCTGCAAAAGTAGCTCAACTGATTCAATCAAAACTTAAAGAAGATGACAGTCTCCAAAACTTGGGACAAGCTTTGCATGCCGCATCATTGCTAGGAGCGAATGGAAAATTTGCCAATGATAGAGTAGAAGATATCATTGTACAAGCTGATGAAGTAGATGGCAAACTACTTCAATGGGAAGGAGGACTTACAACAACTTCTTTGCTTTTAACAGGCTTACATCGGCTGCTAGGAAAGTCGCCTTTAAGTGCTGTACAAGCAGATAAATTTACCAATTATTTATTAACAAGAAAAACAGTACAAACACCAAAGGGAGTTTTAGCTCTATTAGAAGCTACACTATCAATAGCCTCAAGTGAAATATCACCTGTTAGTATATCCATTGTAGGAACCCCCCAAATTTCAATTGAAAAACCAGATCTTAAAATTCAAATCAGTAACATACTTGGGGTACCTCACAAAATTCCTCCCACGCCTGTAGTAGCAGAAAGCATTACAAAATTATCTGATAATTCAGTTGTTTTATCAAAACAAGCTTTGAAATCAGGCTCCAGTCCCACGGAGTACATTTTGCCTGTAAGATTAGACCCTGGTTTATACAAAATAGTTATCAACGCTGGTAGTCATTCATCAGATTTTGTTATTAGAGCTTTAGGCCAGCTAGCTGTGAAATCTTTTGAAGTAGGCCTTAGTGATTCTGATGGAGGAGCAGCACTTAAACTTGCCAAACTAGCTTATAAGAATAAACTTGGTCAATCGTTACAAGCTGATGCTGGTCAGAATTTAATTGTAAAATTCACATTATCGCGACCTGTACATCAAGCTTTCCTCAGGCTACACTCTGGCAAAAAAGAGATCATATTTGTAGCTGAACAAGATAGCAGTAAAGTTTACTTGATTGAAGTGAATTTGGAAAAAGAATTGGCCAGATCAGGTAACTTTGAAATGGAACTTATTTTGGGAGATAGTTTAATTACGAATCCAATTCGTTGGGATCTGGGCACTATCGAAGTTAATTTAGGTTCTGCTGCCAAAGAAGAAGTCGAACAAAGAAGGGGACCCAAACCAGATATCCAACATTTGTTCCGCCCAGCTGAAAAGAGACCACCAGAAGCAGTGTCTATGTTTTTCACTGCTCTAACAACTGCACCATTTTTACTCCTACTTATATTATGGGGAAAAATTGGAATCAATCTTGGTAACTTTACACCGTTAGCCATACCTTTTCATTTAGGATTTGGATCGATTTTGGGACTGTTCACTTTGTTCTGGTTGAAGTTGGACATGTTTGTTACTTGCGCTTGGTTGGTACCTATTGGTGGGTTTACATTCTTCTCGGGACACAAAATATTGAGTTACATGGCTAGAAATAGAAAACAAGAAAAGGCTGATAAATAGAGTATATTTTAAATAGACTGAGGGTGTTTATTCTTTTTTTCAGTTATATCAGTCACTATTAACTGTTTTTGTACAAAAACATCACTTAAGTTTTTGAGCTATAAAGTGGTCATGTTACATTGATTAAAATGTTAATTTGTAACTTTTGTAAAGGGATTTATAGAAATATTTAAAATTCAAATGTGTTTCAGAATAAATAAAAAAATCAGGTGCTAATATTTTGAAACTAGACCTTTGATACTAAAATAGCAGCTAATTTTAGTTTTTTTTCTTTATTTTAGAGTATTTTTATTTGAAATTATATCAGAATTGGATTTAATATACACACTTTTCTTTGCTTTGAATCAAGTTTACTTATTTGTTGTAAATTACTGAGTAATCCATTTCAAGGTACACGGAAAATTTGAATTGAAAAATAGCAGATTTTTCTCCTCAAATAAATACTTGAATCTATAATATATTCATAATTCATGTAACGTGTTCACCTTCAGAATGTTGTTAAGAAAAAGTTTTAACAGTTTATTTAGTGTGATTTAATTTACCTGTGTTTCAGATTATTTGAGGTAAAAGTTGAGACATGAATTTTTTATTGTACATCATACTTACACGTATTCTACTCTTTTTATTTTGAAGTTTAAATTTTAAGTGGTATTAGTGTATGAAAATCATTAATCTGTGAAAAAATTGTACTGGTAAAAATTGTTTTTGACTTTGTTGAAAGTTGCACTTTACTTTTGTAATAAAACCCAAAGTATCCAATAAAAAAGTTTTAACTTTGATTACAATATTTTATTTGCATGTGGTACGAACAAACTGAACATTTCGGACCAATATGCTATTGCTCTAGAAAAAGTTTTCAGTACAAAGAGGACAAGATATACAGAATGTACAAAATTCAAACGATGTAAAGAGGTAAGGAAAATACCAAGAATCTGAAGCATTCTAAACCATGATTGGTGTGGTTAGCCAGGATTCGCAAACGTAGAGTACTGTTGGCCTAATTATGGCGTGTTTTCTTTTAATTAAAATCCTCTGCTAAAATTTGAAACATTTATCTCATCGAAAAATGGACAACACCAGTCGATTTGTCATACCAAAGAACCCCATTTCTCATAATTTCAGTATTTTTTGAGAGGAAAAATATTTTTCGATAAATATAAATAAATAGTATGGAAAATATTGCATTTTTCGCAATTCTCCAAAAATATGTTTTTGGCCTATCTTCCTCACTAAACATGTTCCATTAAATGAAATTTCGCCTAATATCGATGGGTGACTTTGTTAATGCCCTAACTCTATTATTTTTTGAGTCAATATGGATATTTGATTTTACCCCTCTTTATTGAATACTCCAAGTTTGACGCACTCTACTTCTGAATCGCATCATTGTAGTTCACTCCTGATTTTTCCCTTCATAGATTGGACCTTTCACAGTACTTTACTAGAAAATTAAATGAATATTTGCATTATTTTGGTCTGTGCGATTTTTAATATGAAGGCATGTTTTCTTTTGATTAAAATCCTCTGCTAAAATTTGAAACATTTATCTCATCGAAAAATGGACATATTTGATTTTACCACTCTTTATTGAATACTCCAAGTCTGACGCACTCTACTTCTGAATCGCATCATTGTAGTTCACTCCTGATTTTTCCCTTCATAGATTGGACCTTTGTCAGTACTTTACTAGAAAATTAAATGAATATTTTCATTATTTTGGTCTGTGCGATTTTTAATATGAAGGCATGTTTTCTTTTGATTAAAATCCTCTGCTAAAATTTGAGACATTTATCTCATCGAAAAATGGACAACACCAGTCGATTTGTCGTACCAAAGAACCCCATTTCTCATAATTTCAGTATTTTTTGAGAGGAAAAATATTTTCCGACAAATATGTACCTGAACTATAGTATAGAAAATATTACATTTTTTGCAATTCTCCAAAAATATATTTTTGGCCTATCTTCCTCTAAACATGTTTGATTAGATGAAATTTCGTCCAAAATCGATGGGCGACTTTGTTATTGCCCTAACTATTATTTTTTGAGTCAATATGGATATTTGATTTTACCACTCTTTATTGAATACTCCAAGTCTGACGCACTCTACTTCTGAATCGCATCATTGTAGTTCACTCCTGATTTTTCCCTTCATAGATTGGACCTTTGTCAGTACTTTACTAGAAAATTAAATGAATAGTTTCATTATTTTGGTCTGTGCGATTTTTAATATGAAGGCATGTTTTCTTTTGATTAAAATCCTCTGCTAAAATTTGAAACATTTATCTCATCGAAAAATGGGCAACACCAGTCGATTTGTCGTACCAAAGAACCCCATTTCTCATAATTTCAGTATTTTTTGAGAGTAAAAATATTTTCCGACAAATATGTACCTGAACTATAGTATAGAAAATATTACATTTTTTGCAATTCTCCAAAAATATATTTTTTGGCCTATCTTCCTCTCTAAACATGTTTGATTAGATGGAATTTCGTCCAAAATCGATGGGTGACTTTGTTATTGCCCTAACTCTATTATTTTTTGAATCAATATGGATATTTGATTTTACCACTCTTTATTGAATACTCCAAGTCTGACGCACTCTACTTCTGAATCGCATCATAGTAGTTCACTCCTGATTTTTCCCTTCATAGATTGGACCTTTGTCAGTACTTTACTAGAAAATTAAATGAATATTTTCATTATTTTGGTCTGTGCGATTTTTAATATGAAGGCATGTTTTCTTTTGATTAAAATCCTCTGCTAAACATGTTTGATTAGATGAAATTTCGTCCAAAATCGATGGGTGACTTTGTTATTGCCCTAACTCTATTATTTTTTGAGTCAATATGGATATTTGATTTTACCACTCTTTATTGAATACTGCAAGTTTGACGCACTCTACTTTTGAATTGCATCATTGTAGTTCACTCCTGATTTTTCCCTTCATAGATTGGACCTTTGTCAGTACTTTACTAGAAAATTAAATGAATATTTTCATTATTTTGGTCTGTGCGATTTTTAATATGAAGGCATGTTTTCTTTTGATTAAAATCCTCTGCTAAAATTTGAAACATTTATCTCATCGAAAAATGGACAACACCAGTCGATTTGTCGTACCAAAGAACATCATTTCTCATAATTTCAGTATTTTTTGAGAGGAAAAATATTTTCCGACAAATATGTACCTGAACTATAGTATAGAAAATATTACATTTTTTACAATTCTCCAAAAATATATTTTTGGCCTATCTTCCTCTCTAAACATGTTTGATTAGATGAAATTTCGTCCAAAATCGATAGACGACTTTGTTATTGCCCTAACTATTATTTTTTGAGTCAATATGGATATTTGATTTTACCACTCTTTATTGAATACTCCCAAGTCTGACGCACTCTACTTCTGAATCGCATCATTGTAGTTCACTCCTGATTTTTCCCTTCATAGATTGGACCTTTGTCAGTACTTTACTAGAAAATTAAATGAATATTTTCATTATTTTGGTCTGTGCGATTTTTAATATGAAGGCATGTTTTCTTCTGATTAAAATCCTCTGCTAAAATTTGAAACATTTATCTCATCGAAAAATGGACAACACCAGTCGATTTGTCGTACCAAAGAACCCCATTTCTCATAATTCCAGTATTTTTTGAGAGGAAAAATATTTTCCGACAAATATGTACCTGAACTAGTATAGAAAATATTACATTTTTTGCAATTCTCCAAAAATATATTTTTGGCCTATCTTCCTCTAAACATGTTTGATTAGATGAAATTTCGTCCAAAATCGATGGGCGACTTTGTTATCGCCCTAACTATTATCTTTTGAGTCAATATGGATATTTGGTTTTACCACTCTTTATTGAATACTCCAAGTCTGACGCACTCTACTTCTGAATCGCATCATTGTAGTTCACTCCTGATTTTTCCCTTCATAGATTGGACCTTTGTCAGTACTTTACTAGAAAATTAAATGAATTTTGGTATGTGCGATTTTTAATATGAAGGCATGTTTTCTTTTGATTAAAATCCTCTGCTAAAATTTGAAACATTTATCTCATCGAAAAATGGGCAACACCAGTCGATTTGTCGTACCAAAGAACCCCATTTCTCATAATTTCAGTATTTTTTGAGAGGAAAAATATTTTCTGACAAATATGTACCTGAACTATAGTATAGAAAATATTACATTTTTTGCAATTCTCCAAAAATATATTTTTGGACTATCTTCCTCTCTAAACATGTTTGATTAGATGGAATTTCGTCCAAAATCGATGGGTGACTTTGTTATTGCCCTAACTCTATTATTTTTTGAATCAATATGGATATTTGATTTTACCACTCTTTATTGAATACTCCAAGTCTGACGCACTCTACTTCTGAATCGCATCATAGTAGTTCACTCCTGATTTTTCCCTTCATAGATTGGACCTTTGTCAGTACTTTACTAGAAAATTAAATGAATATTTTCATTATTTTGGTTTGTGCGATTTTTAATATGAAGGCATGTTTTCTTTTGATTAAAATCCTCTGCTAAACATGTTTGATTAGATGAAATTTCGTCCAAAATCGATGGGCGACTTTGTTATTGCCCTAACTCTATTATTTTTTGAGTCAATATGGATATTTGATTTTACCACTCTTTATTGAATACTCCAAGTTTGACGCACTCTACTTCTGAATCGCATCATTGTAGTTCACTCCTGATTTTTCCCTTCATAGATTGGACCTTTGTCAGTACTTTACTAGAAAATTAAATGAATATTTTCATTATTTTGGTCTGTGCGATTTTTAATATGAAGGCATGTTTTCTTCTGATTAAAATCCTCTGCTAAAATTTGAAACATTTATCTCATCGAAAAATGGACAACACCAGTCGATTTGTCATACCAAAGAACCCCATTTCTCATAATTCCAGTATTTTTTGAGAGGAACAATATCTTACGACAAATATGTACCTGAACTATAGTATAGAAAATATTACATTTTTTGCAATTCTCCAAAAATATATTTTTGGCCTATCTTCCTCTAAACATGTTTGATTAGATGAAATTTCGTCCAAAATCGATGGGTGACTTTGTTATTGCCCTAACTCTATTATTTTTTGAGGCAATATGGATATTTGATTTTACCACTCTTTATTGAATACTCCAAGTCTGACGCACTCTACTTCTGAATCGCATCATTGTAGTTCACTCCTGATTTTTCCCTTCATAGATTGGACCTTTGTCAGTACTTTACTAGAAAATTAAATGAATATTTTCATTATTTAGGTCTGTGCAATTTTTAATATGAAGGCATGTTTTCTTTTGATTAAAATCCTCTGCTAAAATTTGAAACATTTATCTCATCGAAAAATGGACAACACCAGTCGATTTGTCGTACCAAAGAACATCATTTCTCATAATTTCAGTATTTTTTGAGAGGAAAAATATTTTCCGACAAATATGTACCTGAACTATAGTATAGAAAATATTACATTTTTTACAATTCTCCAATTATATATTTTTGGCCTATCTTCCTCTCTAAACATGTTTGATTAGATGAAATTTCGTCCAAAATCGATGGGTGACTTTGTTATTGCCCTAACTCTATTATTTTTTGAGTCAATATGGATATTTGATTTTACCACTCTTTATTGAATACTCCAAGTCTGACGCACTCTACTTCTGAATCGCATCATTGTAGTTCACTCCTGATTTTTCCCTTCATAGATTGGACCTTTGTCAGTACTTTACTAGAAAATTAAATGAATATTTTCATTATTTTGGTCTGTGCGATTTTTAATATGCAGGCATGTTTTCTTTTGATTAAAATCCTCTGCTAAAATTTGAAACATTTATCTCATCGAAAAATGGACAACACCAGTCGATTTGTCGTACCAAAGAACCCCATTTCTCATAATTCCAGTATTTTTTGAGAGGAAAAATATTTTCCGACAAATATGTACCTGAACTATAGTATAGAAAATATTACATTTTTTGCAATTCTCCAAAAATATATTTTTGGCCTATCTTCCTCTAAACATGTTTGATTAGATGAAATTTCGTCCAAAATCGATGGGTGACTTTGTTATTGCCCTAACTCTATTATTTTTTGAGGCAATATGGATATTTGATTTTACCACTCTTTATTGAATACTCCAAGTCTGACGCACTCTACTTCTGAATCGCATCATTGTAGTTCACTCCTGATTTTTCCCTTCATAGATTGGACCTTTGTCAGTACTTTACTAGAAAATTAAATGAATATTTTCATTATTTTGGTCTGTGCGATTTTTAATATGAAGGCATGTTTTCTTTTGATTAAAATCCTCTGCTAACATTTGAAACATTTATCTCATCGAAAAATGGGCAACACCAGTCGATTTGTCGTACCAAAGAACCCCATTTCTCATAATTTCAGTATTTTTTGAGAGTAAAAATATTTTCCGACAAATATGTACCTGAACTATAGTATAGAAAATATTACATTTTTTGCAATTCTCCAAAAATATATTTTTGGACTATCTTCCTCTCTAAACATGTTTGATTAGATGGAATTTCGTCCAAAATCGATGGGTGACTTTGTTATTGCCCTAACTCTATTATTTTTTGAATCAATATGGATATTTGATTTTACCACTCTTTATTGAATACTCCAAGTCTGACGCACTCTACTTCTGAATCGCATCATAGTAGATCACTCCTGATTTTTCCCTTCATAGATTGGACCTTTGTCAGTACTTTACTAGAAAATTAAATGAATATTTTCATTATTTTGGTTTGTGCGATTTTTAATATGAAGGCATGTTTTCTTTTGATTAAAATCCTCTGCTAAACATGTTTGATTAGATGAAATTTCGTCCAAAATCGATGGGCGACATTGTTATTGCCCTAACTCTATTATTTTTTGAGTCTATGGATATTTGATTTTACCACTCTTTATTGAATACTCCAAGTTTGACGCACTCTACTTCTGAATCGCATCATTGTAGTTCACTCCTGATTTTTCCCTTCATAGATTGGACCTTTGTCAGTACTTTACTAGAAAATTAAATGAATATTTTCATTATTTTGGTCTGTGCGATTTTTAATATGAAGGCATGTTTTCTTCTGATTAAAATCCTCTGCTAAAATTTGAAACATTTATCTCATCGAAAAATGGACAACACCAGTCGATTTGTCGTACCAAGGAACCCCATTTCTCATAATTCCAGTATTTTTTGAGAGGAACAATATTTTACGACAAATATGTACCTGAACTATAGTATAGAAAATATTACATTTTTTGCAATTCTCCAAAAATATATTTTTGGCCTATCTTCCTCTAAACATGTTTGATTAGATGAAATTTCGTCCAAAATCGATGGGTGACTTTGTTATTGCCCTAACTCTATTATTTTTTGAGGCAATATGGATATTTGATTTTACCACTCTTTATTGAATACTCCAAGTCTGACGCACTCTACTTCTGAATCGCATCATTGTAGTTCACTCCTGATTTTTCCCTTCATAGATTGGACCTTTGTCAGTACTTTACTAGAAAATTAAATGAATATTTTCATTATTTTGGTCTGAGATTTTTAATATGAAGGCATGTTTTCTTTTGATTAAAATCCTCTGCTAAAATTTGAAACATTTATCTCATCGAAAAATGGACAACACCAGCGATTTGTCGTACCAAAGAACATCATTTCTCATTATTTCAGTATTTTTTGAGAGGAAAAATATTTTCCGACAAATATGTACCTGAACTATAGTATAGAAAATATTACATTTTTTACAATTCTCCAAAAATATATTTTTGGCCTATCTTCCTCTCTAAACATGTTTGATTAGATGAAATTTCGTCCAAAATCGATGGGTGACTTTGTTATTGCCCTAACTCTATTATTTTTTGAGTCAATATGGATATTTGATTTTACCACTCTTTATTGAATACTCCAAGTCTGCGCACTCTACTTCTGAATCGCATCATTGTAGTTCACTCCTGATTTTTCCCTTCATAGATTGGACCTTTGTCAGTACTTTACTAGAAAATTAAATGAATATTTTCATTATTTTGGTCTGTGCGATTTTTAATATGAAGGCATGTTTTCTTTTGATTAAAATCCTCTGCTAAAATTTGAAACATTTATCTCATCGAAAAATGGGCAACACCAGTCGATTTGTCGTACCAAAGAACCCCATTTCTCATAATTTCAGTATTTTTTGAGAGTAAAAATATTTTCCGACAAATATGTACCTGAACTATAGTATAGAAAATATTACATTTTTTGCAATTCTCCAAAAATATATTTTTGGCCTATCTTCCTCTAAACATGTTTGATTAGATGAAATTTCGTCCAAAATCGATGGGCGACATTGTTATTGCCCTAACTCTATTATTTTTTGAGTCAATATGGATATTTGATTTTACCACTCTTTATTGAATACTCCAAGTTTGACGCACTCTACTTCTGAATCGCATCATTGTAGTTCACTCCTGATTTTTCCCTTCATAGATTGGACCTTTGTCAGTACTTTACTAGAAAATTAAATGAATATTTTCATTATTTTGGTTTGTGCGATTTTTAATATGAAGGCATGTTTTCTTTTGATTAAAATCCTCTGCTAAACATGTTTGATTAGATGAAATTTCGTCCAAAATCGATGGGCGACATTGTTATTGCCCTAACTCTATTATTTTTTGAGTCAATATGGATATTTGATTTTACCACTCTTTATTGAATACTCCAAGTTTGACGCACTCTACTTCTGAATCGCATCATTGTAGTTCACTCCTGATTTTTCCCTTCATAGATTGGACCTTTGTCAGTACTTTACTAGAAAATTAAATGAATATTTTCATTATTTTGGTCTGTGCGATTTTTAATATGAAGGCATGTTTTCTTCTGATTAAAATCCTCTGCTAAAATTTGAAACATTTATCTCATCGAAAAATGGACAACACCAGTCGATTTGTCGTACCAAGGAACCCCATTTCTCATAATTCCAGTATTTTTTGAGAGGAACAATATTTTACGACAAATATGTACCTGAACTATAGTATAGAAAATATTACATTTTTTGCAATTCTCCAAAAATATATTTTTGGCCTATCTTCCTCTAAACATGTTTGATTAGATGAAATTTCGTCCAAAATCGATGGGTGACTTTGTTATTGCCCTAACTCTATTATTTTTTGAGGCAATATGGATATTTGATTTTACCACTCTTTATTGAATACTCCAAGTCTGACGCACTCTACTTCTGAATCGCATCATTGTAGTTCACTCCTGATTTTTCCCTTCATAGATTGGACCTTTGTCAGTACTTTACTAGAAAATTAAATGAATATTTTCATTATTTTGGTCTGAGATTTTTAATATGAAGGCATGTTTTCTTTTGATTAAAATCCTCTGCTAAAATTTGAAACATTTATCTCATCGAAAAATGGACAACACCAGCGATTTGTCGTACCAAAGAACATCATTTCTCATTATTTCAGTATTTTTTGAGAGGAAAAATATTTTCCGACAAATATGTACCTGAACTATAGTATAGAAAATATTACATTTTTTGCAATTCTCCAAAAATATATTTTTGGCCTATCTTCCTCCAAACATGTTTCATTAGATGAAATTTCGTCCAAAATCGATGGGCGACTTTGTTATTGCCCTAACTATTATTTTTTGAGTCAATATGGATATTTGATTTTACCACTCTTTATTGAATACTCCAAGTCTGACGCACTCTACTTCTGAATCGCATCATAGTAGTTCACTCCTGATTTTTCCCTTCATAGATTGGAACTTTGTCAGTACTTTACTAGAAAATTAAATGAATATTTTCATTATTTTGGTCTGTGCGATTTTCAATATGAAGGCATGTTTTCTTTTGATTAAAATCCTCTGCTAAACATGTTTGATTAGATGAAATTTCGTCCAAAATCGATGGGCGACATTGTTATTGCCCTAACTCTATTATTTTTTGAGTCAATATGGATATTTGATTTTACCACTCTTTATTGAATACTCCAAGTTTGACGCACTCTACTTCTGAATCGCATCATTGTAGTTCACTCCTGATTTTTCCCTTCATAGATTGGACCTTTGTCAGTACTTTACTAGAAAATTAAATGAATATTTTCATTATTTTGGTCTGTGCGATTTTTAATATGAAGGCATGTTTTCTTCTGATTAAAATCCTCTGCTAAAATTTGAAACATTTATCTCATCGAAAAATGGACAACACCAGTCGATTTGTCGTACCAAAGAACCCCATTTCTCATAATTCCAGTATTTTTTGAGAGGAACAATATTTTACGACAAATATGTACCTGAACTATAGTATAGAAAATATTACATTTTTTGCAATTCTCCAAAAATATATTTTTGGCCTATCTTCCTCTAAACATGTTTGATTAGATGAAATTTCGTCCAAAATCGATGGGTGACTTTGTTATTGCCCTAACTCTATTATTTTTTGAGGCAATATGGATATTTGATTTTACCACTCTTTATTGAATACTCCAAGTCTGACGCACTCTACTTCTGAATCGCATCATTGTAGTTCACTCCTGATTTTTCCCTTCATAGATTGGACTTTTGTCAGTACTTTACTAGAAAATTAAATGAATATTTTCATTATTTTGGTCTGTGCGATTTTTAATATGAAGGCATGTTTTCTTTTGATTAAAATCCTCTGCTAAAATTTGAAACATTTATCTCATCGAAAAATGGACAACACCAGTCGATTTGTCGTACCAAAGAACATCATTTCTCATAATTTCAGTATTTTTTGAGAGGAAAAATATTTTCCGACAAATATGTACCTGAACTATAGTATAGAAAATATTACATTTTTTACAATTCTCCAAAAATATATTTTTGGCCTATCTTCCTCTCTAAACATGTTTGATTAGATGAAATTTCGTCCAAAATCGATGGGTGACTTTGTTATTGCCCTAACTCTATTATTTTTTGAGTCAATATGGATATTTGATTTTACCACTCTTTATTGAATACTCCAAGTCTGACGCACTCTACTTCTGAATCGCATCATAGTAGTTCACTCCTGATTTTTCCCTTCATAGATTGGACCTTTGTCAGTACTTTACTAGAAAATTAAATGAATATTTTCATTATTTTGGTCTGTGCGATTTTTAATATGAAGGCATGTTTTCTTTTGATTAAAATCCTCTGCTAAACATGTTTGATTAGATGAAATTTCGTCCAAAATCGATGGGTGACTTTGTTATTGCCCTAACTCTATTATTTTTTGAGTCAATATGGATATTTGATTTTACCACTCTTTATTGAATACTGCAAGTTTGACGCACTCTACTTTTGAATTGCATCATTGTAGTTCACTCCTGATTTTTCCCTTCATAGATTGGACCTTTGTCAGTACTTTACTAGAAAATTAAATGAATATTTTCATTATTTTGATCTGTGCGATTTTTAATATGAAGGCATGTTTTCTTTTGATTAAAATCCTCTGCTAAAATTTGAAACATTTATCTCATCGAAAAATGGACAACACCAGTCGATTTGTCGTACCAAAGAACATCATTTCTCATAATTTCAGTATTTTTTGAGAGGGAAAATATTTTCCGACAAATATGTACCTAGTATAGCTGGGTTTTATTCAAATTACAAACTTTCCCATTTCCTCATAAAACAGTTAAGATATGTCTTCTGTTCAATGAAAAAACTTATAGTTCAGACAATTTCCAATAGATGGCACCACTTATAAATTTTTCACATATACTCGGCACCCAGCTACTTAAGTAAGTGTCTAGATAATCTACTTAAGTAAGTGTCTAGATAATGGGAGAGTGGTAGGGTGGGGCTAGTATAGCTGGCGTTCTGTTTCAAATTACAAACTTTCTCATTTCTTGATAAAACAGTTAAGATATTTCTTCTGTTCAATGAAAAAACTTCTAGTTCAGACAATTTTCAATAGATGGTACCACTTATAAATTTTTCACATATTCTCGGCACCCAGCTACTTAAGTAAGTGTCTAGATAATGGGAGAGTGGCAGGGTGGGGCTAGTATAGCTGGCGTTCTGTTTCAAATTACAAACTTTCTCATTTCCTCATAAAACACTTAAGATATTCCTTCTGTTCAATGAAAGAACTTCTAGTTCAGACAATTTCCAATAGATGGCACCACTTATAAATTCTTCACATATACTCGGCACCCAGCTACTTAAGTAAGTGTCTAGATAATGGGAGAGCGGCAGGGTGGGTCTAGTATAGCTGGCGTTCTGTTTCAAATTACAAACTTTCTCATTTCCTCATAAAAGAGTTAAGATATTTCTTCTGTTCAATCAAAAAACTTATAGTTCAGACAATTTCCAATAGATGGCACCACTTTTAAATTCTTCACATATACTCGGCACCCAGCTACTTAAGTAAGTGTCTAGATAATGGGAGAGTGGCAGGGTGGGGCTAGTATAGCTGGGTTTCTGTTTCAAATTACAAACTTTCTCATTTCCTCATAAAACAGTTAAGATATGTCTTCTGTTCAATGAAAAAACTTATAGTTCAGACAATTTCCAATAGATGGCACCACTTATAAATTTTTCACATATACTCGGCACCCAGCTACTTAAGTAAGTGTTTAGATAATGGGAGAGTGGTAGGGTGGGGCTAGTATAGCTGGCGTTCTGTTTCAAATTACAAACTTTCTCATTTCTTGATAAAACAGTTAAGATATTCCTTCTGTTCAATGAAAAAACTTCTAGTTCAGACAATTTCCAATAGATGGCACCACTTTTAAATTCTTCACATATACTCGGCACCCAGCTACTTAAGTAAGTGTCTAGATAATGGGAGAGTGGCAGGGTGGGGCTAGTATAGCTGGCGTTCTGTTTCAAATTACAAACTTTCTCATTTCCTCATAAAACACTTAAGATATTCCTTCTGATCAATGAAAAAACTTCTAGTTCAGACAATTTCCAATAGATGGCACCACTTATAAATTTTTCACATATACTCGGCACCCAGCTACTTAAGTAAGTGTCTAGATAATGGGAGAGTGGTAGGGTGGGTCAAGTATAGCTGGCGTTCTGTTTCAAATTACAAACTTTCTCATTTCTTGATAAAACAGTTAAGATATTTCTTCTGTTCAATGAAAAAACTTCTAGTTCAGACAATCTTCAATAGATGGTACCACTTATAAATTTTTCACATATTCTCGGCACCCAGCTACTTAAGTAAGTGTCTAGATAATGGGAGAGTGGTAGGGTGGGGCTAGTATAGCTGGCGTTCTGTTTCAAACTACAAACTTTCTCATTTCCTCATAAAACACTTAAGATATTCCTTCTGTTCAATGAAAGAACTTCTAGTTCAGACAATTTCCAATAGATGGCACCACTTATAAATTCTTCACATATACTCGGCAACCAGCTACTTAAGTAAGTGTCTAGATAATGGGAGAGCGGCAGGGTGGGTCTAGTATAGCTGGCGTTCTGTTTCAAATTACAAACTTTCTCATTTCCTCATAAAAGAGTTAAGATATTTCTTCTGTTCAATCAAAAAACTTATAGTTCAGACAATTTCCAATAGATGGTTCCACTTTTAAATTCTTCACATATACTCGGCACCCAGCTACTTAAGTAAGTGTCTAGATAATGGGAGAGTGGCAGGGTGGGGCTAGTATAGCTGGCGTTCTGTTTCAAATTACAAACTTTCTCATTTCCTCATAAAACACTTAAGATATTCCTTCTGATCAATGAAAAAACTTCTAGTTCAGACAATTTCCAATAGATGGCACCACTTATAAATTTTTCACATATACTCGGCACCCAGCTACTTAAGTGAGTGTCTAGATAATGGGAGAGTGGTAGGGTGGGTCAAGTATAGCTGGCGTTCTGTTTCAAATTACAAACTTTCTCATTTCTTGATAAAACAGTTAAGATATTTCTTCTGTTCAATGAAAAAACTTCTAGTTCAGACAATCTTCAATAGATGGTACCACTTATAAATTTTTCACATATTCTCGGCACCCAGCTACTTAAGTAAGTGTCTAGATAATGGGAGAGTGGTAGGGTGGGGCTAGTATAGCTGGCGTTCTGTTTCAAATTACAAACTTTCTCATTTCCTCATAAAACACTTAAGATATTCCTTCTGTTCAATGAAAGAACTTCTAGTTCAGACAATTTCCAATAGATGGCACCACTTATAAATTCTTCACATATACTCGGCACCCAGCTACTTAAGTAAGTGTCTAGATAATGGGAAAGCGGCAGGGTGGGTCTAGTATAGCTGGCGTTCTGTTTCAAATTACAAACTTTCTCATTTCCTCATAAAAGAGTTAAGATATTTCTTCTGTTCAATCAAAAAACTTATAGTTCAGACAATTTCCAATAGATGGCACCACTTTTAAATTCTTCACATATACTCGGCACCCAGCTACTTAAGTAAGTGTCTAGATAATGGGAGAGTGGCAGGGTGGGGCTAGTATAGCTGGGTTTCTGTTTCAAATTACAAACTTTCTCATTTCCTCATAAAACAGTTAAGATATGTCTTCTGTTCAATGAAAAAACTTATAGTTCAGACAATTTCCAATAGATGGCACCACTTATAAATTCTTCACATATACTCGGCACCCAGCTACTTAAGTAAGTGTCTAGATAATGGGAGAGCGGCAGGGTGGGCCTAGTATAGCTGGCGTTCTGTTTCAAATTACAAACTTTCTCATTTCCTCATAAAAGAGTTAAGATATTTCTTCTGTTCAATCAAAAAACTTATAGTTCAGACAATTTCCAATAGATGGCACCACTTTTAAATTCTTCACATATACTCGGCACCCAGCTACTTAAGTAAGTGTCTAGATAATGGGAGAGTGGCAGGGTGGGGCTAGTATAGCTGGGTTTCTGTTTCAAATTACAAACTTTCTCATTTCCTCATAAAACAGTTAAGATATGTCTTCTGTTCAATGAAAAAACTTATAGTTCAGACAATTTCCAATAGATGGCACCACTTATAAATTTTTCACATATACTCGGCACCCAGCTACTTAAGTAAGTGTCTAGATAATGGGAAAGTGGTAGGGTGGGGCTAGTATAGCTGGCGTTCTGTTTCAAATTACAAACTTTCTCATTTCCTCATAAAACAGTTAAGATATTTCTTCTGTTCAATGAAAAAACTTATAGTTCAGACAATTTCCAATAGATGGTACCACTTATAAATTCTTCACATATACTCGGCACCCAGCTACTTAAGTAAGTGTCTAGATAATGGGAGAGCGGCAGGGTGGGTCTAGTATAGCTGGCGTTCTGTTTCAAATTACAAACTTTCTCATTTCCTCATAAAAGAGTTGAGATATTTCTTCTGTTCAATCAAAAAACTTATAGTTCAGACAATTTCCAATAGATGGCACCACTTTTAAATTCTTAACATATACTCGGCACCCAGCTACTTAAGTAAGTGTCTAGATAATGGGAGAGTGGCAGGGTGGGGCTAGTATAGCTGGCGTTCTGTTTCAAATTACAAACTTTCTCATTTCCTCATAAAACAGTTAAGATATTTCTTCTGTTCAATGAAAAAACTTATAGTTCAGACAATTTCCAATAGATGGTACCACTTATAAATTCTTCACATATACTCGGCACCCAGCTACTTAAGTAAGCGTCTAGATAATGGGAGAGCGGCAGGGTGGGTCTAGTATAGCTGGCGTTCTGTTTCAAATTACAAACTTTCTCATTCCTTGATAAAACAGTTAAGATATTTCTTCTGTTCAATGAAAAAACTTCTAGTTCAGACAATCTTCAATAGATGGTACCACTTATAAATTTTTCACATATTCTCGGCACCCAGCTACTTAAGTAAGTGTCTAGATAATGGGAGAGTGGTAGGGTGGGGCTAGTATAGCTGGCGTTCTGTTTCAAATTACAAACTTTCTCATTTCCTCATAAAACACTTAAGATATTCCTTCTGATCAATGAAAAAACTTCTAGTTCAGACAATTTCCAATAGATGGCACCACTTATAAATTTTTCACATATACTCGGCACCCAGCTACTTAAGTGAGTGTCTAGATAATGGGAGAGTGGTAGGGTGGGTCAAGTATAGCTGGCGTTCTGTTTCAAATTACAAACTTTCTCATTTCTTGATAAAACAGTTAAGATATTTCTTCTGTTCAATGAAAAAACTTCTAGTTCAGACAATCTTCAATAGATGGTACCACTTATAAATTTTTCACATATTCTCGGCACCCAGCTACTTAAGTAAGTGTCTAGATAGTGGGAGAGTGGTAGGGTGGGGCTAGTATAGCTGGCGTTCTGTTTCAAATTACAAACTTTCTCATTTCCTCATAAAACACTTAAGATATTCCTTCTGTTCAATGAAAGAACATCTAGTTCAGACAATTTCCAATAGATGGCACCACTTATAAATTCTTCACATATACTCGGCACCCAGCTACTTAAGTAAGTGTCTAGATAATGGGAAAGCGGCAGGGTGGGTCTAGTATAGCTGGCGTTCTGTTTCAAATTACAAACTTTCTCATTTCCTCATAAAAGAGTTAAGATATTTCTTCTGTTCAATCAAAAAACTTATAGTTCAGACAATTTCCAATAGATGGCACCACTTTTAAATTCTTCACATATACTCGGCACCCAGCTACTTAAGTAAGTGTCTAGATAATGGGAGAGTGGCAGGGTGGGGCTAGTATAGCTGGGTTTCTGTTTCAAATTACAAACTTTCTCATTTCCTCATAAAACAGTTAAGATATGTCTTCTGTTCAATGAAAAAACTTATAGTTCAGACAATTTCCAATAGATGGCACCACTTATAAATTCTTCACATATACTCGGCACCCAGCTACTTAAGTAAGTGTCTAGATAATGGGAGAGCGGCAGGGTGGGTCTAGTATAGCTGGCGTTCTGTTTCAAATTACAAACTTTCTCATTTCCTCATAAAAGAGTTAAGATATTTCTTCTGTTCAATCAAAAAACTTATAGTTCAGACAATTTCCAATAGATGGCACCACTTTTAAATTCTTCACATATACTCGGCACCCAGCTACTTAAGTAAGTGTCTAGATAATGGGAGAGTGGCAGGGTGGGGCTAGTATAGCTGGGTTTCTGTTTCAAATTACAAACTTTCTCATTTCCTCATAAAACAGTTAAGATATGTCTTCTGTTCAATGAAAAAACTTATAGTTCAGACAATTTCCAATAGATGGCACCACTTATAAATTTTTCACATATACTCGGCACCCAGCTACTTAAGTAAGTGTCTAGATAATGGGAAAGTGGTAGGGTGGGGCTAGTATAGCTGGCGTTCTGTTTCAAATTACAAACTTTCTCATTTCCTCATAAAACAGTTAAGATATTTCTTCTGTTCAATGAAAAAACTTATAGTTCAGACAATTTCCAATAGATGGTACCACTTATAAATTCTTCACATATACTCGGCACCCAGCTACTTAAGTAAGTGTCTAGATAATGGGAGAGCGGCAGGGTGGGTCTAGTATAGCTGGCGTTCTGTTTCAAATTACAAACTTTCTCATTTCCTCATAAAAGAGTTGAGATATTTCTTCTGTTCAATCAAAAAACTTATAGTTCAGACAATTTCCAATAGATGGCACCACTTTTAAATTCTTCACATATACTCGGCACCCAGCTACTTAAGTAAGTGTCTAGATAATGGGAGAGTGGCAGGGTGGGGCTAGTATAGCTGGCGTTCTGTTTCAAATTACAAACTTTCTCATTTCCTCATAAAACAGTTAAGATATTTCTTCTGTTCAATGAAAAAACTTATAGTTCAGACAATTTCCAATAGATGGTACCACTTATAAATTCTTCACATATACTCGGCACCCAGCTACTTAAGTAAGCGTCTAGACAATGGGAGAGCGGCAGGGTGGGTCTAGTATAGCTGGCGTTCTGTTTCAAATTACAAACTTTCTCATTCCTTGATAAAACAGTTAAGATATTTCTTCTGTTCAATGAAAAAACTTCTAGTTCAGACAATCTTCAATAGATGGTACCACTTATAAATTTTTCACATATTCTCGGCACCCAGCTACTTAAGTAAGTGTCTAGATAATGGGAGAGTGGTAGGGTGGGGCTAGTATAGCTGGCGTTCTGTTTCAAATTACAAACTTTCTCATTTCCTCATAAAACACTTAAGATATTCCTTCTGTTCAATGAAAGAACTTCTAGTTCAGACAATTTCCAATAGATGGCACCACTTATAAATTCTTCACATATACTCGGCACCCAGCTACTTAAGTAAGTGTCTAGATAATGGGAGAGCGGCAGGGTGGGTCTAGTATAGCTGGCGTTCTGTTTCAAATTACAAACTTTCTCATTTCCTCATAAAAGAGTTAAGATATTTCTTCTGTTCAATCAAAAAACTTATAGTTCAGACAATTTCCAATAGATGGCACCACTTTTAAATTCTTCACATATACTCGGCACCCAGCTACTTAAGTAAGTGTCTAGATAATGGGAGAGTGGCAGGGTGGGGCTAGTATAGCTGGCGTTCTGTTTCAAATTACAAACTTTCTCATTTCCTCATAAAACACTTAAGATATTCCTTCTGTTCAATGAAAAAACTTCTAGTTCAGACAATTTCCAATAGATGGTACCACTTATAAATTCTTCACATATACTCGGCACCCAGCTACTTAAGTAAGCGTCTAGATAATGGGAGAGCGGCAGGGTGGGTCTAGTATAGCTGGCGTTCTGTTTCAAATTACAAACTTTCTCATTTCCTCATTAAAGAGTTGAGATATTTCTTCTGTTCAATCAAAAAACTTATAGTTCAGACAATTTCCAATAGATGGCACCACTTTTAAATTCTTCACATATACTCGGCACCCAGCTACTTAAGTAAGTGTCTAGATAATGGGAGAGTGGCAGGGTGGGGCTAGTATAGCTGGCGTTCTGTTTCAAATTACAAACTTTCTCATTTCCTCATAAAACAGTTAAGATATTTCTTCTGTTCAATGAAAAAACTTATAGTTCAGACAATTTCCAATAGATGGTACCACTTATAAATTCTTCACATATACTCGGCACCCAGCTACTTAAGTAAGCGTCTAGATAATGGGAGAGCGGCAGGGTGGGTCTAGTATAGCTGGCGTTCTGTTTCAAATTACAAACTTTCTCATTCCTTGATAAAACAGTTGTAGGAATTTCCCATAAATTCCTACAATGGATCTTAATTTAACATTAAGCGAAAGGTTCGAAGTTTAAATCTCCGCGCCTTTTATTCATGTTCACGGAACCAATTGGTACCTCCCGCGCCATAAGCCGCAAAATTACCGCCAACGAAAGGCAATCAGTAGTCTTGGCTCACCTCTTGTGACGATATGATCAAGTGCTGATTCATTGGTTTAAATACATACCTAATTTCGTTTATCAATTTAATGTAACTGCAACAAATGAGAGTGTAAATATGACGTGAAGTGCTTTTCCGACATTGGTCGGTGAATTTCTGTATTGTAAGTACTATTTTTATTAAAAATTATTGTTTGAATCCGCATGGTCGCCTAGACCGGTTCATCGGTAGTTTAGCGCTGTTGCCGTATCCAATACTAAAGTTTGGTACTTCGTTCTTGTAAGAATTTAAATAGAGGGATTGTGAGTGAGCCGTATTTTTATTACTCCTTTATTCTCAACGACAATTTCAGCGTTCCCGTCAACAAAAGGTTGGCGAGTCTTCTTGTTTTAAAATACTCAAAAACATGTCGGGAAGGAAAGGATCAACCAACTAAACTTAGAGGAACCAGCCAAATATCGCTAAGGCGAATTTCCCTTCTCGTACATAGTTTTTATTGGTCCTTCGAGCCGGATATAGTCTGTCAATTTGACATATCCATTTTTGCCTCTGCAGCAACTTGATATATCCATGTCCGCCTTTGCGGCAATTTGATTTCTTGGGTCTGTCTGAACCCTATTCTTCTTTTCTCTAATAAACATTCCAAAAAGTTGTTCATTAGACTCTCGTGAGGGCTGAGAAACTGTAAAAAATAAATACTGAAACAGTGATATGTATATAAGTGCGATTTGATTGCTCGGGAAATTAAAGACAGTCCGGCAACAGCGCGCGAAGCGAGTTCTGAATCTAGAATGGTCAACTGCTGGCCGTTTTTACTTCAACGACACCTCGCTCAAGGGGGGTGTATAGGATTAGGAGCCGGTTTGGAAGTGTTTATAAACAGCATATTTTGAAGAAACTAGTGTTTATTTACATGTCGGGTTTTTGTTACCTCAATAATACATGGTATAATAAATACATCGTTAAGTTTGAGGATATTTAATTAATGTATTTAGTTATATTTAGGTACATTTTCTTGCACTGTTAAAAGTAATTTACAGTTTTCTAAATATTAGATATTTTGTTTATCAATTATCTATGTGCGTTTATATGTATTTTTAGTACACTGTGAAAAATAAATCACAGTATTTTCTTCATTATTACTTTGGATATTTAATTAGTGTATTTAGTTATATCTAGGTACACTTTCTTACACTGTTAAAAATAATTTACAGTTTGCTCAATAGTAGATACTTTGTTTAATATTGATTATCTATTTGCTCACATGCATTTTAGTACACTGTGAAAAATAAATCACAGTATTTTCTTCATTATTACTTTGGATATTTAATTAGTGTATTTAGTTATAAGTAGGTACATTTTCCTACACTGTTAAAAATAATTTACAGTTTGCTCAATAGTAGATACTTTGTTTAATATTGATTATCTTTTTGCGTTTACATGCAATTTTAGTACCCTGTGAAAAATAAATCACAGTATTTTCTTCATTATTACTTTGAATATTTAATTAGTGTATTTAGTTATATCTAGGTACATTTTCTTACACTGTTAAAAATAATTTACAGTTTTCTCAATGTTTGATATTTTGTTTATTAATCTCAATATTAATTAGCAATGTGCGTTTATATGCATTTTTAGTACACTGTGAAGAATAAATCACAGTATTTTCTTCATTATTACTTTGAATATTTAATTAGTGTATTTAGTTATAAGTAGGTACATTTTCTTACACTGTTAAAAATAATCTACAGTTTTTTTTTTCAATGTTTGATATTTTGTTTATTAATCTCAATATTGATTATCTATTTGCGTTTACATGCATTCTAGTACACTGTGAAAAATAATTCACTGTGTTTTCTTCTTTATTATTTTGAATATTAATACCGTATTTGGTTATAAGTAGGTACATTTTCTTACACTGTTAAAAATAATCTACAGTTTTCTCAATGTTTGATATTTTGTTTATTAATCTCAATATTGATTATCTATTTGCGTTTACATGGATTCTAGTACACTGTGAAAAATAATTCACTGTAATTTCTTCTTTATTATTTTGAATATTAATACCGTATTTGGTTATAAGTAGGTAGGTATTTTCTTACAATGTTAAACTAATTTTCAGTAATTTGCATGCTATTGAAATACTTATCGCATTGATTGGAAAAGCTCTTTGTCTATTCGGTTATTCCATATATTGTAAAAATTTACTCGCTACTTTAGAAGCTAATTTTAATTCAGGTGGAGTTCAACTTTGATTGGTTACACTTTGATTCAATCATGTCGCTAAATCACTTGAAAAATAAAAGAGGGGGTTTCAAATCGCAATTATCTCGAATTGAAACATTTGTGTCGGAGCTGACTGGCTCCGAAGAGGTCTATATACTTAAAGTCAAACTTAAAAGCATATCTGGTCACTATGACAATTATCAAAAAGTCCAATTGGAAATCGTTTCATTATCTAACCCGGACGACGACAACTACTCTTCCGACGATGAGGCCGAGAACGTTGTCGCCGACCGTTTTGAAAGTTGTATTGCTATGCTTGAACTTCTAATAGAAAATAAGCAAAAAGAATCACTCAATTTAAATACTAGGCCAAACGATGTATCTAATGTCGTGTTACCTAAAATTAACATTAAACCTTTCTCAGGGGCTGCATCAGAGTGGCCATCCTTTATCGACCTGTTCACAGCACTGGTACTTAATAATAATAATTTAAAGTCGGAGGGTGAAAAGTTTTATTACCTTAAAGGGCTGTTACGTGGACCACCTTTGGAAATGATTGAGTCCTTAAGCGTAACAAATCAAAATTTGAATATTGCCTTAAATATTCTTAAAAAGGCATATGACGATAAATATAAATTACTGTATTCTTTGTACCAAACTTTGGTGGATCAAAAACCTGTCTTGAAAAGTACTCCGGTCGAGTTGCGCGAATTTCAGATATCGACGCGTAAGACATTTGATTTGATTAAAAATATGAATTTATCGCCGGAAGTAAATTTTGAGTCATTAATAATATTTTTAATGGAGCAAAAACTTGATTTTAATTCAAGACGAGCCTTCGAAAGTGAGCGCAAGCCAGAGCTTATCCCTACAGCTGAATATTTCTTTGATTTTCTACAGCAACGCCAATCAATGTTAGAAAATTTAAATCTTTTTGAAACCAACACTAAGGGTAAATTCAACCCCAAGTCTAATAATGTTTGTAAAAATAGGGTGACATTGGTATCTAGTTTAAGTTCTTCGCAACAGTACCATTCTAGTTCTTCTCGGGTTAATAGACCGAGCTGTCTTCATTGTTCAGACCCCTCTCATCTTATATACGGTTGTTCCAAATTTATGTCCTTATCACCTCAAGAGAGGTATCAGATAGTCAAAGCTAAAAAACTTTGTGTAAATTGCCTGAATAGTACCCATAGTACTACCGATTGTAAATCCCTTAGGAGATGTGCAACTTGCAATAAGTCTCATCATAGTTACTTACATTTTGACAGTCAGAACAGATTGCCAAACAACTCTAACAATCGTAATAATCCTAGAGCCTCCTCTTCCGGAAGCCCCAATGTAACCTCTCTATCCAATGTAAATAATCACCCCTCTCCTATTAATGTACATAATAATACGTCCCCAGATCAAATTAATAGATCTAATTTCATAAATACCAGTTCTGCATCACCTAATCAATCACCTGAACCTCCGGAGTCAGTGAGATATCAAACTGCTTTGGCTGCCATGTCAGCAAAAGACAGTATTGTACTATTGCCTACGGCTTTAGTGAATGTTAATGGGTTCAATGGTCGGTGTTTGGTTGGACGAGTTCTTCTTGATTCCGCTAGTCAAATGAGCGTTATTAACCGTGCCTTTGTACAAAAATTGAATTTAGTCTCTCGAAAACAAACTCTTAATATTTCCGGATTAGGTAGCAATAACTACACCTATAGTAGAGAAGTGGTAGATATCACATTTAATTCTCAAATTGCACCTTACAGTACTTTCACTATATCTTGCTCGGTCATAGATAAAATAACAAATAGTTTACCACAATCTTCTATCTCACCTTCTAATTTTAAAATTCCATCCCATATAAAACTTGAGCTAGCTGACCCTTTATTCTTTGAATCCGGTCCAATAGATCTTCTTATTGGCTGTGATTTATATCATTACCTGCTTAAGGGGACCGTACTTAAAACGGATCCTTATTCTCCTTCCTTCATAGATACTCACCTGGGATATGTTATCGCGGGTCCTATCCCTTTGAGAAATGCTAACTCCTCCCAGCATAAACCTAAGTCTGCTTATTCCTTTTTGACGGTTTATAATGATCAAGTCTATCAATATTCTGACCTCCAAAGGACAATGGAGAAATTCTGGGAGCTTGAGGAAATTCCCGAATGTCCATCACAAGATCCCAGCGAGGAATATGTTGAACAACTATTTCGGGATACAACCGTTATCCTACCATCGGGGCGGTATCAGGTAGATATGCCTCTACTCGCAAATCAGAATAAAAAACTAGGCCAGTCATTCTGTATAGCCATCCAACGATTCTCTTCTCTTGAAAGAAAATTCAATGCTAATCCTACCCTTTTCTCTGAATATAAAAAAGTAATTTCAGAATATCTAACACTCAATCATGCTCAAGTCATTCCTCTGTCTTTCTATAACACTGTGTCTAATGATTTCAAGTATTTTATACCCCATAGGGCGGTGATACGTGAGGAAAGCGCATCCACCAAACTTCGGATCGTGTTCGATTTTTCGGCTAAAACCGATTCAGGTTTCTCTCTTAATGATTTAACGTCGAAGGGATACCAAGTTCAGGATAACCTATTCGACATTTTGTGCAGATTTAGATGCTATAAATATGTCCTGTGTGCTGACATCAAAATGATGTATAGATTCATAGATATCAATCCCATGCAACGCTATCTCCAAAACAAACTGTGGAGGGATAACCCCACGAAACCCCTTCAATGTATCCAATTATCTAGGCTTAGTTTCGGACAGAACTGTGCCCCTTTCTTGGCCACCCGAGTCTTGAAAGACATTGCCTTAAATAGTCCCGATTGTCCAAATGCGCAGCAGGCTATTCTTCATCAAACCTACATGGATGATATCTTAACTGGAACCAATAAGGAAATGGACTTACCGGCTCTTTATGCCGAATTGACAAATATGCTTGGAAAACATGAGTTCCAACTTCACAAATGGCAATCAAATTCATTCAAGTTTTTACAGTCAATCGATGAATTACCTAACGCTGAATTGGATCGTAGTTTTGACGATTCGTCAAGCAAAATTCTAGGACTAAAATGGAATCCTGCGTCTGATATTTTACACATCCAAACTGCCAAGTTGGCTGATTGTTCTCATATAACGAAACGAAGGATATTAAGTACCGTCGCCAGTACATTTGACCCTCTTGGGTTAGTAAACAATCTGACCGTGTTTGGCAAACTGTTAATGCAATCGGTCTGGAAATCCCAGATAGGGTGGGATGTTCCCATTTCCGACACATCCATAATTACTCAGTTTAATAAATTCCTTTCTTTATTAACTGAAGCTGCTCACCTCCGAGTACCCAGATACCTATTTAACCAAAAAATTATTACTTCGTGTTCTCTCCACGGGTTTTGCGATGCCAGTCAAAAGGCATACGGAGGGTGTCTCTATTTAGTAGCGATCTACGCTGATAATTCTAGATCCTCTCGCCTAATTACTGCTAAATCTCGTGTGAATCCTTTGAAAATTACTTTGACTATTCCCAAGTTAGAGCTGTGTGCAATGGAGCTGTTGTCCACTTTAGCTCGTAGAATAGCTCAGATTCTATGCATTTCTCTTCACATCTCTTCCATAAATTTATGGTCCGACTCTCAAGTCGCTCTCAGTTGGGTGAAACGGTCTTCTAATGATTTTTCTCCCTTTGTAGCTCGGCGTGTCCTAACCATTCAAAACAATAGTAAAGAGTTTATATGGCGACATGTCAAATCCGATTTAAACCCAGCCGATTTACTTTCTCGTGGTAAATTCTCATCTGATGTCTGGACTTTTTGGTTCGAGGGTCCTCGATTTCTACTTGAATCTAAAGATTTTGATTCTATGGATTCTTTCGAACCTATTGACGACTTGCCTGAAGTCAAAAAGGTCAACCTTGCTATAGTCAACAGCGACTTAAACTTTTGGGAACCTATATTTTTCCGATTCTCAAAATTTATAACCTTAAATAGGGTTATAGCCCATATATTCAAATTTATAAACCTATCGAGGAGAAAATTCAGAGACGTTGGTTCGTTATCTGTTGACGATCTCCGAATTGCCCATGATTTTATAATCAAACAAATTCAACATAAACACTTCTTCAACGAAATTCGTTGTTTAAAAACTAACGTTCCGATTGGAAATAAAGACTTAATTCCATTGAACATTTTCTTGGATAATGACGGCCTTCTAAGAGTGGGTGGCCGATTACAATTTTCTACTTTACCTTTCAATCAAAAATTTCCCTTGCTGTTACCACAAAATGATCATGTTGTTGATTTGCTAATAATACGGGAACATCGCCGTCTTGACCATGGTGGAGCCCAAAATGTGTTAGGAAATTTAAGGCTACAGTACTGGCCCTTGAATGGCACTCGTCTTGTCAAAAAATTGATAAAAAGCTGCATCACCTGTTTTAGATTTAATGCCCAGTTCGCCTCTCAAATAATGTCCCCGTTACCCCTTGACCGAGTGCAAAAATCTCGCCCCTTTTCCAAAACTGGCATCGATTTTGCTGGACCTGTACAAATTAAATCTTCGCGCTTAAGAAAAGCCCCAATACAAAAGGCCTACATTGCCATATTCATATGCATGGTGACAAAGGCGATCCATATCGAATTAGTAAGTGATCTCTCTACCGATGCATTTATCGCCACTCTTAAAAGATTTCTCAGTCGTAGAGGGAATCCTCAGACTATCTATACTGATAATGGTTCCAACTTTGTTGGAGCAAGAAATCAATTACGAGAACTCTCCATTTTTCTCAAATCTTCCGAAAGTATCAATAAGATACAGTCTTTTCTTTCAACTACAGAAATTAGTTGGAAGTTTATTCCTCCGCGGTCACCGCACTGGGGTGGCTTATGGGAAGCGGCTGTGAAAAGCGCCAAATCCCACCTCACCAAAATAATTGGCAATTCGTGCCTTACCTTCGAGGAACTCTCCACGGTTCTGAGTCAGATCGAAGCTATCTTGAACAGCAGACCATTATACCCGATGTCAAATGATCCTACCGATCTATCTCCTTTGACACCAGGTCATTTTTTGATCGGAGCACCTTTAACCGCTTATCCCGATCGCGATCTATCTACCATCCCTGTAAACAGATTAACTTTTTGGGAACAATGTACTAAGATGAACCAAGAATTCTGGAAGAGGTGGAGCACCGATTATCTGCATCGACTGCAGCATCGACCTAAGTGGTGTAAAGCCTCAAACAATCTTCAGCTTAATCAGCTTGTACTAGTGCAATCGGAGGACCGTCCTCCTTTGAATTGGCCCCTTGCCAGGGTAGTGGAACTACTAACTGGCAAAGACGGCAATGTTCGTGCCGCACGTGTAAGAACTGTGGATGGAGTTTATATTCGTCCTATTACTAAGTTAGCTCCTCTACCATGGATGGACTGAGTTCTATCTACATTTGGAGTAGAACGTATTTTTTTTTCTTTGTTCTTTTTCTTTTCTCCTTCCTTCTTGCTTAAAATTTGGATTCTGCTCCTAAACTGTTCCTCTCATCTTTGCCCCGGCCCCCAGTATGTAGGAATTTCCCATAAATTCCTACAATGGATCTTAATTTAACATTAAGCGAAAGGTTCGAAGTTTAAATCTCCGCGCCTTTTATTCATGTTCACGGAACCAATTGGTACCTCCCGCGCCATAAGCCGCAAAATTACCGCCAACGAAAGGCAATCAGTAGTCTTGGCTCACCTCTTGTGACGATATGATCAAGTGCTGATTCATTGGTTTAAATACATACCTAATTTCGTTTATCAATTTAATGTAACTGCAACAAATGAGAGTGTAAATATGACGTGAAGTGCTTTTCCGACATTGGTCGGTGAATTTCTGTATTGTAAGTACTATTTTTATTAAAAATTATTGTTTGAATCCGCATGGTCGCCTAGACCGGTTCATCGGTAGTTTAGCGCTGTTGCCGTATCCAATACTAAAGTTTGGTACTTCGTTCTTGTAAGAATTTAAATAGAGGGATTGTGAGTGAGCCGTATTTTTATTACTCCTTTATTCTCAACGACAATTTCAGCGTTCCCGTCAACAAAAGGTTGGCGAGTCTTCTTGTTTTAAAATACTCAAAAACATGTCGGGAAGGAAAGGATCAACCAA